>JAESUZ010004989.1:1200000-1800000 GCA_017311185.1 Proteles cristata cristata | reverse complement strand
CAACTTCCAAACTCATTCTATGAAGCCAGCATTACCTTGATTCCCAAACCAGACAGTGAACCCACTAAAAAGGACAATTACAGGACAATATCCCTGATGAACATGGATGTGAAAATTCTCAATAAGACGCTAACAAATCAAATTCAACAGCATATTAAAAGAATTATTCACCATGACCAAGTGAGATTCATTCCTGGGCTGCAAGCCTGATTCAATATTTGCAAACAATCAATGTGATACATCAAATTAACAAAAGAAATGATGAGAACCATATGATCCTGTCAATAGATGCAGAAAAAGGATTTGACGAAATACATTATCATTTCTTAGTAAAAAACCCTCAAGAAAGTTGAGATAGAAGGAACACACCTTGCCATCATAAAAGCCATTTATGAAAGGCCCACAGCTAAATCCTCATCAGGGAAAAACTGAGAGCTTCCCCCCCGAAATCAGGAACATGACAAGGATGTCCCCTCTCACCACCGTTGTTTAACATAGTGCTGGAAGTCCTAGCCTCAGCAATCAGACAACAAAATGAAATAAAATGCATTCAAATTGGCAAAGAAGAAGTCAAACTTTCACTTTTTGCAGACAACATGATACTCTACATGGAAAACCCAACAGACTCCACCAAAAGACGCCTAGAACTGATACATGAATTCAACAGTCACAGGATACAAATTCAATGTATAGAAATTGGTTGCATTTCTATACATCAATAATGAAGCAACAGAAAGAGAAATCACATAATTAATCCCATTTACAATTGCACCAAGAACCATAAAATACTTAGGAATAAACCTAACCAAAAATGTAAAAGATTTGTATGCTGAAAACAATAGAAAACTTATGAAGGAAATTGAAGATAACACACAAAAAAGGAAAAATATTCCATGCTCATGGATTGAAAGAACAAATATGGTTAACATGCCAACACTACCCAAAGCAATCTACACATTCAATGCAATCCCAATCAAAATTGCACCAGCATTTTTCTCAAAGCTAGAACAAACAATTCTAAAATATGTATGGAACCACAAAAGACTGTGAATAGCCCAAGTAATGTTGAAAAAGAAACGCAAAGTGGGAGGCATCACAGTCCCAGACTTTAGCCTCTACTACAAAGCTGAAATCATCAAGACAGTATGGTATTGGCACAAAAACAGACACATAGACCAATGGAATAGAATAAAGATGCCAGAATTGGACCCACAAATATATGGCCAGCTAATCTTTGACAAAGCAGGGAAGAGTATCCAACGGAAAAAAGACAGTCTCTTTAACAAATGGTGCTGGGAGAACTGGACAGCAACATGCAGAAGAATGAAACTGGACCACTTTCTCACACCATACACAAAAATAAACTCAAAATGGATGAAAGACCGAAATGTGAGACAGGAAACCATCAAAAACCTAGAGGAGAAAGCAGGAAACAACCTCCTTGACCTCAGCCACAGCAATTTCTTGTTTGACACGTCTCCAAAGGCAAGGGAAATAAAAGCAAAAATGAACTATCGGGACCTCATCAAGATAAAACACTTCTGCACTGCAAAGCGAGCAATCAACAAAACTAAAAAGCAACCGACGGAATGGTAAAAGATATTTGCAAATGACATATCAGATAAAGGGTTAGTATCCAAAGTCAATAAGGAACTTACCAAACTCAATACCTGAAAGACAAATAATCCAGTGAAGAAATGGGCAGAAGACATAAATAGATAATTTTACAAAGATGATATCCAGATGGCCATGAGATACCACCTCACACCTGTCAGAATGGCTAAAATTAACAACTCAGGAAACAACAGATGCTGGCGAGGCTATGGAGATATAGGAACCCTCCTTACACTGTTGGTGGGAATGAAAACTGGTGCAGCCACTCTGGAACACAGTGCAGAGGATCCTCAAAAAATTAAAAATAGAACTACCCTACAACTCAGCAATACACTGCTAGGAACTTATCCAAGGGATATAGGAGTGCTGATGCATAGGGGCTCATGTACCCCAATGTTCATAGCAGTACTTTCAACAGTAGCCAAATCATGGAAAGAGACTAAATCTCCATCAACTGATTAATGAATAAAGAAGATGTGGTTTATATATACAATGGAAGACTACATGGCAATGAGAAAGAATGAAATCCTGACATTTGCAGCAATGTGGATGTAACTAGAGGGTATTATGTTAAGTTAAATAAGTCAGTCAGAAAAAGACAGATACCATATATTTCCATTCATATGTGGAACTTGAGAAACTTAACAGAAGACCATGGAGGAAGGGAAGGGGAGAAAATAATTAGAGAGAGGGAGGGAGGCAAGCCATAAAAGATTCTTAAATACAGAGAACAAACTGAGGGTGGATGCAGGGGTGGGGGAGGGGGGAAATGGGTGATGGGCATTGAGAAGGGCACTTGTTGGGATGAGCTCTGAGTGTTGTATGTAGCAATGAATCACAGAAATCTACCCCCCAAACCTAGAGCATACTGCATACACTGTATGTTAGTCAACTTGACAATAAATTATATTTTTAAAAAAAGAAATAAAAAAAGAAAGAAGTTATCTGCTTATGTCATTTCCCAGTGTAACCCCCTGAGATAGAGCTTCACCTTGCTCACAGGCAAGAGATGAAAGTCAGTTGGGATGGTCCAGCAAATATGGGGAAGCCAAATAGGTGGCTGGTACAGATTAATTTGTCTTCTGTGAACAAATATGCAGGATGGTATTAGCTGGTACATGCTTCTGAGAAAATGGCAAGCCCAGTGGGGTGTTTGGTGTGTATGTATCTCTCTACCATGTGTTTTCTTTGATACGTAAATTCTTACAGGACAAGGCAATCAGCCAAATTCCTTGAGCAGATTTTCGTAAAGTTTTGTCATTTCTTTGAGCTACAGTTACATAGAACTGTTTTAAAACATGCTTTCACCCCCCCCCTCCCTTGCATAAAATATAGAAAAAGCAAATTGTCAACCCTTTTATGCAGCTTGGTTCTGATTCAACAGTTCAAAATGTCCTTATTTCAAACTGGCCTGAAGGCAGTCTGGCTAAAATCAAGACTTTGGGGAAACAAGTGACATGACACTAAACAAATTCTAAAGCTCACTGTTTATCTTTTTTCCATTTTGGATCCCATATGTGTACTTCTTTCTAGACTGTCTAGAATCAGGTTGATTTTTTTTTTTTTTTTTTTGCCTGCAAGGATATTCTGTAAGCAAGGTGCTTGCTCGCAATGGCCACCCCAGGAGAGCAAGGGGGCACACCGACAGGAGACAAGGCTGTGTTGAGTCAGCATCATGGGGCTCATTAACCCAAGCTCTTCAACACAGCTGGAGGTGAGAGTTGAACTTTACACAGAAAACCTCCTACGTTTCCAGGTGTTGAGAAAAATAAATCAGACTCCATTTTTAGAAATTAAAATAAAAAGACATTTCTTAATAAAAAGAAAATAAAAACAATCTTCTCTCTTTATCCTATGTCCATAGATGGAAATGGAATGGTAGGGGTAGGGGAGACTTATTCATTCCAAACAAAGATCACCCTTGGGAAGATACCTTATGTGGCTCATATACATGGTAAATAGATTTTTTTAAACCAGAGGATGTGACATATATTCATGGGATGGAATTTTTCTTAACTGAAGCAATCTGGGAAAATATAATTAATTTTTTGTTAGTTATATTAGTGGCAATATATTAATGGCAATGTTGTTCAGGTTCTCTCAGAGGCAGGCCCTGAGACCAGGATTTGAACACACATGATTAATTTGCCAGGTGAAGCCAAGAGACCCTGGGAGGGGAATGCGGAAGTGAGACAAGAAAGGAAGCGCATAAAGTTCTCAAGCCACTAGGAGGCAGCATAGAGCAAGCCAGCCTTGGAGTTCAGTCCAGTTGAGGGACAAAGACTGTGAGGGTATTTATTACCCAGGAGCTGCCCATGCACAGTGGTTGAAGTATGCCTCCAGGAGTCTATCTTCCTGGTACTTCTGGGGCTCACCCTGGAAGAAAGCTAAGAGTCAAGTGGGTCCTTGCAGTCAGGAAAAAAAACAAATCCCATAGGTTTTGTCACAGACCGTGGCAGGCATTTTGCTGAGTGAAGGTGAATGTCAGGGGTATAGGCAAAGTACCCATCATGGTGCTACACGTGGTTACAACACACATAATACATGCAAATCATTGACCAGGTAACAGGACTGAGCTTCATGAGGCTTTTCCTTTCCCCTCACTCACCTGGATGCTTTATTTTTTATTTTTATTTATTTATTGTGAGAGAGAGGGAGACTAGGAGCAGAGGAAGGGCAGAAAGAGAGGGTGGGAGGGAGAATCCCAAGCAGGCTCCACACTATCAGCACAGAGACGGACGCAGGGTTGGGTCTCACGAATGGGGAGATCATGACCTGAACTGAAGTCAAGAGTCCAATGCTCAATGGTCTGAACCTTGCAGATGCCCCAGGAAATATTTTATTTTTAACCTATAACCAGCACCTTGACCATGCTTGGCGCTCAGGAGTTCAAACCAATTGCCAAATAAATGAATGGATGAAGAACTGACTTCTATAATAAACTGAGAATACTTGACTTTGTTTCCCCTGTTCTTCCTTTGTTTCCCATGTGCATTTCAGGGGTAATACCGTGCCTCACTCCAGACTTGCCCAAGTGCTATCACAGGATTTCAAAGCTCTGGATGAGCAGTACCTGCTCATCCTATAATGGTTGTGGACATCACCCAATGACACAGAGGCAGGAGGCCGAGTCTTCCTTTTCCATGATGTTGGGAACCCTGGTGAAACAATGGGATCTAACAGTGGTATCCTTGGACCAAGACTGATTAGTGTTTCTCCCAATAAAGTTCAAGGCAATTTATGCTCAGTGTTTATGGGGATAGACCTGCAACACGCAGAACTGCTCTTCAGTGATGACATTTTGATCTCGTACAAACCTTTACTGGGAACCTACTATGTGTCAAACAGTGTCCCAGGTGACTGCACATGGATTACAGTATTAACCCGTGACGGTGCGCTGGGATTTCTGTGAAAGAGAGAGCACCATTCTCAGGGTATCTCAGTGCTGGCTGGCTGTTTGGAGAGGGTAATGGAGGCAGTGAGCTCAACGGTGTCTGAAGATGGGCAATTGCACACACACTTTGTTTAGCACAGACTTTCGTTGTTGTTGTTGTTGTTGTTTTATTATTTATTTTTGAGAGAGAGATAGAGACAGCGTGAGCAGGGGAGGGTCAGAGAGAGAGGGAGACACAGAATCTGAAACAGGTTCCAGGCTCTGAGCTGGCAGTCAGCACAGAGTCCGACGCGGGGCCCGAACCCACGAACCGCGAGATCATGACCTAAGCGAAAGTCAGACGCTCAACCGACTAAGCCACCCAAGCGCCACCGTTGTTGTTGTTTTAATCGATGCCATTGGGCAGGGCAGGGCCACTCCAGTTTGCCCCATTTCTCCACACCGCACAGTGGGTGGAGCCCAGCACTTGACTTACAGAGGCTCTGGCCTGGCCTTGGGAAAACTTGGGTGTGCGCCCTTTGACACAGTGTATGTCCACAGAGATCCAGAGAAGAATGGGTATTGTTTTGACTGGCTTTCTCTGTCACCGCGAACATCCCCTTTCCCTGCTAAGAGTAAAGATGGGCGTAACCATGGCAGGATGAGTGGTAAAAAAGGGCAACGTGGTTGGGGAAAGGACCCTCAATCTCATCAAACTAGCCTGAGGACCGACCTGTATACAGTATAGTCCCAGCTTTCATACTTCTCCTATGTCTGGTGACTTCCTTCGCCCAGCACCGCCCCATAAACCTTACCCCTGAATGTGCCTCTCAATCCCTTTCACTCCAGAAACTCTCCCGTTTTCTCTGTCATGAAATTTAAAACCCAATCTTCAGTCTGCCCACCCCCCCACAATGTTCCTCACCCCTAGCAGCAGGTTTGCAATCACAGCAGGAGTGCAGGAGGGGCCTTTGTTTCTTGAATTCAGCCAAGCTAGAGGGGAGAAGTCAGCTCTGGCCCTCTTTGTATTGCAGAGTTAGGAATGGGATACTTAAGGGACTTCCTGCCTCAGGGATGGGGGAAAGGGGCCCAGGGAGAAGACCAGAGCTTGTACCTTCATGTTAGGATCTCCACATCTAACTAAAATATAACTGGGCGATGCTGAGAAGTTTTTTATAGAGAGCTGATGGGTAGAGGCAGTGAGAAGATCAACTGTATATATATATATATATTTTTTAATCTGTTTTTAATAGAGTTGAATGCAAAGAAGGGTAAACGACTAATTTAGGGGGTAAGGAGTTATTTGATGAAAATATTTTGTAAGCATCACCTGAAAGTAACAGAAAATCTGTGGTGATTAGATTCTAAGTGTGGGGGGGGGAGGTGTTATACATGCCTTCATAATAGGGAAGAATTTACTCAACATTTGGAACTTTCTAACCAGCTTGAGTTCATCCAAAAATCTGCTAGAACAGCATTTCCTTTGGAGAGACACATCAACGCCTGGATGGTATCATTAGGAGAGGGAGGTATTGAAACTCAGTCCCCTAAGGACCCGTAAAACTACCCCGCATAATTGGGGAAGTAATCCAAGAGGCACACACCGGTGCCTGAACAAATTACCCAGAAATTGACTGTCTTTAGTGCAAACTAATTTAATCTGCTCAGAATTTAGACTTCTTGGCAGAGCTGCCCTTCCCCAGAGGAGAAAAAGTGAGAGAATGAAACAGCAGTTTCCCCCAGGTTCGCTAGCCTCCCCCACACCAGGAAAAAGTCTACAGGCTGATGATCAGAAACAAAGGGATTCGTTTTACATATTTGGCAAGAGCGCAGCGTCTGCCTTGGGTCCCATAAAGCAGCCTTTAAGGCCACCGGATTTGTACAGCGATGGTTACTGCAGAGGAAAATGACAACCGGCTGCAGGCAGCCGCGCACTTGCCGAGCCAAGGGGTTGTCCCTGAGGCACTCACTCGTTATACTCCTCCAGACATCTGCCAGCTCTGGGTCCCCCACGAATCTGTGTACACAGCCACCCGAAGCGAGGGGGACCCCGGTGCTGCTTGCTGGCCCTCCAAGGTAACGTCTGCTTTTGTTTTCTTTATGCGCAGAAGACGCTCAGGATTAACATTATGCTTTTTCATATTCTTTCTGAAACTGACACAAAATCACAAAGTGGCTGAAGGCTGTGAGCTGGATCGTGGAAGTTGATGACAGAAAACTCAGTGACCCCAGAAGGTGTAGAAACTCAGTAACAGCAGGTGAAAAGCTGATAAGCTAGAGTTAAACACACAGTTGTTTCAGAGAACATCTGCCTCTCTTACTTGCTTTCAAAAGAAAAACTCTAAACCAATGTTGGCTCCTCGAAGATGCACAGTTGCTTTTGGATTGTGTGTGTGTGTGTGTGGCAAAAAAAAAAAAAAAAAAAAAACAGCAAAATTTACCACCATAGCCATTTTTAAATGCACAGTTCAGCAGCGTTAAGCCTATTTACATTGCTTTGAAACAGATTTCCAGAACTTTTTCATCTTGTAAAACTGAAACTCTGTAACCATTTCACAAGAACTTCCCCCTTACCTACTACCTATTGTCACCCCCCATTCTACCTTATGTCTCTAAGATTTAACTATTCTAGGTACTTCCTGTACGTAGAATCAAAAAGTAGATGTCTTTTTGAGTGCGGTTTATTTCACTTAGCATAATGTTTTCAAGGTTCATCCATGTTGTAGCACGTGACAGAATTTCCTTTCTTTTCAACGCTGAATAATATTTCATTGTATGTATACACCACATTTTGTTTATCCATTCATATGTTGAGGGACATTTAGGTTGCTTCTATTGCTTTGCTGTTGTGAACAGTGTTGCTAAAAATATCGGGTGCACCAGTCTCTCTTTCAGACTTTGCATTCAAGTACTGTATATATACCCACATTTGAAATTGCTGGATCAAATGGCATTTCTATTTTTAATTTTTTGGAGGACACTGCAAACCGTTTTCCACAGCATTTGCACTACTCTATAGTCTTACCTACAGTGCGTGTACAGGAGTCCCAATTTCTCTACACCCTCATCAACACTTACTATTTTCTGTTGTTTTTTTTAAAAGTATCTATCCTAACGGGTATGAGGTGCTTTTCACTGTGGCTTTGATTTGCAGTTCTCTGAGGATTAGTGATGTTAAGCATCTTTTCATGTGCTTATTAGTCATTTGCATATCATCTTTGGAGATATGTCTATTCAAGTCCTTTGCCCATACTTTAACTGGCTTATTTTTTAGATGTTGAATTATAGGAGTTCCTTATATATTCTGGATATTAACCCCTTATCAGGTATATAGTTTACAAATCTTTTCTCTCATTGCCTTTTCACTCTGTTGACTATGTCTTTTGATGAACAAAAGTTAAGTTACATGTCATTCCATTCGTCAATGTTTGCTTTTGCTGCTTGTGCTTTTAGTGTCATATTTGAGAAATCGTTAAATCCAAGGTCATGAAGCTTTCTCTTATGTTTTATTTTAGGAGTTTTAGGTGGGGACTTAAATTTGGGTCTGTGATTTATTTTGAGTTAATTTCTATATATGGTATAAGACAAGAATCCACATTCCTACTTTTGCTTTTGGATGTCTAGTTTTCCCAACACCATTTGTTCAAGAGACTGTCCTTTCCTCATTGAGTGGTCTTAACACCCTAT
Organism: Proteles cristata cristata; assembly: GCA_017311185.1. Taxonomy (NCBI): domain Eukaryota; kingdom Metazoa; phylum Chordata; class Mammalia; order Carnivora; family Hyaenidae; genus Proteles; species Proteles cristata. Next base: position 1,791,326 of record JAESUZ010004989.1, on the reverse strand, counting down.
CAAAGATCATTTAATCATATATGAGAGGGTTTATTTATGAACTTTCTATTCTATTCTACTGGTCTATTTGTCCATCTTTATGTCAGTGCCACATTGTGTAGATTGCTGCAGATTTGTAGTAAGTTTTGAAATAAGGAAGTATGGACCCTCTGTGCTGTTTTTGGTTGGGGGTTGTGTGTGATATTATTGGAGTCTGAATCTTAAACTTCCTGAGGAAAGCATCCAGGCTTCAAAGTTCTCACCAACTCAAGGAATTAATATGGAGGAGAAATAAGGGGACCAGGATTTCCCGGGTCCCTCAGATATAGCTGTATTAAGATCAGAACACTTGGAACACCCAGGAAATCAATCTTCAGTGACAGAAAAACCTCCACAGGTGGAGGGAGACAGCCTGGCGGCACAGTGTGCGTGCTTGTGAATTGGGGGAGATAAAACAATGTAGGTACAGAGGGGAGGGAACCCCTTCTGTGGAGAGACCAAAGAGAGAGAAAGAGAGGCTTCTAGAAGTGTTAGGAAAAGAGAAAAGCCTCTCTGGATCACGGACTGGGGAATGGGAAATACGGAGAGTGCCAGTTTCTACTTTGCAAACAGACTTAGGAACTGAAGGTCTGAGATTTCAAAAATGCACGACTTTCTCCAGACCCAAGCCCATGCCGCATACATGCACCTGGGGGGCGGGGGGAGCGGGCATCCTGGGGAGGGGTAGCAATCTCAGGGGTGCACTTGGATAGAATAGTCCTCTCCCTGGAGTATTGTGGGAAAAGAGTTTTTGCACTCCCGCAAAAAAAGACCTTCAGGTGCCAGCCAAGGGCCCTTTATGGGCAGGGCAGAGTGGTGCTACCCCCGAACAGAATCCACACAGTGCAAGGCCCCTTAAGACATAGGGTTTTGAATCCCAGCCGAGAGCCTGAGAGGCGTGGGACACTGTGGAGCAGGACAAGCCCACTGCCCACCCCTACTCTGTGAGGGTTGCCTGAATAGAGAGATTGGAGACCCCAGTCTGGGGAGGAGAGATTGGAGTGTCGCCATTTTTCTTCCCATCCCCAACACGTGGGACTTCAGATAACAGAATAGTGGCCCGAAGCGGAGGCTGGACCTGTTTACACCAAACTATGCCTCTCTGTACCTGGTAATTGCTTATCTATTAGAGAGGGACTGACACTGAACGAACCAGATGGCCTCACCCCAAGACCAGCACAGTCACCTGGTCCCAGGCACCAATAGACGACTATCCTGAGGTTTTGTGTTAGTTTGTTTCTTTTTTTTTCCCCTCTCTCTCTTTTCTTCATACACCTAAAGGAACTAGAAAGTCATCAGCAAAGAAAGCCCAAAGCCAGCAGAAGAGAAATAATAAAGAATAGTGCAGAAATAAACAGTATAGAACCCCAAAAAATCAGTAGAGCAGATCAATGAGTCTAAGGGCTGGTTTGTTGAAAAAATAAACAAAATTGATAAACCCCTAGCCAAATTTCTCAAAAAGAAAAGAGAGGACACAAATAGATAAAATCATGAATGAATGAGGAGAAATAAGGAAATGTGAGTTCTCCAGAATTGTTCTTCATTTGCAAAATTCATTTGACTATTCAAGGTCCTTTGAGGTTTCATATGGATTTTAGGCTGAAGTTTTCTGTTTCTTAAAAAAATACTGTTAGAACTTTGAGTGGGGTTGTACTGAATTTATATCACTTTGGGTATTAAAAGCATCTTAACAATATTACTCTTCCAATCCATGAGAATGAAATAACTTTTCGTTTGTGCCTTTTTAAACTTTTTTTCAGAGATATTTTATAGTTTTCAATATATAAGTCTTTCACCACTTTGGTTAGGTCTCTACCTAAATATTTTATTCTTTCTAATGTTATTATTAGAGAACAATTAGAATTGTTCTCCTTATTTTCTTTTTGGATTGTTCATTGTTAGCATGTAGAAACGCAACTAAGTTTTGTGTGTTGATTTTGTATCCTACAACTTTGCTGTACTTGTTTGTTAGCTCTAACATTTTTTCTGGAATATTTAGGTTTTCTACATGTAAGATCATGTCATCTGCAAACAGATAATTTTACTTCTTTTTCGGCTTGGATGCCTTTTATTTATTTTTCTTGCCTAATTGCTCTGGCTAGGACTTTCAGTACTATGTTGAATAGAAGTAGAAGTCTGGCATCCATGCCTTGCTTCTGATATTAGAGAAATAGCTTCCAGTCTTTCACCATTGAGTATGATGTTACCTGTGGCCTTTATTATGTTGACGTAATTGTCTTCTAATTGTAGTTTGTTAGTGTTTTTGAAATACATGGAAAGATGTTGAATCTTGTCAAATGTTTTTTCTTTTTCTTTTTTTTTTTAATGTTTTATTTATTTTTGAGAGAGAGAGAGAGAAAGAGACAGCATGAGCAAGGGAGGGTCAGAGAGAGAGGGAGACATAGAATCTGAAGACAGGCTCCAGGCTCTGAACTAGTGTCAGCACAGAGCCCGACGCAGGGCTTGAACCCACGAACCGTGAGATCATGACCTGAGCCGAAGTCGGAGGCTTAACTTACTGAGCCACCCAGGCGTCCTTGTCAAATGCTTTTTCTGCATCAGTTGTAATGATCATGTAAGGTTTTTTCCTTCATTTTGTTAATGTGGTGAATTACATGGTTTGATTTTCATATGTTGAACCATCCTTGCCTTCCAGGAATAAATCCCAGTTGATCATGGTGTATAATCCTTTTAATATGCTATTAAATTGGCCTTACTAGTATTTTGCTGAGGATTTTTGCATCAGTGTCACTGGGGATATTGGTCCATAGTTCCCTTTTCTTGTAGCTTTTTTGTCTAACTTTGGTATTGAGACAATGCTCACCTTAAATAATGAACTTGGAAGTGTTCACTTCTCTTCAGTTTTTAAGAGTTTCAGGAGGGTTGATGTTAATTATTTAGATGTTTGGTAGGACTCCCCAGTGAAGCCATCTGATCCTGGGGTTTTTCTTTGTTGAAAAGGTTTTGATTACTGATTCAATCTCCTTACTATTTATTGGTCTGTTCAGACTTTCTATTTCTTCATGATTCACTCTTGGTTGAGTGCTTATTTCTTTGCATTTATTCATTCCTTCTAGGTTATCAAATTTCCTCTGTTTTCATTACATTCCATAAGTTTTGGTATTTTTTTGTTTTTGTTCTCAAAGTATATTCTATTTTCCCTTGTAACTTCTTTAATCCACAAAGAGTGTGTTACTTTATTTCCACATATTTGTGGATTTTAAGTTTTCCTCATACTACAGATTTCTAGTTTCATTCCATTGTGATCAGAAAAGATAGTTTATGTGATTTTAATCTTCTTGAATTTGATAAATTTATTTTGTGACCTCACATGTGGGCTATCCTGAAGAATGTTCCCAGTGCACTTGAGGAGAGTGTATATTCTAAGGCTTTTGGTTGGTGTTTTGTGTATGTCTGGTTTGTCAAATTGATCTAGAGTTGTTCAAGCGCTATAGTATTCATCTTCTATCTCATTATTCTATCCATTATTGAAAGGGGCAGGGAGGTTGTAGTCTTCTACTGTTACTGTGTTTCTGCTTTTCTCCTTCAATTCCACCAGTGTTTGCTCCATATATTTAAGGATTCTGAGATTTGATGTATAAGTATTTAAATTATTATGTCATTTTAGTGAATTGACTCTTTTATCATATAAGAGTTCATCACTTAAAGTCTATTTTGTATGATAGTTGTATAGCCATTCCTACTCTCTGTTGGTTACCACTTGCATGGACTATCTTTTTCCATCCTTTCACTTTCAGTCTATGTGTGTCTTTAAATTTAAAATGAAAATCTTATAAGCCATATATAGTTTTTTTAATCTGTTCATCCAATCTATGTTTTTTGATTGAGGAGTTTAATCTATTTAAATTTAAGGTAATTACCAATGGGAAAAGACTTATTTCCATTTTGTTGTTTTCTATGTTACTTGTAGCTCTTTCATCCCCTATTTTCTCTTGTAATGCCTTCCGTTGTGTTTCAGGTTTTTTTTTTGTTTTTTGTTTGCAGTGACATACCTTTATTCTTTTTTCATTTCTCTCGTGTATATTCTATAGATATTTTCTTTGTGATTACCATTGCAGTAACATAAAATATCCTAAAGTTATAGCATTCTCCTTTTTTAAAAATTTATAGCATTCTCTTTTAAACTGATAACAACTTAATTTCAACCACAGACAAAAACCCCACCATTTTAAACCTCTACCTCCCCACATTTTATATTATTTACATTACAAATTACAACTGTATATATTGTATACACATTTACACAGATTTATAGGTTTTTATTTTTATGTTTTTAAATGCTTATTTGTTTTTGAGAACAGAGAGATAGCATGAGTGGTAAAAGGGCAGAGACAGAGAGGGAGAGACAGAATCCCAAGTAAGCTCCATGTTGCCAACACAAAGTCTGATGCAGGACTCAGTCTCATGAACTGTGAGATTATGACCTGAGCCCAAATCAAGAGTCAGATGCTCAACTGACTGAGCCACTCAGTGCCCCCAGATTTACAGGGGTTTTTTTTTTGTTGTTTTTTTTTTTACTGTCTTTTAAATTCTATCACCTTGTTTTTCAGCTTCAAGGACTCCTTTAACATTACTTAAAGAGTAGATTTATTAGTAATAAATTCTCCCAGGTTTTGTTTATTTAGGGATGTCTTAATTTCTTTTCCATTTTCAAAAGACAGTTTTGTTGGATACAGTATTGTTTTTAACAGTTTTTTTTTCCCCTTCGGTACTTTGAATATATTACCCCACTCCCTTTTGACTTGCAAGTGTTCTCCTATGAAATCCTGACAGACTTGGAGAGCTTCCCTTATACGTAACAAATTGCTTTTCTCTTGCTGCTTTTAAGATCCTCTCTATGTCTTTAACTTTAGACATTTTGATTTTAATGTGTCCCCATGTAGTTCTCTTTGATTTTAGTTATACTTTTTGAGTTAGTTTGATTTTTTGAGCTTCTTGAATTTCTATGTCCTAGTTTGATATTTTGAGTTTACTGAATTTATAGGCCCATTTCTTTTCTTGGCTTTGATTTTGGCCATTATAACTTTAAGTAAGCTCTCCTTTCCTTTCTCTCTCTTCCCTTTTTGGGATTCCCATAATGTGCATGCCTGGTCAGCTTGGAAAACAGGGAGAAGGCCAGTGTAATCAGAAATGGTAGAGCAGAAGGAGAGTAGCGATCAGTGAGGTTGGGATAGGGGGCTGATTGAGTAGGGCCTCATAGGCTCTTGTAAAGATGTTGACTTTAACCTTGAATAACATAAGAACTTGATGGAAGATTTTAAGCAAAAGAATGAGATGATTTGGTTGTTTCATTGAGAACAGCTTGTGGCAGGAAAAGAAGGGATAGTGGTTGAGTGCAGAAGCAAGGAGTCCAGTTAGGAGACTAGTACAAAGATACAGGGGAGAGGAAAGATGACTTGGAGCAATGGAAGGATAAGAGGAGGTGTTTCTAACAGTGAACTAAGGCATCCATTGCTACTGGTTGGCCAAGCAAATAAGGGCTTAGAATTTGCCATTGAATTTGGAAATATGTTCATATGTGGTGACTTTGACTATAGTCATTTTGCTAGAGTGGAGATCTCAAAAAGCTGAGGGAAAGACAGTCAAGATAGACTAGAAGGAGAGAATGGGTAAAGATGAATGTAGTGTTTTAGGACATTTGCCTTAAAGGGAAAAAAAGAATTGGGGCAGTATCCAGGGTGATTAATGGGTTCAGGAGAGATTTTGTTTTAAAATGAGATGGGGTGTCTGGGTAGCTCAGTCGGTTAAGTGTCCGACTTCGGCTCAGGTCATGATCTCACGGTTCGTGGGTTCGCGTCAGGCTCTGTGCTGACAGCTAGCTCAGAGCCTGGAACCTGCTTCGGATTCTGTGTCTCCCTCTCTCTCTGACCTTTCCTGCTCATGCTGTCTCTCTTTCTCTCTCAGAAATAAATAAAACATTCAAAAAATTTTTAATGAGATAATTCTACATTTGTAATAACACAAAGACTTGGTAGAGAGAAAACAACTGATGATCAAGGGATTTTATATCAAGGAAAAGATTTTCCCAAATAATACCAACCTTTATGGCATGCCATGAAACCCATTCAGATATTTTCTATTTCTTTCCAATCTGTTCTCTTCTATTCCATTCAGTGCTGTTCATGCCATTTGAAATTGATTTCACAACTTGAGATTTGAACAAGTACTGTATCCCACTGTACTGCCTACTGTAAGTTTCTTCTTGCTAAGAACTATCTTTCTGTGTCAATACTTACACAGGGGAAGGCTTTGCTCAGAAAAGTCAGGCTAGGACACTTTACAGACTTGAGAAACTCATAAATATTTTAATGGAACATCAAGAAATTCAGTAACCTAATTATTACTCAAGTAGACTTTTCATTTAATTAAAGTGCTAACATCGCCTCCATTGAGTCTATTGGTCCAACGTCAGTGACATATACAGCTACTGGCCAATGTGAAAGAACAGGGAAATAAGAATTGATGAAATATTCATCTGTCTTGTAATAGTGTGTGTTTTGTGCAGCCTTGATATTTGCTTTCACCCTCCTAATATGAATCTTAGGCATTTTAACACACTAAATAGACAGTTTAAATTAAGTGGTTGGGTAAAGCTTCTTTCTAAGGACAGGCAATTCTTTTAATTTCATGTGTGAGGATGCTACATTAATTATTCCTAACAGTATAACAATGAAGAGTAATGCCCAAATGAGAATAAAACAGGTACATTAACAATTAAAAGCATTTTTTATATCGTGCTCATGTATACATGCACACATACGCACACACACATACGCACACACACCCCAACCAAGTTATTTTATAACTGAAGCCTCAACACATATTCACTAAGTGAATGAATGAATGAGGAAATTAATGGATAAAGAATCAAATGGATGAGTGAATGAATGAAGTTTCAGCTTAGGTTTTCTTTCTCCTCACCCACCCACCCCTGCACCAAATCTATTTAGAAAAAATGACTTTTACCAGTCTCAAATGGGGGTGTGATGTGAATATATACCATAGAAATTACTATGAACTTAACAAAAAAGAATAAGGTGTTTTTAGAATGATAATGTAACTGTGCTACCTTCCCACTTGGCCCCAAACCATCCAGAAAGGTTGGCTTGTGATAAGAGCACTGTGCATGAATTCTTCTCTTACAGAAGAAATAAAGCATTCTTATTTAAATGGAGTTGAAAGTGAAAATGAAAAGATGTTAAACTTGAGTAAACTGGGCTATTCAAATTCACATCAACACTTTCAACTTTGCTCACATCCCTCCTTATGTTGAGACATTGAGATGATACATCCTCAAAACAGAAAACCAAGTACACAAATAAGCACCACAACAGGTTTGACTTCCTGCGAAAACATAAAGGTGCTAACTAAGGGCTGAGGTGCAGAGTGGGCTTCCTTCCTGGGTTTAAGGAGGGTTTGGATTGATGCCACATGCCCACCACCAGTTGAGCACCTTGAGTTAATTTTCCAAGGAGTGATGATGTATTTGTGATAGCCTGATTTGCCCAGTTTCACTTGTGACAAAAAACATGGAATTGTGATGTGGCTGGCTAGAGGAAAGGAGCCCAGCCTACAGATATGGGGTCAAGGAAAACAAAAGAACCAAAGTAGGTTCAAATGCACTACATAAGCTCCTTGAGCACCAACCTGTCATCAGTAAAGCTAATCTAATTACTTCTTCACAGAAAGAAACAGTAGCTGGGGTGAAGGCCAAATCTTGCAGATTGGAATGCAAGGTGGGAAAGCAGGAAAAGGAGGGGTTCTGGTTGGAGACAACCATTAACTGACTTTAATGACCCAAGTAACAACTTTCCAGTCAGCAAAGAGTTAGATAGTGAGCAATGACACATGAAGTCATAAAACCACTGTGATGTCGATGCCAGTGCTAATGGAACGAAAGATTGCCAGTCTGTGCTTTGCACTGTCCTGTAGGCAAAGTTTGATGGCCCCATTTGGGAGAGCTCCTTTCCAAAGCAGAGATGCAGCGGGCTCTAAAGCGAACCAATGAGACATAAATTTTATTGATTTACAATTTCTTTGGCTTTGTTTTATCTCGTGTCATATGACTTAAGAATATTTCACAAATACCTAGAACTTACATCAATGTCTAAACTGGTTCTCGAACTTCAGCCTGCATCAGAGTCACATGGAAAGCTTTTTAGAACAGATTGTGGACCCCAGATGCAGAGTTCCTCATTTGGAAACATATGTTCCTGGTGGGGTGGGGATGGGAGGGGAGGCACACTTTGAAGACAACTTGGCCTAATGCAATACAAAAGGAAGAGGGTCTTTTCTGGTTGACATGTTAAGTTGTCTTAAATCAATCTGTGGTTTGCTGAGTAAACCTCTATAACTAGTTCTTTAGAAGCAAGGATATATATACATAGATATGTAGTCTTTTTAAACAACAACAATAACAACTGAACTTGTAAGTGTTCAAACAGAAGAGCAGAGCCAGTAGGAGATTTTAAATATGATGCAGTTGTGGACCTAGTTAAGCAAGTCTGATGTTTATAGGACAGGTGATCGAGAACAGAGTATTTATTTTGGGAGCACCTGAGTGGCTCAGTCGTTTAAATGGCCAACTCTTGATATAGGCTCAGGTCATGATCTCACAGTTGTGAGACCGAGCCATGTGTCGAGTTTCTTGCTGAGTGTGGAGCCTGCTTGGGATTCTTGTTCTTTCTTTCTCTCTCTCTCTGCCCCTCCCCCACTATTGTGCACCCTCTTTCAAAATATATAAACTTTTAAAAACAAAAGAGTATTATGGGCAGCTTGGAACCCCACAGGGAAAAAGTTGTTTGGGGTCCCTAAGCTTAAGGGAGTTATTTGGGGTCCCTCAGCTCTCTTTTAAAGGGATCACTAGATTAGGGCAGACCTGAGGGATAATATCCCTTTATTATTATTTTTCAAAAATTTTTAAATGTTTTATTTATTTTTGAGACAGAGACAAAGCATGAGTCAGGGAGGGTCAGGGAGAGCAGGAGACACAGAATCTGAAGCAGGCTCCAGCCTCTGAGCTGTCAGCACAGAGCCTGACGCGAGGCTTGAACTCATGAACTGTGAGATAATGACCTGAGCCGAAGTTGGACGCTTAACCAACTGAGCCACCCAGGCGCCCCTGATAATATCCCTTTAAAATAACTTTGTTTTTTTTTTTTTTAATTTTATTTATGTAAGTGATCTCTACACCCCACATGGGGATGAAACTCACAACCCTGAGATCGAGAGTCAGATGCTCTTCCAACTGACCCAGTCTGGCACTTCATCCCTTTCACTAACTTAAAGTCAACTAATTGGGGATTTTAATCACATTTGTAAAACACCTTCAAAGCAGCAACTAGATCAGTACTTGACTGTATAACAGAGACTATAGTAAAACCTATCCAAGCTGATATATCGAAAACCTATCACATACCTCTGTATAGATCTGTCAGTTTGGCTTTTGAGGATGAACAGTACCTTTGGAATAAAATTATTTTCTTTTCTTTGCCATAATCAGCAATGTAACCAACAGCTCCACATGGTTCATAAAGGTTAATAATCACTCCTAAATTGTATCTTTTCCTCAGCAACAGCAATAGTCGGATATACACAAAGAAATAGAGTGGAAATGGCATTGACCTTGTAGAAAGGTAGAACTTCATACATTCACCTCTATTACTTTTACAAGTGTGTCCTTGAACACGTTCCTTAAACTTCTTCATTTTCACTTTTCGGAGATGTAAACATGAAAGGTGCTGTCCACACTGTGAAGAGCGAGAGAGCCGCGGGAGCACGGAGACTTCTCGTGGCTTGCCGTCCATGGCGGTAACAGCAGGGCCGTTCTCCTTACCTCTGTGTGTGAGGACACCATCTTCAGAGTGTGACTCTGGGATTTAACCAAACCGCTAGTCTGCATTAGTGGTGTTTAGCCCTGGTCATATAAGAGAACTGCCTGAGAGCTTTGAAAAATATCCATGACAAGTCCCAGCCCAGACTAACAGTGAAAATCTTTCCAGGTCGGGTCCGTGCATCCTGTCAGAGCTCTCCAAGTGATTCTCATGTAGAGTCAAGAATAAGACCCACTCAGGGTTCCTGGGTGATTCAGTTGGTTGAGCGTCCAACTTCCACTCAGGTCATGATCTCGTGGTTTGTGAATTCGAGCCCTGTGTTACAGAGCCTGCTTAGGACTCTCTCTCCCTCTCTCCCTCTCTCTCTCTCTGCTCCTCCCTGACTTGCAGTCTCTCACTTTCAAAATAAATAAACTTTAAAAACGAAATAAGACCCACTCACTGAAGCTAGTTAGCACCTGCCCCCCAACCCCCTCTCACGTCCATTGTCTTGAACCTACAGCCTGGTTGTCCCTCGTTCCAAAAGCATTCTATTCACTGTTGAAATAGTCTTTCTTTTCTTAGTGATACTGATTTTTAAAATATCCTAACACAAGGGAAACAAAATCCAACTTGAAAACCTTAAGTTATCACTTCTTTCACCTCTTCATTTAAAACCAACGCAGGTGACACCTTCCATGATTAAAACTCATGTCAGAAATACCTTTATTGTATAAAATCTGATGAAGCTAAACTTTATTTTTCAAATGATGATATTTACATTTTAAAGACAGAGCTTCTTTTAATGTGATTTTAAAATGGAATGTTTCATTTTGCATAAACATCTTTATTTTTGTATATGCCAATAAAAGATTATTTATATTTATATATATATTAATGGTGGTCTAGCAATCTGCATACACATGCACACACAGAGCGTGGGAGGTATAGAAGGGGGGAGGATTCGTTGGAAATAGCATAATTAAAAATAGACATCAATCTATGTATTTTCACCAAGTGATGAACAGTGCTATACTATAGTGTGTCTTCCTGTCACTCATCCAGGTCTATTTATAAGTACATGACACAGTTTTATCATTTGGTTTTAGAAGGAGACAAAAGGAGAAATGATGAGAACAGCTGTATCAGGATTGTGGCTGGAAGCAAAGGGCAGAAGATATGATAAAAATGATAGAAGTAAGTACATTAGTTTGCCAGGACTCTCGTAACAAATTACCGTAAAGTCGGGGCTTACACAATCTTCCACTGTTGCCTCACAGTTCTGCAGGGCAGAAGTCCAAAATCAGGGGCGCTTGGGTGGCTTAGTCGGTTAAGCGTCCGACTTTTGCTTAGGTCATGATCTCACGGTTTGTGGGTTCGAGCCCCGCGTCGGGCTCTGTGCTGACTGCCAGCTCAGAGCCTGGAGCCTATTTCAGAGTCTGTGTCTCCCTCTCTCTCTGACCCTCCCCTGCTCATGCTGTCTCTCTCTCTCTCTCTCTCTCTCCTAGAAATAAATAAAAATATTTAAAAAAAAAAAAGAAGTCCAAAATCAATACGTTGGCAGGGCGATGCTTCCTCTGAAACCTCTTGGAGACAATCCTTCCTTGCCTCTTCCTGTTTTGGCGGCTCCAGGTGTTCCCATGGCTACACGATTCTTTGTCTCCCCGTGGCCCTCTCCTTTTACCCTTGTGTCTTCTGTCTCTTTTGAGGATACTTGTCACTGGATTTGGGGGCCACCTGGATAGCCTACGATGACCTTATCTCAAGATTCTTAACTTTATGACATCTGCCAAGAAGCTTTCCCCAAATAAGGTCACATTCCCAAGTTCCGAATGTCAGGATATTGACATACCTTTGTGTGGGCCACCATTCAACCCACTGCAAGTGAAAAGTTTATATGTCTCGAGTAATAAGAAGTCCCGGTTAGGACACTTTTCTCTTTCTCTCTTCTTGGCCACAGTGCAAAGAGTTTCATCTTTAGGCTTGGAAGCCTCATCACTGCTTGATGTTTGATGCACCTCAAGGCAACATATCCATGGTCCGGGCAGGAAGACTGAGGAAGGGCAAGATGTCCAAAGGAGGCAAGTAAACAGGACCTGTCTACTTCAGAAAATCTTTCCCAGAAGTCTTACCCAGTGACTCCAACTTGCATTTCATCCACTAGAACTGTATCCTATGGCTACCCCTGGCTATAGCTGGTCTGGGGAAGTGAACACTTATCTTCCCAGCCCCTGTAACAGAAGAATTGTGAATGGCTTGTGGGTGGTCAATCCTTAGCATCTTCTGCAACTATTTTTTTTTTATTTTTATTTTTTTAAATGTTTTATTTATTTTTGAGAGAGAGAGATAGACAGTGTGAGCAGGGGAGGGTCAGAGAGAGGGAGACACAGAATCTGAAGCAGCTCCAGGCTCTGAGCTGTCAGCACAGAGCCCGACGTGGGGCTCGAACCCATGAACTGTGAGAACATGTCCTGAGCCAAAGTCGGATGCTTAACTGACTGAGCCACCCAGACACCCCATATTTTTTTTTTATTTTTAATGCTTATTTATTTTTCAGAGAGAGAGTGAGCTGGGGAGGGTCAGAGAGAGAGGGACACACAGAATCCAAAGCAGACTCCAGGCTCTGAGCTGTCAGCACAGAGCCCAAAGCAGGGCTCGAACTCACAAACTGTGAGATCATAACCTGAGCCAAAGTCAGATGTCCAACCAACCGAGCCACCCAAGCACCCCAAGTCTTTAGATTAAAGGGTACCAATAAAGTTGCCAGATTTGCAAGTAAAAATATAACACGCCCAATTAAATTTGAATTTTGGAGAAACAATGAATGAGTTTTAAGTATAAATATGTCCCAAATATTGCATGGGATACTCCAATGTTAATCTGAAATTTGAATTTAAGTGAGTATCTTGTGTTTTACATGGCAACCCTAAGTAGGAATCTCTACCATGGGCCAGACTATTCACTATTGGTTAATCCCTCAGGGGTAAGATTACTATTTCTATCATTGTAAAAGATAAGTTTTAAAATTAAGATTGATGGGACACCTGGGTGGCTCAGTGGTTAAGCATCTGACTTGGACTCAGGTCATGATTTTGCGGTTCTTGAGTCTGAGCCCCACATCAGCTTTGTGCTGACAGCTCAAGATCCTGGAGCCTGCTTCAGATTCTGTGTCTCCCTCTCTCTCTGCCCCTCCCCTACTTTCTCTCTCTCTCTCTTTCTCCAAAATAAATAAACATTAAAAAAAATTAAGTTAAGATTAATAACACAATTTATAGGAACCATGATTTGAGAGGAAGAAGGAACTGATCACTTTAATACAGGTATGTTTATAATTCAGAAATATTCCTTTTAAACATTAGCCTTGTCTCTTTTTAAAATGTTTATTTATTTATTTTTGAGAAAGAGAGAGAGATGCAGAGAGAGAGGGAGAAAGAGAACCCCAAGCAGGCTCTGCACCATCAGCACAGAGCCTGACATGGGGCTCAAACTCAAGGATCATGAGTTCATGACCTGAGCTGAAATTGAGTTGGACGTTTAACCAACTGAGCCACCCAGATGTCCCTAGCCTTGTCTACTGAGGGACAATCCACACCCTAGCTAAGCAAGTTTATTCTATGAAGAAGATTACCTGTTCACCCATATCTATTTAAATATTCTCAGGCTATGATTAAGGTATGGGCTATTAGGTTTCTAGATGGTGAGCCTAACTTGTGGACCCTAAAGGCTCTACAAATACACTGTTATAATTCTTCTGTTCCAATTTTTCAACATTTAAAAAATCTTCTATTGGGAATAAAGGTCCAACCTTCAGGATAAATAATTGTACAGAATCCAGTGCAAGCCCATTGTCACTGCTGTCGTTCTTCGTTTTGGGACATGTTTTATCTAAAATACATTACTGGCATTAGTGTTGCTCTGCTACTAACGAATGACTTTTACCCTGGCAGGGAAAAACCTCTGGAAAGAAGTGGGAGCTAATTTTATCTGCTGTGGGGTCATTTAACAAATGAGCCTCTCCTCACCCTCCACTCTCATGGGCTTTCACAGAAAGAAGTGAGAAAAGTGGGACAATCAATATTACTGCAAAGAAAAAAAAAATATATATATATAACATTAGACAAGACTATTGTCTCACTAATTTGTGTGTTACATTAGGAGAAAGGAGAAATAACTCCTCCTTGATTTTAGAAAGTGTGTAATTGAGGCCAAAGTTTATCATGAAATTGGTTTTTAAAAAATGCACCTCAAATAAAGCCTTGCCTTGAGAATGAACATGGACAATGGTCAATGTCAAGTCAGTGCACAGTTAGAGGTCAGCAAGTGGGGACAAAATTGGATAAAGAAATTAGAAACTTAATGTGCAGATGTCAAATGTTCTAAAGGTAAAATCACTTCTATTTAAAATTCTTGAACCACAAAACTGACACTGATTGGAATAGATTTCTGCATCTGCTTTAAAATCCATATAGGGGCACCTGGGTGGCTCACTTGGTTAAGTGCCCGACTTCGGCTCAAGTCACGATCTCATGGTCCATGAGTTCAAGCCCACATCAGGCTCTGTGCTGACAGCTCAGAGCCTGGAGCCTGCTTCAGATTCTGTGTCTCCCTTTCTCCCTGCCCCTCCCCTGCTCATGCTCTGTCTCTCTGTCTCTCAAAAATAAATAAAAGTTAAAATTTTTTAATACATATAAATTCCAGAGACAATTCCAAGAGTACACACTTCTACTTTCCCAATAACTTCCTGTATTCTTATTAAATTTGCATGTCACTCCTACCCGTTTGACTCCCAAGTCCCTCTCTCCATGGATTTGTGGACATTGACACCCTGTGACAATAAGAGCTCTATATGCGCTTGGAAAAGCTTTAACGTGATAATGGCAGAGTGGAAAATCCATCTGTCATTGCTGCTGGCCACGTGTCCCATGTTTGCCTACTACAGGACACTTGCCTTCTTTCCCACTGCAGTGCCTATGAACTTGAGATTTTTCCACCACAAGAAAAAAATGAATAAAGAACTTCAAATAAAATTAGTCTACAATAGATATATATAGCTTTCAAACATAATTCACAGAGAATATTATTGACTTCAAGAGGGAGCATAGTTTTTTGTGTTCTTGGCTATAGTAGTTTGTCAGGGATTATAGTTACATGAGTCTTCGATATCATTTCCTTTCTGAAAACATAATGCTGACAACTAACTAGCAGGGACTGGTCAACTAGAAGACCACTGAGTGTGTCACATCTAAGGAAAACTCATTAATCTTGTGGTTTTAAAATTCTCTCTTACATCGTGGGTAGAAAAAAATTTTTGGTCCGAGATATTTTCTTCCTCCTCTTGTACCAGTCTAATTTTTTGGAAAGGGCAAAAATGGACGAAACTCAAGCAGCCAGCTGGGAAGTTGGCTTTAGAAAATGCTCTTAGCTCTATGGCAACAATGAACAGAACATGAAGGCAGAAATAGTGAGTGCTGTGACTTTCATCACTGATTTTTTTGCTTTGTGAGGGGCCCTAGCTTCTGTCAGGGCTCAGGAGTATCAGGCACAAGGAATGGCCAGAAATGGGCCCCTTATCTCTTTTGCTTTGGGCTGTGGTTCTTTTTAAAGAAGAGAAAATGGTAGAATCTAGAAAGGTGACCAGAGAAAGTTGAGGTGAATAATCAATCCACGTTATCAGAGCAGCCTTGTCATTATGCCGCCACCACCACCAACAGAACAGAG
Source organism: Proteles cristata cristata (assembly GCA_017311185.1). NCBI lineage: Eukaryota > Metazoa > Chordata > Mammalia > Carnivora > Hyaenidae > Proteles > Proteles cristata. The sequence continues at coordinate 1,775,757 of JAESUZ010004989.1, read as the reverse complement.
GTGGCTACCATTTATTGACTACCTGGTATAGACCAGATATTTTTAGATGGCAAAACTGAAGCTTTGAGGGTGAAGTAACTTGTCCAGAGTGATAGTGTCGTTACCATCCTTGGTGTCTCTAGACTCCAGACCAGTGCCAAGAGTATGAATAGAATGTTCCCCAGTTTTACAATACCATCCCCACTATATCTTCAGTGTTTCTTCTTGCTGTCCTCCCCATCACATATACACAGTATTCCCTTTAACCTAGAGGCACATGGTCCAGTGGGTTTGTAGCTTGAGTTTCTGATCACAAAGGACTGGACCACATTTAGCAGTGTTCTATGGAAATCATGGTGTTTTGGGGTGCCTGGGTGGCTCAGTCGGTTAAGCGTCTAACTTCAGCTCAGGTCATGATCTCACGGTTTGTGTGTTTGAGCCCCGTGTCAGGCTCTGTGCTGACAGCTAGCTCAGAGCCTGAAGGCTGTCTTTAGACTCCGATCTCCCTCTCTCTTTGACCCTCCCTGCTTGTGCTGTCTCCCTTTGTCTCTCAAAAATAAATAAAAAACATTTAAAAATCTTTTTAAAAATTAAAAAAGACAAGGCCTTGCGGTCCGTGAGTTCAAGCCCTGTGTTGGGCTCTGTGCTGACAGCTCAGAGCCTGGAGCCTATTTCAAATTCTGTATCTCCTTCTCTCTCTCTCTGCCCCTCCCCTGCTATACTCTCTCTCTGTCTCAACAAAAATGAATAAACATCAAAAAATTTTTAATATCATGGTGTTTGGGTTTTTGAGATGTGGGTTTGAGCCTCAGATATTGCTCATTTCCTTCCTTCCTTTACTCAACTAATATTTACTGAGTGTCACAAGCTAATTAATTAGGAACCTTAGGAAAATCTTCAGGGCTCCTCACTTGTACAAGCCCCTTTCAAAGTCCCAGAAGAGGCTCTATTGATGCATTCACTTGGATACACATTTTTGCAAAATTTGCAATAAGAAGATATTTTCACCATAATCAGGAACACTGTCACTTTCCACTCAGGTTTCCCCATATGCTTTCAGGGAACGGAGGTCTGATGGCATTTTGAGGGGTCTGGCTAAGGGAGAGCTGACTGAGGATGCAGGCTGCTACTAACCATCCTGGAGTAGCAAGGCTTTCTGGAAATGTGCTACCGCTGCTTGCTGCAGCCATCCTCCCAAGATCTGGGCACAAATGTGCAGGGCCGATGGCCACTATGAATGTGGCCTACAGCAAAGCATGTGGATAGCAAGGAAAAACTCGCGGGACCCAGCCTTTGGAAAGTTCTTCCAATCACGAGGTATGTAAAACTCAAAATAGTCAATTCCATTCTGATAGTCTCTGCTCAAAATGAAAGCTTTCTCTGGTTGGGAATATACCAAAATGTGGCAGATAGGGGCACCAGGCAGTGTTTCCTTTTTGATGAGAATTACATGGACTAGATGTTACTGGATTTCCTACGTTTGTAGGATACAAACCCATATGCCAAAAACAGTGAATTTGTGTGTGAAGTTGCATATATTATCCCCAATGGCATTTCCAAAGATAGCATGAAATTTCCACCAGGCGATTACAATGAGGACATCACTGACAAACTGTTGAGTGTCATCATTTCGAAGAGTATTTAGGATGGTCACTGCACAAGAACTTGAAGTCCCATAAGTCTATATGAAAGAAACCTGATAATACGTTATTCCAAATTAGGCACCAATCCTGATAACCTAGGCGACATTTCCAATAACAAGCTGTAAAATTGAACCATCAATGCAAACCAACCAATAAATCAATGAAGCAATCGATTAAAAAAGAGCAAAGCAGGAATACCGGGGTGGCTGGTCAGTTGTGCATCTGACTCTTGATTTTGGCTCAGGTCATTATCATTATCACAGGGTTGTGAGATCAAGCCTGGCATCGGGCTCTGGGGTGAACATGGAGCCTGCTTAAGATTCTCTCTCTCTCTCTCTCTCTCTCTCTCCTCCTCCTCCTCTTTCTCTTGTTCTTGCTTTCACTCTTGCTCTCTCTCTGCCCTTTGCCCTCACTTACATGCTCTCTCTCTCTAAAATAAAAAGAATAATAAAAATTTGGGGGCGCCTGGGTGGCTCAGTCAGTTAAGGAGCTAACTCTTGATTTCAGCTTGGATAATAATCTCATGGTTCCTGAGCTTGAGCCGTGCATAGGGGCCTCTGTACTGACAGCTCGGAGCCTGCTTCAAGTTCTCTCTCTCCCTCTCTCTCTGCCCCTCGCCTGCTCACACACATACCCTCTCAAAAATAAATAAATAAAACATCAAAAAAAATTTACCGAACAAAACAAAACAGAACTTTAATCAACTACACCAAAGGAAAATTCAAATTACCTTTTAATTTTCCCTATGGAACATATTGCAAATACATTGTTATAAAAAGGGATATTAAAGAGGATATAACCAAAAATGTAGAGAAAAAGTATCATAGACATGAATAGGCAGTAAATAAATGTCATATTTTTGGACTTGGTGATTTTTATGCTAGCTCTGGGCTATTTAAAAAGTAATTATTGTGATTTCTAATGTAAGTACCCAGTTTTATACCCATAAGCCTGAATGGAGCCCTGTTCATCTCCCACCAGCTACCAGTGACAGCCAATGTGGATACAAAAATTCCCTTCCCTTCTGGAACTACATTCTGACAGCATCAGCTGTTAGATAACTAAGTAAAATGAAACACATAGTAAGTTCGATGATGATAAATGCTCAGGAGAGAAGTGTGGAAAGGGGGTAAAAAGGGTATAGAGGGGACTTTATAGCTTTAGGTACCACAAGGGAAGACTACTGAGGAGACCCATACAACCAAGAAAGAAAGGGTGAAGTAAGGGATTTTGGGACAGAGTGTGAGTCAGTCAGAGGGAAGGATATGTCCCAGTTCAGAGTATCTGAGGTGGGGGGAGAGGGCAAGAGAGAGGGGTGAATAGAGGAGAAATGAAGTCAGAGAGCCCACAGGAGCAGGGACCCACAGATGGCGCAGTGCCTTTAGCCACTATAGGGATGTTGGCTTTTACTGAGTGGGGAGGGAAATTATTGGAAGGTTTTGGGCAACAGATTGACATGATCTGTCTTAACATTGTAACAGAATCACTCCAACTGCTGTTTTGAAAATAAACCAAAGGCAGCAAGGGAGGAAGCCGGGAGCCAGTTGGAAGGGAGCGCACGAGTAGGGGAGAGGCGGTGGTGATGTGGCCCAGGGTGGCGTGCAGCTGGGAAGATGTGGCTGGAAGCAAGACAGAATGTGAAGGCAGAGCTGATGGGCTTTGCTGACATCATAGAGGTGGGTTTGAGAGAAAGAATGGAACCGCAGATGACGGTGAAGTTTTTGTCACCATGAATTGGGAGTGGAAGCCGGAAGTTCTCCTTTACTGCAGTGGCCGAGGCTGTGACAAAAGTAAATTGCTTGCCTTTTTTAATGTTAACCTTGAAGTGCTGTCAAGTAGGTAGTTGAATATATAAGCATATATATGGGCTGAAGGTACAAGATGGAGCTTTCTGTATGCATAGGAGTCTGTGTGCTTGAGCACTTTTTTCAAAAAGTTTATTTATTTTGAGAGAGAGAGCATGAGCAGTGGAAGGGCAGAGAGAGAGGGAGAGAGAATCCCAAGCAGGCTCCACACTGTCAGTGCAGGGGCCTACTCATCCTTGATCCAATGAGCGGTGAGATCATGACCTGAGCAGAAATCAAGAGTTGGATGCTTAACCAACTGAGCCACCCAGGCGCCCCCCCATGTGACCACTTTCCCTAGGGTTGGAGGAGAGCTAATACAACAACAATAACAACAAAAATTGGGCAGAACAGTAATGCTTAGTGTTCATGATTTTTCTAGCATTCACCCAAGTTCTAAACACTTTACAAACATTAACTCTGTCATAACATTCTTTATGTGACAATTATGCCATGGTTTGTGTCCCATCCCGGGATTCCAAAAAAAACCAGTGAACTATTAGGAACCTCTCTCACGCACTGCTAGTTTCATCATTTAAAAAGATTTCCAAACCCATATGGTGTATGGAACTCCACAGAAGCCAAAACCTGAAATTGCTTTTTTTATTGAATTTTTGTCTCTCCATTTCCTCCACGCACTGGGGGCTGGGAGTTTTGTTCTTACGACTTGATTCTTCGCGCAGTTGGTGAGTGCTGGCATTTAAAAAATATTTCTAATGGAAAAAGTTACCCTGAATCGTGAATAGTGTTATGGCCCAGTTCTTCAGTACTGTTGCCGTTTTCTGAGAGCTCAATGCTAACTTGGTTACTGAGTAGCTCCTGAAGAGCCCCCAGTCAAGAAATTGATAGATGGGAAGATATTCTCCAGAACGTGATATATGAGGGAAATGTTTCCAGAGGACGTGCTTAGTATTTGTTCCTTTAGGTTTTCCAAACTTTTTGAAATGAGGTAGATCACATGAAAACCACCCAATATCTATTTGTCATTATACACACTTCCTCCAGAGGTAACTTTGGTAAGGTGGAATTCAACAAGGGAAATGCACCCAAAAAGTCAATTACTCAAAAAACAGCTTTTTGTTTTTTCATAATATTGCACTTGAGACTGTCGCTATGGTATTGACCTAATGGTTGTTAATTTCCCTTTCCATAGATAATATCTATCTTTTCTTTGTTTTAAGTTTATTTGTTTATTTGTTTGTTTATTTATTTATAGAGAATCCCAAGCAAGCTCCACACTCAGTGCAGAGCTTGACACAGGTCTCAAACCCACAAACTGTGAGATCATGACCTGAGCTGAAATCAAGAGTCAGACCCTTAACCAACCGAGCCACCCAGGCACCCCATCTTTTCTTTTTATATAAACATTCATTTGGTAATTTGTTGCATGAAATAGCCACTTGGTAAATATTTTTTACTGAATTATTAAAAGCTAAACCAACACTTCATTGTAATAATAACAGCTAATATTTTTTGAGGGATTTCAGTGTTCCAGGCACTTTGCTGAGTGCCTTATGCAGTTCAGTTATTCAGTCTTCAAAATAACATTAGAGGAAATCCTATATCTTTCCTGCTTTACAGGTAATGGAAGCTAGATACAAAATAGTCAAGGAACCTGTCCAGGACCAGAGTAGCTAGTAGAGTTTGAACGTAAGCAGTCTGGAGTTAGGCCCGGTAGATGCCCTTAAACAGGATTCTAGTACTGCCTTCCAATAGAGTGTGTTGCCAATAAACATATCGCTCACCTCACGGAAAGCCTTGCTGTTTTGAAGGCTCAGATGACGTGTATGCATATATTGGGAACTCTAGAAATTGTTGTCGTAGTTTTATTACATTCGTTTTCCAGATGGACAGAGGGCTGCATTCCATGCTGACGTTCCCTAAATGAGAAGTTGCTGTTTCCCTAATGAGGATTCGGATCAATTTGAGCAACAAATAAGGATATAGTGAGTCTTCATTAAGAGCTGGTCAATCAGGGACTGTGTAGGGTCCCTTGTCCCTTCCTTTCTGCCATCAGCCACAGGTGCTATCTCTGGGCTCCAGTTCGGAAGCCATTCTCCAGCGTGACACGCACCTTCCATCTTGCCGATTGCAAATCGTTGGGTTCTTCTGCTGGGTACTGAGTCTTGTCCTTATTGCCTTTCCTCTTATTGAGCCATCGCACACACAGAGGCAAAAATAAAGAAAGCACAGGGGCGCCTGGGTGGCTTAGTCGGTTAAGCGTCCGACTTTCGCTTAGGTCATGATCTCGCGGTTCGTGGGTTCGAGCCGCGTCGGGCTCTGTGCTGACTGCCAGCTCGGAGCCTGGAGCCTGTTTCAGTCTGTGACTCCCTCTCTCTCTGACCCTCCCCTGCTCATGCTGTCTCTCTCTCTCTCTCCTAGAAATAAATAAAAATATTTTAAAAAATAAATTAAAAAAGCACATTATTACTGCACTCTTACTTGGAGAGGGTTAAATTTGTGAACAGGACCCCATGAATAAACATGTGTGCCAAGGCAAGACACTATCACAAATCAGAATGAAGAGACCGAGGAACATGAGAGAAACATGCCAAAGGGAAGAAAGCAGAGAGAAATGGCACTGGGCTACCAGTGGGTTCCGATAAGGATTGTTAGCTTTTAAAAAAGAAAATACCTTAGGGTCCCTCATTATATCCTTACACATTTCCTTTTCTCTCAAGCCATATAACGTTAAAATACAGTGAATTTTGGGGATCTGCTTCACTATAACATGTGAATTCGTTGTTTAACCCACAGGCAACGTGTAACGGAGGACTTGTGATTCGACATTCACATGACTTTCCCTCTGGCAGAGTTAGGCTAGAAGTATAAGAAGGCTGTGTGTTGTGTCACCAAAGGTATACGTTTTTAACCCAAAGCCACTTTAACTCTCTCATTAGCCCATTAATTAGGTAATTGAGTTCCCAGGTCCTGGCCTCTAAAACCAGTGAGCTAGTGTGTGTCTTCAGGATTTTTGTACTATTCCAATATACAAATTTATCAGACAGATTCTCCTACATCACATTCTGTATTTTCCCTAAATTATGTCCTTGCTAATCTCTCTCCTCTAGATTCCAAACAGCGTGAGGCCAAGAAACTGCTAGGTCCATATTTAAATCTATCCCAGGACTTTACCGATGCTCAATAAATATTATTAAAGTGAAATACACTCAATATTTATAATGCCTAAAAACTTTTCTTTTGATGGGCACTATTACGATTTCCTTTCGCCCACCTTCAAGTGTTATAAATCATATCATTATGACCAAAGATGAGTAAGAGTTTGTTCTGGAAAGGAACATATGTAAATGAGGGTATGAATGACTATTTTCAATTTCATGCGGAGAATGTACACTGCAACCACCAATTTGCATTGTAAATATTATAATTAGAACGGAGACAGTCCCTGGCAATCTTTGAGGAAAGGCTGATGAAACAGTTTTAGAGGAAGCTTCTCTTTTCCTAAGCAGCCTGTGTAAAGATTTAATCTAGAGATTATTTAGGTCAGAGACGAGCTTTTATAAAGACTTAGCAAACCCCATCCACTTGTGAGTCCTTCACCTGAAGAACATGAAAATGAAAATTTATTTCATTTCGTAAGTATTTACTTGGGCTAGTTTCCCTTATACTGCAAATCCTATTGTTTTCTTCAACAGCATCCAAGGACCAAACCCCCTGCCTGTTAGAAACGATCCTACGTCATCCTAACATTTTATGCAAAACTGATCTTAAAAATAACCACTAGATGGCAATGAATCGGCATAAAAATGGAGGTCTCGGAAGACTGCCATTAATAGTTCAAAGGGACTAGAAGAGAACTAATTCCTCATAGATGCATAACACCTTCTTCTCCCTCAGCATCTGCATATACTTGAAGGATCGCAGAAGCCATGGCTCACTATCTAGGGGGTGGCTTGATGGGGCTGGCAAACAGGGACATGAGAGAAGGCACCAGAGAAACTCTAGGCCTAGTGAAATGAGCATGAGCTTTGGAATCAGTCAGACCTGAGTTTGAGTCTGTGCTCTATCACTCCCTTGATACCGGGATGGTGGGAAGAATTGCTTAATTTTGCTGGGCCTCAGCTTCTTTATCATTTTGATGGTAATAGTGGGGCACTTGGGTGGCTCAGTTGGGTAAGTGTCCAACTTTGGCTCAGGTTATGATGTCCCAGTTTGTGAGTTCGAGCCCCGCATCGGGCTCTGTGCTGACAGCTCATCAGCTCAGAGTCTGGAGCCTACTTCAGATTTTGTGTCTCCCTCTGTCTCTGCCTCTTTCCTGCTCATGCTCTGTCTCTTTCTCTCAAAAATAAATAAACGCTAAAAAACTTAAGTGGTCATATTAATACCTCATTCATAGGGCACGGTGAGGAGCCAATAAGATGATATTGTAGCAGCATTTGTGTGTGAAAGGTACTTAATAAGTGGCTGCCCTTATGGGGTTATGGTATGTGACCTGAAACCTGAAACCATTGGGATCAGATTTGATTCAGAATTCAGAATTTTCAAATCTTTAAATGATAAAGCATAACGTATACACCTGTGCTTAGTGGCAGATGGGCATCATTCCATGATCAAACACGTTTCTATTTCTGTAGGAAAATATGTTCATGCCAAATGGAATAAATAATATACCCAATTATCAGTGCGAGCCAGGTTTTGTCACCAATGAGTTAGAAAAATGCTTGGTTTTCAGAGCTTTGGGCTTTTGGAATTGTAGATAAGGGATCGTGGGTCCGAACTACCCACTTATAAACCATTTCTGCCTTGTCCTATAGGCAAGCTACAGGGCTGTTAGCCGTGTGGCCTGAGGGATGGGTGGGGAGAATGTTGATCTGGTCCCTTTTATTGCCGGGTTGTCCACGTCCTTCTGGGTAAACTATGATGCTAACTACTCAGTCTCTAAAATTTCATTTTCAGAATTTGCACCCGACAAAATGACCACAAAAGGAGCTAAAAAAAATACATAATGTTCTCTACCTGAGCATGCGACCTCCTTAAGAGAAAGGCTTATAATAGAGCAGGCATTAAGAGCTCAAAATCAGAATGATAGCATTTACCAAGTAAAGTTATATTTAAAATTTTTCTTCCTGGCAAGTCTTACTTTAAAAGCAATGATAGAGACAAACAGTGGCATGTTTAGGGACGATATTACTTGAAAGCTATTGAAATCTTATTTGGGAGAGCTCATCTGTTCTTAGCATGTCACATTCAAATTTCTCCTCAATGCTTTTAGCCGAGTGTTTTCAATTGTTCCATTTGTGTCTTGGCAGCCTCTCCTCTTACACTGTCAACACTCAAGGACAGAACCCAGTCTCTCTCCTGTTTTTCTTTCTTTGTAACCCTAAGGAAGCTTAGAACTTGTATAGCACTGTGTTTGAGGAAGATGTTAGATAAACACTTGCTTTCTTAGCTCCAAATGGGACAGATGCTTCCATCATAACTCAGATATTCCCGGAGCATAATACACATTTGGGAGTTACATGAACTCTTTCAGAAAACAAATGCATCACAGAGAGAGAGCCCAGGGAAAGACATTTCTCTTCATGGTTTGAAAGAGCTGGAAGCAGAGCTTATCACAGCGAACAAATCTGCCTTACTATAATCTGGAGTTTGGATTTCTCTTGCATTTTATATACATGGGATCTAAAATGAAAACTTGTCCTAAAAAGCAGTAGCATACATTTAAGAGCAGTTTCTGCTATATTTTCTCAAAATTGGTAGCATGGGGGAACCATGTCCACAGCTATGCCCACAGCTGCCCTTGATGGTTCTGAACAAGAAAAGTCAAGTCATGTTGGCATTATTTTGGCGAAGAGCAGCACTCCATTGGTGGGGTTGACAGCAGTGAATGGAACAAGAAAGTGATCATGGACTTCCCGAGATGAACAATCTCTGATGGTCAAAGTCCAGAGGATAAAGTCCAAACTCCTTTATCAGGACAGTCATGGCTCTTCACTATCCGTTCTCAACCTACCCTTTCTTGGTCTCATCTTTCTCTTGGTAAACCACTTTGGAATTATTTATTCCATGTCCCTGGATTTTCTTAAACTCTGCGTCTGGGCCTTTTCTTTGCTTTGAATGCCCTTTTCCCCACCTCTATGCCTCTCTCCTCTTCTTATGATAAAGAGTCTACTCATTCTTCAAGTCTCAGGGCACATAAACACTGCTGGGGAGACTTTCTGGGCCACAGCACGTTCTGTTTAAAACCATTTTAATTGTCGTGTATTATTTAACTTGTGAACCCCAAAGGGCTTGAGGGAAGAAATACTTCTAATCTTTCCATCTTAGTATAGAGCCTAGTTACCTGAGGATTCATGGACATTTAATGAGTGTTTGCTATTATTGATGAAAAGTTGAGCCAAGCATGGTCAGACTCACTGGCAGAGGACCTGCGATGGATGTTTTAAGAGAAGTATAAGACTTTCCCTTTATTACCTTGTTCTTCTACTCTCAAAATCCTCATTTACAGATGAGGAGACTGGGACCAGCTCAAGGTTATGCAGCTCATAAGTAACAGAGCCGTGGCCTTCTGTCAGGTATCCAATTGCCAGTGTAGTGTGCTTTCCACGGGTCTGCCTCTGGCAAACAAAAAGGCACTGAGATCGCTTCCCTCTCGCATGTCAGCGTCCCCATGTGGTACCAGTTAATGGTTTTTCAAGTGACTCCATGGGTAAACACAAAATACGGTATGTTCTTCTCTCTTCTTTCTCTTAACTGGGTAAGTTAATATCCCAGAGGGAGTTATTTAGACATATGGAAGAATTATTAGAGGGAGTGTAGTTTGCTAAATTGCAGTGGGGATGGACTGTTCCAAGGGTTTTGCTTTATAAGATTCATGCAGTCTGAGTGGCCGTTTTTCAAGCTATTGGCCGACGGAGGACGGGGGAATCAATGACTTCCTTGTAGCTGCAGAAATGTAGGCATGTCCCTTGACTCTTAGAATACATCTCTGTCAGGCATTCATATTTAAGTTCTGTGTTTTTCCCATTAATTTCGAAGGAAATACTGCAAATAAATATATCTGTTTAAACATTTCTGGATCGTGCAAATATAACACAAAATGTCACATTTATTGTTCATTTGAATAACCAGGTTAATTTTCCAGCATAATCTTGGCTGTGGTGAACATTATATATCTTGTGTCGAACTTGGTAAAAGTCCACCTTTGTCGTTTGTCACAGTTTTTGCCATGTTCAATTCTCTAGCTGCTTTGTCAGGAGTTTTCTAAATGACTGTCTCAAAAAGTCAGCCAACAGGCGCTCAGTTAAGATAAAGTTTTCATTGTCTTATGTAGACGTATCGATTTTGTTCACACTATGGTTTGTCGTTCTCAAAACTGCTATCCTGAAAATCCATAATATCTTCCTATGGCTATTCTCTTAGTTAACTACTATAAGTAGTTTTCTGTTATGAATGTTTTCTTTACAATATTTTTGTTTTCATACACTTCACATTTTTCTTTATTATGGAAAATTCCAAATATGTTCAAAAGTAGAGATAATCAGCCATTGTGTACTCCTCATCCAGCTTCAATGATTATCAACTCCTGGCCATTCTTTTTTCCCCTGAGCTCCCACCCAACACCTGCCCTCTCCGTAGTATTTTGAAGCAAATTTCAGATGTCAAATCATATCATCTGTGACTGTTCTCTATGTACCTTTTTTAAAAAAACAAGGATTTCCCTTTTGAAACATTCCCACAGTATCGATAACCACCACCTCACCCCCTGCCCCCGCCAGGAGTAATTCCACAATCTTACTGACTCTCCAGTCAGTAGTCATATTTCCCTAATTGGACTAAATGTGGCTTTTAGACTTTGTTTCTTTGAGTCAGGATCCAGACAAGGGTCACACAGTTGATTTCTCAGTCATCGGAGGTCTCTGGACTTAGCGGCTCTCCTAGCCTTCCCAACCCTGCTCCTTTCTTTGTAAACAGGGTTGTTTGCTCGGCAGCTTCTCACAGTGTGGATTTGCTGGTCACGTCCCTGTGGTGTCCTGTAACAAGTTTGTTCCCCTGTCACCTGTACTTCTTGTCAAATTGTAGTTATATCTAGATGCTTAATTAGATTCTAGTTCTTTCCCTCCTCCCTCTGCTCCCCAAGACTTCATGGATCACACTGTTCACTTCCATGAGGAGGTGGATACTGTCTGTTGGACTGTCTGTATGTAATGTTAACTACATTGATGACCAGTGACTGGATCTTTGGAAAGTCAGGATAAATGCTTGATTTTGGCTACTGGTAAAATGAGTTGGTTCGCTAATGTTCAAACATAACCAAATACTAAACATAGTTGACATGTTGCAATTCTCTGTATCATTATTCATACTAATGCTTTCATTGTCCTATGTTTACACAATGCGAGCTTCTATAATTAGGGTCCTGAGTCCTTTGATATGATCCTAGTTATATTCGAAAAGTTGACTGATACATGCTTTGAAAAGATATTCTAAGCCTGCTTCCTTTTAGTGAGAAATGGTATGTAGAGACCACAATCCGGGTTGTGTGTATACTCATTGCTCCTAGATTGGTCATTGTTTCTAGGCCTTTCAGTAAACAGAATGAGGAAAAATGTATTGGTTTTTTAAAAAGATTTTTAATGTTTATTTCTGAGAGAGGGGGAGAGAGAGAGCACAAGGGAGGTAGGGGCATAGAGAGAGGGGGACATAGAATCCAAAGCAGGCTTCTGGCTCTGAGCCATCAACACAGAGCCTTATGCAGGGCTTGAACTCACGGACGACAAGATCATGACCTGAGCCGAAGTCAGATGCTTAACCAAGTCACCCAGGCACCTCTGTACTGCTTTTTAAAGATAAAATACATTAAAAGTTTATACTGATATTTCCACTTTAAGTTCAGTAATTAATCCTCTACCTTTATCTCCTTTCTCCCACACCATAAATCTCTGTATTCAGTTACAGAAAAATAATTACCTTCTCACAATATACACAATTGTCTCAGAATAATGATACTAACACTCCCACAAACATTATGATTACTAAGAAAAAGTTCCTAAATTATATTATTATTATTAGCTCTTCTTTTACTTAAGATAGAGCCTACTAGAGTTGCTCAATGTACAGTTGCTAGAAATAGTTCTCTGTTCCTGACTATGCCACCAAACAGATACTTAAGTTCGTTGTTTAATATTATGTATTATTTTAGGATTTACGTGTTTTGCTTTGATTCAATTATATTTTGTTTAGTTACATATTTAAAGAAATTTAGTGTTACTCTCTACCCCTCCACCCTACCTTTCCCCTCCTCCTCCAATGACTAACCATTTCAACTATTTTTGTTCTATTTGTACTTGTTTATTCTTTCATTGTTTTTAAACACAAGCAAACATGATTTATATATTTAGATTTTCAGGTCAAATGTAAATTTATTTCCTTCATGTTTTATTCACTTTCTTCCTTTGGTATATCTTTTGGTATTTAGAAAAGTGAGCATTTAAAAACTAATTATCTCTTGCTTTTAGTCATTATTTTTGCTGTGGGTAAATTCTTAACAAAACAATTTCCCATGACTCTTGTGGCAGATATATTGCAGTTGCTAATTATTGTAGGGTTGGTATATGCTTTTCTGAAATCATGTATCTGTCCTGTAAGGATACGATATTGGCCCAAGGTCATGAATTAAGTATGTGGGAGAATTGGGACTTGATGGATCTAACTTAACTCATTTCCAAAGGTCCAGGTCCATTTCTCTTCCCATGTTGCTCTCAGGGTAGAAGGAGTCCATGATTCCTCTTAGTTCTTGAGGAAATCTGAGATAAATAGCTTCTTTCCTGAAGTCCAATTCCCCTTCCTTGAGCAGAAAGACACAGGGTAAGTGTGGAAGCTGAAGAAAGGTGCCTCCCTTTTCCCACGTGGGGTCACAACACATGGCAAGGTCATGGTTCTGGTTCAGGGGGACAGGCACCCCGGATTAAACACAACCCTCCTTTTCAGTGGCTCACCCATTCTTTGACTAGGACACAAAAGGAGAAATAGACATATATTTTCATCAAACAAATGGAGGAAAAATTCACATATCATAAAATTGGCCATTTGAAAGCATATAATCCAGTGGCATTTAGTACACTCACAATGTTTCACTACCACCACCTCTTGCCAGTTCCAGAATACTGTCAGCACCCCAGGGACACTCCATGCCAATTAAGGAGGCATTCCTCAAGCCCCTGACAACTGCTAATTTGCTTTCTTTCTCTGCGGATTTACGTATTCTGGGTATTCTTTATAAGTGGAATCATACGATATATGACCTTTGTGTCTTGTACGTTAGAACAATGATTTGGAGGTTCATCCATGTTGTAGGATGTATCAATATGTCACTTTTTTTTTATGGCTGAATAGCAATTAATTGTACAGAGAGACCACATCTCGTTTGGCCATACATCCATTGACTTTTGATTTGTTTCTACCCCCAGCTATTGTGAATAGTGATGCTGTGAACATTCGTGTCCAAGTCTTTGTTTCAATACTTAGTTTCAATTTCTGTGAGTAGATGGCTGGGTCATATGGTAATTCTATGTTTAACTTTTTGAGGGAACTGCCAAACTGCTTTCCGCAACAGCTGCATGGGTTTACATTCCCACCAGCCATGTAAAAGGGTTCCTATTTCTTCCCATCCATGCCAATACTTGTAATTCTCCATTGTCTTTAAATATAACCATCCTAGTGGGTGTGAAAAGATACATTTTAAAAATTATTTACCTATTACATTATAACCTAGTATATACATACAAATAAAACATAAGTGAAATAAGGACTCTACAAAATAATGTTGTATTCAGATATTTTCAATTCTATCCTAGTATAATCTGTCCTGTTATATTTTTCTTTAAAAAAAAATGCGTGGCAACTCACTGAGTTGTTTCATTATCTTTGGGTTGTAGCCCACTGTTTGAAAATCACTGCTCTATTTGGGTGCACAAATTTTTCTAGGAGCTTTTTTGTATTTGCATGGAAAATAGGAATGATTTCCTTTGTGAATATGAAAAGACATCTTACCGTACAGTTAAAAAAATAGTTATAATTTACATCATCAGCAAAGTATGTTGAATAACTCCATGTAATTGGAAGAGTGCTGGCCCCAAGGTTAGAAAGCTGGGGTTAATTCTGACTCTGAAACTTTCTCTGCATCCTTGAACAAATCATTTCTCTGGAATTCGTTTCTGCAGCCGGCAAAGGAAGGTAACAATGGACTACACGCCCACGTGGAGGCTTGTTGCTGAAGCCCGGGTAATAGCATAGTGGACGTGGTTATAGTGTGAAAACAGTGAAATGCTTTCAACAATGGATTGTTACTGAAGTCTTCCCATTGGACCCTGCCTGTAGAGCACTCATCGATCACGGTCAATTAATAGCAACCGCCAGGACAAACACCCTCATTGCCTACTTGCTATATTCCCGGCAGAGTTCTAAGTGCCTGCATTAAATAATTTAGTTTCCACAATAGCCCTATGAGGTATGGACTATTAACATTAGCACCTTTTGACAAATGAGAAAATCAAGGCACAAGGCAACTTGATAACAAGTAACTTTACCAAAATTCTGTCTCTAGTCAGTGGCAGAATTAGGTTTGACACCAGAAAGTCTGGTTTGTGGGCCTGAAGGCTTCACCCTTTATATTACACTCCCTGTATAAGTAGGACAGAAATCAGAACTTTATATTAGTGTGTCTGGGCATTTATGAAGTTTCCTGTAGCAGTAAGTATCTCTGCAAACTAAATGCTTATTTGAGAATAATCAGTGAAGAAAACAATGTACATTTTTCTTGCTCAGTTTTGTGGAAACAAGAATATAATCAGCAAATCCCTGCAAGGAAGGATTAAATGTTAGCTTTAAAGCTTATGGACTAACAGTATTTTCTGAATGTGTATGTATATGTGTATGGGAGTATGTGTGTGTGCTTGCATGCGCCTGTGTGTGTGTGTGTGTGTGTGTGTGTGTGTGTGTGTGCATTCGCCCGTGCAAACTTCAAAGAGAGATGACGTGCTCCTAGCAGGGGTAAAGCTTGTTCAGGATCATAAAGGAAACCCAAGGAGAGACGAGACCAGTGGCTTGGCTGAGTCCTGCCCTCCTGACCACACGCTGACATTAAACATGCCCCATCCTGGGAATGACGCTGATGGCCTGGCATCAGGAGAGTCTGTCCAGCCTGCAGGCCATAGATAACTCTAAATCTAGCCTTTGATGCCGACACTAGCTAAGGCTTCCATCAGTTGAGGAGACTGATAATTTTCAGCTGGAGTGACAGAGAACTGGGAGACTTGCTTTGATTTCTTAGGCAGATCAGTTGGTCTAAGTGTCCTGCAAGTGAGCGTAAATGACTGAGGGACTTTTGGAGCAACGATCCTGGTCTGCCAGGCCAGGGCCGACCCCTCAGCAGGAGGTGCTGTGTGTGTAGAAAGGGGTGCTTTCTCTCATCTGCCCTTCCTAGAGGAAGACTTCACTGTAGGACACCTTCCTCTTCAGCGCTGCTCTGGGATGCTGTCCAAAATCTATGTCTCTAATGAACTGGGTTGCCAGACTGAGCAAGAGACAGGCTCCTTTTCGGACCTGGGTGAACTGGGCTAATCGAAAACAGGCCCATCTCATTTCCTAGCCAGCTCTGCTGAGGCCAGGAGGAGAGCCTTGACCTTGGGCTTCCACACGGGTCATGCTCCGTTTGGTCATGGCCGGGAAAGGCCTCCATGTCTGCATAGCTCAAGAAAGATTTTGTTGGCTTACCAACTGCTGTCTCTTTAATGTGTTTCTGAATTAAGAGGAGTGAGTGTTTTTTAAAGGTTTGACTCTTTCATTTTTAATGCAGAATGACTTCCTGCTGACAAATTCAGATTTTTATGCGATTGCTTTGCTGATGCAGGCCTTTGCCATCAGTACAGTGTGCATCCAGTTTAGTTCACGGCCTTTTCTGGCTCCCGCTGCTAGCAGGGCCTCGCCTCTGCGTGTGAAGAGAGAAGCCACTGGACTCATTTGCTTCTAGTCTGTGAACCTCTCCATAGGTTTCAGAATACCTGGTTCTGAATAGAGAAAGCTCAGAATACCTTCTCCGGCTAGCAAACTCTTGCACGGTGGGAAGAGAGCAGTTCCCAGCCCCACTTCACAGACACCCAGGATTCATGAAGTCTGAGGGCTTCTCTCATTCTTCTTTCAACTAAAAGCTCAAGCATGAAACAACAAAGGCTCACGGAGAGAGAGATCACGACCTGGCAGTATGAGTAGAAATGTGCCCCGAATCCCTCATGAAACTCCATCATATTACGTGTCTTATATGGCCCATGTGGTCTGTTTTCTGTGGTTAATACTCATAGACTACGGGGTGTAATTTCTCAGATTGTTCAAAGATGAATTAAATGTTCAAATGGGATGGCTTATGGCTTATGTGAGTAGTTCACTCTAGACTGCTTCCCCTTTTTTTGTATTTCTTCTTATTTTTTCCCCTCTCAAGTGTATCTGCTTCAGGAAGCATGGAGAGAAAAGAGCCTGGTGGGAAAATTGTATCAAGTGATAATGACATTGTCTTTATGGAAAAAATTCTGGGGCAACAGATTTTGGGTTTTACTGTTAAGCTAACATTAGATTACCTATCCTAACAAGATTTAAGCATCTTGTTTTTCTAAATGCTCTTTCATTTGTGTTAAAACAGGGGAAAATATGACATCTAACCCTTTTTTTCCTGAGAAAATAATCATCCTCCTCGATGCCTTGCCAACAACAATCCCTCCTCTCCCCCATTTATTATAGGAGCCACAGTATCTACAGTTTGGGAAAACCATGACCCTAGCTGGGGTATTTGTTTGATTTTGCCTTTGGCACGAGAGCTCTTTAAGCATGTGGGATGCATCCAAGTGTGTGCATACATGTATGTGCGCTCTGCATGTGTGTGTTAGTTTAAGGCAAAGACACTATCAGAAATCATCCCAAATGTTTATAGAGAACGAATTTTTCATTTTTATTTTCAAGACCTTCCATAGCTTTGGGTTTTGCAGTTTGCATTTAAGTATTAACCACCTACTATGGAGAAACAATTTCAAGGGTGCCTGGGCGGCTCCATCAGTATGGTATCCTGGTTTGTGAGTTTAAGCCCCACATCAGGCTCTATGCTGACAGCTCAGAGCATAGAGCCTGCTTTGGATTCTGTGTCTCCCTCTCTCCCTACCCCTCCTCCGTTTACTCTCTCTCTCAAAAATAGGTTAAAGTCAAAAAATTTTTAAAAAAAGAAATAAAGAGTAAAACAATTTCTTTCATTAGATTTGTTCTAGATTCATTCTAGATTCGAACTAGATTCGTTCATTAGAAAGGTTAGACCTATTTTGTATTTGCAATCAAACAGTTTTTCTTAGGTTAACCATTTGCTTATAACTCTTTGAAAAGTGGGTTTGCTTACTTACGTTGTGATTTTCCAAAGTATTTTTTTTCTAGAAAGACAGTTGGGAGCAGGATTGACAGAGTAGTGGGCATGGATGGGGAGAGATGACAGAGAAGCCCGCCCTTTTAACATATAGAATTTTGGTATAAAACACCAAGACAGAAACCCACCAAAACGGCCCTTTGTTTTCTGTGTTTGCTGACTGCTCTGTGTGGAGCGGTACGGAACATTTTCATGCTATCACAGGGAAACAGCACACTCCAGGGTGGATTCTGATTTCTGTGGCTAAAATCTCTATCTCTTCTTTCCAGAAACAGAAACACAAATGAGGTCTGATGTCCTTCTGGTTGAAAATGTACTGGAAGAAAAAAAAAAGTTTTCACATAGAAATAAACACATACACGCAAACAAATGGATATAAATAAAACTGAGGACATGTGAATAAGATGTGGATTGTATCAATGTCAGTTTCCTCATTGTGAAATTGTACCATGGTTTTACAAGATGTTACCATTGAGGAATCTGGGAAATAAATACAGAGGATCTTGCTGTATTATTTCCCACAATTGCATGTGACTCTCTAATTATCTCAAAGTAAAATGTTTGTATTTTTTAAGAGTAATAAGACAAAAACCTACATATTGCTTTAAAAATAAAAAAGGATGGTCCACATTTGTATTTTGAAAATAATTCATTTAAAAACATTTGAAAGGTGGGGTGCCTGGGTGGCTTAGTCAGTTAAGCGTCCGACTTTCGCTTAGGTCATGCTCTCGCGGTTCGTGGGTTCGAGCCCCGCGTCGGGCTCTGTGCTGACTGCCAGCTCAGAGCCTGGAGCCTGTTTCGGAGTCTGTGACTCCTTCTCTCTCTGACCCTCTCCTGCTCACACTGTCTCTCTCTCTCTCTCTCCTAGAAATAAATAAAACATTAAAAAAAATTAAAAACATTTGAAAGGCAACATGGATTTTTTTTTTTGCTATTTTTTTATAAAGTATTTGTATGTTGTCATAGCACCTAAAACATGAAGGAAAGCAGACACAGTAAAATTCAGTTTGTGAGTTCAGAGCTTAAAATAGATTCCGTGGATTAAATCAACAACCTTAATTATAGTGAGATATGAAGGTAAGTTTTCACCTCTTTTTGTGTAATTTATGTTGAAGATACATTTTATCCTAAGGAGCAACATCTTATATAGAAAGGAAAATTTGGATAAAACAGTGGAATTACATAAATCCATTAGCCTTAATGGCTATAAAAAAGGTCTTTGCCAGTACAAAAAACAGTATGTTTACTTTTCAGGGGTGAGAAAGAGTTTAAAAATATCTGTTAATACTTTAGAATGAACTGTGGGTTTGAGATGAAAAGACAATAGTTACACATTTAACTAACTATATTGTCTATTGCACTGGATAGAGAGGTTGAAAAAAAGCAAAGCCAATCAATTCATTTTCCTGTATTGCCTTATTCAGATGATACATTTTAAACTTATTTTGAGATAATAGAATTAAATATATAAGTATATATATATAAGTGTATGTGTGTATACTTCTATATGTGTATATATACATACACTCATATATATACATATACATATATATATGTTTAGATATAATTATTACTTAAGATGCAGTTGAAAGAAATAACACAGGAAGATCCCAAGTGCCCTCTTCTAATGGTAACATCTTGCATGACTATACTATAGTATCACAACCGGGAAACTGATATTGATACAAGCTACCCACCTTACTGGCAAATGATGGGAGTTTGTTTCACCATTAAGTGAGTCACCATCTGTCAGTATTATTATAATAGTAGTGACTACATTCCCTTTTTGTATATGTACTTTTCATCTCCGTGACTTATATATTTTATAACTGGAAGTTTATACCTGTTAATCATCTTTATCTATGTTACCCATTCACCCTCACCTCCCCTCTGACAACCACCACTTGTTCTTTGTATTTAAAAATCTGTTTTGGGACCTTTGGATGGCTCGGTTGGTTGAGTGTCCAACTTCAGCTCAGGTCATCATCTCACAGTTCAAGGGTTCAAGCCCCACATCAGGCTCTGTGCTAACAGCTCAGAGCTTGAAGTCTGCTTTGGATTCTGTGTCTCTTTTTCTCTCTGCCACTCCCCTTCCCCCTGCCCAGTCTCTCAAAATAATAAATAAACACTAAAAAAAATTTTTTTAAAGAATCTGTTTCTTGGTTTGTTTTTTGTTTGTTCATTTGTTTTGTTTTTTAGATTCCACTTATAAATGAAATCGTTTGGTATTTGTTTTTCTGTCTGACTTGTTTCACTTAAGATAATAGCCTCTAGATCCATCTATGTTATCGCAAATAACAAGATCTCATTTTTTTTAGTGGTTGGGTAATATTCCATTTATATATATACCACATTTTCTTTATCCATTCATCTACTGATGGACACTTAGATTCCTTTCATATCTTGGCTTTTGTAAATAATGCTGCAATAAATAGAGGGGTGCATATATCTTTCTGAATTAGTATTTTCATTTTCTTTAGGTAACTACCCAATAGTAGAATTACTGGATCATATGGTATTTCTGTGTTTAATTTTTTTGAGGAACCTTCATACTCTTTTCCACAGTATGCATTCCTACCAACAGTGTAAGAGGCTTCCTTTTTCGGGGCGCCTGGATGGCTTAGTCGGTTAAGCGTCCGACTTTCGCTCAGGTCATGATCTCACGGTTCATGGGTTCAAGCCCCGTGTCGGGCTCTGTGCTGACTGTCAGCTCAGAGCCTGGAGCCTGTTTCAGTCTGTGACTCCCTCTCTCTCTGACCCTCCCCTGCTCACGCTGTCTCTCTCTCTCTCTCTCCTAGAAATAATTAAAACATTAAAAAAAAAAAAGAGGCTTCCTTTTTCTCCACATCCAACCAAAACTTGTCATTTCTTCTCCTTTTGATTTTGGCCATTCTGACAGGGGTAAGGTGCTATTTACTATGGTTTTGATTTGAATTTCCCTGATGATCAGTGAGGTTGAGCACCTTTTCATGTGTCTGTTGGGCATCTGCTTCTCCTCTTTGGAAACAAGTCTATTCAGGTCCTCTACCTGTTTTAAGCAGATTAGTTGGGTTTTGGATGTTGAGTTGTATAAATTCTTTATATTTTGGATATTAACCTTTAGTGGATATATCTTTGCAAATATTTCCTCCTGCTCACTAGGTTGCTTTTGCATTTTGTTAATGGTTTCCTAGGCTATGCAAAAGCTTATAATTTTGCTGTTGTCCCAATAGTTTAACTTTGCTTTTGTTTCCCTTGCCTCAGGAGACAGAGCTAGAAAAATGTGGCTAAGGCCAATGTCAAAGAGAGAACTGCCTATGTTTTCTCTTACTTTTTAAAACTATAGTTTTAATGTTATTGAGCCTACAGTTGATTAACGTCTAGATACTTTTCAAAACTCACATCTTATACCCTGTATTAACTATTTTTAAAGTTTGCTTTAATTTTATAGGTTCAGAGGATTTTTCTTCCCTTATTCTTTCCCTTCCTACCTTTTGCTTTTTTTAAAAAATGATTTTAAATAGGAAACAAATTGCTTTAGATAGTTTCTGACATATATTGATGTCATTATAAAGCTCAGAGACAGATTATTTGTAGCAACACTTTTAGAGACTAGACTTCATAGTCTAGGGGAATAATTAAATCCTTGGTGAAAGATATTTTGCTACCTACAAGCCTGTCAAAGACTTTGAGATGTATTAAGTCCCTACCACAACACAACAAAGCTAAACAGACAACCTGAACTTTAGATTTAATTTTGATGTGTTGTTTTGTAAGGCTTGGAGAAGGCAATGATGTTGAAAGAAAAGGGCTTTCCCTTTAAAATATTTTTCTTAAGAAAATGGCTTGGAGAAGGAGACTTGGTCTCATTTCCATCCAATTCAGACCAGACTCAAAGGAGGAATTCTAGGCCATGACAGCTGTCCACATGTTTCTTCCGTAAGAAAGAACCTGCCAGTTGGCAGTGTTGAGTGGAAAGAACACTTTCAACAGGGTACATGACCGGATTGGAGGGGTAAGAAAGGGCTCATTTGATTTGTGTGCAAAGAAAAACCTTGAAGGGTTTTAAGCAGCAGATGATGAGATTATTTGGATTGTGGGTACAATGGATTGAAGGGGACAGGAGACTTAGCAGGGAGGTCATCTTGAAAACCACTGCTGTAGCTCAGGTTAGACATGGTGGCTGGGTTGAACTGACACTAATGAAGAAGAGGGAAAAAGATGGACACATCTGGGATAAATGATGACGGTGAGATCTATCAGATTTAGTGATAGATTGATAGACAGTGAAGTTGAGAAATGTCTGTGGATTTCTGGTGCGAATGACCAGTTAGATTGAAGTGCCCTTTAATGATATAGAAAAAGGAAGTAGTATTTATTGAGAAGAAGCCAAAAAGAGGGACTAATTCTGGTGGGAGAAATAGGAGTCCAGTTTTGAACATGCTGAGTCTGAGAAGCCCACGGACATCCTCATGGAGACATGAAGTGCATCGTAGGAAGGGACGAGCAAAGAGAAGCCTGGCTTAAAGAGGAACCCAAAGAGAATGAGTCCACGGCGTTGGCCACAGAACAAGAATACTGGTAAGGAATAGCACTCAAGGTCCACCTTTAGCCAAACAGGGCTAACTGGTGGTTTAGCACAGGCAATTTGGGTAGTCTGGGGTAAGAGAGGTCACAGTAGAATCAGTTGTGAAGTGAATTGGAGACAAAATGGCCAAGAAAGTGTCTATTGACTATGAAGCAAAGGAAGAATGGGGCACCTGAGTGGCTCAGTCAGTTAAGTGTCTGACTTCGGCTCAGGTCATGAACTCGTGGTCTACGAGTTTGAGCCTTGCTTTGGGCTCTGTGCTGACAGCTCAGAGTCTTCAGTCTGCTTCAGATTCTGTGTCTGGTGTACAGGCCTCCTTCAATTATAATTAAATCAGAACTTTGCAGGAGAAAGGCCAGGCATCTGTGGTTTTTAAAACTTCACAGGTAAGCCCTGTGTGTAGGCAAGTTTAGAACCAATGTCCTAAACGTGCTCTTATATTTAGGAGAGCTTGTTAAAATTCAAGTTCTAATTCAGAGGTGTGGAATGGAGCCTAAAAGTTCAAAGTCTCTAATAAATTTCCCGGTGGAAAGACCACTGCTGATTTGTGACCCTACTGTACATCCAAATGGGAATTATCCAGAAGAGAAAAAGGTGCAAGAGGCAGGAGAGGGCCTAATTCAAAAGACTAAGAAGGGATGGAAGGCCAAGCCCTCTGGGGCACTGGCCTTGGGTAGGCGGAGGGACGTTGTGACTGGACAGGAGAAGAGGGCACCGTTGGGTTTATATACTTGGTGGTCGGGCAGATTAAGGAGGTACAGCCCAATGGTTTGGACTGTCCCAGTTTCTTTTCACACATTTCTTCCTTTAGTGCTGCTACCTCAGACCCATCTCCTCCGTAAAGACATCTCCCTCTTTTGTGCTTATCTTAAGCACATGGTACCTGAGGGTTGACAGGAACCCTGCTGGGTCATTTAGCCCTTACAAGTGTCATGTCCCAGATAAGGCCCAGAGGGTCATCTCTACCCATGAGGGCAGAGGGGGGTTGCTTACAGGAAGGGTGGCTTGGAGGCTCTGAGTGGGTTTCACAGAGATCTTTGGGTTCCTCCTTTGCAAGGCCAGGACTGGCCCAAGTCACTGGGGTGCTGAGCCCACAGATGGGCATTATGTCAGTTTGGTCACTAGAATGAGGGAGCTAAAAGGAGGCTGGGCAAGAGGGTGAGGCCCACACGGCTGGTTGTCAGAACAAGCACTCCAGGTCAGCCCTCTGGAGCTACTCAGGCCGCAGTATGTCTAACAGGAATGGCTGTCTCCTTTCCTCAGGCCAAACCTGACTGAAAATACAAGGCTGCGCAGTGTAGGGTAGGAGCTGAAATGCGTGCAAGATGAGGAAGCTTACAGAGCACGTTAAACATGGGCAACCGCCTCTCTTCATAAAGACTCGAGGAAAATCTTATCTCCCTGTTCTGGAATCCCGTGGGGGGAAACAACTGGGCAGTCAGTCAGAGTCCAGGCTACGGTTAATAGTATTACTGTTTATTGGGCCTCTACTTACCACATGTCAGCCATTTTATGTGGCTTATTATTTCCATTTCGCAGAGGAGTAAACTGAGGCTCACAGAGGCTAAGGAACCTTAAGTCACATTCTTTTAAGTGGTAGAACCAGTGTTTAAACTCAAGCAGCCTGACCTAGAACTCATGCTCTTAGCCACTGTGGTACACTGCTCACTCTGTATGCCAGCGGACAGGATGGGTACTGCTGAGTGACAATTCTTGAATTTCTAGTGTTTCTCTCTGTATGTCTTCCTAGCAGAAGTACTAACTGCCTTTGTCCCAGTCTTTGTTTTCAAGGATGTTTGTATAGCCGACAGTCATAAGATAGAAATCACGTCTCCGTCTGGAGAAGCAAAGGAGAGGCTCACTCGGTGCTTAGGATAAAAGATCTGCGTCTCCTGTGCTACAGGCTCCATCTCTCTCATGGTGTGCTGTGTCTGCACGTGTCCTGGCCCTCTGCACTGCCCTGGTGGAACTGAGACTTGGAGAAGAAAAGCAAATGCTGACACGCCAGGGACCATATTGCTATGAAAAATAAACTATCCTTTCCTTCAGATCCAGAAGGAGAGCCCTTGAAACCGTGTCTTCAACCAGAATCCATGAAGCGACAGCAGGTTCACTTAGCTGGGAAGCAGGGCAAAGTATGGGCCTCTTCACAGCTCTCGACAGGCACCTCTGTGCATATACGGGCAGATGAACCTAAGTTCCGACAGCCATGTGCAGCTGGTAAAGGACTCAGGAAACTCATATCTGCCTTCTTCCAAGGCCTGTGTTATCACTGTCTCATGATTGTAGAAGGGGACCAGATTGGAAAAGATGAAGGAACATGGCTCTTGGAAGATCTTATGGCTCCCAAGGGGAAGCAGAGAAAGGTTTGATGCAGATCAGCGAAGGCTCTGGGCTTCTTGCCTAAACCACTCGTCTCACTCGCTGTTTGTGATTTTTTTAAAACTATTTTTTTAATGTTTATTTATTTTTGAGAGCTAGAGCAAGAGAGAGCATGAGCAGGGAAGGAGCAGAGAGAGAAGGTGACACAGAATCTGAAGCAGGTTCCAGGCTGTGAGCTGTCAGCACAGAGCCCGACGCAGGGCTCGAACCCATTAACTGTGAGATCATGATCTGAGCCGAAGTCAGACACTCAACCAACTGAGCCACCCAGGCGCCCCTGTTTTGGATTTTGTAATGGATGCTGGGATGCCTCACCCAAATCTTACTTTCAGAAAGGAAATACACATTTCCCTGCTGCGGGAAGTACTAGTAACTACAAGCTCCCTTCCAGGTCCTTCTCCATAAACTGTCAGGCTGAAGGTTGCTGCCTCACCTGAACACATGTCCCAGCTCTAGGTCCACAGTACAAGACTGTTTGGAGATGTGAGCCAATGCGAGGGAGCACAGGATGTTCTGGAACTTCTGCTTCGAGGTCAAAGAACTCTGATTTTAGCTCCAGAGCTGCCTGCAGGAGAGATTCAATTTCCTGCCTTTTTTTACACTAACATCACAGTTCACGTCCTTTCTCAGATCAAACCTTCCTTTGCTCCCCACGGTGCTGACCTTGAGAACTTCTCCACTGATTGCCAGCATACATCTCGGCATGCAAACTCTGGTGAATAATTCCTGGGGAGCCCACCTAAAGCAGATCTCCTATAAATCATGACATGAAACAAACGGTCATATAGAAAAAGGGCGCCCAAAGATCTTGC
The DNA here is from genome assembly GCA_017311185.1 of Proteles cristata cristata. Lineage (NCBI taxonomy): Eukaryota > Metazoa > Chordata > Mammalia > Carnivora > Hyaenidae > Proteles > Proteles cristata. The sequence continues at coordinate 1,750,111 of JAESUZ010004989.1, read as the reverse complement.
ATGCTTTGATTCTCAATTTTTGGTATCTGTAGTTTTACATAATTCATTTAAAATATCCCTTATAAGCTCATCAAAATTGTATAGTTAAGCCAAACTTAAATAATTACACTAAAGGATAAGAAATTATATTTATTAAAGCATTTCAGTTGTGACAAGTTTGTAGTATCTTCATTGAATTGCTTTTCCTGACACTTTAGTCTACAAATAAGAAGCAATAGGAAAATCATGAGCTTGTCATGTAATGCCCTGATGGAAATTTTAGTATAATTGAATTTCTGTGTTCCCTTGAGATGTGAGTACTGTGAATGTTTCATACATTATGTAAATGGAACAGTGGGAACCATTTGCAAGTCATACCATCTAAAGCATCTTGGAAAATTATATTAACCTCCTTACCTATTTTCGAGGTAACGTGCCTTGTTGGAATGGAAAAGTCGGGATTTTGTGCAGCCTCTCAAGAACAGATTTGGGAGGGGTATGGTGATAACGAATGCACGAAACAACCCCTTCCTGGCTTCTGACTTGAGAATTAATCCGTGAGGGCAAGGCCGGTGAGAACAAAGACCAGGTAGGGCAGTCCTGGGCCCATCTTATGTCCTGAGTGTTATGAAGTCCAACCTTTTCTCAAAGGATGCCATCAGCCTATTCCATCATCATGAATTTGTACAAACACATCTACATGATGGCTTTCCTGAGGGTTAAAGGGTTGCCGTGGCCGTTGAAGTTTCCTGATTCCAAAACTAAGTGATAAACTAGTTTCTCCTTCCACCCACACCACAAGTTTTATCTTATTTGATGAGCCAATCAATCACGTTTTCAGCCTGCTGAGAGTTTTGATTTTCAAACCGTGCCAAAGGACAGACTATTTCTTGATTGCATAAAAGGACAATCAACACTAAAATAAAATATTTTATTTTATTATTATTTTTTAGCTTAGTTATTTATTTTGAGAGAGAGAGTGTATGCTCTTGCTCACATGAGTGAATGGGGGAGGTACAGAGAGAGACAGAGACAGAGAGAGAGAGAGGGAGAGAGAGAATTCAAAGCAGGCTCCATGTTGTCAGTGCAGACTCAAATTCACAAATCCTGAGATCATGACTTCAGCTGAAATCAAAAGTCAATCGCTTAACTCTTGAATGAAACACCCAGGCATTCCTAAAGGAAATAATATTTTAAAGCTTCATTTTTTAAGGGCACCTGGGTGGCTCAGTCAGTTAAGAGTCCAACTTCAGTTAAGATCATGATCTCTCGGTTCATGAGTTGGAGCCCCATGTCAGTCTCTGTGCTGACAGCTCAGAGCCTGGAGCCTGCTTGGGATTCTGTTTCTCCCTCTTTCTCTCCTCCTCCCCTCCTCGCTTTCTGTCTCTCTGTCTGTCTCTGTCTTTCTGTCTCTTTCTCTCAAAAATAAATAACATTGAAAATTTTTAAAAATAAATCTTTGTTTTTTAAAAGCTTTGTGTGGAAAATGCGTATTTCTCCTGAATAAATGCATTGTGTTTCATCCTTATAGTGCAACCAGTTGAACTAGTTATTTTTTAATTAAAAAAAAAGTTATGCAAAGCCCAATAGTCAACTCAGTAATGTAAACAAGCAAGGCAAGCAAAACGATTCAGAGTGCAGAAAATTTAGCTTAGTTAGAGCAAATCTCTTAAGTAATGCAAACACCTTCGAACTGAGAAAGAAATCCCAGAGATAATAAATAGTGTTAATACAAACATAGAGGAGTGTTTGGTTTAAGCCCTTGCATAACTTATGAAAAATTACATACAGTCAACAGCATTGCATTGTCCTCTAAACAACTAATACGTTGCTTCATATTGCTGGTATCGTAGCTTCCAGTCATTAGACCAAAAATGAGATAAGAGATTGAGCAAGTTTCTGTGAAGGAACCACAGAAATTCCATCCACGGAGACACTTAAGTTGACACTAAGCAGAAATTTTAGAAATACATTTTTAGGAAATCATTCTCCCTAATGGAATAAAAAGCTTCCATATTTAAGAAACTAGCAGCATACAAGGTGCTTTATTGTTACCTAAACTCACTATTATTGCTCAGCAATCTTCTAGCAGAGGGACAGAGGCAAAAGTTTAGCCAATTGAAATTCAGGTGGTAAAAATGAAAGAGGAATTATCTTGAGGTCAGCATTCTAACTCAGAGACAGTGTAGTGTATGTGTGTTAAGGATCTAGAACTCTTTTTTTTTTTTTTATGTTTATTTATTTTTGAGAGAGACAGATTGTGGATCAGGGGAGAGGAAGAGAGGGAGGGAGACACAGAATCTGAAGCAGGCTCCAGGCTGTGAGTGGTCAGCACAAAGCCCGAGGCGGGGCTTGAATTCACAAATTGTGAGATCACCCCCTGAGCCGAGGTCGGACCCTTAACCAACTGAGCCACCCAGGCACCACAAGGATCAATGACTCTTAGTGAGACCTAAGATTCCAAAGTTCTCCTGAGGAAGGAAATGTGCTTGAAATGCCTAGTATAATGGCCAGAATGTGAAAAGGTCAATACATGTCAGTCTATGACTCTATATAAATGGAGTATTGCTTGAATATCTGTCCATCGCTGAGGAGGAAATGATTTCAGGCAGGCTGGGATTGCAGCTATAGAAAATACCAAGCAGAGCTCTTTGAAACCGGATTGCTCCTGGAGTCATGACCCCTTACAGATACTTCAGAAGCTTGCTGGAGAAATAGTGTTTCTAGCTGTTCTGAGCCGTGCTCAGGGATCATTTGGGAACCTTGGAAGCTGGGCAGAATTTCCTGATAGCAAAAGATTGAAAACAATATAGGGCAACATGGAGCAAAAGGGTGTGGGCTTCTCCTGTGCAGGTGAAAAAAGACAGCCTATGATAGTCATGAATCCCATTTAAAGACGTCTTCGGGTCCACCAGATTTGGATGCTTTTATGATACACTCTAATGCTGAACTTTGGAAATTAACATCCTGGATCACAGAAATGAATCTGGTTCTTCCACTTTGTATGGGCCTTTCTTTCTGTGTTTACCATTCAGAAGCAATGGAGATCCCAAATAGGATAAGGTAACTAAATCGCAGAAGCAGATCTGAAAAGGTGCCTCTTTGTGAAGCAAGTTAGTGCAAGCTCCATTGTTCTAATTGTGTAGGTAGAAGAAACCATTGAGACAGAATCATATCAATAACCCTACAATATCAAGACTGCAAGCTGATTGTGGATTAAGGGAAAGGTCGCTTTCATTTCCTTTTTCCTTGTATTGAGAAAGCTCAGTTGCTTTCTTTCTACTTGAGATACCAAGTGTGGGCAAGTCATAGTCTCTAAAGACTGGCATTGCCTTCAGCAGCGTCCTGGGGACCTGGTGGATGGGGTTAATGGAAGTGTTTAGATTTAATTGATCGAGGGAGAGTACTTTCACCTTGTGCTGGCTTTCCCATGTTTAAAATACATCAACTGTTGGCACTCAAATTCAGTGAACTAACCTAGTCTAGGGGACAGACATTCACATAACATAATTGTCTTCACAAAATGAAGAAATGTAGTGAGGTTTTCTGAACGGTAGGGTGGTGGTGATAAAGAAAAAGCATTGAATGGGTATCAGGTGAGCCAGGATTTAATTTCATCTGTGCTACTTACTAGTTTTAGATGCTTCTCCTCTTTATATCGGCTCTATCTCTGTGGTGCACAGATTACTCATTTGCAAAATTATGAATAAAAAACCTGGAGTTCTAGAATTGCATGAGTTTTGTGGATTCTAAACATCCTTTTTGATTGACTTCTAGATTTAAAACGCCTTTTGCATTTATTGAAATTCATAGTCTAAACAAGGAAAGTAATAAGGAAGAGGACTTTGCTAAGGTAGAAGTAATCTGTTGTCATTTCTTTTTTCTATTTGCTAACGGCTGGGGCAAGAAGTTCTGTGTATGCATGTGTAGGCATACATCTAGTCATGAATTTGAGATGAAAATTCAATCTTTTTTTTTTTTTTTAATTTTTTTAATGTTTTATTTATTTCTAGGAGAGAGAGAGAGAGAGAGCGTGAGCAGGGAGGGTCAGAGAGAGAGGGAGTCACAGACTGAAACAGGCTCCAGGCTCTGAGCTGGCAGTCAGCACAGAGCCCGATGCGGGGCTCGAACCCACGAACCGCGAGATCATGACCTAAGCGAAAGTCGGACGCTCAACCGACTAAGCCACCCAGGAGCCCCAAAAAATTCAATCTTGAGAAAGCTCACCTTATAACATTTTGCCTCCATCTATACCCTATTTCACTCCATACTCAACTTTGAATAAACACTGTGCTCTCAGCCAAGGATGAGAAGATCCAGCATTAGTCATAACTATCCTGTTTCACCCACACAGAAGCCCACACCCTTTCTGCTCCATGTTGCCCTATATTGTTTTCAATCTTTTGCTATAGAGAAATCCTTCCCAGCTTCCAAGATTCCCAAATGATCCCTGAGCACAGCTCAGAACAGCCAGAAAGAATATTTCTCCGGGAAGCTTCTGAAGTATCTGTCTGCAAGGGGTACTGACTTCAGGAGCAATCAGATTTCAAAGAACTCTGCTTGGAATGTTCTATTGCTGCAATCCCCACCTGATAAATCCATACTAGGCACCCAGATGGATGGTCAGTGCCTCCATCTACACATAGTCACAAACTGATAGTGTATTGAGGCTTCTTCCTATTCTGGCCATTATCCTAGGCATTTCATGTACGTTTCCTTACTTAGTCCCCATGACAACATGGTGAATGAGACAATTATCCACATTGTCTAGGGCGGGACTATGGTCCAAACAAACCCATTAGGTTACTTCTGCAGCATGCCCTTTTAGCTTCCCTCTCATCTGTGGATCAATCATGCCTTTGTGAGCTGAACTTCCTTTCCTCAGTTTCTGTGTATAAACCTCAAAGGTCACTGCATTTCATATTGTTAAAAAACAAAATTCGACCAAGTAAATTTGAAGATCTAATTGACTTTATTAAGCGATTCATGAACAGGACAGCATTCTATCTACCAAGTAGAAGAAAGCTCTGAGGAGTTGTACAAAATGGAAGCTTTTATAGGAAGGTGGATGAGGCAAGGGCCATTAGCAAATAAAAAGAAATGATTGTTCTGGGCAAGGTCATTAGTCCTTTAGGGGAAGGTCAGGAGGTCTTATTAGGTGGATTACTTCATCTTCTTTTGTGGGGTGGAGAGGCCCCATGTGACAGATTATGTCATTGATGCTGATCAGAAAACTCCTGACTGGTCCATTAAGACATTAAGAAAATTCCTGACTGGGAAATACAAATCAAAACCACACTGAGATACCACCTCATGCCACTCAGAGTGGCTAAAATGAGCAAATCAGAGAACTCTAGATGATGGCGAGGATGTGGAGAAACGGCCACCCTCCTACACTGTTGGTGGAAATGTAAACTGGTACAGCCCCTCTGGAAAACAGTGTGGAGGTTCCTCAGGAAACTAACAATAGAACTCCCCTATGATCCAGCAATAGCACTGCTAGGAATTTACCCAAGGGATACAGAAATGCTGATGCATAGGAGCACATGTACCCCAATGTTCATAGCAGCACTCTCCACAATAGCTAAAACATGGAAAGAGCCTAAGTGTCCATCAACAGATGAATGGATCAAGAAGATGTGGTTTATCTATACCATGGAATACGACATGGCAATGAGAAACAATGAAATCTGGCCATGTGTAGCAACATGGATGGACCTTGAGGGTGTTATGCTGAGCGAAATAAGTCAGGCAGAGAAGGACAAATATCATATGTTTGCACGTATAGGAGGATTAGGAGGAACTTGACGGAGGAACAAGGGGGAGAAGAAGGGGGAAATGGTGGGGGAAAGGGAGAGAGGCAAACCATGAGAGACTCTTGAATGCTGACAAAAACTGAGGACTGGTGGATGTGGGGGGGAGGAGGGTGGGCATGGAGGAGGGCACTTGTGGGGATGAGCACTGAGTGTATGTGGAAACTAATTTGACAATAAACTATTTGTAAAAAAAAAAAGAAAGAAAAAGAAAAAAGAAAAAGAAAAAGAAAATTCCTGACTGGTCCATTACATTTCTTTCTTTCTCTTTTTAATGTTTAGTTATTTATTCTTGAGAGAAAGAGGGAGAAAGCACACACATGAGCTGGGGAGGGGAGGAGAAAGAGAGGGAGAGAGAGAATCCCAAGCAGGCTCCATACCCAGCATGGAGCCCCACTTGGGGCTTGATCTAATGAGATCATGATCTGAGCAGACATCAAAGTGAGATGCTTAACAGATTGAGCCACCCAGGGATCCCAAGACTGCATTTCTAGGGGAGGTTGAAACTACGTTAAGTTAGGTATTAGCCTTGGTTTGGTGACTTGGCCTAAGTGATACCATTTTGGGGCCCATGTTTTCTTTTCCATAATATCTACCAGAACTATTTGCACCATTAGCTTTTTCAATAAAACCTGCCCTATTGCCAATATGCAATTAATGAATCAATCAATTAATGTTTGGGGAACATGAACCACTGGAGCCTTTGCATCTGATCGAAGACGTTGAAGTCTTGGCACATTGTCATTTGTACCAAGGGTCACAGTATGCTGACAGATGACTGGTTAAGAGGGTTTTGAACTCTTTTACCTCAGAAGGCTTTGAATCCTCTGCTGACATGCTTGTTTCCAACAGTTCAAGACAAGTCACAAAAACACCCAAGGTGAAACTTGGGCTGAGCAAAAGCAAGAGCGTGAGCCAGTGCCTGAACAGAGGGAAGTGACTAGAAGTAATTCCAGCAAGAGACCTGATCATCATTTCAAGCAACACTTTTATATTTACGAGATAGGTAGATGGGTTGCGACGAAATTATGTTTGAGACTTTGTCATGGTAAAGCTTTAAAGAGAAATGTAGTCAAGACAAAGAAAGACAACCCCCTCATATCCTGTTTAGTCTCCAGCATGCTTGTTTGCAAAACACAGGGCTCAGTTTGTGCATACCTAATTTGGGCAGCCAGTTGATTATCTTAGAAAACTTCTCAAAATTGAGCTATCCCAGCTGCTTGTTTATAATTCTACAATAATCCTCTGTCTGTGGGTCTCGACCTACCTGGAGAACATGAGGTAAGGCATAGGACAAAGAGCAAGAAACCTTGAAAATCAAGAAACCTCAATTTCCTTTCTCTTGAAGTGTTTCTGAGGCATGAAAAGTGGGAAAGGAAACTAACATTTACTATTGTCTCGTTTAATTCCTTCAACGCGCTGAAAGGTATTATTACCTCAGTTCCCTAAACAAAGAAGGCTCAGAGAAGATGATTCACTTGCCCTCGTCACCCACGATTTGGGGACACAGGCTGGTACTTGGTGCTGACTCATACCCAGTGTTGTCTCTCCTCTGCCCCAGAGATGCAGGGGAAGAAAATGTTCCTTAAAACTCATGTTTGTTGGACACCTTAAAATATCCTTGTGAATTATTACTTAAATTATTTTGGCATAATAATTCCACTGAAAACAAAAACCTTAAAATTTCTACTATGTGTATGCAATTTGCCCCCCCCTTTTTAATTTTTTTTCCCTGAAAAATGTAAAATGGTAAGTCTTGGCTATGTGGGAGAAGGGTGGCACTTTATACATTTGCTTTAAACTTAAGATCTTTTTCCTTCTAAATAGACTACAATTTTTAGAACAGTCTTAGATTCACAGCAAAATTGAGCTAAAGGTATGGAGATTTCCCTTATACTCCTTTCTTCCACATATATACAGCCTCCGTCAGTATCAATGTCCTGCACCAGAGCCGTACATTTGTTACATACAATGAACCTACAAACACATATCATTAACAACGGAAGTCCATAATTTACACTAGGGTTCACATTGGTGATATTCATTCTATGAGCCTGGACAGATGTAGAATGAATGGCATATACCAACCATTGCAGCATCATGCAGAGTGTTTTCACTGAGAAAATACTAAGAATCCTCTGCACTCTGCCTGTTCAGACCTACCCACCTTTATCCCTCAACCACCGATCTTTTTATTTTCTCCATAGCTTTGCCTTTTCCAGAAGGTCACATAGTTGGAATCACCACTATATAGCTTCATTGGATTGACTCCTTTCATTAATGATATGCATTGAAAGTTCCTTCATAGCTTGTCATGGTTTGATAGCTCATTTCTTTTTAGTGCTGAATAATATTCCATTGACTGCATGTACCACAGGCTACTCATCCATTTACCTATTGCGGGACATCTTGGTGGCTTCCTGGCTTTGGCAATTATGAATTGCTGTAAATACATATCTGCAGGCTTTTGTGTAAGCATAATTTTCACATCATGTTAGCAGATACCAAGAAACAAGACTGTCGGATCATAGGGTAACAGCATGCTTAGTTGTATAAGAAACCACCAAATTGTCTTCCAAAGTGGCTCTATCACTTTATAATAATAGCATTCCAACCAGCAGTGAATGAGAGTGCCTCACCAGCATTTGGTATTATCGGTGTCCCAGATTTTAGCCATTCTGATAGGCATATGGTGATCTCTCATTACTGTTTTCATTTGCATTTCCCTGATGACATACAATAGAGAGCATCTTTCTCTATCCTTATTTGCTATATCTTTTATGAGGTGTCTCTTTAAGTATTTTGACCATTTTCTGATTGGGTTGTTCATTGTCTTATTGTTGAGTTTTATGAGTTCTTCATATATTTTGGATAACACACTTATCAGCTATGTCTTTTGCAAGTATTTTCTCCCAGTTTGTGGTTTGCTTTCTCATTCTTCTGATAGTGTCTTTCTCAGAGCAGAAGTTTTAGATTTTTAATGAAATTTGGCTTCTCAAGTCTTTCTTTCCTTTCTTTTTATTTTATTTTTAAAATTGTTAATGTTTTATTGATAGAGAATGTTTATTTATTTATTGAGAATGAGAGAGAGAGAATGAGTGAAGGAGGTGCAGAGAGAGAGGGAGAGAGCCTCCCAAGCAGGCTCTGTGCTAACAGTGCAGAGTCTGAAGTAGGGCGCAATCTCATGAATCGTGAAATCATGACCTGAGCCAAAGTCAAGAGTTGGATGGTCAACAGTCTGAACCACCCAGGTGCCCCAAAGACTTTATTTTTAAAGTAATCTCTACACCCAGTGTGGGGCTCAAACCCATAACCACAAGGTCAAGAGCCACACACTCTTCCCACTGAGCCAGTCAAGTGCCCCTCAATTATTTCTTTCATGGATCATGGCTTTGGTGGTGTATCTAAAAAGTTTAGAATCTTTTTAAAATAACAGAGTATGTGTTTGTGATAGTCCAAATGTATTCATGCCTCAGACCATAAGAGGATTAGATTCAGAAAGCATAATTTGAAAGAATTTTCAGGCCATTATAATAAATAGGCTTTAACTTGGATAAGACATTAAACATGAATTGATGGAAAGTGAATATTCATACCTTTTCTTTTGTGAGATTCAGAAAGTTGGCAGCAATGCCTCTTATTTCATTAATATTGCCTCTTATATTCATTTTTTCTGAATCAGAAGGCAAAGGTGCATTGAATTACCTAGCAAATCATCACACAAAGATGTGAAGTCAAACATCATATTTCACTGAGCTCAATGGGCAGCAGTGGGAAGGTCAGACGACAACCTTGCCTAAACGTTTGACAGATGTGGAATTTTCCTTGCCATGGACATTTAAACATGTAATAGGTTTGTCCCGGTATCTGTCACACAGAAAGGTCCTTCTATCCACTTCTAACGGATACACAGCAAAGGCTGCTACAATGAGTCATGATCAGGGACACGATGTCATAGAAAGGGTTTTGGCAGCATGGTCCTCTGAAGCGGAGAAAACAGTGCCCATCCCCAGGGCCCTGCCTGTAGAGTTTTACTTTGTCCCTCCCACTAACTGCGATCACCATCCTTCAGACTGTCATCTCATAAGTTAAGGACAGTGTCTGTCTTTCAGAAACTACACAAAATAAGGCCAAGAAGCTGAATCCTTAGGGGTATGAAATATTAATGTGCCAGGAATTTCTTTAATAAGAAACAATTTGATATCCTTTGAATTACAGAAGCTAGGCCTAAAAACAATAACTCAGTGCTAGACTTTTCTCTGTCCCCTTGGATAAGGCCTTGAATTCTTTCCCATCAATGCAGTGTAGTTGTACGGGTCATGGGTTAAATATATATATATATATATATATATATATATATATATATATATATATATATATATATTAATTTTTTATGGTTATTTATTTTTAAGAGAGAGAGAGACAGAGAGAGTGCCAGCAGGGAAGGGGCAGAGAGAGAGGGAGACACAGAATCTGAAGCAGGCTCCAGCCCTGAGCTGTCAGCACAGAATCCGATGCAGGGCTCAAACCCACAAACTGTGAGATCATGACCTGAGCCAAAGTTGGACACTTAACGTACTGAGCCATCCAGGTGCCCCAGGTGAAATATATTTTTATGATACAGTGCAGCTTAGTCAGTCTAAGTGCTTCAGAAGAAAAAATATTTGAAAGAATTCTGGGTGGCAGAAGTTTGGTAAGCAGTTATTTCTTGCTTATCAAACCAGTGTAACTGTAAACAAGTCAATATATGTACTCAGAGGAAGAAGCCTACCCTCTTCCTAACAGAGGGGTAAGTTTTCCTCCTCTGAAATTAAAATATTCCTATGGGATTAAATCATTGTCTGAAATATGGGGAGACTCAGACTGCCCGAATGTCAGCTAAGACTCTTTTGACTGCAAATCTAACTTAAAATGGCTTCAATGATCAGGAAAGCTCAACTCTCAAAGCTCAATAGCTCAACTACTCAACTGGAAGTCCAAGATGGGATGGCTCCAACATTGGCTTCATCCAGCAGCTGTGTGTTTTAGCTACTCCTTCCTTCTGTAGGCTGCCTTCAGTTAGGGGCAGAAATGCAGCCACCAGTCCCAGCCTCATATCCACATATACTACATCCTGGGGAAGAGGGCGCTGGAGCCTCTAGTACAAATTGTGTCACAAACAAGGGAGACTATCATGTTCTGACTGACCTCAGCCTGGAGTCCTTGAACCAGTCTTTGAAAAACAGCCTGAGATGAGCTTGATTGAGCTAAAGTAAACAGGGTCCTCTTCTCAACCCATTTCCCACACAATGGTGAGGGATGGAAGGGACACTGGACATGCCTTCGCAGTGGTCACATATATTCATGAACTCTTAGCCACCATTTCATGCATCACCACAAATACCTAAGAGCATCGTGTATATGTTTTGGAGGTGAGGGGTTTTCAGAGAAACTCACTCCAAGGAAAGGAAAGGCAACATTATTCATAATTATAGGGTTTAGGCTTTGCTAAGAAGTGTGCACTCTGCCTCTCTCATGCTACGTTTTTATTCTCATGCTGTAACCCTGACTTTCCTGCCCTATAGGCCACTCCTGAGTGCCCCGTGCATCCTCTGGGCCTTCCACTCCGTTCTCCCACTGCAGCCACTGCTGAAGTGACAGAGGCACTGACCCGCTTGCAGCAGGTAGAACTGCCAACCCCTTGTCTATGCCTCTTGCTTCCTCCTTGGTGCTTCTCTACAGATACCTATGGGAGCCTGCTGGGCGGTATAGGGGAGTTAATGCCCACAGGGCCATTTTTGACCAATGTGTGATGGGAACAGAGGGTCATTCATTTCTTATTATGTCCTCTAGGCAGACAGCTCCATGAGCACATCCTGAGAAAGATGATGAGTTAAGCCCTCTAAGCATCTTGTATTGGCTTTCCATCCCCACCGCTCTTTCACTCCCTTGTCCCTCACTTTTGCCCCCTTGGATCACTTCCCCAATAAATGTCTGCCTCAAGGCTTGGAGTCAGGCTGTGCCTTCAGGGATGCCCTGGCAAAATCGCAGTAGGTCATAGGTGACGCTTACGTAGGCTATATATATTGCAAACGTAGGTGTTACATTGTGAATACACACAGGAGCCCCCAAACTTCTGCAGACTAGAGCAAACTCAAGTCTCGGCTTCTGTGTAAAAGCTAGATTCCCGTTCATCGAAGCATCCTATATAATGCCCCCTCTTTCTCCATGTACCCCCGTCTTTCTCTCCACCTCCCACCAGCTCATCATTTTTGTCATTTCCTGCCCATGTGTTGCCCTGTTTACGTGCATTCCAGGAGAGTGAAAGCAGCTCAGGAGAAGGCTGAAGTAGGGGTAGAGATGTAGCTACAGTGAAGGGGAAACAAAAGTGGAGGAACCAGACAGACCAGCTCCTGCTGGGGAATGAGCCATGTGAGAAAAGCCACCAGCTGGAAGGTTTACAATCATTCCACATTCCAGACGAGCTCCTGCTAAAGACCTATCTTTGTTTCCTGCCCTGCTCTCCCAAGAAAGGTGGTAATTCCAGATGAAGGGGGGCCGTAAGAACTTAATTAAAAAAAAAAAATGCATCTCAAGTGCTCCTAGCATAGGCACTCTATAAATACCTCCTGTGGTCATTTGGCTAATTTCTTCCTTAGGTCCTTCTTGATCCCCCAAGAGTTTAAAGCATCTTCTTCTTTATAATCTTCCAAAAATCTTTGCTACCAGTTGGTGTTGTTTCATGTGAAGCTGGGCAAATGTTTACCATGATGAGATTATTTTTTTTTTAATTTTTTTTTTTAAATTTCTAGAGGAGAGAGAGGCAGCGTGAGCAGAGGAGGGTCAGAGAGAGAGGGAGTCACAGACTCTGAAATAGGCTCCAGGCTCTGAGCTGGCAGTCAGCACAGAGCCCGAAGCGGGGCTCGAACCCACGAACCATGAGACGATGACCTAAGCGAAAGTCAGATGCTTAACTGACTAAGCCACCCAGGCGCCCCTGGGCAAATGTTTACCATGGCGAGATTATTAGTTGGAGTTGTAGGGGCAGCAAATTAATTTTTCTCACTTCCTTCATCCATGAAATTTGGTGGAAGTACAAGGCACTGAGTAAATGCTTAACTGTTCTGAGCACTCAGCACTGCCTCAATGGCAGAAGGGAAAGAGGCAAAGAAAAGCAGAACAAAGCACAGAAACAACACTACCTGCACCCAGGAGACGTTCAATGTCATTGGCAGTCTCTCTAATCTCTTCCTGGGATTTTCCCAAAGCTTTCAATCCCTGCCTTAAGGGCTACCCTACACACAATGGAGTGTAAGAACACTGCATGTTAACCAATATTTTCTCCCCAAGAGGGAGGACAGAAAAAAAAGACTCCCGTGAGCACACCTGATGTGTTGTTTTCAGCAAACATCTTTCTTTCTTTCTTTCTTTTTTTTTAATGTTTTATTTATTTCTAGGAGAGAGAGAGAGAGACAGCGTGACCAGGGGAGGGTCAGAGAGAGAGGGAGTCATAGACTGAAACAGGCTCCAGGCTCCGAGCTGGCAGGCAGCACAGAGCCCGACGCGGGGCTCGAACCCATGAACCACGAGATCATGACCTAAGCGAAAGTCGGACGCTTAACCGACTAAACCACCCAGGTGCCCCAACATCTTTATTTCTATTCAGAGTGATTTGAGCTGGAGGCAGGCCAACGACACTTCAGAGGAGCTTTCTCATATTTTTCATATTTTAAGACCATATAAATGTATTCTCTGTCCCCCCCACTTTGTTGAGGTATAATTGACAAAATAAAACTTGTATATTTTTAAGGTGCACAACATGATGATTAGATACATGTATGCACGTGAAATGGTTACCATAAGCAAGTTGATTGATATATCCATCACCTCACATAGTTTCCATTATCTGTGCGTGTGGTGAAAATGCTGAAGATCTACTCTAGCAAATTTCAAGTGTACAACACAGTATCATTAACTGTGCTCCTAACTTATTCATCCTATAACTGGAAGTTTGTACCCTTTGACTAACCTTTTTCCATTTCCTCCATGTTCCACTCTATGAAACCACCATTCTACTCTCTATTTCTGTGAGTTTGACTTTTGTTTTTGAGAATCTACATATAAGTGATGTAATATTTGTCTTTCTCTGTCTGGTTTATTTCACTTAGCAGTGTTCTTCAGGTTCATCCTAGTGTTGTTGCAAAGGCAAGACTTTCTTCTTTCTTATGGCTGAGTGTATATCCATGTGTATCCGTCTGCTTCATCCCTTCCTCTACTGACAGACATTTAAGTTATTTCCATATATTGACTATAATGAATAATGTTGTAATGAACACGGAAATGTAGACATCTCTTAGAGACATTGATTTCATTTCCTATAGTTATATCCCCAGCAGTTGGCTATATCCCCAACCTTAAGGACCATATGCTGAATCATATGGTAAAGCTAGTTTTCAGTTTTTGAGGAACCTCCATACTGTTTTCCATAGTGACTGCACCAATTTACATTTCCACCAACAGTGCACAAGGATCCCTTTCTTCACATCCTCACCAACACTCCACCCTCACTCTCTCTTTGTCAGTAACAGCCACTCTAAGGAGTGAGGTAGTATTTCAGTGTGGTTATGATTTGCATTTCTTTGATGCTTAGTAATGTTAAGTGTCTTTTCGTGTCCCTGTGGCCATTTGTATATTTTGTCTGGAAAACTGTCTATTTAGTTTCTTTGCCCTTTTTAAAATTTGAACACATTTTAATTTACAATTTTTTCAATAATCGTGTTGGGGAAAATGGATATCCAAAGGCAAAAGAATGAACTTGGATCTCTATCTTATACCATTCACAAAAATTAATTTGAAATGGATTAAAAACTTAAATGTGAATCCGGAAACTATAAAACTCTTAGAAGAAAACATAGGGAAAAACTCCCTGACAATGGTCTTGGCAATGACTTTTCTTTCTTTCTTCCTTCCTTCCTCACTACCTTTCTCTTCCTTCCTTCCTTCCTTCCTTCCTTCCTTCCTTCCTTCCTTCCTTCCTTCCTTCCTTCCTTTCATATCCTTTGGATATGACACCCAAATCACAGGCAATAAAATAAAAAATGAACAAATGAGGCCACATAAAATTAAAAACTACTGCACAGCAAAGATAATAGTCAACCAAATGAAAATGCATCCTATGGAATGGGAGAAGATATTTAAAAACTGTGTATCTGATAAGGGGTAAATATATGAAATAGTTAAGGAACTTGTAAAACTCAACAGCAAAAAAAAAAAAAAAAAAAAAAGCCCCATATAATCCATATAAACAAATTCTTAATAAAAACAGAAAAGTTATTCACTAGCCCATCTTATAGTTAGGTTGCAACCAGTTTATGTTCAACTGTTATGTTTACTGATTTTCCTTACAATGTTCATAGAAATAAATTGTATGTGTTTCTTATGATGTAGTAAGCCTTTTCCTGAATGACTTTGAAATCTGGAAGAAAAAATTAGCAAAATTTGAGCTAATTACAGGTCCAAGAAAGACTCTGTATTATCTGTATGGTGAAAATTGTGAGCAGCATTTCCTTTATTTATAATTCATTTGTGGTTATACCTTGGAGGCCTTAGACGCTGCTCATTTGTTTTCAAAGCCTCTCTCGGGTTTAAAATTCTTCTGAGTAAGGAAAGAAAGCATCCTAGGCATATGGAAAAGGTCCTTATCTTGAGTGGCCATTAATGGAATCAAAACAGAGCCTGAAGTCAGCTTTATTAGACAAAAACAGTCATGAGCTGCACAATAACGTCAAACTTCAACATTGTTAGTCAAACCTCCTGTTTCTCAACCTCGAGTCTTAGTAGGACATGTGAGTTAGTAAATACGTGAAGGGAAGTAATGATTCATTGCTGCCATTTCCATCACTCAAAACAGAAACTTACCAACACTTAGTGTTTCAGTAGATATTTTTTCCCGCATTTGGTATATAAACTACCAGGAATGAAACAGTAAGCAGGAGATCTTCCAGTAGTGATGGGGAGGGGATTTTAACAGAGAAGATGGTACGCATTTCAGAAGCGGCCTTAAAGACATGGGTGGGGTAGTTTTGTTCCCGATGGTGGCTTCTTGTAAAAGGGTCACTAGTTGCTTGTCCCCTTGGATTATGTCCATTTCTTGGTCACCATCATCAGTAGTGGAGTTGGAACTCTAACTTCGGACATAGCATATAAGCACGGAACATTGAGAATTAAGACTGGAAGGGAAGAAATTCACTGGTTTATAAACTGAAAAAGAAAAATTCTTGGATATGACAAAGTAAAGTGGAATGTAATATACTCTTTATAATGAAATGTCAAACTGCAGCAAAATATGAAACCAAAGGGAAAAGCACAACAAAATGTCAGTCTATGTTGTGTATTAACTTTATAATCTCGACATCTTGCAACTTTACCTTGGCCTCTCCCAGCTGCACAGCTGATATATATGTGTGTATACACACACACACACACACACACACACACACACACACACACACACACACACACTTCTTCAGTCTCTTCTTCTCTAGTTGGTTTGTTTCTATTAATATCCACATAATGGAAAAATATCTTTTATCTACTTTTTGACACTCTATGAGTCAGTATGTTCCTTTCTGAAATATTCTCTAAAATAATAGTGGACTATTTCTGAAATTAACATGAAAGTCAATCCTTTGGAAGCATCTTCTCCTCCCTTCTTCCCTGAATCACGTGTTTTTACATTTTTGCTCCATTTCTTGGGTCAGTGCCTCTGCGGGCCCCACACCATGGAGGTAACATTGCCAGTGACTGGAGCTCTCTAGGCCTTACTCCCCTGATCTGTACAAGGGAGGAAACAAAAGCAGTAACAATAGTAATCCGTGCATGGGCTTCTAAGATTCACAAAATAGCCAACATTTACTGGACATGTACTGTGTCTGGTATAGTGCTGAATGCTTACCTAGGTTACCTAGTTCGTTCTTCATAACTATTTGGGGCACCTGGGTGGCACCCTCGATTGAACATTCTGCTCTTGATTTCAGCTCAGATCATGCTCTTGTGGTTGTGGGATCAAGTCCCGAGTCAGGCTCTGAGCTGACAGTACAGAGTCTGCTTAGGACTCTCTCTCTCTTCCTCTCTCTCTGCCCCTCCCCTGCTCATGCTCTCCCTCTCAGCCTCTCTCTCAAAAATAAATTACCAAACTTAAACAACAACAACAACTATAGGGCTGACATCTGAGATAAAAGCTATTATTATCCCACTACAGAGAAGTGAGCTCACTTACCCCATTAGTGCCAGCCAATCAGTGTTGCAGCTGGGATTTCCCTTACTATGTGTCATGAAACTATATTCATTCAATGTGTAGCAGAATTTGTGACACAACAGCACTTGCTCGGTAAATGTTTATTATTTATTCTTATCTTCTTTTTTCATAACTTCATTGTATTTTTTTAGAATTCAATCCAGGCAGTGAGAGTGGAGGACCACCCAAACAGCTAGCTGTTCCAGACCACTCTCTGGGCCATCATGGCGCCCGGGGCATCTCCGCAGGTAGTCTTCTAGCAGGGAACTGCCTGCTAGCTTCCCTGACTCTGGGATAGAGGGGCACCTCTCTCTTCTGCACCCTGACTGCCTGCACAGTTTAGGAATTCAGTGGGAAGCTGATGCATGAGGGAACATATGAATGTCTGGGTAAATGAAACAGCTATCTTCCTTTGATCTTTCTGGAAACAGCAAGTGGTTTCCTCCACATCTCTTTTTGAAGTAAACCTCTGCCTGAGTACCTCTCTGCCATTGTCTCAGAGAGATTAGTGGTGATATTAGAGTCAGTAAAGATCATCGAGATCTGAGGTAGTATTTATTTCCTAACCAATAACAAACTCAACATTTAATTAGTAAAGCTCTGTATGTTTTTTGTTTATTAAAAAAAAAACCCAAACTGACATTTTAATGAATTTTTCCATAATGTTGAGGAAACAAAATAGATCTCTTCAAATGTTTTATTTAAAATACTAATTAACAGGGCGCCTGGGTGGCTTAGTCGGTTGAGCGTCCGACTTTCTCTTAGGTCATGATCTCGCGCTTCGTGGGTTTGAGCCCCATGTCGGGCTCTGTGCTGACTGCCAGCTCGGAGCCTGGAGCCTGTTTCAGTCTGTGACTCCCTCTCTCTCTGACCCTCCCCTGCTCACGCTATCTCTCTGTCTCTCCTAGAAATAAATAAAAACATTAAAAAATAAAATAAAATACTAATGAACAAATTCCTACAAGTTCACAACATTTATCAATGCAGAGTTAGGACACCTCTTCAATGAGATCAGGATAATTGGTTTTATGTGATTTCCAGTTTCCGGTAATGACTCCCATATTCAAAGAGTCTAACTTCACATCATATCTTTGAAAGAGCTGGGGGAAGTGTGTATTTCTAGCAGACAGAGTTGAGTGCTGTCATATTCTCCCAATTTCTTTCAGTTTTATGGAAACAATTCTGAGGCATGCATAACTTGATAGATTTATTATTAGCTCAGCCATGAGTCATTCAGGTGCCTGACACTGCCGGGTTTGGTGGGAGTTGGGATTATCAAAAATGACTCAGAATAAATCTGGATACAGTCAAGTCACAAAACCCAGTCTCAAGTAGAGCACTTGGTTTCCTTTCAGTCTGCAGGCACGCACCCGATCCCGTACTCTGTCTCCACCATCCCCGTTACCTCTGGGCCCCGGGATCACCTTCCACCATCTACCAGCCAGTGGTCTGCAAATTCAGCTGCCCTGATCCCAGTAGGAGTGCAAGAAAGAAAATTTTAGAACTTCTATTTATGGTTATTTTAATACTTTTATTATTTTTAAAAAACATTTTAATGTTTATTTATTTTGGGGGCAGGGAGGAGCAGAGAGAGGGAGACACAGAATCCAAAGCAGGCTCTGAGCTCTCAGCCCAGAGCCCGATATGGGGCTTGAACTCACAAACCCATAAGATCATGACCTGAGCTGAAGTTGGATGCTTGACCGACTGAGCCACCCAGGCACCCCTTAATACCTTTCAAGTTCAATTTTCAACTATTCTTTAAAAATACACATACTCAGTGGCGCCTGGGTGGCTTAGTCGGTTAAGCGTCCGACTTTCGCTTAGGTCATGATCTCACGGTTCATGGGTTCGAGCCCCGCGTCGGGCTCTGTGCTGACTGCCAGAGCCTGGAGCCTGTTTCAGTCTGTGACTCCCTCTCTCTCAGACCCTCCCCTGCTCACGCTGTCTCTCTCTCTCTGTCCTAGAAATAAATTAAAAAAAAAAAAACACATATTCAGAGAGAAATATTATTTACAGTTTATACATAAATATGCATGTAGTGAAGATGCTCAAAACATTGTTACCAGTGGGGTCTCTCCCAATAATAATAATAAAAGAATAGATTTTAAGCAATAAGGATGTCAGAGAAGATAGTAGTCAGGGAAAGCCAGGTGTTTTTGATTGGTTAGATGTGATGCGTGTGCTTTGTTCCCCATGGGCTTGTGCAGAAAACAGTCTGATAGAAGCACTGTCAGATACCATGAGGGGGTCACATGGTTGGAAGAAGCAGGGTCCCGGGGACTTTGAGAAGTGAAGAGACTGTGTGGGAGAGATAAATGACAGCCGGCCCAACAATTGTCCTTCCGAAAGGTAGTTCTGCTGGCAATTTGATTTCCTTGAAAAGGCGAAAGAAGGTGTCCTCAGAAAATGTCAGCAGATTATTTATGGAAGGAGCAAATCTCTATATTGAGTACTGCTCTCTTTAGGAAAATTTCGGAACAAATTCTCAAGCTTAATCTTTCTGGGAAATCTGCATTGTCATTATACTGCAGAACATGCCTGCACTGGGGAATCAATGAACACGAAAACCCAAATCCTTTTGTAATAATAACTCTGAAGCTCTTTATCTCTAGATGATATGAGGAGAGAGGTAGTGATCCCTTCAGATAAAGCTCAAGGGAGATGAAAACTTGGGTTGCTGTCAGGTTCATTTCTGCGGAGGACACACGTGGAGGCTTCTTTCTCTCATGCGACTTTGCGTGTGGGCAGGGGAGGCTGGGACCACGGCCTGGGGTGATGCGGAATAGGATGGAGCCAACTAGAAGAGCTCATCATTGAGTGTGTTGGTTTCACACCATCTTTACAAAGAGTTGGCTGGAAAGCCACTTGATTGGCATGTCAGTTATTTTCCCCCAAGACGCAGACTTTTAGTAATATATGCATTCCCCTTCTGCAGTCAGTTAATTTGCCTGAAAGTTTTTTACCAAAGGCAAAAATTATTGAATAAAAATCCTTACTTGGCTTTATTTTTCAGTTTAACTAAGAAAACCTGAAGCTAATTTTTTTTAGTAAGAGATTTCAGTCTAAAGTGGAGGTATCCAAGGTATACCAAACTGGCTTGTTATTTTAGAACAGTTTTTATTTTTTAAAGGATGGTCCAGTGTCCCAAGGCCAGATATTTTGAACCTTGTTTCCGATATCAGGGAGGAAGGAAATCTGCAGGTTAACCCTGAGTGAAAATGTGGTTATTCTGTCTCAGAGTTTTTGAATTGGGATCAGGGCTAAAATAAGATGAATCATAAGCCATAGAAACACTTACCTCCATGGTCAGGGAAAATTCCCAAGGAAAGAAGAGAGAGACAGGGGATAGAATGCACTGAAGAGCAATTTCCTCCTAATCCGTTGGACGATTGATGCTATTTAACATGAAATGTGCAGGTCCCCCCCATAATGAGGGTGACTCACTGCTAAGAAGCTTGCCTTATAGTTTAGGACATGAATAAATGAGTCTTGGTATAATACCATGCAAAGAAAAATTTAGAAAGACTGCCAGTATTTTCAGACCATTAAATTTACATTTTATGAATGGATGAAGAGGAAAATATTAATACAGAAAATCCAGGGCTAACAATTGACTGTATGGGTTCACTTAGCTTTCTGCCCATCAAGATGCTTTTTTTTTTTTTTAATTTTTATTTATTTCTAGGAGAGAGAGAGACACACACAGCGTGAGCAGGGGAGGGTCAGAGAGAGAGGGAGTCACAGACTGAAGCAGGCTCCAGGCTCTGAGCTGGCAGTCAGCACAGAGCCCGACGCGGGGCTTAAACCCACGAACCGCGAGATCATGACCCAAGTGAAAGTTGGACGCTTAACCGACTAAGCCACCCAGGCGCCCCCATCAAGATGCTTTTTGTTTTGGAAGGATGTTGGTCAATTGATATCACTGCAAATAAAATAAGATTTACTGCTGAGGTTCTGATAAATGCCTTTGAAATGCACTAGGAAAAACCACTCTTTTGTTTGTTTGTTTGTTTGTTTGTTTGTTTGTTTATACTTAAGAAACAGTATAATTCAAAAGCAAAAACTCAATGCGTGTGGGGTGGTGTGCAGGATGAGAAAGAGACAGTCTGTTTAGACTTTCAGGCTAGTCTGCCTCTAAGATTGTAGGGAGTGTTTTATGGTGTTGCAATGTGAAGGCTATATGATGAATTGGCTAGAAATGGTTAGAAATGTCAGGAGTCAGCCCACACAGCTTTTGCTGTATTATAGATTTTATTTCATGTTCCTCCCTTTCCTAAGGCTTTGATCTGTCTTCTACACTGTCTGAAAATCATTTAGTATGTTTTGGGGAACCAGCCATCTCTTTTGGATGTGCAACTTCAAAAAGACTGGCTGAAGCCAGGGGGATACCGGCTTCTAGCAGAAAGGGCTCTATGCTTTCTGGGTTTCACATGTAACACCCAAAAAAGAAGAGGACTGTCCATCAAAGGATGAGTCTAGACACAGTAGACACTTTTACTCATGGTATTCCATAATGTATTTTATGTGGCAATTTTATAGCCACAGACTATGTTTAAAACCTCCAAGCTCCTTTCTACACCAACGGTTTGAAACCCCCAAACTGGGTCACTTCTAGAAATAGGTGTTTTATTGTCCCTCACAACTATAAACAGCCAGCCTTTCCTGACGCTAACACTGTGATGGGCTGGCCCCCTGTAAATTACTGTGGTGTAGAACTATAGCATCTGAAACAGAGGAAAGCCCCAGTTGGAGCCAAATCCCAGGATGCATGTCACTGTTCCTTCCACATCCGACCTTTACAGAAACACAGTTTGCCTGCTGACAAGCTAAGGAGCTGTGTGATTTTACTTAACCTCTCTGTTCAAAACCTCTGAGCCACCCTTGACACCTCTTTCTTCCTCGCGGAACAAAGACTCACTGAGGGTATATTATGCAGCAAGCAAGGTGCCAGCTCCGGGATCCCATGCACTGACAGCGGGTGGCTGCGAGCACCTTACAGCTCACCTGTATTGCCCTCTGATGTTCCGGGGTACCAGGTGAGGTCCGTGTGCCCTTCCTCCATCAGGCACAGTCATGGCCGTAGGACTGATGTCACTATGACGAATGTTACTTGACTCTTTGTGCCCGTAGTTTCTGTTTTCTCCCCACCTCCTATCAGGTCAACCATCAAAGTGTTAGGTAGAAGCTAGACTCGAGCAGCGGAAGGAGTGTCCGGAGGCAGAGTCCCTCATGATGGAGACATGAGCTGGAGGCAAGGACAATGACCAACAAGCTACACATTAAAAGCCTGGGAGCTCAACAACCTGAGCTGGTGGCTTCCAAGACCTTGGAGCTGACAGATCAAGAGCCACAGGTGCGTACCATGCACTCTCCTCTTTCACCTCCACCCCAGGGTAACCCCTAGACTCGTTATAATGCATTTGTATTACAGGTACAGGTCTCCCCACACCCCATGGAGAGAGTCTGCCATGACCTTTCTGGTATAAACCTTGCGGAAAGAGTCTCTCACATGATTGGAAGCAGCCACCATTAGAGACCACCCCCGCTGTACCTCCCAGACCCTCCCAGACCAGAGACCCAATGATATCCAATCTCAAAGCAAGGGCCAGTTCTCCAGAAACATGCCTGCTCTCCCACCTTGAGAATATACTTTCATTTCATTTTATTTTTTAAGTTTAAGTTTATTCAGGTAATCTCCACACCCGACATGGGGCTCCGGCTCACGACCCTGAGATCAGGAGTCACGTGCTCTACCGACTGAGCCAGCCAGGCGCCCCTGTATTTTCACTTTAATAAACTGCTTGGTGCTTGCTACTTTCCTTCTGGCTGATTTATTCTGGGCGTGGATCCCCATGTGAATCTTCTATGGGGGAATCCAAGGGCATGGAGCTCTGTTCACACAATGCAGAATCCCTGGCCCCTAACAATAGGGTGTCTGTTCACACTGTATAGGGCCCATTCTCTCTACCCTTTGGGACTCATGGCACTGCCTCATCAACCTTGAATATATTCTCCTTCTTCCCCTTCTGCCTTTCTTCATTCTGTTCTCTAATCTGGAAATTCCAACCTCCGCTCCTGTGAAAAGCCTTCCAGTGACCTGCCCATCCTGAGTTAGTGTATGGCCTCTGGTGTCCCAGAGCCCTGTGGACAGACCTCTATTGCCATGACTGACACACTGAATTCTAAGTGTTGCTCACATTTCTATCTCCTTGCTACTACACTGAGGTCCTTCAGGGGAAGAACTTTCTATTACCAGCCCATGACAAAGTCTCTGTTCATGAGTGGTGTTAGCACATATATGAAATCGCCCAATGTGCTAACTGAGTAGCTAAAACAGTTTGCTGTTTTTTTAACAATGAAGTTTGAAAAGAGACTATTTCTCTTAAAAAGGCTTACCCTTTCTCAAATAACTGATGAGAAGAAGCATAGAAAATCAATGGCGTATTTCCTAAAAAAGTAGTTATCCATCCTAAAACTCAGGCTATAAATATCACTTGGATTTTGGTTCAGATATTAAGTTTATTTTTAATTTATAAAAGGCTATTTCAAAAAAAGATAAATGACAGTGTGGGAATATTATTGCTTGAGATGTTCACTTTCACCCAGGGTAGAAGTAAAACAATGAACTGAAGTGAATCCACTGGCCAGACATTCAATCTGTTTGTGGATATTTAGAAAGAGTGTGGGGGGAGGGGGAGGAGGCACCTGAGTGGTTCAGTCAGTTGAGCATCCGACTCTTGCTTGCTGCTCACCTCGTGATTTCACGGTTTGTGGGTTTAAGCCTGACATCACTCAGTGCTGACAGTGTGGAGCCTGCCTGGGATTCTCTCTCTCCCTCTCTCTCTGCCCTTCCTCCGCCCTTGCTCACTCTCTCTCCCAAAATAGATAAGTAAACATTTTTAAGCCTTTATTTGCAGTGCAGTAAAACCTTGGATTGCAAGTAACTTGTTCTGTAAGTGTTCTGCAAGATGAGCAAACATTTCTAATAACTTTTAACTTGATGAATGAGCCATGCCTTGCAATACAAGTAGTACCTGATGCAGAAGATCACATGATCACAACTGAGCCAATGGTTCCTCTCTCTCTCTCTTCTCTTTGGCTGCGGGATTGTGGGCGATCGTCAATGCAATGTCACATTTCCGTGAAACCCTCAAAAGGAGGCAAAGGCAAGTATCCCTTGATAAGTTTCTTGTTAACGTTGATGAAAAGAAAAAGATTCCATTGAGCCAATAGATAGCAGTGATTCCGTTAGTGATAGTGAGTCATCCTACACAATGACCTTCCTCTCTCTTGTCTCCCTCACACCAGCCATGAAGGTTTTCAAAGGTAAGTGCAGGTTAATTTGTTTATTTTTCTTTATATGTTGTATTTTCTTTATGATTTTATGTTATATTACAGTATTGTGATCATTTTTATATGAATATTTTGGGGTTGTGGAACAAATCATCTGAGTTTCCATTATTTCTTATGGGAAATTCGCTACAATACACAAGTGCTTTGGGTTACAAGCATGTTTCTGGAATGAATTACCGCGAACCAAGGTTTTACCATATTTGCTCATTTCCACAGTGTAGAAACTTCCACCTTGGTCAGTTTTGAGCCACCAGCATAAGAGGCCTGAACACAGTTGGGAACTGGTGCGAGCTACCTCCAGCACCAGCTCATCACTGTGTGGAGAGGAGGCGCTCAGAGGAGGCACAGAAAAATGCTCCAGAATCCTGCTTCTCTGTGGGTTGTGTCCTTTGTTATTTCTTTCTTTTGATTAAGAAGATGGAGTTTAGTGTCAGACCAAGCTGGCAAGAGTACTGGCTCTGCCCCAGAAGTTTGGTGCTGGCCGAGTTGCTCAGACTCACTAGACCTCAGTTTTCTCATCTGCAAATGGGGCTGGTAATACCAGTAACAACCTTTCAGAGTTGTTGGAGAAATCATACTGCATGTCAAGGGCTTTAAGTAGAACCTGGCACTTATGAGCACCTAGCAGATGTTATCAGTTGATGTTGGTGATGATGCAGTGATAATAATCCTTTTCTCTCAGGTATAGTCTCCTGGATTTTCAAGTGCTTAGTTTTGAGGTTAGGTCCCTGGATTGTGCCTTCTGGCTTCTACAGACCCCGGTTCCTGTGTTTGGGATCACAAACAGTTTCTTTGATTTCTTTGCCTCTTGCTTTATTTTGACTTTGTGTGGGTTTCTGGGTGCTGGTCAGTTCCATGGACTTTGTTTCACAGTTTTCTGAGCTTTCACTTCTGCTTGGTCTGCCTCATCACTGCCAAGCTCCCCTGCATTTCATCAAAAATATGTGGATGATTCTTTTTAAAAAAGAAATTCTTGGTGGTTATTATCATTTCCTATTTTCTTAAATATTTATTTTTGAAAGAGAGAGAGACAGAGACAGAGCCGGTGAGGGGCAGAGAGAGAGGGAGACACAGAATTTGGGGCAGGCTCCAGGCTCTGAGCTGTCAGCACAGAGCCCGACGCGGGTCTCGAACCCAAGTACTTTGAGATCATGACCTGAGCCGAGGTTGGATGCTTAACGACTGAGTCACTCAGGTGTCCCTCATTTCCCATTTTTAACAACTTCTGATCTGTGGCGTAATAAAGAAAGAAAATGCCAGATTGTCTTCAGTGCTGAATTGGGGACCAAGTGTCTCAAGTGTAATAAAGTGTGGACCCTAATTAGGATTTTTTTTAACTTATAGTAATAATGTTAAGAATAAACCACTATTGGGGCACCTGGGTGGCTTAGTCGGTTAAGTGCCCGACTTTGGCTCAGGTCATGATCTTGCAGTCTGTGAGTTTGAGCCCCGTGTCAGGCTCTGCTCTGATAGCTCAGAGCCTGGAGCCTGCTTTGGATTCTGTGTCTCCCCCTCTCTCTGCCCCTGCCCTGCTCATTCTCTGTCTCTCTCTGTCTCTCAATAATAAATAAACATTAAAAAATCTTTTTAAAAGAATAAACCACTATTTTCTTAGTGAACACCAGTTTATGTGTTAGCTCATTTAGGGTTTTTTTTTAATGTTTTATTTATTTCTAGGAGAGAGAGAGAGAGACAGCGTGAGCAGGGGAGGGTCAGAGAGAGAGGGAGTCACAGACTGAAACAGGCTCTAGGCTCTGAGCTAGCAGTCAGCACAGAGCCCGACGCGGGGCTCGAACCCACGAACCGCGAGATCATGACCTAAGCGAAAGTCGGACGCTTAACCAACTAAGCCACCCAGGGGCCCATAACTCATTTAGTTTTTAAAACAAGTCTTTGAGGTAAGTATAATTACTCCTAATTTACAGATGAAGACGCAAGCACAGAGAGGTTAAGTAATTTTCTCTAGGTCACACAGCTTATGGAATATTTAAAAGTTTAACATCATATCAGAACCCAGAAGAATCTGCCTCTGTAGCCTGAGTTCACTTCTCTTCTCTACTCAATCTGTGTAACTGTGTTTGAATATTCTTTTTCTGAAATATGCTTAACCTTATGTTGATTCCCTTAACTACAATATAAGGTAACACTAAAATCTTCCATGGTGGTATTTTCCACTTAAGTTGTAGTTTGTTTTCCAGCATTTTATTACATTCTTATTAATGACAGGAGTGCCTAAGTGGCAAGTGAACAGTGAGTGGAAACTATAAAGGTATTTAAACCATGCTCTTACCAGTAGACGCCCAAGATCCACATCTCATCCATGTCTGGGGTTGAACATACAAGAAGAGTGTCGGCCACAGCAGAAACGAACGTGAACTGAATTTGAGATCTTCCTGTGATACATAAAATACACTTAATTAATCTGGGACTGAAAGAGACTGTCAACACTCAGCAATCACCTATTGAAAAACATAACAAACAAGGTGTGAAAAAGCCATTTGTATTCCTGGAGAGGAACAAAACAGCCATTCGTAGCCGATGCAGGGAAAATTTAAGGCAGCAAAGGATGGGAGGTCCACCTGATTCTCCCAAAGGGCAGAAGCTCTGGCTTCCTATGGAAGCAGACCAAGAATAACCTTGACTAAAGATCAGGAGAGAGCAGAATGATTTTCTAAACAACCAGGTTTTTTCTTTTATGCAGATAAAGCCAGAGTCAGCCAGAGGGACTGGCATTTTCATCTGTCTGATGATCGGGGCGGGGGCTTGTGTCTGTCCTAGGACTCTGTACACAGCCTCAACTGCCCTGTCTTCCTCTCACCTCTGCAGGCAAGTGCTACATGCAGATTCTCCTCCTCCCCCTGCCCTGCTCCAGAAGGCTCCCAGCCCACTGTGTGCCAGGCACGCACTCCGCATCTTGCTGTGCTTTCTTATCTAATCCTCTCAATGAGTCTGTGAGATACGTGTCATGCTCCCCTTTTACAATGGAGAGAGCTGAGATGTCAAGAGATTAAGGAGCCTGTTTAAGGCCACAGACCTAGTACCGGGTAGAGCCCACACTTAGATCTCTGGAACTGGGTACCCATGGACTTCCATTTACAGAGGTGTTTTCCACCAGCCACCAACCTTCTTGCCCAACTATAGGCCAAAGGATGCGGTTCTCTTTTCTATACTCTGCATAGAGTCCACATTCAATTTTTCAATTATAAAAACACACACATGACAATTTAGGGTGACATCACAAATTTGATTTCCTTTTATTGCCCCTTCCTATTATTTAATCTTTTTCCTGCCTTCCCTCCTTCCTTAATTCCTCCCTTCCTCTTTCCTTCCTTCCTTCCCTCCCTCTTTCTTTCCCTCTCTCTTTCTTTCTTTCTTTCTTTCTTTCTTTCTTTCTTTCTTTCTTTCTTTCTTTCTTTCTTTCTTTCTTTCTTTCTTCCTTCCTTCCTTCCTTCCTTCCTTCCTTCCTTCCTTCCTTCCTTCCTTTCCTTCCTTCCAAACAGCTTCAGTGCATAGGATTGACAGATGAATCAATCTTTGATGACTGAAGGGCCTGTGTCTGTCTAAGGCTCTACAGTGACTCAGCACCAACTGCTCACTACCTAGGAGCATTTGGTAAGAAGTCAGAGACAATAAATTTCAATCTGAGAAATCATTAATGGTCCATTAGTCACTTTCTGACTAAATAGCTACTCCTGCAAATGCTGTCATTCCGGAATCTACTTCTCCACGGATGTGAAGTGTGTAAGTGAATCCATGAAAGCGGTTTTGGCCCTGAACGCACAGAGGAGAGGCAATGGTGCGGTAACGCAGAAATGTTCCTGAAACTATCAAAATTCCCTACCGTCGAGTAAATATTGTTTCATACAAGGGATAATCATGAGTCAGAATAAAAAGAAAAATGGCTATTATTGTACAACATGAAAGAGATTCAAGATAGAAAGAGATTCTACTGTATTTTCTACATGTTATCTCGGCCATTAATATAACTGCATGGTTAGGTTGTGAGAAGCTACATTCAGTCTCATTCTTTAATATTTAATAGAACTCTGATTTTTAAAGCTGAGCAGCTCACACGGATCCAGTTGAAATAGAATACTATAGATTCATGACGTTACTGCCAAGGGTCATTTGTACTGTAGATACACAGCTTTCTAAATGGACAGTGTTACCAAAGCATAACCGATGCTTGCTGCACTGCTCTTTTGTTTAATCTTATGCTATTATACTCCCAATGATCTTTCTTTCTGCCTTCTGGTTAAAGGAGACACTGTGCGAGGGGTTGAGACCCACAGGTGTGTTACCAGGGAAATTCTCTAGTTCTCTTGGTTCACATTTCCTAAATGCTAGCAGTGTGCCCAATTCCTGCTGCTGAGTGCTGCTTGGAATAGGTGCTTTATCAGCACATGGTGTATGCGAATAATAAAATGGCCTCTGAAATCTTCTGGGACATCCAGTGTTCACGGCCAGTGGGAATGGAGGCCAAGGGGGTCACGGATGGAGACAAGGGATGGAGGGTGAGTCACCTCATGGGGGAAATATACATAAGCAGGTGACCTACCGCGTGCCTCTGTCCCACCACAGAAATTAAGTCAGTTCAGTCCCTGCCACCTATAAGGTCACCACCTTCTTGTAATTCCAGTTGCCCACACCTGTGTTTCACTGGCTTCCTTTCTCATGTTCCCGTGGTGAACGATTTAGAGAATGGGACCATGCATTCCTTCATTCATTTAACAAACAGGAGCTGGGACCCCGCTATTGTGTATCTTTTACAGCCTCCTGCTGTTATTCCAAGCTAGTCCGTGTTTCTCCAGGCATCTGTGTGCACTGTGTGAGTGCACACAGAGGTGTGTATGTGGTACACATACAAAATAAGGGTGTGCTAATGCAGCTTTAGAGGAACCAAAGAGAATTCTCAAGGCCATTTAAATTCCTATCTTCAGGAAAGTCGATTTCCTCTACAAATAGGTAACCAAAACAAATCTGAACTTCCAGAGCTCCATATGCCTGGGGTGAGAGGCAGCAACTGAGTTAAAAATTCAACCAATTACCATGTGCTTCTGTTTCCTAAGGGATGTGTGTTCCGGAAGAGAAAACATTAGCATCCT
Source organism: Proteles cristata cristata (assembly GCA_017311185.1). Taxonomy (NCBI): domain Eukaryota; kingdom Metazoa; phylum Chordata; class Mammalia; order Carnivora; family Hyaenidae; genus Proteles; species Proteles cristata. The sequence continues at coordinate 1,720,583 of JAESUZ010004989.1, read as the reverse complement.
ATCCATCAAAGTAGAGAACACATTGTTTTATCTCTTTCCCTAGGAGTTTCAGGAATTTCCATTATATCCTGTGGGAATTGAAACATCCTTCAAAGGTAATCTGCTGCATGTTTTGCCCTCTATCTTATCTACCATGCATTCTTTATGCATATGCTGGTATCAAGGAAGGGATCTTTATTTAGAATGATATTGTTTGGAAATCAACATTTTGGCATCAGTAGACATAGCCTCTCACTTAAAATATTTATAGCCAGAAAAACTTCAATGTTTCATAACATCTACTTGGACTTCTGATAAAGTTTGAAGAGATGATTACTACACAGCTCGTCGCAGAACCCTAACGGCCAGTGTGTCTGATCTGGTCAATTTCAGGGCAATGATTGGAGCTCCTTCAATCATGTGTCCATCTGAGTTATGCCCACTTTCATTGACAAGACAGAGCTTCGGTATGTGTTGTAAGTGTGGGTTTGGGGAATGCTGGTATGGTCAGTGCAAATGCTGGCAAGCCAAGAGTTGGCTAACAATTGACAGAAAAGGATGGAACACACACTGTGGCCATAATAGCCCGAGGGTCACCATAAGAAGGAACTGGGGGAGGTGTAAGTAAGGAGCAAAGAGAATTTGGAGTCAGTCAGAGCAGAAACTGTAGTTGGCGGACATGCACCCTGGTTGGGGTGGGTGCTGGTACAGTCCTCAGAGAGACACACAGCCCAAAGAGTCTGGGTGGAGGGATTATTTGTCTGTTTTGTGTTGCTACCATCACCCTTAACTAAACAATATCATTCAATAGAGGCAACCTGTTTCCAAATAAGAAACTCCATCAGGGGAAGAAAAGAATCCATGTTCAAAATTCAAAAATCTGCATTTCATATTATAAATATTTTATATAATGCAGACTCAACCTCCTCTCAAACCTTGGAAAAATTTCTTGGCATGCTGTGAGCTGCATTGCGTATTCTATGGTCCAGAATGACACAGGGCTTGAACCCATGAGATCATGACCTGAGCCCAAGTATGACGCTTCACCAACTGAGCCATCCAGGCACCCCTTAGGCATTTTTTAAAAAAAGTTTATTTATTTATTTTGAGAGAGAGAGAGAGAGAGAGAATCCCAAGCAGGCTCAACACTGTCAGTGCAGAGCCCAAAGCAGGGCTCGATACCACAAACTGTGAGATCATGACCTGAGCCGAAATCAAGAGTCAAATGCTTAACCTATTGAGACACCCAGGTACCTCAGTCTTTAGGCATTTTTCATTTATTATTTATTATTATTTTCAACCAAAACCAACTCTTGGATGCTTAGTCAATGTTTAGTAATCAGGAGGTAATTGAAGTATTCCAAGATGTCTGAGACTTTGTAAGGTAAAAGTGTTGACAAAATATCTATCCTGTGAAAGATGGTAACAAGTGCCGAGAGGACATCCAAAATAACACGACATAGTCCTAACTCTCAAGGATGTCTAGACTGTGTGGAGAGGTCACATGGGAGTAAAGAATACAAGGTTATTGCGTTGTATGGACAACGAGTGCTATAGGAATACTTGGGAGAATACTTGAATACAAGAATACTTGGGAGAAGCCAAGGACGGTCTGATCGGCAGTTGCACAGGAGTCCTACCTTGTAGGATGGAGGTCCCCAATATCAAAGGATAACTTTTAAAAAGGTAAAATCGTGACTCTCTTAAAAATGTTTTATGAACACATGTCCTGGATTTTATTTCACTTATTAATTAGTGAAGGAATCATTCAAATTTAAAACAAAACAAAACAAAAAAAAAACAAAAAAACAAAAAAAAGAGGGGAACCTGGGTGGCTCAGTCAGTTAAGCATTGGACTTCGGCTCAGGTCATGATCTCATGGTTCATGGATTTGAGCCCTGTGTAGGGCTCTGTGCTGACAGCTCAGAGCCTGGGGCCAGCTTAAGATTCTCTGTCTCCCTCTCTCTCTCTGGCCCTCCCCTGCTCACACTGCCTCTCTCTCTCAGAAATAAATAAAACATGGGGCGCCTGGGTGGCTCAGTTGGTTAAGCATCCGACTTCAGCTCAGATCATGATCTTAACAGTTCGTGGGTTCAAGCCCCAGGACAGGCTCTGTGCTGACAGCTAGCTAGCTCAGAGTCTGGAGCCTGTTTCAGATTCTGTGTCTCCCTCTCTCTCTGACCCTCCTCTGCTCATACTGTCTCTCTCTCTCTCAGAAATAAATAAAAGAACATTAAAAATTTTTGAAAAAAAAGAAATAAATAAAACAAAAAAATTTTAAAAATTAAAAAAAAAATAAATAAATTTTAGAAAAGGAAAGAAAGCTCGAGAGAGAATCCAAAGAACATACAATTGCACTTAGAAATACTGAAATCAATAAACAGATGCAAACTGGCCTCTTCCCCATGTGGGAAATCAATTACATCTCCTCCAGGACCAAACTCGTTTGCATCTTCTCTGTGGACAAAAATCACTGGAAATTACTATCAGCGTTCTACAACTTACAGATTTATAAATTAACTCAAGGACAATGCAAGGCACAGGCCCCAAAGAAGCAGATAATCCTGAGGGGCATGCCCAGCATCCCACTGAAATGTCACTCTGTGTGATGGTTAATTTAATGTGTCCCCTGGACTGGCCACCAAGTGCCTGAGCATTTGGGCAAACACTGTATTCCATGTGTGTGTGAGATGTTTCTGATGAGATTAGCTTCCAAATCAGTAGACTGAGGAAAGTAGACTGCCCTCAGTCATGTGGTGGGCCTCATTCAATCTGCTGAAGACCTGAAAGGAACAAAAAAGCAATAAGGCAGGGGTCCTCCTTCTGCTTCTTCCTGTCTTCAGACTTCCATGTAACACATTCCTTCCATCTTGCTGGCCTTTGAACCGGAAGTGCACTATCGGCCTTCCTGGGTCTCTCCAGCTTACAGTCCAACTGCACATCCTGAGACTTCTCAGCATCCATAATCGCATGAGCCAATTCCTAATTATATTTGTATAATTTGTGTGTAATTTGTATAATTATACATAATATATATAGCATTACTATTAGTTCTGTTTCTCTCTAGAACCTTGACTAACACCATTACAAAGAGTGATCATTTTTCCTGACCCCTGTGCAGTAACGAGTGTGCAAGGGGTTGTGGAGGAGACACACCTGTTTGTCACCATGGACACAAAGAAGAAGGCTCATAGATGGCATTGGCTGGCGTTGCCTGGACCGCTCTTATCAGACCAGACTAGAGGTAGCTCAGGATCTCTCACCCTTGGGCTTTAGAAGACAGCCAGCTCTTTCTGCTAAAGGGTCCAAACAGCCTCTGGCCATTGGACCACCTTAAGATTTATCACTTATTTCACCTTTCTCAAGGTCAAACAGGGGCTGCATTCGCCAGAGTCATTTCCTGTTTCCTAAAAGCCAAAGGCAAGACAATAAAGAAGTGGGACTCCATGGAGGAGCGGGGTAGCTACTTAGTACTTACAAGGTTATAGGAAATTCATTCCATTTCTTGTGGACGTCACGGCAATCCTACAAGGTTAGTAGTGTTGGCCGCCATTTTCCAGAGGAAGAACTGAGATAGGAAGTTGTTTTCCCAGAGTGAGACTTACAGTATTAGGGACTGAGTTCCAGGCTTTGTACCTGGACTGGGACCCAGGAAAGGAGGGCTGTGTTTGGTCCGGAGCCAAGGAGGTGATCAGGGTGTTGAGGCTGGAGGTAGGGGATAATGAGGGAGGCTGGCAGGTGCTGAAGATTTTTCTCTGGCCTTGGCTTTGATGCTGCGTCGATTGTCTAAGTGTGGCTTCACCACTGGGGATGGCAGATGGGCCAGTGAATCCCTGGGAAGGCCCGAGAGCATTCCCAGCATCACTGCTTATAGCTGCAGGCGAGTTGCTTCATCCCCGCCAAACTTCTGCTACCTTATCTATGGAACAGACGGGTTTGGGCAAGAGCCCTTCTTCGGCCTCTTCCAGCAGCAGTGCCTTGTGACTCTAAGAAACTCACAAGGTAACAGAAGACAGTAACATACAATTGAAACCAGCTTGTCACAAGCACCAGGGAAAATATTTTTTAAAACAGTGAGTTCTATCCAAGGAGGAACTCAACTCCTCTGTAGGTAGGCCTGCCAAATCTCTCTGCCTGGTTAAATACAATCCTCCTCGGCCTTTAGGTCCCTCCAGGTTAATAAACATCAAGGAATAAGATGATTTTGGGATACAGTTCCTTATAAAGCTTTTTAAGGGCATCTTTGATAATGGTCCATTGTGTGACCGAGAGGCAAAGAGGTCTGTGCACCGGCTGTATGGACGCCACAAACCTGGGGGTTCGTGACTGTCCACCTGTCTCCTCTGGTTACCGCCAACCTTCCGGCAGCCCCCGTGCCGTTAGCCTGGGCCACCGTGGTGGGCCTGCTCAGGCTTTTCACCTTCACAGCTGAATATAAAAACCCAGCTGGAGGCTGCTCTATGCGAACCTACAGCTAAGCATCAAATGAAGGGAAAGTCAGCCAGGAGATGAGGTAAGTGCTTGAGAAAACCGATACTGGGTCTGGGCCCAGTTTTTACTACATTTCCAGGAGTCAACCCTCCAGCCCACCCGGGCCAAGGTCACACACAGCATGTATTTTTGAGTCCTCTCACCTCCCCAGTCAGCACTGGGTTTCCCTTCCCTGATGCCAGTGCTCAGGCCACTGAGGAAGGACACGCAGTAAAGATTTTAGCTGATGAGGCTCTGAAGAAATCCCTACTCTCTAAAGCCTTCTCTTGAACCACGGCACTTTTCATAAGAACCCTCAGGCATTTGCCAAATGTTATGTCATATAAGGTGAACACAATATCAAACAAAAACAAAAACAAAAACTCTGAAGATTTATCTGTTCTTTCTTTTTCTTTCTTTCTTTTTTAAATGTTTTTTTTTATTTTTTATTTCTAGGAGAGAGAGAGAGAGACAGCGTGAGCAGGGGAGGGTCAGAGAGAGAGGGAATCACAGACTGAAACAGGCTCCAGGCTCTGAGCTGGCAGTCAGCACAGAGCCCGACGCGGGGCTTGAACCCACGATCCGTGAGATCATGACCTAAGCGAAAGTCGGACGCTTAACCGACTAAGCCACCCAGGCGCCCCAGATTTATCTGTTCTTTCAGTCATGTTTCAGGGAACATCTATTCTGTGGCTTGCACCATTCCAATAACAGGTGATATAATAGCGACAGTCCATGGCCTCCCGGAACTTGCATTCTCCTGGGGAGCGTCAGACAATAAGCAAATGAATGTGTGATATGAAGAAATATGCAGAAAAATAAGGCAAGGAAAAGGGTTTAAAGGGTGATGGAGGGTTGTTATTCTATTCAGAATATCCAATAAGTTGACATTTAGGCAGAGATCTGATTGAAGGAACAAGTTACCCATATCTGAAGGAAGAGGTTCTAGGCAGCAAGTACAAAGGTCCTGGGGCTCAAACGTGCTTGCAAGTGGGTGGAAGAGCACGGAGGCCCCTGTAGCTGGAGTGAGTGATCAAAGAGAGAGCAGGAGATGAAGCCACAGAAGGGGGTAGGGGGATGGAAGTGCAGATCAGAATGAAGCTTCTGACCCACAGTGAGGACAGTAGCTATAGGAAAGCCATCACTGGGTCTAGGGCAAATGAGTGACATCCTCTGATATATTTTTAAAAGCTCATTCTGATTGCTGTGTGAAAAAACAGAATTAAGAGGCTCAGGGAGGGGCGCCTGGGTGGCTCAGTCGGTTGAGCATCCAACTTCAGCTCAGGTCATGATCTTGCAGTTTGTGAGTTTAAGCCCCACCTTGGGCTCTGTGCTGACAGCTGGGAGCCTGGAGCCTGCTTCAGATTCTGTGTCTCCCTTTCTCTCTGCCTCTCCCCCGCTCTCTCTCTCTTTCTCAAAAATAAATATTTAAAAAAAGAGAGACTCTCTAGAAGAGAGACCATTAGTAGGCTGCTGTGCTAGTCTAAATCAGAATATCTCTAAATTTAACATACAAATGGATGACCCCAGGGATCAGATAAAATGCAGTTCCGACTCCTTTTATCTAAGGCCGGACTGAGATTTTGCCTTTCTAACAGGCACCCAGGCAAGGCTGGTGCCACTGCTCCAAGCACATGCCCTGTGTAGCAAGGATCTAACTGATGGGGAATAGTGCCCCCTGATAGGCAGCAGTGAAATTGATGAGCAATCTTCAGATTCTCGATGTGCTTTGAAGGAAGAACCAACGGGACTCTTGGTGGACTGGAGGCGAGGTGAGAGAAGAGTTACTGATGTTTTGGGCCACACACTGGAAACTCAGAGCTGCCAGGTATGGAAAAAGAATGTAGGAAGAATTGCATTGGGGAAAGAGAGAAAGAGAGGAAGGAAGGAAGGAAGAAAGGAAGGAAGGAAGGAAGGAAGGAAGGAAGGAAGGAAGGAAGGAAGGAAAGAAGAAACCAGGAGTTTAATTTTGGTCATGGTAAATTAGAGATGCCTGTTAGAAACCCCAGTGGAGGTAATGAGTAAGCATTTGGGAATATGATCCCAGTATTCAGAGACAAAGTCTGGGCTTGAGATAAAACTCTGAGCATCACCAGCTTGTACAGTTGACCCTTGAACAACTCAGAGGTTCTGGGAGCTGACCACACAGTTGAAAATGTGTGTGTAACCTTTGCCTCCCCAACTCAACTACTTGGTATAGGCTGCTTAACTGCCAATAGCCTACTGTTCTTGTTGACTGGAAGTCTTACCAATGAAATGAGCAAGCAATTAACCCATATTTTGGATGTTGTATGTATCACATACTGTATTCTTAAATAAAGTAGGCTAAAGAAACGGAAATGTTGTTGAGAACATTGTAAGGAAGAGAAAATGCAGTTAAACAGTACTGTACTATATTTATTGAAAACAAATCTCCGTATAAACGGACCCGTGTGGTTCAAACCCATGGTTCAAAGGTCAGCTGTAGTTTATATGTAAAGCCCTAGGGCTAGACAAGATCACAGAGTGTATGAGTCTGGATAGAAGAAATCACTACAGACTCAGCCTTGGGATGCTCCTGTATTTGGAAGTTGGGGACATAGGGAGGCTCCAGCAGGTGTTTGAAAAGCTTCCAGTGAGAGAGGACAGGAGATAAGGATCTGGAAATCAAATGGGTAAAGCATTTCCAGAAGGCGGGTCATCGCCTACAACCAATGGTGCTATAGATCAGTAATGAGGACAGAGAATGACGACTGTTGGATTTGGAGACTTGGAGGCCACCAGTGGCCTTGATGAGAGCCGTGGCAGTGGAGTAGCAGGGTGAGTGTGGGGGTAGGGGGAGACCTGGTTAGAGGGGGCTCAAGAGAGAATGGAAAGGGTAGAAGTACAGGCAGAATCTGGACAATTCTTTAAAGCAACTTAGCTGTAAAAGGGAACTGAGAAATCAGGCAGTAGTTGAAGAGAGATTTTTTTATAGTAAGTTGTAATGTTATAGCATGCGATCATTCTGAGGGGACTAATGCAGGTTAGAGAGAAAAACCAGTGATTCATAAGGTGAAGGTGATTTGAAAACGATTACCCTGGAGTGGATGACAGGGCCACAGATAAGCACATGGGCCATTGTGTCATGTACACATTGGGCAGAGTGAATACACAGATGTGGGTGGGTGGCAGATTTGGTCATCAAGGCATGTAGAAGTTCTGTTCTAGCTCTACTTTTTCAAATAAGATGCAAGTTCATCAGCTAAGAGTGATGCCCAACCAGGAAGTAGGACCCAAGTTAAGTCAAGAGGTCCCGGTTTTCACAGGGTCATGATACAAGCATGAGGCCAACAGACTGACCATTGCAATAGAATGTGCTGGAGGCTGTGGCAGCGGTGAGCACCGGATGCCATGGGATCGCATGGATGACAGCTAAAACCAGGACAGGCATGTCAGGCAAACCTCCCACCCTCCAGCCCCACGTCAAGGTGATATGATGATGAGAATGAATAGGAGTTGGCCATGCAGGGGTTGAGTGTGGGAATGACATTTCTGGAAGAGCGTCCTGCTAAGGCTGAGATTGCTCAGCCCTTCCGGAACCCAGTCTGCCCACCAGACCCGTGTTTCTTCTAGACTGAGAAAAACCAGGACTGCCACCATGGAGGTGCAGTTCCTGTGAGGCCAAAGGCACCAGCATAGGGGAATTGGGGCTGAAGCCCAGCATATGGGATGCCAGCCTGCCCATGTCTGGGAGGCTACATTTGCCCCAGGTAGGGCTCTGTGCTTCTAATCGGTGCACTCTGAGAGGAGCCTCTTGCGTTTTCTAACTGGTATAACATTGCCCTACAGGCTGGGAGAACCTAGCGAGCCCCTAGCTTGTCGGTATACTTCAGGGCTGCAAACAATTGTACTGAGTACTGAGTAGAAGAAACAACTCACTAAGCTACTTTAGCTGTGGTAGCACAAGTCTTAGGTGAGCCTCCCCACTCTTGGGCTGGTGTTCTACCGCCACGGAAGCCCAGAGTTTTGCAGATCGAGGGCAGCCCTGCTCCCTTGACACTGAAGGCCACACCAGCCTCTCTGGGTTCCTGCCTGGTCCATAGGCTGGGAGGCTGGGAGCGGAGGTGGGGGAGGGGGACACAAGCGTGGTGCTTCAGGTTCAAGGCAACAGCGAAAGCATCTGTTCACGTGACCACTGAAGGCTGCACGGTATCCTTCAGACCTGGTCATGGATGCAGGAAGGGGAAGCCGAGTGGCGACCAGACAGGTGACTTGAGAGGGCCAGGGCTGCATGGCACACTCCATCAAGTCAGGAACCAGGGAGTAGGCATACAGTAGGTGCTCAATGAATATTTGGTGAGTGAATGGCAGCCAGAGTGGACCACAAACGGTTTCTAAAGAGTGACCTTGAACCACAGGACACAAGAGAGGGAAAGGAGTATGAAAGGTGGGGGCAAAGAGACAGATTATTCCTCAGCGTGGGAAATTTAAAGCTCCAGAAACTCTGACAGGCTGTGTTCGTCATCATCATCATTATCTGCACGTACTCCCTCGGGGTGGTATTGCTTGGAAAGCATTTATTACACTGATAGCCAGCAAATAATTATGCTGTTGAGAGCTTGGAAAGTTTGTTCTCCGACTAATTAAACTTTATGTATCTACCTGTTTCCTAAACATTATTCTAACATTGCTCTAGGAACATTACCACCTTGTGCACCACGGGTACTATTAGATTGGCATTAGTGCCCACAAGGGGATACTTTCTGATGTGTGCTGATAAATGCCCAAGATAGATGATGCCAAGACAGAAGGAAGCACCCCATAAAACAAATCCTGTTGGACTTTCATTTTGGGCATTTTAGCATTCATAGTCAAAGTGATAACATAGCGCCCTTTTGCTCAACACATAGAACTCAGTGAGCGCTCTGAGAACACCATCTTTTTATCAGCATCTCATGTGCTAGAAAAATGCAACTATACTGGGACCTGCAATTACACCTCCAGCTGTGAAATACCCTTCGGCTGAAACCCTCGAGCAGTCCTGAAAACTTCAAATGTCAGTTTGTCGATGTCATTTCAGAAAGAGTTTTTGAGGATTTACATCCATGTAGAGACCTGATAGTCACCTGTGAAGAGTCATGATAGTCCTCTAAAGCAAAGGAAGTCAAACAAACTGCATGCACTGTGTACTTTGCTCAAAGTTGAGCATTTTATTTATTTATTTATTTATTTATTTATTTATTTATTTAATAGGGTTAATTATTTTATTTTATTTAATTTTATTTTATTTTGAGAGAGAGTGTGCACACACTTGAGTGGGGTATGGGGCAGAGGGAGTGAGAGAGAAAGAGAGAGAATTGGAAGCAGGCTCCACACTCAGTATGAAGCCCAGCACGGCGCTTGATCCTAAGACCCAGGGATCATGACCTGATCCGAAATCAATAGGCGGATGCTCAATCCGATGCTCAACCCACTGAGCGATCCAGGCATCCTTCGAGCATATAATTTAAAACAGTCTCATTCACTTGTGAAGATCTGACCATGCTGTGTGCCTTCAGAATACACTGAGAAGACAAGCTGTCCCCCTCAGAGATAACTACCATGCATGGCATTTCCTTGGAGAAAGCCCTTGGAAAGACTGGAAGACTATACAAATACCCTCACCTAGCTGCAGCCCTAGCCCAGCACTCACCTAAGGCAAAAACAACAATAACAACAACAACATTCATCATTGTCAATGCATCTCATTTTCTGTTCAAACATATAAAAAAAATTAGATATTTGTTGAAGTTACTAAGGAATTTTGAATAACTGAACAGTAGCATTGTTTATAAAATGTAATGAGAAGTCGTTAAGAGCTGCTCATAATATTTTCTAGCTGAAGGTCGGAAATGAAAGAAACTTCCTTGGCTGGGGCTAATGCCCTTGAGAAGGACAGCGTGACCATCACCTGGTGGTCACAGCACAGGACTTTGCTCCAGCGACATGGACAGGCCCGGCAAAGCAGCTGGGTTTGCAATTCTTGCCCATGCTTCATCTGCAGGACCCCATTCTCTGACATCTCCAAAGTGGCTCTAAATTTCCCGAGAGCAAGATTTATTTTTAAAATATCAGAACTTTAGTTGGAAAATAGATTTTGGATGTATAAATCATAACATGGTAGTTTGGTTTGGCTGGGATCTTGTCTCCCTCTTAACAAATCATTTCTGAAATACAAGTTAACATGAAAACGTGCAATGCTTTGTAAACATTGTGTACTGAATCCGGGTAACTGGATCTCGTGGCTGCCTGCGAAGCCCAGAAACTTCCCTCTGAGCCATCCTGTACCTCATCAATCTATGTGCTATAGAGCAGCCAGCATCCTTAGGGAGAGCTGGCATTTTACAGCTCTAACAGGAACAGTGAGAGTCACCAAAAGCCAATCTCCCATGAGGAGGCAAGTGAAACTGAGGATGGAAAAGAATCAACAGATGGAACAAAAAAGAAGAGAACATACATTTGTTTAGCACTTACTGTGTACTGAGGGCTTTTTATACCTTGTCTCGTGTATCTCTCATGAGAACCCTACATGCTGGGTTCTGTTATTCTCAATTTATACACTGGAACGCTTCAAGTAGAAAAAGTCGAATGAGATGCCCTAAGTTACTCATAGAGCGAGATGAGCACCTAAGGGGGGATTTACCTCTTATTAATTACTCATGAGAGAAACCTTTGCATATTTGGGATTAGTGAGGACCTCCCATCCGAGTGAAAACAATCAATAGAAAAGGCTGAAGAGACCATGGGATTCAACAACCCTTCCCCACAGCTAGAGACCTCTGACTAAGCCTTCTCCCTTGAACTATCACCATGTCCAAAGGGTCCCAAATCATAGAAAGACAGCTGCGGTGTAACATGTACTTGATTTGTGCCTATTGTTAGTTCTTCAGAGAATCCAGAAGAAGCAAGAATTTGAAGGAACAAGTATATCCAAAGATTGAACCCAGGGCCATTTGGAATTTGCTACAGTATGGCAAAAATGGTTCGGTAACTTGGCCCACACCTGAATACGCAGCCTATGAACATTCTCGAATTGATCTACACCTCCAAGACCTAACTTCCTTCCCAAGGTGGGAGCTTGGGAAAGCCAGAGCACCATAAAAAGGGTTTTGTGTACATTCTACAGAGAAAAGTAAACAGCTTCTGAAGTTACTGTCGTTATGATCCAATCTCTGTTTTGGACAGCAGATTTGGTTGATAAGCCAAATACACAACACATTTCTCTATGATTTCCAGAGTTTTCTACCGGCTAACATTTAAGCTCAAATTTCAAAAGGAGAAACAATTTTACCTTTTCAGTTTTATTTACTCAACCAGGCTAGGCAAAGGGATTAGAAGGCAACTTGACATTTACATTTTAACTGCTCATTATGCTGACAATTCCCCCATTGTTTCCAGAATGACTGCAACTGCTTAGTCTCTAATCAATGTTTTTCCTCTAGGACTCTCTTCCTATCTGCTGAGAAACGATAGCGATTCCTCACAAGAAGATTCTGTTACCTCAAAGTCACCACAGGCAAACTAAGTTGTTCTTTTTATGAGGCCTTCAAAAATATTTTGATGCTGTTGTAACGGTCTCCTCTGACCAAAAGACTGGAGAGAGGTAGTTGGAGGAGTAAAGTGAACAAGAGATTGGGGGGTGAAGCAGAACCGTGGGGCCCGTGGGAAGGGGCAGCCTCGGGGCCGCTGCGTGGGTGCGGATTCTCTCCATCAGCTGAGGAACGTTGTTACCAGGCGACCTCACTCCCCAGCCTGGTTGGTTAACTGAGATGTCACTCATCCCCCAAAAATGATCACCGAGGGAATCAGCAACTAGCAGTGTCATATTTTTCTGCAGACCAGGAGAAGTGCCAGCGAGGGGACGCCCGCCGAAGCACGCAGCGTCCCTGGGGCCCGCGCCCCCTCTTCCCCGCCGGGCGCAGGCGCTTCCTGGCAGGCCTCGCTGGGCGGCAGCTGCTTGGCCACCTGACAGCTGAGGGCTTATACAGCTGCCACTTGTTTCCGCCACATCCAGAGGTGACAAGGACAGCAGTTCCCAAGGGCCGAGCGCCAGTGCAGAAACACCAAAGAGAGAAGGAAAAAGCCAGGGGGTGTAGGACAGCTAAGGCCTCCCGGGAACTTGAACCCCGTCGACACCTCCTGAACAGCCCTGGGTCATTGGTCGTTTGGATCACGTACTGAATTCATGGATTCTTACCTTACTCCCACCCCACCCGTCAGTTTTTAAGCACCTTGTGGGTTTGGTGCCATTTGTTTAACACTTTTCCTTATGCCTGTGTTGGGCCACTGACACAGGGGAATGAGAAATAGCTCTTGTCCCAAAGAATAATCTAGGGGTGAAGTCAATACCATAAGCGAGGAAACAATACAATCTGATGGCAATTGGGGTATGGAGTGGTTAGAAGCAGAGGGAGGAATGGGAATAATTGTGTTCTGGACTTCACAGGGCTTTGAACAGTGATGCGTGTGGAAGCCCGGATGTCCTAGGGTGGGCAGTGGGCCAGCAGAGCCTTAACGTGAATGCTGGGAGAGCCTGAGTTTGCTTCCTAGCCACTGTGTGAGCTTGCATGGCCCCAGCGCTTCCCTCGCTCTCTTCCAAAATGGAGGCATTGGACACCCTGATCTTCTAAAGTCCTCTATCTAAAAAATGTTGTTTTTAGATAGAAGAAATGTTAATTTTGAGAGAGAGAGAGTGAGAGAGAGTGAGTAGGGGAGAGGCAGAGAAATCTGAAGAAGACTCCTGACTCTGAGCTGTCAGGCCAGAGTTTGAGGTGGGGCTCAAACTCACTCATGAACCATGAGATCATGACCTGAGCTAAAATCAGACGCCCAACCAACTGAGCCACGCAGGCTCCCCTAAGCTCTTGATTTCAGCTCAGGTCATGATCTCATGGTCATGAGACTAAGCCCCACCTTTGGCTCTGCGCTGACAGTGTGGAGCCTGCTTGGGATTCTCTCTCTTCCTCTTCCTTTGCCCCCCTAACTGCTCCCACAGCACCCCCCCCCAAAATAAAACAACATAAAAGAAATAAATACATTTTTAAAATGTTATGTTTTCATAGAACACTTTGTCTGGTATGTATAAATAATGTTGGCTTTCATGGGGACGTAGTCTAAAAGTATCACATCACAGAGGCCCTTTCCTTGGGTTTTGCTTAATGACAGTAATGTCATTACTGTCATGAGATCTTGATGTGAGAGAGGAAATACACCAAACACGTCACTCACGTGAAACACCTTCAAAGTGCCCATGATCCTATGGAAGAGGCAATATAACTATAATCTTCGATTTGCATGTGAAGATGTGGAGACCCAGAGAGGTCAGCTCACTTACCCAAGGTCACACAGCTAGTGCGCAGCAGAGCTGGTACAAGGATGGAGACAGACCCCAGAGCCTCTGTCTTAACCTTCACTTCATATGGCTTTCTGGAGTTCCCTAGAACTCCTACACGATAAGAAGCTTCACTCTGAAGCAGATAAGAAGAAAGATGGAAAGAGTTAGAGACGAGAGTGACTAAAAACACTTGATAGGAGCTGAAATAAAAAACAAAAGAAAAGGTAGAATCAGAGAAGACTGTTAAAGGACATGGCGTGTGGGTCCTGGGAGTGTGAACCGGAGGAGCAGCCCCATAGCTGGAATGTGGCTTTGGATCTCAGTTCGGAACAGCCCACTTGGTGGCGAGGGGATGTGAGATTCAGGCCTATTGTAAAAATCTGCACCCAGCTCTCTCACTGATGTTATTTATTAGCCTAACCAAAGCACTCATTGTCATTGACAGGGCAAACCAAGGTTGATGAATGCAAGGCATTACTGGGGACTCTAAAGAGACACGAACTACCTGGATAAAATGTTTTGCCACAATTCAATTTAAATTTAATAAACATCTGTTGAGAATCTAATATATGTTGGGTCCTGTGATGTGATTCCATACATGCCATTTTATCCCCAAGTTCAATGTGAAATGAGGCGTCACTATGCCTAGAATGTAGCCTGACTCATTCCTTATCATAATGTGAATTAGAATCACTATGGTGTATCCAGCATCTCTTTTGCAGGAACATTAAATATATTATGTCATTTATCCCCCCAAGATAACCCTATGGGGCCTGAATAATCATTCTTATTCCATAGATGAGGAAACAAATATCAAATAAACTCAGCTCTCCCCCAAGGCCTTAAAGCCAGTGAAGTAGAACAGAGAGGGACTTGAAAACAAACAACCAAACAAGAGCAGAATTAAATATCTACTGAGATGAGACTGTTTCATAAAACAAAAATTAGTGAAAAGATATGGAATCTTGCCAAATTGTCTTTTCCCTACATGGCAGGGAAAGGGGGTTCAACATAGTCCCGAAACAGATTCACGCACTGGTAGTCAACTGACCTTTGATAAAAAGCAAAGGTGATTCAATGAAAAAGCAAACAAACAAACAAAAACTTTTCAACAAACGGGGTGGAACAATTGGATATCCACATGAGAGAAAATTAACCTTGGACACAGTTTATATCTCTTACAAAATTAACTCAATCTGGATCATGGACCTACATATAAAACAGAGAAAAGTATAAAAGTTGTAGAATAATGTAAGAGAAAATTTAGGTGATCTTGGGCTGGTGATAAGTTTTTAAGACATGACACTAGAGGGACGCCTGGGTGGCTCAGTTGGTTAAGTGTCCAACTTCGGCTAACGTCCAGGTCTCCCTGTCTGTGAGTTTGAACCCCGCGTCCAGCTCTGCATTGACTGCTCAGAGCCTGGAGCCTGCTTCAGATTCTGTCTCCCTTTCTCTCTGCCCCTTCCCTAGTCACACTGTCTCTTTCTCTCAAAATTAAATAAATATTAAAAAACAATTTTTGGAAAGACATACTAGAAGAACAATTCATGAATAAAAGAACTGAACTAGACTTCATTAAAATTAAAAACTGCTCTGTTAAAAACACTACGGAGAGAAGGAGAAGGCAAACTGTGTACGTATTCAAAATATACAAAGAGCCCTTAAAACATAATGAAAGAAGGCCAACAACTACATTGAAAAATGGGCAAAGACCTGAACAGATACCTCACCAAGGAAGATTCACAGATGGTGAGTAAGCATATAAAAAGATTCTGGAGGGGCACCTGGGTGGGTCCGGTCCGTTGAGCATGCAACGCTTGACTTCAGCTCAGGTCATGATCCCGGGGTTGTGGAATTGAGCCCCACACCATGTTCCATGCTGAGCATGGAGCCTGCTTAAGATTTTCTCTCTTTCTGCCCCTCCCCTGCTCGCACTCTGTCTCTGTGCCTCTCAAAAGTAAACATTTTTTAAAAATAAATAAATAATAATAAAAAAATAAAATTTTTTTTTAAAAACATCTGGTGATGTGAGAAGAACTACCCATGCTCACCCTAGGGAAATGCATGGATTCCATCAAGTTCTGGTAGGCATTCCCAGCTAGAGCACAAAATACATATCACAACAGTTGGGATTGCTATCTTGCTATTCAATTAGATTATATCTCCTCCAAATACTACACCTCCTATTTGGGTCCTTTGTGATGGATCCTTTGGTCACAGGGGACCAGCACACCCATACAGGTCACATAAATGAAAAGACAATGAGACTGGATCCTCTCTCTCTTGCTGTAAGATGTGTACCCCACAGACATATCTCTGTCCCCAGATGGAGCACCAAGGAGGCTAGTCTAGAAGAACCAGAGGAGGGAGAAGTGTGGAGCCTATCAGGATGTGTCCAGGGAGTGGGGGCCACCCTATGAATGTTCTCCTAGAGGCGGCACATACGGTTTTGGATGGGCAGCTCTAGGAAGGATGTCCCTTTGACCATGACTGCTTGAGTGTTAAGGTCAGAAGTTGGAGACCTCTTCCTCATGATGGGCCTTCGAGTCCCTTCCTGAGAGACAGAGGCGAAGTACAAATTGGCAAGAAGTTTAATTTTTCTTTTATCATATTGCAATTCTCTTCTGAAATGGCCTCAATGCTGCAATAAAGAAAAAGTTTAGGGGTGCCTGGGTGCCTCAATCGGTTTAAGTGTCCAAATTCAGTTCAGGTCATGATCTCACAGCCTTTGAATTCGAGACCTGAGTCAGGCTCAGTGCTAACAGCTTGGAGCCTGGAGCCTGCTTCGGATTCTGTGTCTCCCTCTCTCCCCGCCCATTCCCACTCATGCTCTGTCCCTCTCTCCTTCAAAAATAAGTAAACATTTTTTTAAATAAATAAAAAGAAAAGTCTTACCCACACAATTGAATCGACAATTTTGTAAAAAAAACAAAGAAACTAGATCTGAATAGAGGCCCTTAAACTCTGGAGCGCCTCGGAACGACCTGAGCAGCTTACAAAAACTATCAATGCCTGAGGTTCACGCCAAGAATTTCCTTGATCTGGGATGAGATCTGGGATTAGGATTTTTTGAAATTCCCCAGGTGATTCCAACGCACAGCCGAGTTTGAGAATCATGAGGTAGGAAGCGCAGGAGGCTTGTTGTACTCGGCTCTTCTCGGGCTCTCAGGGGGAGGGGCGTCTGTCCGTCCTGTGGGCCATGACTCAGCAGAGCTCAGCACCCGGCCAGTGCCTAGGGGAAGACAGTCTACCCCCACAAGTGGCAGATCCTCGAACTAAGATGCTTTCCAGAAAAGGCAAACCTAAGGGAACTAGTAAGACCGCATTTTCGACGGGCTCTTTACAAGGGCTAAAGTAAGCTTTCCTTTTGCTTGTGCAAATGGCAAAACCCAGCCTGACCCTCAGGTCTGTGTGATTTGAAATCTCATGTTCCTTTTCAAAGCCCCAGGGAAGCAGAGATTGGTCAGTTTTGGTCTTATCTGACCATTTTGCTGCAGCCACACGATAGAACACGACAAGGAACCCAGAAGCTTACAGAATTTATTTTCAGATCTCTGACAGGGCTTCCGTTCTGTAGACTGTATTCATTTTAGAAGCCACATGGATGATCATGCAGTTATTAGCTCTGTAGGTACAGTAAGACTTCTAATCAGGAATGCTTAGGAGAAGACTGTCCTATGAGCTGACAGTGAGCCCCAAAGAGTCTAAAAATTCACACCAGCTTAAGATTTTTTTAAATCTTAGAGAACTAAATTTAGCTAATTTAAGGCACTCAGTGCAGGTATCAAAAAGTAGAGAATAATACTGAGCAAGGAAATCTGTTACTCAGTGCTTCATTTTGTCAGAATTAAAACATAGCACAAAGTTTCTGCATGGAACTCGGCGACACTATGGTGTCCTCTGCCTCCTGCATAGCAAGGGAACAGACATACACTCTGCACCATCTTTCTCAATAAACACCCGGGGCTATCTGTCCACCAGCATTGGATTAGGCTTCATCACTCCTGCCTCACTAGGTGAATGCAGATATCATATCCGATGGGGACTGAGGCAGGCATGTGGCATATTAAGGACATTGCAGTTCCCTTATAAAATGGTCTCAGTCTTTTGGGAAGGATAAACAATCTCACTGTACCGTCTGACAAACAATACTGGGCAGACCAACGGGATGAGACTGAGGTCACGGTGCCTAGCCTAGGCCACCCATCATAGTGACCTGAGAAGACTTTAGAAATGTGGATGCCTGAGTGTCACTGCCATAGCCTCTGTTACCTGCCATTTGCAACCTAGAAGTGCCAGACCAACGTCAATATGACTGAGAAGTTGGGAAGTCTCTGTGGCTGTCGAACTTCTCGGAGCAAAATTTCATGGCAGTCTGCCAGGCCGAGGGACAGGTGAAAGAAGCAGTCTCTGAGTGAAGTTTTCTGCCCAGATCCTTCTATTGATGACTATCGAGATCATGATCATTGCTAACTGGGTTATTTAGGGAAATGAATAAGAGCAGCACTCAGAAGAACAGTTTCTTAAATATATGTATTTTTAGTTTATTTATTTATTTTGAGAAAGACAGCATGAGTGGGGGAGAGAGAGAGAGAAGGAGACAGAGGATCCCAAGCAGGCCCCACACTGTCTGCACGGAGCCCAACACAGAGGCTCAAACCCACGAAGCCATGAGCTCATGACCTGAGCTGAAACCAAGAGTCAGACACTTAACTGACTTAGCCACCCAGGTGCCCCTGGAAGAATGATTTCTTCTACTGAGCAAAGATTAAATGGAAACTGCATATAGGGAGACATAATGCAGTTAGAGGTAGTTCTAAGAAGCAGAGATTTGTTGAGTACTTGCTATACAATAAAGCTGACTGGGGAAGAGATGTTCGAAGGACCCTACCTCTGTCTAAAGGGGCTCACAACTTATAATAGGTGACAGACATTGAACGATACAATGCCACGTAATGCTTATTGGTGCCACAGGCTGATGTGGACGGTGTGGGAGTGCAGAGCCCATGCCTGGGGTTTGTGGAGGCTTCCAGAAGAAGGAGATGCCTGAGCTACGTCATGGAGGATGAGTCAGCTGGGTGGAGAGCATGAGAAGGATGCTTCGGGCAGTGGGATGGAGTGAACAAAGAGAGACATAAAGTCAAAAAAGAGCTGGTGGACCAATGCAGGAGTCCTGAGGATCTTTCCAGATCTGTTGTGCCCATGTTACTGCTGGATCATCACTTGTGTGGAAAACAATATCCAGGGAGCATTAGAACCAAGGCTGGTAGCCAAGCACCCCTTCTGCTCACACCCCCCACTATCTCCCTCAATCCTCCATAGCTTGTCCTGTTGGGATGCACTCTCCCCTTTCCTTATCCTCCATATTGTGCCCATGCTGGGTTTGCCACCCAATCCATGGCCAGCTCTGGGGACATGAAGCACACACTTATCAGTGCTTTGCGGCTAAGCACATTGTCACCAAGTTTATCTTGAGTGGGATTTTTATAGCATTCTGTCTTTTCTACTGTGGCATAGAAAGGCCAAAATTTGGACCAGATACCTCAGGGGATGAGTATCTTTGGCACCACACATGGGCTGGAGCACCTTCTCACTGACTATTCCCAGATCGTGTGAGCGTGATCCTTAGCAGAGGGCTTGCTCTGGAGGGCACTCAGTAACTCTGAGAACCCTGTGCTTGCCTTTCGTTGCCTCCTCTTTACTCCAGTTTGAGCCAGAGCCCATTTAAGATGTCCCAGTCATTGGACAAATAAGGTCTTTGGTGTCTGCTCCTCTCCTCAGCAGAAAAGACAGGAAAATCAAGCCAGATAAACTAAATCTCATAACAGTTGATTTTTGTTAAACTAATTCTACCCTTGGTCTTACTCCTATCACCTATTTTTAAAAGATCTTTATGTCAAAAGATCTAGTGACTATTGGGTAATTATTTGGGTCCGGGTAATTTCTTTTACAGGAAAGATGATAGCACATTCAATATAGTGAATGAAAATAACCTTAATGCCATTCCACTTGGCAAGTCATAGGGCCATCATCATGATCTATGGGCTTCCCATGTAGGTAAATAATCACAAGAACACAGGAGCATAGCTGGAAGCGATGTATTTTAAGCACTTATCCTCAAACCATTTTTCATAAGGAATATTCAATTACATTTCCAAAGGAAATGAGAAAACAGGGTTCTGACTACTCAAAACTAAAGGCTTTGTACAATGACTTACTTCTTAATATTTTTCAAGGCATTTTATATCGATCTTTTTAATCAAGGAATGTGCAAATTCTCCAAAGAAGAGAGCAGGGCACAATAGGAGCCATATGGATGTTGATTTCAATCAGATTTCATGATTTCCCAGGAGGCAGTGATTCAGTCGCAGGCTTTGCATCCTTCCCCACATTTCTCTGCACAGCTGACACTGTGGATCCATCCTCCGGAGCCTGAGGCAGAACTACTCGAATAAATCCCTTCTTCTTACCTTGTTCCGTTCTTCAGCCCTGCACTGTTCTCACCTTCTCATGCCCGCAACCTTACTCTTGAGTTCCCATCAGAAGCGATTAATCTCTCCGTAAGCACTGAGCACAGCTCAGGCTACGACAGTGATTTCATTCCTCAGACTTGTGCTACCCCCGTTGTCTTAGTTTTGCTCCCCCACCCGACGAGCTGACCCTGAGACCCCCCTGAGAGTGCAAGCCGTTCATCTGGGAGATGATGCCAGGAAACATCAGCAGAGGAATAGAGAAGTAAGTTAGAAAAGGAAAAGAAGCAAATAAAGCTTCACTACCAAGCATAAGGCCCCTGGCACACACGTGACAGCTGTTTAATGGGGGGTTTCTTGAAAGAAGGAATTACATCTGAGGGGTGAGGAAGCTGGGGTATTTATACACTACCTTCCACCAGCCATGTGGCCATTTATTGTTAATCCCCAGTGTTTCAAGCCTTTTGTGTGGAGGTGACTAAGTGGGCTCCTTTAGCAGGCGTGTACAGCTGGAAGTCTGGCAAGTGCACACTGAGATTGTAATGACAGGGACACATGGGCAGGGTGGGGCAGGGTCTGTTGCAGCCACTGTCGTGCGAATTGTGCAAGTGGATTCCTCCAAATGCTTTGTTTACACACAGCTCATGATGGCGGATATGTTCTATTTAGAGTGTCAACTCCAGTTGACTATTAGTGACTTTGTAGAGAAAGATTCTGGGGTTGTGTTAAAGGATGTAACATATGTGGTTGTCCAGAGATCTCTGGCAGGAAGAAAGACTAGTTATATCTTGCCTGATGTATGTTGTCTTGACTCCTGGAATTAGTCCTGAAAGTGATAGGCAGACCCGAGTCCCCTGAGCGCCCACAGGAAAGCGAACATGCCAAGGGGGATGTGGGTGGGTGATCAGGACCCTTCAAACCAAAGACCCTGCTGTCCTTCAGGGAGGTCAGGGGCGACCACACCCCATAGCTTCGTCTCTGTGCCATTATTACTTTTATTGAGCTTCCCGACATCATCTGAGCGTTAGACAGCTTGTCTGGGCAGAAGTGCAAAAATGAGTTCGGCGGGGAAGAAAGCAAGTGAGTAGTGGCAAAACCCGAGGAGTGGCAAATTTTAGAAGAAAATTGAATGTTTTGTGTGACTTTTTAAAAGTTTAAACACAGGTTTTTCCTAGGTTGAATATTAATTAATGCTTTCATTGAAGAGGCACTTGGCGAGCATCTGTTATAGGCCGGCCATATTTATTTGCTCTTGGGAAATAAAAAGATTAATAGGGCATAGTGCTGGCCCTCAGAAAATCCCATTAACTAGTCAGAATGGGCATCATACCCCTGGTCAAGATATCCTGTGTGAGAGAGTGATAGGAGCACAGACTTTGGATTTCAGTTCTGAGCCTGACACTTACTAGAGGGTGACTTGGAGACATGTATGTAACCTCTTTGTGCCTTGGTTTCCTCACTGCTACCTATGTCATGGGGTTGTTCTGGAAATTCTATCTGACAATACCTGTAAGATTGAAACAGTGGCTGATGCATAATCAACATTCAATCCATGTCCGCTCTTTGCTTTTCCTACAAGAGCACAGATTAGGAGAATTTCACTTCCTATCTGGAGAATCCAGAAGATTCGAGGGAGGATCTGCTACTTGACTGGAGGAGAAGGAGGATTTCACCAGTGGAATTGGAGGAGAGCTCCTCCAGGCAAGGAGAAAGCCACATGTAAAGGGACAGGGACGGAAGAGGGAGGTGGGGCATCCTAGGGCAAGCCAGCAGCACCAGGGAAGAGAGAATGTCACACTTCCTTTTCCCACCGGGCAAGGAGCATAATCAAAACTACATTTTACAATATGGCTCTGGCAAAGAATCTATGAATGTATATGAATTGCTATAAAGTCCCCTCGCCCTTTTCTCTCTAGGTTTACCAAATCGGCACCGAATCTAAAATAAAAACCTACCGACTTGAATTTCCTGAGCATTTGGAATCCATGCAGTAGCAATGCCGGCATCAACTCTGTAACGTATCAGGTCGGGGGGCGTCGCTCCGGACCCAGCTCTTAGGCATCTCTTGGAGCTCCCGCAGAGCCAGACAGGGCAAGATGCCACATTCGAGGACCTCAGGCACCTTTGTCTGTGAACATATGCAGAAAAATCAGCCACTTTCACTAAGACGGCTCCGGAAATCCAGCTAGACTAACCTCCTTGAGTCCTATTTACAAATTACTGTCTGCACCAACTTTGATTACACTGAGTCCAGGAAAACAGAGGTTTCGTTGAAAATTTATCTTTGACTGTGTTTATGTGACACAGCTTGCAGAATACATCTGAAGAGCAAGGAGAAGAAGAGGGAGAAGGGCGTTATAAAATATATGTGCCCCACAGGAATATTTTTCGGCTGTCTTACTCCAAAATGTGCAATTATTAGCAGAATCATATACTGTTCTGTTCAAGCTGAAAGGACCCTTTGACACTGTCTAGTTCAGTTCTTGCCTCGTCATATGAGGGAACTGGGACCCCTGCAGGAAGTCTCAGCCCAATCTCTCGGCAACTTATTGGTTATTGGCAGATCCAGAACTAGAGTCCAGGTTGGTAAACATGAGGGAGAAGTTACTCTTTTAATTGACTACACAACATTTAGCGATAACATATTGACTTCATGCTTATTCTCGCGAACGTATAGACCAGCAATTACTAATAAAAATATCAAAGAAAAGCTTATGATTTTATGTTGCTAGCAGTCACATTGAACGAAGTAAAAAGAACAGATGAAATTAATTTTAATACTTTTATTACATTTTATTTACCTCAATATATATAAGGTGTGATTTAAATATGTAATGAAACTAAAAATTATTAATCAGATATTTTACACTTTTTTGGCACTACGTCTTTGAAGTCTAGGGGACATTTTACACTTATGGTATGTTTATTTTTTTATTTCTTTTATTAATGCTGATTCATTTTTGAGAGACAGAGTGTGAACAGGGGAGGGGCAGAGAGAGAGGAAGGCACAGAATCTGAAGCAGGCTCCAGGCTCCAAGCTGTCAGCACAGAGCCTGACATGGAGCTTGAACTCACAAACTGTGAGATTATGACCTGAGCTGAAGTCAGACACTTAACAGACTGAGCCATCCAGGCACCCTACTTAACAGTACATTTCAATTTGGATGAGCCACATCTCAAGTGCAGCCCCACTGGACAACACAACTATAGAAAATAGAGCTTTAGCTTTTCCCCTGTCATGGATTCTTGGATACTCATTCATTCATCCATCCATCCATTCATTCATCCATCCATCCATCCATCCATCCATCCATCCATCCATCCAGTGAATGTACAAACTCCTCCTATATTGTGCTTATCTCTGGTTATGAAACAGACACACATAGTTCTTGCTTTCAGGGTCCCGAGAGTCTGATACAGGAGACCAGCAATAAGTTGGAAATTTTACACACCAAGGTGTGTACTGTGTGTATATGTGTGTGTACATATATTCATTAGTCTTGAGGGTGCTCCTAGGAAGGAAAGTGTTAGGGTGTGTTTAGTCATCATGATGCTCCTTTAGGACACGGAATCAGGAATGACTTCTCTGAGGCTATAGCAACTAAACTCAAATGTGAAAGACAGGAAACCAGTTATTTGAAAAGTCAGCCAGAGGAAAGTATTCCAGCCTGAGCAACGGGCCTTAGGGGAAGAAGCAGAAAAAGGCCAATGTGGCTGGCGTGAAGTAAGGGGGGAGCCCTGATGTTTTTTCTGAGGCTTGTTTATATGTTAGAGAGAATGATCATATTTCATGCATTGTTCATTTCTCTGCTGAAAATAGAAAATAGTCACGACTCGATGGAAGCATACGGACTGATTAGGAGGAGCAGAACAATGGCACAAGGCCATGGGAAATTCTGAAGGGTAGTGGAGAGCCTGGCCCATCCCAAGGCCAAAGCTATCCCTAAAAGCATGAAGGGTCTGAACATAAACAAGATGGACATCAATCATGTGTGCTATGTTGGGGCGTGGCTCCCGCTCCCTGTGAGAACCCCCCACCATTCAGCACTGGATTAAAGCACCAGGGGACAGTGCCTTCGGGTTGCCTAGGAAAGTGTTCCCCCAGATTTTTGCTCCACTAGTCTGGAATCATCTGATCTCAGGACCAGAAAAGGCTGTAGGCAAACTTTTAGGGCAGTGAATTGCCATGGGGAATGACCACGATGAAATCATTTCAGAGAAATGAGTTGTCTTAACCTCTAGAGAAAAGGATCTCACATTTTCCTTGATTAATGACTTCTTGTGGTTGAAGCGCTTTTCCAGGAACCTCCCTTAATGTCCAATCACACCCCCCATCTGAGTTTAGCAGCACTACTGACTGCTCTGGGGGAAGAGTAGGTACGTTAGAGGGATTCAGAAGTGGCTAGACAGACAGAGTTATAGCATAAGCCCCCTGCTGGCTCTCAAGGGAGCAAGGTGCAAATGCCTGTTAAAGCAACTCTCACTTTCTCTAGATAATTGTTCGTGTTCACTCTCTCTCTCTCTGTCTCTGTCTCTGCCTCTTTCGGTCCCTCTCTCCATCTTATGACTCTCTTTGGAACTAATTGTCTTTATGTTCTCCATAACTTCTTCACTTGTGGAGAGCAGAATCAGCTGCTGGAAACTCACATCAATAGAGATGAGTCGTTGGAAGATGAACTCACCTTCCCATTAAATGGCACAAAAGAGTCTTGCCTCTAAAATTTTGTCGTCTGTAACCCCCAGGCACTGAAATGCCACTTAGGAGGTATGTTAGGCCATTATCAGGCCTAGGACTTGAGTTGGATGCGGGCAATCAGATGCCCCAGCAGGACTCTGGAAGGGAAGTGGGGAGGGGGGGTGGCTAGTAAGCTAAAGGAAGAGGGGTTAAGAAAGAAAGGGCAATGCAAAGGTTCAAGGTCTCCAGCAGAGCAGAAGACAGGCCTGTGAAGACATCTGAGTGGGGCATTTGAGAACCCAAGGCTGTGAAAACCCAAGGCAAGTTGCCAAAAAGGGAGACCGAATTCAGGAACTTCTCAGAGTTAAAACAAATTTGTCCACTTCACGGTTTTCCTAAGGCCAACATGAAGGAAGGGCAAACCTCTTATGATATCTGAGATGCAGCTTTTTCTGCATCAATATAATGCTCATCCACCCCTCAACATGTATTTATGAGTGCCTGCTGAGTGCAAGGCACAGTAAAGTGCTGGGGCTATCACCATGTCTTGAAGATTGACACTTTGGAATATACCTAGTTAATTTAGACCATTTTTCAGCATGTCTTATACTTTACCATTTTGATTTCCCATTTGCTTAATATGACCCTATCCTGATGTCTCACTTTTTTGTTGTTGTTGTTGTTGTTGTTGTTTGTTTTTGTTTTTGTTTTGTTTTGTTTTTGAGGATTGAAGTGAAAAACCAACATGATAGTAAAAGCTTGGGCTTACTCCACCTATGATCTACTTCTTCCAGTGTAAATGAAGGAAGGGTGACCCCTTGTTCCTTCTCCTGTGCTTATCAGACTGCTGATCAGAGGAGAAACAGGAATTCACATTATCAGAGCATCTACTACCTTGCCAAGCACTCGACTTACATAATTTCATTTATACCTTCAAATAACTCTATTTTTTAATGAGTTTTTTAATTTTAGAGAGAGAGCGAATCAGGGAGAAAGGCAGAGAGAGGGAGAGAGAGAGAGAGAGAGAGAGAGAATCTCAAGCAGGCTCCATGTTCAGTGAGGAGCTCAAAGCAGGGCTTGATCCCGCAACCAGGGGATCATGACCTGAGCCAAAATCAGGAGTCAAATGTTCAACGGAGTGAGCCACCCAAACACCCCTAACAACTCTATTAATTTTATTTGATAGATAAAGAAACTCAAGCTTCAGAGGCCTTAGGTTACTTGCCTGAGCATCGATAGCTGATAAGTGACAGAGTCAAAATTAGACCCAGATCTTTTTAACCCATCAAGTCAAAGTCTTTCCAATGTGCAAGAGTTTTCTGCTAATTTTAAATCATGGTGCCTAAGTACACAAATCTGTGGGTCTAGGGAGCATGGGTTGAGTCCCCACTTTGCCACTTATTAACTGTATGAACATGTGCAAACCACTTCATCCTCTGTGTCTCAGTGGCATTATGTATAAAATAGGTCTCTAAATAATGTCTTCCACATGTCAGATGAGGATGGAATGAATGAACTAATATTATAAAACACTTAGACTACTGCCTAGCATATAGGAGGTGACCAATGAACATTGGCTGCTATAATTTCTAGCAGCACATTAATGAAAAAGTGATGACTATAGAAATATTCCATGGTTTTTTCAAAAGCATTTCTAAGCAGCAAACTACTAGAGCTAATAGAATTCTTTTGCCTTGTGCCTTAAAGTCATCGTATTTTTCTATGCCAAAATTCATATTAATCAAAATTCGCTTCACCACTTAATCTCCAATAGAATAGCTAAGAAAAATGTGCTGTAGCTACTTAATGGTATATTAAACAATTTTAAATGATGACAGAAAGCTAGTGCCCAAATGGAAACATGACTTCAAAATGATAAGTGAAAAAGGAGGGGCGTAAAATTATGCAAATACTATGAATTCATGTAAATGAAAAGATAGACTGAAATAAAAAGACCAAAATTATAACCACTTTTATTGTGAGTAATTTGAAATTATGGGTGAGTTTTCCTTTACCTTCTCACATTTTTGTCATATGATTTGATTATTTTTATACATTAATATAAAATAATACACCATCACAATGTTCTCCATAATACATAGAGGAACAAAGATAACTTCTGCCATAATATTTTTAATTTCACAAGTATGTGAGAGAGTGAGTTTTGCATACAAGGCTAAGAGTGTTCAGAAATAGCATATAAAATGAATTTAAAAATTTTTTAAAGTTTCCTTTTATTAAAAAAAAGAACTTTTCCTTAATAGCTAAAACTGGCCATTCATGCTAAGAAAATGGTAGAGGGGCCAGGAAGAAATCTGAGGCTGCTTACATTTCCACTGTGAGGTATTTCTGATGGATGGTGACTTCCTCTTCTCTCTCAAGCCTTCAGGAACTCTGTCCAAATCAGGGGCCGACGTGCTGCCGATGTGACCCCTCACCCTACTCCCTTTCCGCATGGCACTCTCTTTGGCATGACTTGCCACGTGTCCTCCAGCAGAGACCCAGCGGGCTTCAGGACCTCTGCAGGCTCTGGCTTCTGCAATTCTTGCTTTATCCTTCTCACCTCCTCGCTTCCTCACTCCTTCTCTCTCCTCTCCTTTCTCCCCCACCCCCTTCCCTGACACAAATAGGGCAGTTCATGGACATCACTGGAAACTTGCAAAAATATCTACCTACCGTTGTTGGGCCCACCAGTCACAGAGGAACATAAGGCAATTCATGGCGGCCAGTCAGTGCCCAGCATGGCGGTTATGCAGGAGCCCCAGCATCTGACTATCTGATTGGAATTCACAGCTTGACTGGCCACTTAGCAGCTGGCTGATTTGAGGCATGTGAATTCAATGAATTAAACCTCAGTCTCCCCATCTGTAGAGCTGGGGTGATGTTGACAGTATCTACTATAGAAAGGGTTGGCATGGTCAGTGCTCCATGAGCATCAGCTACTATTATCGCCTGTTTATGGACATTTCAGCCCCATGTTTGCCCTGGAGATATCTGCCTCCTCAACTCTTTTCTGAATCCCTTTTGAGCCTTTAAGCCAGTTGCAGCTCCTCCTTCCCTCCCACCCACCTCTTTCCTCCACTCCCACTACACTCTCTACCATACTCTACAAAGCGAGTCTGATATACGCTGTACTTTCATCGCTAGAGAAGGGCTGACTCCACAACTCACCCAGAACCTAGCGACAGCCACCACTGGCCGCCATCTAAACCCGAGTCTTTATTTTCCTCCTGTGCAGCTCACAGACACCAGGCAACCTACCCAAAGTGATGGTACTGAAACATGAACCATGCTTGTCTGATAACACTGAAGTCTGCCTACACCCCAAATATACATATTTAACTATTTTCTCCTTTCCTTTTCAAGAGGATTGACCAAAGTGCCAAAGAATGAATTGGTTGTCAGTAGGGGAGGAATGCAGCACATTAGTTGGCCTGAACCCCAGGGCCTCTCTGGTCACACCTCTTAACAGAGCTCCCAGGTTGCTTGGGGACAGAGCTGCCTTATTCTCAGGTCCGCAGCACAGCCCAGGGGCAAAGGTGGAGCCCAGCTCCTGGGTGGACACGGGAGGGGCCAAGAGAGGAAATCCCAGTCATCTCTTGCTTCACACAATAGAAATTTCTTAAGAAACTGAGTATACAGGGGCACCTGGGTGCTCAGTAGGTTAAGCGTCTGACTTCAGCTCAGGTCATGATTTCACGGTATGTGGGTTTAAGCCCCACATCAGGCTCTGTGCTGACAGCTAGCTCAGCGCCTGGAGCCTGTTTTGGATTCTGTGTCTCCTTTTCTCTCTGACCCTCCCCTGTTCACACTGTCTCTATTTCTCTCTCAAAAATAAGTAAAACTTTAAAATAAAAAAAGAAACTGAGTATACATCTTTGTAAATTGGGTCTTATTTTCAGTTGACATTTAATTTCACCAACGTGTTCTACAAAGAGAAAATAAACATGTCCCAAGACCACAAAAGAATGCAGTAAACCATTTACAACCATGCAGTTAGACTGCAATTATTATGAAATGTTTTACACATCCAATTAAGTAAAATAATGCGATAAAAATAGAGCAGAGACCACCAGAAACGATAAAGAGAAACAGATTTCTTTCTTTGGATCCCCTCTTGGGATTCGGGGGGCTACGTATTCTCTTTTACACAAAAATTACCCTCGAGAGTCAACTCTTCCAACGGCTGTTCTCCCCGTGCACACGGTGACAGTTCTCAGTGGCCCCCACTCTCTTACTGGCCTCTTTGGACACAGCAATGCCTCCAGCTGTAACTCCCATCCCAGCCCTCTGGACTGGCTATGTGACTCAATCTCACCAACACAAGCACATGGAAAAAGTGTTGGCATGGTCAGTGCACAATGAACATTAGTTGCTATTACTACCTTTTTATAGAAGTTCTGGCTCTAGTTTTGCCTCTTGGAAGTTAGTTCTTTTACTAAAATGGGTGGATGGGAAGGAACTTGTTGGCCCAGTATGGACTCTAAGAGATACTGGACATGGCAACATCAACCGGAGGCAGCTGGAAGTGAGCTCCCTCCCTTCTGTTCCCTGGCAACCTGTCCTTTACCCTGGAACTTTATGTCACATTATAGCCTGTGTGCACCAACTTCAGGTCGGTTTTTCTGGAAAGGGTATTGCTTTCAGTGGAATGGGGAGAGAGTGAAGGAAACCAGAAAGAGGCACAGAAGAAAGAGGTTGCGTTCCAAACATGAGCATGATTTCCATGCACTGTGCTATAAATGGCAATTAAGGCCTGGCTAAACTACTTAACCCTGATTTTCTAGGAACTAGGCCTTGTCCCTCAGGTTATGAGGCCTGCTAATAAAGGATAGATGAGAGGGGATTCAGCATATGTCATATCACAGAATATCCTGAATCAGGGCTGACTCCATTAAAACTGTGAAAATACCTGAGGTTCATCATTGGGATCTGTTTGCCTCCCTTTCTGAGCTGATTTCCACCTGCCTATACTCTTGCCCATGTTCTCAGAGCCCTTATGGTATCCAGAGTCCTTCTCAAGGGCGAACCATGCTACCCCCTCAACACCTGAATGATTCACTTCTCAGAAGTCATAAATTTAGTCCAGGTGTTAGGAGAAAAACAGCTGATTCACTCAATCCACCCTGATATACAAATGATTATGGCTACTTAAGTCTTCAAGGCCTGTATGCATTTTTGGGCATGTTGTTTACGGACCCATGAAATCTTACTAGTAGGAAGGGAGAGGGGAAATGTGTCCCCAGGACACCCTCGCTGTCCGGCCTGCTCTGACCACCAGGTACCTCAAGCCCCTTTTGTCTTCTTCCTTCCTCCCTCCCTGGTTGTCTTCAGTTTCTTCCCAAGCTGCAGATTGTCTTCCAGTCTGGACTGGTACGTGGTGGTGGTAGGGTTGCTACTGTGGTCATTGCTTTGTAGCCACCAATCCATCATCTTTGGAGCCTCAGCTTCTTCGTCTGCAAATGGGGTTTAATAATATCTACTAATGATCGTTGTGGAGACTGAAGTAGTAGGTGGTAGATAAATGTTAGTTTTATTCTCCAATAAATCCAGCGCTGTCAAGCTGAGGAATTAACTTTACCACATGAGAGGTACTCAGATCTTGGGAGAAGCATGCTTTTAAAAATACTCTTAGTGGATTTACAAAGTTTTACCTGACAGCATCTGTTACCACTTTGTCTAAACCCATCATGACTCTGCTTATAGGTCCTCACATGTATCAGTCTATTGTAGTTTGCTTAGAACTGGTCCCTCTGTCTTTTCAAAAGATGTGCCTATGATCCCTTCAAGGCCAAACAGCTCATTCTATGCCACTGGGCAAGGAACAGGTCCAGGGATGGCTTTTGTAGATCTGCTGGGAACAGAAGTTCCTTGCTCCAGGAATTAAAAAAGAAGCCTGGAGCTGCCAGGGGCCACCGACAAGAGAGTCTTACCAAGGCTGAAATTAACATACAAGAAAACCAAGCCAAGTAAAGGAGAGAACAAAGGATGTCCTTGTGTATTGGTTGATTCTGTGGATCTAAGCATCCCTGAACCTGGACCCGCCCTTGACTTTTTAATTATATGAATTTAGTAATTCCTTTCTTGCATCTTTTTCTTTACCTCAGGCGAGTTCTGGTCCTCACTAAGAATTATCTCCTTTTTGTGATTACAACCAACTTTTTTAAAAGTTGCATTTGGCATTGCTGATTTCAGTTATGGACTCTGAAATGTTGTTACTAAAACCACTTATCAGACAGAAGAGAGTCCATACTTCTGAGGTTGCCCTCTAAATATTCGAGCCCTCTAAATATTAAAATCTTGGTAGCCTGGTGTACTATTAAAGTAGGACTTTTGCATTTCACTTGAAACTATAACCATTGTGTTTTTTATTATAAAAACATTTCAAGTGATGAGCTGTAGTATTTTAATCTCTTCTCTATCCACCCACATTTTTGAGGAAAATTGATGGCATTTATCCTTGGATTGTTTCATATCCCAAAGGTACCCATGACTACATTTGAGAAACACTCACTACAAGAAGCCAGAACAAGACATTAGGCAGTGAACTCAGCCCCAAGAATGTCAACTATCAGAGAAATCTGTCCTACCGCTATCTAGCAATCTATTGAAATGTGCATATTTACTTTAAGAGGAGTAAACTTAAAGGGACGTGCTTGGATATGGCACCTCCATGACATCAGTGGAAACATGCAGGTCCTGTGGAATTCCTGCTGTGCGACCGTGACAGCAAAAGGAGGGAGTAAGGTCTGTGTTCCTTGAGAAGGCGAAATATCAGAAGCATGGAATTGCTTGAGGGGGTATTTCGTTTCATCTCTCTGTTTTAACCTCTTCCAGGCTCAAGACAGAAAACCAGCAATACAGAAATGAGGACAAGGGATGATTAATTCTAAAAGAGCTCTGCTTTTTCCCAGTGGTTATCTCAGTCCTTAAATTGTTGCCCACTTGGCCTCCAGCCCTTTCCTTTGTTTTTCCACCTTCCCTCCTTAATCTGCCTCCTCTCGGTGGGGAGTTCATGCCATGGCTAGCCAAACACAGAAAGTGAGTTGGAGGTGGAGAAGGTTATGCCCTTCCAGAAGGATCCATGAGTTTAGTCTCTTGTTGCATGTTTAAAATGTTTTTAATGATTTATTTATTTCTGAGTGCGAGAGAGAGACAGCGTGAACAGGGAAGGTCAGAGAGAGAGGTAGACAGAGAACCTGAAACAGGCTCCAGGCTCTGAGCTAGCTGTCAGCGCAGAGCCCAACGCGGGGCTTGAACCCACGAGCCGTGAGATCATGACCTGAGCCGAAGTCGGATGCTTAACTGACAGCCACCCAGGCGCCCCTCCTGTTACATGTTTAAAAACTGCCTCTGGATTTGTAAACCTTTGCAAGGTTGTGAAGTTTTCTGCTGGTACTAGCAGAAAACTAGATCACACTGATCATCATGTGATCAACACACAGCAGTAGCAAATGCTTACAAGCAAATGGAATCTTAGAGATTCTGATATTTCCACTCTGACAGATTTAAAAGGTGGGGTGGGGGCGGTGGAGGTAGGAGGCATCTTTTGAGGTCAGTAATTACATGATAAGCAGGCAGAAATGATCAAAGAATCATTCAAGAGAGAGCTATAGTTTTGGCCAAAAGATAGAAGGATATGAAAAAAAAATGTATTAACTTGAAATCCTTCACTTAAAATGGAATAAACTGTACTTGACATTTGGAAACTGCTGCTCAGGCAAAGATAAAGGTACAAAGGTTTCCAAAAGTAAGGTTGAGATAAAATGTGGAGGCTTCTTGAGATTTTGAACTAAAAGTTAGAAACTTGGAGTAAAAACTCCTTGGAGGACGCTCAGCGGAGCAAATATTTTTCTTGGCACAAGGTGGTCCATTTTTCTTAGGAAAAATTAGAAAGAAAAGGCTGAGGAAGGCCAGTTTGCATAAATGGGGCAGAGGCTGAAATAAAAATAATAAGCCATTCAAACTCATTCCTTTTTAGCCCAACAAGGGAGAGGAAGCGAGCAAAGAAAAATGAAGAAAAGGAATTTGCTCAGAAACCATTTCTTTTGATGCAAAAGCCCTGTGAATTCTAATCAAAGGGATCGTGAGAAGGCTTAATTATCACAGAGTAACAATCAGCAATACCGGGCGCTATAAAATGCACAGTCCTCTGTCAAAATCCAAAATCCTGAACTGGAGACTAGATGTTTCACTCGCAAGAGACAATACTGATGTCTTTATCAGCCAAAGGGCTCTGGGAGGTGCATTTGCCTAAATTCTTTCAACTCTGATTTATGGGGTAATCCTGTAATCCTGGCCACAGTTTCTGCGGATGAGGGCGGGAGGAGGGAATCCTGCATCAGGTATGTATCCGCCTGCCTAGATATCCCAGTATCCCCAGACAGAAACGAAGAAACTTCGAAATGTGTACAAAATCATGGCTGGCTGTTTCTCCCTCAGGTTTTTCATTTACACAGAAGTGGGAACCTGTTTGTCAGGTTTTGGCCACAGCATGTCTCTAGAATAAAACTGTAAACCTAACAATGGGAGCTAATAACCAACTCTGTCAGAGCTTCAACTGTAGTGTTTGGAAACAGCAGTTCTGGTAAAGCTCACGGAGAGTTTCAGGATCCAGTCTTAGTCTCAGAATCGTTTTTATTTGACCTGAGACTGAACGCTCATCTATTCTTCATTAACTTGAAAAACAAAACGGTGCCAAAGAGCAGAATTATAGATATCACAGGGTGTTAAATTTTCTCAGACAAATCTCTCTCTTCAGTTTCAACTTGAATCCCCACACGCTTATTACTTTAATTTGGGGAGGCTTGAAATTCCGGTGACTTTTAGAGCTCGGCTTAAAACTACCACACCCTTCCAAAGAGCTAGGAACAGCTATGTCTGACCACAACATCCATCTAGTCTGTAGCGTGCTCCAAAAACTCGCTTTTGATGTTCCTAAACACATAGCTATCAAAGAAAACACGATGCAGCAGCGAACTTAATGTCTGTCTTTCCAGACAGATATATAAAACTTTAATTATCTAGAGTCTAAGTAACAAGAAACTGCAAGTAACTGAACATTTTTTTCTATGTCTAAAGTAAAAAGTTAAGGGCAATGAAACACAAGAATTTAAGATTTTAGGGGCACCTGGGTGGCTCAGTTGGTTAAGCGTCCGACTTCAGCTCAGGTCATGATCTCACAGTTCATGGGTTTGAGCCCCACATCAGGCTCTGTGCTAACAGCCAGCTCAGAGCCTGGAGCCTGTTTCAGATTCTGTGTCTCCCTCTCTCTCTCTGACTCTCCCCTGCTCACACTGTCTCTCTCTCTCTCTCTCAGAAATAAATAAAACTAAAAAATTTTTTTTAAGAATTCAAGAGTTTAGTCAAAAGATCACTTTTAGTTCATGTTTCAGGGTTGGCAAACACGCAGGTCACTCCCAGGACTTCTATTTAGAT
The DNA here is from genome assembly GCA_017311185.1 of Proteles cristata cristata. Taxonomy (NCBI): domain Eukaryota; kingdom Metazoa; phylum Chordata; class Mammalia; order Carnivora; family Hyaenidae; genus Proteles; species Proteles cristata. Next base: position 1,686,217 of record JAESUZ010004989.1, on the reverse strand, counting down.
ATGGGTTCTAATCCTTGCTCACCTCTATCTGCCTATAGAAGCCAAGTCTACTTCTGGCCACCCACCCCCTCCCCCAAGGTCCCTCAGTTACTACATTCAAACAGCTGAACTAGGGGCCATCGTTATGGGGCTCAGACTCTAGTGTGATTCCTAGGTCAGTGCTGGGACCTGAGAGCCACCCGTAAAATGAGGACATGGGCTACATCAAGGTTTTTCATTTTCCCAAAGCTTTTTTTTCAGATGAATGTAAAAATGTTATTATCTTCACTAAATATAGTAAAAATAGCAGTAAATATAGTAAAAGAAGTCAAAATATTCACTCTCTTTAACAATCTCCCATGTATCAAGAAAATTTCTTGAGCTACATTTTCTGAAATTTATATGAAAATAATACAAAATTGTAACATCGAATGTGTATCCAGTGTTAAAAAGGAAACAAAAAACACATTGAGGGTGCGTGGATAGCTCAGTTGGTTGAAGTCAGACTCTTGATTTTGGCTCAGGTCAGGATTGCAGGGTTGTGGAATCAAGCCCCACATCTGGGCTTAAGATTCTCTTTTTCTCTCCCTATGTCCCCTCTCCCCGGCTCACACACTCATTCTCTCTCTATAACTTAAAAAAAAAGAAAAGAGAAATACATTCAATGGAAAGCAAATTCAATATTATAATTTTATTTTTGAAATATTAAAAAGCCAACTTATTACAACGTGCCCTGAAACTTTGTACATGTTTAGAGATTCCCCTCTTGCCAAAACTATTCAAGTGTTCGTTTCTCCAGGGATATCCTATCTTTTAATCCCTCTCATTTCTGTAGCTCTCATGGTGGAATGTTTGGGTAGGTGAAATATTGACGTAAGAACTTAGAACCACACTGTCTAGAGTGCTTGGGTGGCTTATTCGGCTGGGCGTCTGATTTCAGTTCAGGTCATAATCTCTTGGTCGGTGGGTTCAAGCTCCGAATTTGGGTCTGAGCTGATAGCTCAGAGCCTGGAGCCTGTTTCAAATTCTGTATGTCTCTCTCTTTTTCTCTTTCTCTCTCTCTCTCTCTGCCCCTTCCCTGTTCACCCTCTTCTCTCTCTGAGAAAAAGAAATCAATATTAAAAAAAAAAAAATCTTAGAAGCAGGCTGCCCTAAGATTTACTGGCCTGGTTCATTGATTGGAGGATTTAGAATCTAGTAACAATAGATATAGTGTTGGAAGATACCCTAATTGACTTATACATATCCTTTCCAGAAGTTTCAAACAACCAGGAGATGTGTAAGGCAGAAATAGCTAAGGACATCGGGCATTGCTAGTGGCTTAGTTACCATGGGTGGAGCTGGCCAAAAAGAGATAAAATGGGACAGAGTAAGCCATTTGAAATCTCATAGAGCTGCTCTGTGACTTGGGGTTTTTCAAAGCATCTATTATGAACTTCACCTGCCACAGTTCAACAGTTTGAAATGAAAGATCCCTCAGCTTCAAACATTCTATCAAATGGTCATGATGGGGGTTGGGAGGAGGGAGGTCCTTTAGGAGGTTCTAGGCTGCATCCTTTGATTTCTCAGTTAGGATGCCCTGGTCTGATCCTTTCAGTATCATTTTATTAATGATCATGTAAAGAATACCTTTTCCTTTAAAACAATCCCTTATATATATTTAATTAGTAGTGAGTCTTGACCTTGGCAGCAATTGTTCACCCCTGCCATGTTGGGAAGAAACACAAAGTGTTCCTTGTCATCTGATGGGCTTTGGATGTTCTGTCCCCGCCAGCATGTTGTGGGGGACTGTGGTGAGCCCCAGGAAGTGCTATTTATTTGACCTGTTGTGGAATGTAAAATGGGGATTGAAGAGGGGCTCAGTGTGAGAACAAGCTTTTAACTATGCTAATCCAAGTAAGGTAACTTTTGAAACTACTTCTTTGGTCTTAAGGTCAAATTCAATGTGCTGTACTGCTGTGCTTTTCAACAGAATGCTTGAAAAATCTATCCTGAAACCAACTGTGAGCTGGGCAGTAAGAAGTCTTTAATCTTGGGACATAATTGCTAATTAATATGATACTAAGAACAGTGCTCATATATCAGTTTTTCTCAAAATCCTTCCCTAGATTTACCTTACTAATCTTTGCTCTAGAGGGGGAAAAAGAGATTTGATAAGTGTTTTTTTATTAAGTTTATTAATTCATTTTGAGAGAGACAGAGAGAGTGTGAGTGAGGGAGGGGCAGACACACACACACACACACACACACACACACACACAGATAGAGAGAGAGAGAGAGAGAGAGAGAGAGAGAGAGAGAGAATCCCAAGCAGGCTCCATGCTCCCAGCACAGAGCCCAATGTGGGGCTCGAACCCATGAATGATGTGATCATGATCTGAGCCTAAATCAAGAGTCAAATGCTTAACTGAATGAGCCACCCAAGTGCCCATAACAAGTGTTATTATTAATATTGCTTTACCAGGATGACCCAAGAGTGACCAAAATCACTCTGATTACATGAAACCATGATGAAATTTGACTCCTTCTGTCTTCAGTACCTGTGTAAACTGTTTCCATTTTCGCTGTTATTGGGAAGTTTTAGGAGATTTTATGGTTGAAGAAAATCTCATAATAACACTGATAATACACTGTAAAATGAATATCATTTCAGGGTGCCTGGATGGCTCTGTTGGTTAAGCATTGACTCTTGATATCAGCTCAGGTCTTGATCTCAGGATCATGAGTTCAAGCCCTAACTGGGCTCTGTGCTAGGCACAGAGCCTACTTAAAAATGAAAAGAAAAGAAAGAAAGAAAGAAAGAAAGAAAGAAAGAAAGAAAGAAAGAAAGAAAGAAAGAAAGAAAGAAAGAAAGAAAGAAAAAAATATCCTTTCCAACAGCAACTTTGGATGTTCAAAATGGACACTATTATCCATGGAGTGTGACCCAAATCCCAAGTTTGTTTTGTACAATGTCTTTTTTCCATGTAGGACTGCCTTCACCTTCATCAAAAAGATTAGGGAAACATTTGACTGCCTTCTACATCCCAGATATGTTATTGTCATCATTTCTGTAATCTTCCCACAATGGTTGTGAGTTTTCAATACTCTTAATCTACACTTTCTGAAAATGAGAAAGAATTATATTGTCAGTTTTTTGTAGTCCTGGTTTCTGACATATTGTCCTTTTTAAGTAGTAAAATATAGTATGAAGGGGGCATACCATTATTTTTTGTGAATCAATCTGAATTTAGAATCATTTACACTTTAAGATAAAAATTGGTGACTTTGTTTTTTTAGTTTATTTATTTATTTTGAGAGAGCCTGCAGGAGGGGCAGAGAGAGAGAGAGAGAGAGAGAGAACCCCAAGCAGATTCTGCACTCCCAGCGTGGAGCTCTACCTGGGCCTGAACCCAAGAAACACAAGACCATGACACGAACTGAAATCATGATTCAAAAGCCCAACTGACAGAGCTACACAGGCACCCCCCTGATGACTTAATTTTTTAAAAGGATGTGTCGTCTGCGAGTTGAGACGGAATAGAATCTGTGTGAGTCCCACTGAATCTGGCACTGTGGTGTGGCAAAGCTTCTATCACAAGCATAAACCTCACTCGAGTTCCAAGATTTCCCAAGGAGGGGCACCTGGGTGGCTCAGTTGGTTAAGCATCCAACTCTTGGTTTCGGCTTACATCATGGTAATGAACCATGAGATAGAGACCCTCATGGGGTTCTGTCCTGGGTGTGGTGTCTACTTAAGATTCTCCCTCTCTTTCTTCCTCTCTCTCTGTCTCTGCCTCTCCCCAACTCATGCTCCCTTGAATGCACACTCTCTCTTAAAAAAAAAAAAAACCCAAAGGATTGAGTCATTAATGTGACAATGTTGAAAGTGCTACAGATAATCCTGCATGGGAAATTATTTTTTTAAATTGTGGTATAATTGATATATAACATTCTACTACTTTCAGCTCTGCAACATAATGATTCAATATTTCTATACAGTGTGAAATGATCACCACCATAAGTCCAGTTAACATCCATCACTTTAGGGGCACCTGGGTGGCTCAGTTGGTTGAGTGATCTTGGTCATGATCTCACAGTTTGTGAGTTTGAACCCCATGCATGGTTCATGAGTTCAAGCCCCATATTGGGCTGTCAGCACAGAGCCCACTTTGGATCTTCTGTCTCCCCTCTCTGCCCCCCCCCAACACTTGTGCTCTCTCAAAAATAAAAACTAGAATATTTTAAAAACCCATCACTTTATGTAGTTATAAGAATTATTTCTTGTGATGGGTACTTATAAGATTTAACCTCTCAGCAACTTTCAAATGTGCAATACAATATTGTTAACTATAGTCACCATGCTGTACACTACATCCCCATGACTTGTTTATTTTATAACTGAAAGTTTGTACTTTTGACCCCCTTCGCCCATTTCTCTCACCCTCAACCTTCACCTTCGGCAATCACCCGTCTGTTTTCTGTATCTAAGAGCTTGTTTTTTGTTGTTGTTTTGGTGTTTTGTTTTGGTTTTTTTTTGTTAGATTTGACATATAAGTGAGACCATGCACTGTTTTTCTTTCTCTGTCTGACTTATGTCACTTAGCATAATGCCCTCCACTCATGTTGTTTCAAATGGCAAGATTTCATTCTTTCTTCTGCCTGAATAATATTCCATGGTGTTTGCGTGTGACAATTTCTTTATCCATTCATCCACTGATGGACACTTAGGTTGTTTCCATATTGTGGCTACTGTAAATATGCTGCAGTGAATTTGAGGGTACATGTATCTTTTAGAGTTTGGGTTTTAATTTGAATAAATACCCAAAAGTGGAATTGCTGGATCATATAATGATTCTGTTTTTAATTTTTTTGAGTTAATCTCCATACTGTTTTCCACAGTGGCTGCACCAATTTGTATTCCTACAACCTGTGCACAAATGTTCTCTTTTCCCTACATCTTTACCAACACTTGTTATTTCTTATCTTTTCGATAATAACCATTCTAACAGGTGTGGGATGATAATACCTGTGGTTTGTGGGCCATCTTTTCATGTACCTGTTGACCACTTGTATGTCTTCTTCGGAAAAATGTTTATTGACATGTTCTGTCCATTTTTTTTTTTTTTATTTCTAGGAGAGAGAGAGAGACAGCGTGAGCAGGGGAGGGTCAAAGAGAGAGGGGGAGACACAGACTCTGAAATTGGCCCCAGGCTCTGAGCTGGCAGCCAGCACAGAGCCTGACGCGGGGCTCGAACCCACGAACCGCGAGATCATGACCTAAGCAAAAGTCAGACGCTCAACCGACCAAGCCACCCAGGCGCCCCTGTTCTGTCCATTTTTTAATCAGATTGTTTTTGTTTTGTAACTTTTTTGTGGAGCTGTATGAGTTCTTTATGTATTTTGGATATTAACCCCTTATCATATATGGTTTGTGAATATGTTCTCCCATTCAGCAGGTTGCCTTTTCATTTTTTTTATGTCTGTCTATTTTGAGAGAAACAGAGAGTGTAAGTGGGAGAGAAGTAGAGAGAGGGAGGGAGAGAGAATCCCAAGCAGGCTCTGCATTGTCAGCACAGAGCCAAACACAAGGTTCGAACTCATGACACAGTGAGATCATGACGTGACCGAAACTGAGAGTCAGATGCTTAACCGACTGAGCCACACTAGCACCCGGCCTTTTCATTTTTTCGACAGTTTCCTTTGCTGTGTAGAAGCTTTTTAGCTTGATGTAATTTCACTTGTTTATATTTTCTTTGTTACTTTTGCTTTCGGTGTCATATTTTTAAAAAATCATCACTAAGACCTATGTCAACTGACTACTTCTGTTTTCTTCTAGGGGTTTTATGGTTTTCAAGTCTTATGTTCAAGTCTTTAATATTATGAGTTAACTTTTGTAAGTGGTTGAAGACAGTGATCCAGTTTCATTCTTTTCCATGTGGCTACAATTTTCCCAGCACTACTTATTGAAGAGACTGTCCTTTTCACATCATATTTTCTTACCTGCTTTGTTGTAAATTAATTGACTACATATGTATGCATTTATTTCTGGGCTCTCTGTTCTGTTCCATTGATCTATGTGTCTGTTGTACTGCCAACACCATAATAGTTTGACCACTATGCCTTTTTAATATAGCTTGAAACCAGGACATTTGAAAACCTCCAGCTTTGTTCTTCTTTAGCTATTAGGGATCTTTTGGGGTTTCAATCAAGTTCTAGGACTGTTTGTTCTATTTTTGTGAAAAATGTCATTGGAATTTTGATAGGGATTGTATTGAATCCGTAGATTGCTTAAGTAGGCTTAAGTAGTATGGCCATTTTCGCAGCATTAATTCTTCCAATCCATGAGTATGGAATATCTTTCCACTTACTTACACCTTCTTCAATTTCTTTTATTAATGTCTTACAGGTTTCAGCATATAGATCTTTTACTTCCTTGGTTAAATTTATACCTAGTGGTTGTGGAAACTAATTTGACAATAAACTATTTGTAAAAAAATAAATAAATAAATAAAAATAAATTTATACCTAGTGGGGTTTTTTTGATGCAATTGTAATTGCTTTCTTAATTTCTCTTTTTGATAATTCATTAGCATATATAAACACAACTGATTTTTGTATGTTGATTTTGTATCTTGTAATTTTACTGATTTCATTTATTAATTCTAACAGCTTTTTGGTGGTGTCTTTAGGGTTTTATAACTAATATATCATGTCATCTACAACTAGTGACATTTTTACTTCTTCATTTTCAATTTGGATGACTTCTATTTCTTTTTCTTGCCTAGTTGCTCTGGCTAGGACTTCCAATATTATATTGAATAAAAGTGGCAAGAGTAGAATTCCTTATCTTGTTACTGATCTTACAGAAAAAGCTGACAGCTTTTCACCACTGAGTATGATGTTAGTTGTGGGATTGTCATATGACTTTTATTATGCTGAGTACATTCCCTATCCCCATTTTGCTGAGAGTTTTTATCATGAATAGATGTTGAATTTTGTCAAATGCCTTTTATGGCTTTATTGAGATGATCCTATTATTTTTATCCTTCACTTTTTTACTATAGTGTATGGCATCAATTGCTTTGCAGATGTTGAACCATTCCTGCATCCCTGAAATAAATTCCACTTGATTGTGATGTATGATCCTTTAAATATATTGTTGAACTCAGTTTTCTAAGATTTTGTTGAGGATTTTTGCATCTACGTTCATCAGGGACATTGACCAGTAATTTCCTTTTCTTGTGGCATCCTTCTCTGATTTGGGGACCCAAATCATAAAAAGTTGGAGAAGACTAGGCATCAATTCCTCTTTGAATGTTTGATAGCATTTCAGTGTGTCCATCTGATCCTACTCTTTTATTTGTTGGATTTTTTGATAACTAACTCAACCTTTTACTAGTAATCAGTTTATTCATATTTTCTTTTTTTTCATGATTTGGTATTGCTGGTTTTATGTTTTTAAGAATTTATCCATTTCTTCTAGGTTGTCAAATTTGTTATTGATAAAAATATGCAATCTCTGCTACAAGAAAGAAAGAAAGAAAGAAAGAAAGAAAGAAAGAAAGAAAAAAAGTTGTTTAAAATGTCTCCTATAAGTTAAAAAAAAAAGAATTGCTTGAAGATTACGGTGTTCTAGAAGATATTTGGAGTACTACCTGCTCACCATTCCCATGACCAGAATAAAGTCAGAAAGGGCTTTTTCAGCAGCTGAAAATTGCTCAATAATCTGCTCACAACACAACAATGGCAATATGATTCATTTTATTTGTTAAGATCAGACTTCAAAAGATTCAGTAATATTACTGGATTTAGATTTTTTAGGATTAATTGCATGCTTCTGATTTTAATGTGTTGTCTAGATTTTTTCTGTTTTAAAAATGTTTATTTACTTATTTTGGGGGGGGGAGGGAAGGTCAGAGAGAGAAAGAAAGAGAGAATCCCAAACAGGTTCCACACAGAGCCCAATGTGGGGCTCAGTATCACGACCGTGAGATCATCTCCTGAGCCAAAATCAATAATTGAATGTTTAACTGACTGAGCCATCCAGGTACCCCTTGATGTTTTTCTGAATAACACATATTAATTTTATCTGTTATGCTTTATATTGGAAAATTATATGTATTTTTATAAAGACATTTTTATTTGTTACTTTTGAGGTTTACAAATTGTTTCAAATATATTAAAGTTATAGCTTTACTCTTAAAAGATGAACTTTACTGCTTTAGAAAATACAAACCACAGTATTTTATATATATATAATATGTATATATATATTATATATATACGTATGTGTTTTTTTTTTAAGTGAACAAGGGGCAGAGAGAGAGAGAGAGACAGAAAATCCCACAAGGAGCAGAGAGAGAGAAGAGAGGGAGAGAGAGAGAGGAGCAGGGCTGACCTGGGGCTCATGTTCTACCTGCAGCAGGGCTCATGCTCAACTGAAGCAGGGTTCGAGCTCATCCAATGCATGGCCTGAACTCATCTGATGTGAGACTTGAACTCACAAACTGTGAAATCAAGACCTGAACCAAAGTTAGATGCTTGACACATGAACCATCTAGGCATCCAGACCTCTGTATAATTTTAATTTTAAATTGCATTTCTCTAATGATGAGTGAGTTTGAGAAAATGTTGATGTGTTTGAATGCCATTTGCATTTTTTCATAAAACTCTTTGTTTATAGTTTCTGCCTTTCAATTGCGCTGTTAGTTTTTCTCTTACAGATTTTTCAGCTCTTCGTCTGAGATGTATATTGTAAATATGTTCTCCCATTCTTACAATTTTTATCTCATCGTTGTTTCTGAAATTTTTTCAGCATGCACACGTTGAAAAATATTATGTAGTATTTGTCAGAGTAAGTAACTCTACTTGTTGTAACATACAATCTGAATATTTCGTTGGCTTAACACATGAAAGTTTATTGCTTACAATCGTTATAACCAGTAATGGTTGCCTAGAGTGCAGGGGGGCCCTGGTGGAGACTCTGAACCTCGTAGTCCTTCAAAGAGAATGACTTATGTGTGGGTCACCGAGGTTTCATGTTGAAGATGGCCCAGTTGCAAGACAGAAGGAGTCTAGTTTCTGCGGGTTCAACCCGTCAACCTCCAGCTGCTTCAGCCTATTCTAACTCTAATTTCCATTTCATCATCTCAGCGGGGCACTGAGCCCTATTTGGAGTTCCCCTTCTTACACCTGTGTTTGGGAAAGTGCTTCCAGGCAGAAATATGGACAAATGTAGGGCTCACTTTGTTTATCTACTCTCAAGGATCATAGTCCTGAGCTGGCAGGTGTCCAACATCTGAAAACAGTTGTTTCACATATTTCGTGCCGTTTCTTAGCTGCTCGTGGAGAGCAGTTAAGCCTGGTCTTTGTTATGTTGTCTTGTCTCATGGAAGTTTAAGATATTTTTATAATAGTGAGATTTCATTTGTAATTATAATTGATTTCCCCCAAGTGGTCTGAAGGTGGAATCTAAAAGTAAATAATACATAAACCAAAATAAGTATTGCGTACCATATTAAAAAGTTATGTAAGCTTTATTCGCCATAGAATTGGGATGAGGTCATATCCACAAGCCACATAGAATGTAATGTAAATGAAACGCCATGCAGCTTAAACTTTGTGGGTCAAGGGAGAATCTTCCAAGCACCTCATTATAATTGCACTTGAATTTCTTTCTGACATTATATATGTCTCCTGATCACGGCCAGCTGTAAAAAGTTTTACAAAGTATATCCCATACTTTTTTGCATGAATTTTTTCTGCATCTCACTGGAATAACGTTGGGAGATCACCCCATGGCATTTCTATATGAATTGTGACAACCTTTGTCCAACACTATCTTTTCAAGGACATTTGTATAGCAAGACATCTGGGATAGAGGGCAGATGAGTTACTTGACAAGGATAATAATGCTGAGGTCTCCCTCTAAGGTAAAGGTTGGTCGGGTTTACCAGCAGCCTCTTGTACACCAGAGATTTCCTAAGATCAAGGTCACCTGACTGTGAGGCAAACCCAGCTATATGCAGGACACTCACTTGGGCTGTACCTGCATCACCGCCATGGGACTAAAGGGCAGAAGTATCAGGGCAAACATGAATCTCAGGTGGCCTGCTGTACCATGAATAATAAAGTCTTCCAGAAGGGCTCCACCAGTTTACATTCCCACCAACAGTGTAGGAGGGTGTCCGTGTCTCCACATCCTCGCCAGCATCTAGAGCCTTCTGATTTGCTCATTTTAGCCACTCTGACTGGTGTGAGGTGGTATCTCCGTGTGGTTTTGATTTGTATGTCCCTGATGAGGAGGGATGCTGAGCATCATTTCCTGTGTCTGTTGGCCATCTGGATGTCCTCTTTGGAGAAGTGTCTGTTCATATCTTCTGCCCATTTCTTCGCTGGGTTGTTTTGTTTTTCAGGTGTGGAATTTGGTGAGTTCCTTATAGATTTTGGATAGTAACCCTTTATCTGATATGTCATTTGCAACTATCTTTTCCCATTCCCTTGGTTGCCTATTAGTTTTATGGATTGTTTGCTGTGCAGAAGCTTTTAATCTGATGAGGTCCCAACAGTTTGTGTGTACAGGAGGATTAGGAGGAACTTAACGGAAGAGCAAGGGGGAGAAGAAGCGGGAAAATAGTGGGGGAGAGGGAGAGAGGCAAACCATGAGAGACTCTTGAATGCTGAGAACAAAATGAGGACTGATGGGTGTGGGGGGGCATGGGGGAGATGGACATGGGGGAGGGCACTTGTGGGGGTGAGCTCTGGGTGTTATATGGAAACCAACTTGACAATAAACTATTTGTAAAAAATAAATAAATAAGTAAATAAATAAATAATAAAGTCAATTTTCTCTCACCTGGGACTTTTGTATCTTCTGTCAGCATCTTTGAAACTGGCAGACTAGTTTGTAAGCAGCGGAAAATCCCAGACCAGACTTTTCCCAGTTCTTGACAAGTACCTTTGAACAATCTTCTTTTCATGGAAGTGATAAAAATGGTGCGATTCACGTTTGAACGTGTTTTGCATTATTTTCACATTTGGTTGTGTATTTTGGTTAGGTGAAGAATTCTGGAATCAAAACATTTGCTTCTCAGAACTTGGAATGAATTGTTTCATTTATGTCTAACATACAGTGTTTCTAATTAGAGGATCAATGTTAAGTCTGTTTGCGTTCCTTTCCAGAGATCCAACTTTCTAGAACTCTCCTACCGCAACGCTTTCAGTTGTTTTCACCAGCCTTGCTTGGTATCTGATGATTTCGATCTGAAGATTCCCATCTTTTCCTCTGTGTGTTTGTTTAACCTCTAAGAATTTTCCTTTTGTATGAATTTATTTCTTCTCCTCCTCCATGTTTCTATTCTTCCTAGCTGGAACTCTTATGGAATATATTTTGGATGTCCTGCTTCATGGCTTTTGACTTTAATTTTTAATCTTTGTTTTCTTGTCAATATTATATTTCCTTTACTTTGCCTTCCAAATTAATAATTTACTCTTCAAGGTTTGTCCAATTTTTATTTTATTTTATTTTATTTATTTAATTTTATTTTTTAGGCACCCCAAATTTTGTCCAATTTTTCAATTCAGCACATCTACAAATGTATCTATATGTATGTGTTTTAAGCAATCATATTGTTTTTATTTCCAAACACGCTGTATTCAAATCTCTTGTAATCAGAATCCAATTACTTGTCATCAACTTTACCTGTAATGTACAGATCTAAGCTGCTATCATCTCTCAATTGGACTATTAAAATGACCTCCTAACTTACATCCCTTGTCCTTCCTCTCTCCAGAGTCTATTCTCCATACCGGAGCCAGAGTGATTTCTTTAAATGTAATCACACCATTTCATTCCTCTGCTTAAAATACTCTAATGGTGGGGCACCTGAGTGGATCAGTCAGTTGAGTCCTGACTCTTGATTTTGGCTCAGATCATGATCCCAGGGTCATGGGATCAAGCCCTGCATCTGGCTCTGTGCTGAGTGTGGGGCTTCCTTGAGATTCTCTCTCCTGTCTCTCTCTCTCCTTGTGCCCTTTTCTCCAACTCGCTCTCTCTCGTCTCAAAACAAAACAAAACTCTAATGTCTTTTCATCTCACTTAGAATAAAATTCAGTCTTCACCATGCTCTATAAGGTCTCCTTTGATCAAAAGTCTTTCTCCTAAGTCTTTATCACCTCCTTTGTGTGTCACACCTCCCTCACTCGAGATCAACTACACCATCTCCCCAGCACAGTGGCATTTGTTTTTCCTTATGCCTGGCACACGCTTCCCCCAGATACTTGCGTGACTTGCTTCCTCAATTCATTCAGATCTCGGTGAAGTCTTTCCTGGCTCCTCTGTTACATGTTTGTATGCATCCCACCCCCAAATTCGTATGTTGAAACCTAACCCCAGTGTGATGGTATCAGGAGATGTGGCCTTTGGGAGGTGGTTAGATCATGAGATGGAGCCTTCATGAATGGGATTAGTGTCCTAATCCCCACCCTCTTTAATAGAGGCTCCAGAGAACTTCTTCCCACTTCTACCATGTGAGCTTGTAGAAAGAAGATAGCCGTCTGAACCAGGAAGTACATCTCACCAGACACCTAATCTGTCACCAGAGCTTGGACTTCTCAGCCTCCAGAATTATGACAAATAAGTATTTGTTGTTGATAAGCCACCGAATCTATGGCATTTTGTTATAGCAGCCTGAGTGGTGTATGACAACTTCCATTTAAGGCCCTAGCCCCACTGCTCACTCCCTTACTCCATTCTCCTTTATCTTTCTCCATATTATTTCATTTACATATGACATATGGTATCTTCTTGATGGACTGATTGCCTATCTGCCCTGCGTAAGTTCCAAGAGGATAGAGGTTTTGTCCACAGTGGATATTGCTAATCCCTCAGCACCTAGAATAATGCCTGCCACGTGGTTGGCACTAATGCATATTTGTCCAATTAGTGGATGAATAAATAAGCAAATAACCTCTTCTGAACCCTAGTATCCTCCTGATTAGAACTTCTCTGAGACACTGGTAACAAGTTTTAAGGTTCTATTCTGTTGATTAAGCCAACTCTGGGCCACTGATAATACACTTATGGTTATATAGTTTTAAAACTATTTTTTTAATGTTTATTTATTTGAGAGAAAGAAAAGGAGAGAGGGAGGAGGGGTAGAAAGAGAGGGAGACACAGAATCCGAAGCAGGCTCCATGCTCTAAGCTGTCAGCACAGAGCCTGATGCTGGGCTCCTACTCAAACTGAGATCATGACCTGAGCCAAAGTTGGACACTTAATTGACTGAGCCACTCAGGTGCCCCTAAAAATATTTTTTTAAGCAATTTCAGAGGAACTTTAGGTGAGCAGAGACATAGATATAAGTGTTCTGTCTGCCATCTTTAATGAGAAGCCTCGGCTTGTAATTCTCACATCGGATCATTTTATTCTAAATGCTCCAATTTGACTACTCAGCTCCTCACTCAAGGATATTTTAATGTAATAAATGTTTTTGAGGGGCTGTTGGGTACAATCTGTTTCCCTTCATAAATATTCTTGTCTCCTATCCTGAGCTTTCATGATGAAACAGAACCAAAAAACCAAACAACAAAGAAAAACTTCTGTTAATTGAACATCTGTCTTTCTGTCCCGAGACACATGTTTGTAAACTCTACCACATCAGCGTTCTCTGAGCAGTCTTATGCTTTTAAACACCGTTGAAACTTCTAAATTTTAACTACATGAGGGTGTTTTCTGCTTTTGTCTTATATTTTCATTCTAAATATGAAAAACAAAAACCAAGTGGCATTTGAAGAGAACCATGACTAGTTTATAGGAGCAAAGTATGGCATCATTTCCTGTTGTTTTATTTTCTCTTTTCTTGTGTTTATCTTATTTTTATATTCTTTGAAGTTTGGATTAACTCTGTCCTCTGAACTCTAGGATTTCAACCAGATGAGCTTTTTAATTAACCCACAATCCTTTAGAGAGCATTTTGAATGAACAAATCATCCCACAAATTAAACTGGAAAATTAAAAGAGACTTTGAGTATCAAGAGTTTTTGGCCTCAAATTATTTTCAATTGTTAAAGAACATTCCAAAATAGTTAAATCTGCTGTTGGTTACCTGAGCCTTATAGTCTTCCAAAGCAGTGTGGGTAGATATGATCCCACAAGAAAGGCAGAACCTGGAGAAAAGCCTCAAGCTTGATAAACAATATTTGGAATAACTCTGTAGTCTTTTAAGTGATTCAAAGGCAATGTTAAGTGGACTTAATCTACCAATACATACTTATTTAGCACCAAAAAAAAAAAAAAGAATACATTTTAAAGACTACATTTGATTTCCAATACTTTTTTTTTTATCTGTACAGACATAAGTGAGATGGTTCATTCTGAATTAGAATGAACCATTTTGGATTACCATCAACTCTACGGAGACATCTAAATTTCTTCGTAGCTTTAAGTGATGGTGTAATACAAAATCCCACTCAAGAGCTATCATACTTAAGGCATAATTTCCATTTCTTTCTTTTATCTTTGTGGATTCTTGTCCTGCACAAACATAGTATTCCCTAATGAGGACACATACATTGCCATTTTTGTCTGTTCTTACCTACAGGCTGTTCAATCAACTGAGTGACTTAGTTATTTAGTTAAGAGAAAACACCCTAATTGGAAAGCATCCTCCTTCTGCAGCTAATTTCAGGATTTAGAGCTTCATCGCTGCAGTTTAGGAGAAATTTACCAAAAAACCTCCAGGTGCTAATTATAAGGCTATATAATTTACATAGATTTAGATGTACATCTCAATCCTTTATGAAAATGATCTAGTGAAAACTGATGAGGGTTATTACAGGGGTATTTTAGGATTTCCCCCCTGTGATCTACTCGAGCACATCATTTATTTTTAAAATGTGTATTACTTTGTTCTAATGAAAAGTATCTCAAACAAACATAAACATTTTATTTAACATTCATGAGATTATGTGGAATAATTCTATAATGGTGAGAACGGTAATCCAGTGGTTCAGGGCACAGAATCACCTGGGGAAATCTTTACAAAACATGGAGTCCTGGGCCTATCTCTGAGATTAGGAATTAGTTTTTTAGAGTGGGGTCTAGACCTTTGTTCTTTCAAAGCTTCCTGGATCGTTCTACTGAGTAGTAGATAGAGTCAACAACAGAGCCCGATGTGAAGCATATCTATCATTTAAAAAAACACTTCAGGGGAGCCTAGGTAGCTCAGTCAGTTAGGCGTCCAACTTCAGCTCAGGTCCTGGTCTCCCTGTCCATGAGTTTGAGCCCCACGTTGGGCTCTGTGCTGACAGCTCAGAGCCTGGAGCCTGCTTTGGATTCTGTGTCTCTCTCTCTCACTGTCCCACCCCCGCTCACACACACACACTCTCTCTCTCAAAAATAAATAAACATAAAAAAAATTTTTAAACCACTGCAATAGTAATAATAGCAATCATGTTATTACTGAGAGTTATTATAAACAAATTTCATCAGGGGCAATGTTGTAAACATTGTTCAAAATAATGAGCCTCTTGGAAAATCCTTAATTATAAATAGCATGAAATCCAAATTGCCAATTCCTTCTTTCCTTCCTTCCTTCATCCTTCCCTCCCTTCCATGATCCCTTGGTAGCATTCAAAATGATATGGTCTTCCTCGCTATCCTAAGTGATTAGGAAGAAATGTCTATCATTTTTGAAATTGCTTTTATGTCTGATATGTCTTTATGCAAAATCAAACTAAATCCTCTATATTCTCACATACACAATATACGTGCAATGTTATCTCCTATTTATTTATTTATTTATTTGTTTGTTTATTTATAGAAGGAGAAAGAGAACATGAGAACAGGGGAGGAGCAGAGAGAAAGGAAGAGAGGGAGAATCCCGAGCAAGCCCTGTACTGTCAGCACAGAGCCCAATATGGGGCTCCAATGCATAAACCGTGAGACCATGACCTGAGCCAAAATCAAGAGTCAGTCACCCAACCAACAGAGCCACTCAGGTGCCCTGGCACAGTGTCATTTCTATGCACGAAAGATAAGTCATATACTCTTTAGTATCAAGCTAATGAAACCCGAAACACTAAGGGCTTCCAAACTGTGTCTTTCCACCCTTTTCTCATTACATTGACTCTTTCTGATGAGAGCGATCTGTAATCTGTAGTACTGCCTTGTATTAGTCACAATCACATAGTCAAGTTTTTCAATATTAATGTCTCTAATCATTCATCAATAAACTGTCAAACACAAGGATATACCTGGCTCAGTCCCAGGCCAGCTGGGAGTTCTGAGTGCCTCCGGAGAGTACGTTCAGTTGCCTGTAACTCTGGGAAGCAAATTTTAGCCATTTTTACTTTGGTTATATAAATATAGATATAGGTAGATCTAAGCAAAAAAAAAATGCACAAAGAAGTTATTACAACAATAATAACTGTCAGTTAAGCATCCAACTCTTGATCTCAACTCAAGTCTTGATCTCAGGGCCTTGAGTTCAAACCCCATGTTGGGCCCCACACTGGGTGTGGAAGTATATTACAATTTGAGCTTCTATTAAATATACATATTCAGGCGCTCACAGGATAGTGCTTTCATTGACTTGAGGTACACGTATTTTCTAAAGCCTCTGGCAGGAATCAACTGATGATTGTAAGGAACTGATCTTAAAATTAAAGACATACATATAAAGAAATCATGAAATGACTTGCAAGTGCCTCTTGACAAGATCAAATATCTAACCCTCTCAGGTAAATAAAAGTATATTTTTCTGATAAATGAAACCTAAAGTATGTCATTGCACTTTGAAAGCTTTAAAAAATGGATTAAGTCAGACTATGTCATTAAGCAATTATTCTAGAATAGTGATCTTTTGAAATAGTTCCAATGTTCTTCTAATATTCCTACTTTTGCCCTTAAAATTATGCCCAACATTCCATCCACCAGTGAAGAAATATAGTTAAATAGTTCTAGCCTCCACCTGTAAGCAAGCCAGATAGTGAACTGTATCTTATTCAATGCCAGCTGGCTAATTGTACCCAGAGAACTTGATTTTGCCAGCCTCGGACTGCTTTTCTGCATCATTTGGGTACCAAATTTTGCATCTGTAACTGGACAAATTATGGTTATAAATTGGCATTGTCTGCTATGTAAAATTAACCCGAAATGCAGAAACTACATTTTTTATCTGGATGTGTATTCATGTCACTTTGACAGATATAAAATGATTGAAGTAAGACAAAAAACTGAGTGTCACCATCACATACCTGTGAAACCAAAACACCAGTGACCTTGGAGGGGTGTGCCTGGAGCCATTAAACCAACTTTCCATTTTATGTAGCATTTCCTGAGGGGTGGAACATGGAATTCTGTTCTATTTTTAAATTTTATTTACGTTTATTTATTTATTTTGAGACGGGGAGAGTCAGAGAGAGAGGAAGAGAGAATCCCAAGCTGACAGCACAGAGCCCAATGCAGGGCTCCATCTCATAAGCTGTGAGACCATGACTTGAGCCAAAATCAAGAGTCTGGTGCTTAACTGACTAAACCACCCAGGTGCCCCAAGGACGTGGAACTTTAAAATGTCGTCTGTGAGAGACAAATGGTATGGGAGAAAAGGAGAGTCTGATCATGTAAGTTTGGGAAATATGCTTAGAGTTCTAAAACAGTGCTTTTAAACTCCGTCAATAAGCAAATATTCTTTTTTTTTTTAATGTTTTATTTATTTCTGAGGAAGAGAGAGAGAGTGTGTGAGCAGGGGAGGGTCAGAGAGAGAGGGAGATAAAGAATCTGAAACAGGCTCCAGGCTCTGAGCTGGCTGTCAGCACAGAGCCCGACACGGGGCTCGAACCCAAGAACTGTGTGATCATGACCTGAGCCGAAGTCAGTCGCTTAACCGACTGAGCCACCCACACACCCCAATGAGCAAATATTCTTTGTTGGATCTCCAAGAAGGCGTCAGAATATACAGCATTTCCCAAATGTATATGACCTTGTAGGGCCTACAAAAATGCATATAGAATTAATCAGAATTACACTTTTGTTAAGATCATTTCCATTCCCACATCCATGTCATCACAGCAATTGCTTTTAATTTATACCACAGGCCTGCCTGCATTCCAGTAGCAGTACAGATTTTACTGATCTCCTAAGTGTGTCTGCAAAGACAGTCATAGTAGTTGAAAGCAGACAGTTAATTTCTCCAGAGATTTTTCTGGAGGCTGGTACTGCCCCATTCGGACACACTGAACAGGATCAAGGAGTGAACAGGTTACGTGAGGTAGGTCTTGTAGAGTCTGGAGAGCCATCCTGGAGACAGAGTTGAGCCCATTTATATACCTTGCTTCAAGTAGCCACTTCTATGCCCAATATTTTACAATCTTGCTATTAACAAGTCTTACTAGATATAATTTTAGAAAAGCATCTATAATTGTGCACTTAGTGCTTTGGTGAAGACCTACTGTAATTATGTCTCCGGCAGGCACTGGTTAATTTCCCATGTTATTAGCAAAAGGATTTTTCTGTCCCATTAACCACTGTTGAATACATACCGAATTCAGATATTATCTGCACTGCTGATGATAAGGTTCTCCTTGCCCTCAGTAATCCAAGACCCCTGAGCTGACAGCATTCTGTGGTCCCAAGGGTGGACAAGAGGGACTTCCTCAACTAAAGTCCCTGGAAGAAAATGGGTAATGACCTCTTGGTATATCCGGATTCCCTTAAAAACTAGACTCTAGGGGCACCTGGGTGGCTCAATCGGTTAAGCGCTAAAGTATCTGACTTCAGCTCAGTTCATGATCTCGTAGTTTGTGAGTTCAAGCCCTACATTGGGCTCTATGCTGACAGCTCAGAGGCTGGTTCGGATTCTGTGTCTCCCTCTCTCTTCATCCTTCTCCCTCTTATGCTCTGTCTCTCAAAAATAAATAATCACTAAAAATTATTTTAAAAAATCAACGTTACTGAGGATTTACATACACTAAATGCACCCATGTCACCCACTTTTGACAAGCCATACATCCATGTAATCACCACAGCCATTAAGGTTTAGAACATCTGTCCCACCAGTTCCCCTTTGTCATAAGTTTCTTCAACCCTTGGTCCATTGTAATAACTGATCTGTTTGCTCTCCCTATAATCTTACTTTTTCCAGAATATTCTATAAATAGAATAACACCATATGTACTCTTTTTGTGCCTGGCTTGCTTAGCATATTTTTAAAAGCTGGTGGCTCACCAATGTCCGTGCATATTTCAAGGGTTCATCCATTTCTAGTGCTGAATAGTTTTCCACAGCATGGACATATCGTAAGTTGTTTATCCACTCACCTGGTGATAGATATCTGGGTTGTTTCCAGTTTAGGGCTATTATAAATAATGTTTCTATGAACATTAGAGTTCAAATCTTTGCGTTGCCCTGTGTTTTCAGTTCCTTGGGAGTAAATGTGTGGGAGTAGAATTGCAGAGATATCTGGTGAAAGTTGCAGGGCTATATACGGTTAAAAGTTGACTTGTTAAAAGTCTCCAATTTCCCAAAATGGCTATATGGCTTTAGATTGCCATTAGCAATGTATGTGAGTTCCAATTGCTGTGAGTAAACCGTCTTTATTAGTACTTACTATTGCCAATAGTTTTTTTGTTTTAGTTTCCATTTCCTAATAACTAATTTAGTATTTTTCGTTGCATTAAGTAACATTATTCTCATTGCATAGTAACCAAAATTTACTTTCAAGTGTTCAATGCTAAAGAAACTTCATGAGGGGGATAAATCTCATGAGCTTAAATGTATTTTAGTTAAGAAAATAAAAAAGACCCTCTTGCGTACATGAGCTACTGGGAAACCTTGTTGTCACCTTTTGTCAGAGAATTTGGCCCTGTCACCAGGTAGAGTTTCTGAGCACCAGGTACAAAGTGCAGGACCCTTCCCTAATCATGGGGAGGGAAATGTTGTTTTGAGGAGAAACAATGTCTGATTTCACCCAAGCCTGGCTGTCTTCAGTCAGCAAGTGTGGGGGACTGCCAGGCCGCTGCCCAATGTGAATTTCTTCTTCTTCTTTGTAAGACAGCCCTCCTTTTATTCAGCCTAGGGATGTGTCCAAATAAAAGACCGTATTTCCCAGACTCCTTATAGCAAAGCGTTATAACACCTTGTTACAACAAGGAGTAAGATGAAGTGTTGGATGGGACATCCAAGAAGAGCATTTAGAGGAAGCGATGCTTCATTCCTCCTTCCTCTCTCCTGCATTCTCACTGCTTGGACGGCACGTGTGACGGCTGAACGTTCAGAAGCTTCGCATTGCTCTTGAGCACAGAAGTGATAACCTAAAGAAGCAGAGATAAGAAACCTGGGTGTCTCAGGGGTTTGTGGAGCCGTCTTCCTGGCTCTATTGGCCTAACTCAATTTCCCTGATGTGGAAAGTTTTATGAGAGAATGAGGCTTATAGAACTGCCATTTGGGGTTTTCTCTTTTATTCAGTCTGAACTAATGCTTAGTGCCACTGAGGACAGGGTCAAGGCGTGAACTGCCAGTGACAGAGCCCCTAAACCTCCCCAACAAGCACAGCCAAGGGTGAAGGGGGGAGGGACTAAAGCCAGACGGAGCTGCTGGAGGCAGCGAGTAGCAGTAGCTTCTCGGAGCACAGTAGGGAAAGCATGATCTACTGGCTGAACTTGTTTATTCCTGCAGACGGTTCTTTTTCAAACTGGGCATTCAGGTCCTGGACACTCTGGCCGTCTAAAAAGTAATTAAATCATTAAGACTTATTGGTAAAAGTTACACCCGGCAATTAGTATGGTGTATAGAGTATGAAGGGGCACCTGAGTGGCTCAGCTGGTTAGGCATCTGACTTAGCTCAGGTCATGATCTCATAGTTCATGAGTTCAAGTCCCACATGGGGCTCTGTGCGGACAGCTCAGCGCCTGGAGCCTGCTTCAGATTCTGTGTCCTCATCTGTCTCTGCCCCTCCCCTGCTCCCTCTCTCTTTCTTAAAAATAAATAAACGTTAAAACAAAAAAGAAGAGAGAATTGAAATAACAATCAAGAAACCTTAGTTCTAGTACTGTTTCCACATCTAACAGACTTTGGGGAAATTGTTTATATTTTCCGTGCATTAAGTGAATAACTCTATCACTAGCAGGAATTAGACATGTTACTCATTAATTATGATCCTTCTTTTCTCTCCAATGATAGTCCAACCTTGACTCAAGGTGAAGGTGACTGGAAAGATAATGGTAAAGTCATAGGAAGAAGACAAAACGAGTTAAAAGTATTATTTTATATAATATTCTATGCTTATTAGATAGAACTTGATATAACGTTACGGTGACTTTAGGCAGGAGAAAGAAAACACAAACAAGCTTATTTTATTTCTTTAAATGTTTATTTATTGTTTGGGGGGGAGGGGAGGGCAGAAAGCGAAGGAGAGAGTACCCAGAGTGGGCTTTACTTTGACAGCAGTGAGCCCGATGTGGAGCTTGAATTCACAAACTGTGAGATGGTAACCTGAGCTGAAGTTGGGTACTCAACCAGCTGAGCCACCCAGGCACCCCACTAGCTTAGTTTAGAATTGATTCTGTTCTTGGGGCGCCTGGGTGGCTTAGTCGGTTAAGCGTCCGACTTTCGCTTAGGTCATGATCTCGCGGTTCGTGGGTTCGAGCCCCGTGTTGGGCTCTGTGCTGACTGCCAGCTCGGAGCCTGGAACCTGTTTCAGTCTGTGACTCCCTCTCTCTCTGACCCTCCCCTGCTCATGCTGTCTCTCTCTCTCCCTCCTAGAAATAAATAAAACATTTTAAATAAATAAAAAAAAATTGATTCTGTTCCAGTAGAACAGCGTAATGCCAAGACTCCTCTTCTCTTTTATCTTTAGTATTTTTGTCTCTTATACAGATACAGCGGAGTATCTGTGTTAGATCGTAAATATGGGCACAGTCCATCACCCCTTGTTACATGTGCCTACGCTCAGGCTACCTGTTCTTGCTGGTGCTAGCCCAGCTGCAGACCTAGAGGCTTCCTCGCTCACAGCTGACCAGACACACGCAGGGGCGCCCAGGCAGGACCAGGAGAGCCACCGAATGAGCCCAAATTGCTGACTCACAGACTCATGAATGATTCTTTTTTAAAAATTATTTTTAAGTTTAAGAGAGAGTGTGAGTGAGCAGGGGAGGGGCAGAGAGAGAGGGAGACAGTGAATCTCAGACAGGCTCTACACTGTCAGTGCAAAGCCCAATATGGGGCTCAAACTCACAAACTGAGAGATCATGACCTGAGCCCAAACCGATAGTCTGATACTTAACTGACTGAGCCACCCAGGTGTCCCCCTCCCCCGCCAGAATCATGAATGATTCTAGATAAATGGTGGTTGGTTGAAGCCACTAATTTCTGGGGCTATTTGTTATTCAGCAAAAGTCACTGATACTTATTCTCATGAATGTTTGAAACTTAATTTCCTTCTGTGTCTTTTTTTCTTTCCTCAAACATGAACAGCATAGTAAGAAGGAGGAGGCCTTTCAGTACATTTCTTCCCGGAAAACTACCGTGTCTGGGCCGACAAAACAATAGTAAGAACGGAGGGCTTTTCTGTGTTCACCTTAAGGCCATCAGACTGACTGCATTTTTATTTTATCATGTGGAAGTACATGCCTGGACTGTATTTCTCTTTTCTTTCTAAGTGAGGCTTTATTATTTTTTAATGCCCTAGTAGGCTTTGCCATGAGCACGCTAATCCAAAGTGAACCGTCAGTGCTTTGGGCACCTGAATAGATCATTATCCACCACCACAGCCCTGGGAATACAGATTGCCCTCAGCAGTCCCCTTCCATGGCTGGGGGCTGCTGATGTGAGCTCACCCTCAATGCAGGAAAATAGCAGCCTGCTTTTATGTTCAAGCTTCACAGTTTCTTTCCAAAATATGTTTGTCTTTCTGTGCAACTCTCAAGGTTTTTGTAGGCAAGTGCAGGTTTAAGCTGATTAAATGATTTGCTTTCTGATGGCCCACCTTATCAAGCAAAGTCTTGACCGTGGCTGCGGTGGTCTGGTATTACAAGTAGCTGGATTAGGAGCCTTCTACAAGATGTACATTTAATGATGCCATGAACACTCCTGCCTCTCGAAAGTTATCTGTCCCGTGCCTGTCACCACGCCTGGATCTGCTCCATTAGCTCGTTATTTCTTCTGATCTTGAAGGTTTTTTTGATGTTTAAGAGTTCCTCATTAAGTTAAATCTCCCTGCTAGCATCACTTAGCACATAGGCAGGAATTAGCTAAGGGCCAGTTAGGAGAAAGACCCTTTAAGAATAGGCTGTGGGATAGGTCCTGACAGAAGTCGTTAGTGCCATTTCAGTATTTCCCCTTGTAACCAGGGCACTCCCATTTTAAACCTTCAACCTTTTCTTTGGAAGACGCTGGTAATTACTAGCTACTGCCTTCAACCAAGCCGCTTTCATGTTCAGCAGATGACAATTTAATTTTGTTCTTTGAGATGTTTGTCTTCCCTCATTATTACTTTAGAAGAAGCTTTATTTTGCTGTTGAGTTTGTTTCCAACTCATAGAATTTTGCAAGAATTCCTAAAGATTGAGGCACCAGGGTGGCTCAGTCAGTGAGGCTTCTGACTCTTGATTTCAGCCTAGGTCATGAACTTGTGGTTGTGAGTTCAAGCCCTGCATCGAACTTGGGATTCTCTGTCTCCCTCTTTCTCTGCCCCTTTCCTGCTCACTCTCTGTCTGTCTCTCAAAATAAACAAATGAACATTAAAAAAAAAAAAAAGAATTCTCTAAAAAATTAAAAAAAAAATTTTTTTTAATGTTTTATTTCTAGGAGAGAGAGAGAGACAGCGTGAGCAGGGGAGGGTCAGAGAGAGAGGGAGTCACAGACTGAAACAGGCTCCAGGCTCTGAGCTGGCAGTCAGCACAGAGCCCGACGAGGGGCTCGAAGCCCACGAACCGCGAGATCATGACCTAAGCGAAAGTCGGACGCTTAACCGACTAAGCCACCCAGGCGCCCCTCTAAAAAAAATTTTTTACAGTTCTTTATTTTGGGAGACAGAGAGAGAGAGAGAGAGAGAGAGCACAAGTGGGGGAGGGGCAGAGAGAATGAGACCAGAATCCGAAGAAAGCTCCAGGCTCCGAACTGTCAGCACAGAGCCCAATGTGGGGCTCAATCCCACAAACCATGAGATCATGACCTGAGCTGAAGTTAGACACTTAACCAACTGAGCCACCCAGGCGCCTACATTTTTAACATGGCATTCAGACTCCTTCAGAATACAATCTCAATGTCACTTTGTAGTTCCCTCTGTGACCTTGCTTCCACCACCGCTCATATTCCATCCACACCAGTGCCACTTGCTGCCCGACTTTGTGCATGCTGTTCCCACTCTCATACACAAAACGTCCTTCCCACCTTGCTGTGCTGGGTGCATTTCTCTACTTCCTGGGGCCTTCCCTGAATGCCACCACCTTTGTGCGTTCTTCCAGACGACGCCAACCCCCTGGTCAGAATATATTGCTTTTTTTTAAACTGTTCTCCTAGTTCTTTGTTCCTCACTGACTGTGAAAATAAATCGTGGTTGGTCACATGCGTGTCTCTCTTTCTCCCCCTTTTAGTTTGTCAGAACCTCCTGGAATGAGAGCGTCTAGGCTGCCAGATATTCCGTAAATATTTGTGGAAGGTTAATGCCTATGACCCTGCTGCTTCGGGTGATGTTTAGATTTCTGTCTGCCACATCCACTCGGGGTTCAGTAGGTTACTTTTCTGGCCAAGCTAATCAAAGGCATTCAGTGATGCTAACTAGGTGGTCTGTGCCTGGTGGAGTCACAGACCCTTAAACTTCATCCTCAGCATTCAGTGAGCTCTTGAAGAAGCTTGGCCTTTCGGAGAGTTCTTTTCATTGTTCTTCTTGTCTTTTTGTTACAGTCTCCACAAGCTCGAGACAATGGATGTGAAATATCCTTTAGGCTTGAAACGTGCTGAAAACCAACATTTTTCACATCCTAATTGAAAGTTTTCCTTAACTCAATCTACCATCTATCTATCTAATCTATCTATCTAGCTATCTATTTATTTATTTATTTTGGGACAGAAAAAAGTATAACTGTAGTTGCACTAACTTCAAAGTGCTATTTATGATTTTATTCCTGTTTGAATGCAGATGACAAGCCACTGTAAGATCAGCTGCAATGTCAGCAAAATAAATCATAGGTATTTTCATATCACATTACACATGTGGCAGATATCACCCATGCTGGTCACTATCATAAAGTTATAGGAGGTGGGGGTTCATCGGTCCAAACTTTTTTTATATGTTGGAGTTTTTCCCTCATTCTGTTTATAGAAGAGGGGATTTTGACATTTAAGAAACTGTTGGTTCTTGAGACACCTGGGCGGGTCAGTCCACTAAGCTTCTAACTCTTAATTTCAGCCCAGATCATGGTCTCATGGTTCGTGAGATCAAGCCCTGAGCTGGGCTCTGTGCTGACAGCATGGAGCCTGCTTGGGATTCTCCCTCTCCCTCTCTCTGTGTCCCTCCCTGCTTGAATGTGCTCTTTCTCTCGCCCTCTCTCTCTCAAAATAAACTTTAAAAAGGAAACTGTTGATTTTTGCAGATAATTATTTTTTGTTTTATTGATGGATTCTAACACTGACTTGTAAAAAGAACGAGCTCTATAGTACCAGATTGATATTAACCTGAGAGCTTTTATCTTTGTGTGGGTACAGGCAGCGGTATTTAAAGCCAATCTGGGGGATAGGGAATGAAAAGGGCTATTGAATAAATATTCCCTGATGAAGGACTTCAGGGCGCCAAATGACCCTGAACTCCGTTAGCTGCCTGTTGTACTCAGTCATCACGGGTCAGAGACCAGAAAACCCAACAGGCCCTAAACCCTGCCCGCCAGTCTCAGTCTCTCTTGAGTTTATGTGTGCTCCGCCCTCCTCAAGCCACACTTCTGCATCAAAGTGTTTTCAGGCTTCCAATCTTCTTGATTGGGCTTAGTCACATGAAACCAAAGGAGAAACAGGTAATCCTCTTTCACGTTCTCTGAGGCCTAATTATTTTCAGACAGGTCGCAGATCTAATCGCCAAAACTATGTACATCACACATGCACACACAGACCCAGGGAGAAGAAGTTGCTTCAGGAAGATACTAATGTATAAAAAATAAGATTTTTAATACAAAAATTAAAAATAAGATATGAAAGCATAAGCATACACTTTTGTGCCTGGTATTCGGAAACTATTATTTTTAAGTATTAGAGCTTTGTACTAAGAAGTGTAATGTGGATTTAAATGTTTACTTTGCATTTATATGTATGTTAGGAAGCCTTAACTTCAACTATAAAAATGAGAAATGTACTATAATTTAAAACTAATATTTTCAGCATGAAATAGATGGATGCAATATTTGTTTTTAGGACAACTTCCACTATGCGTAACAGGATGAGAACACCGTTACGTCAGCGAGGTCCATAATTCCAGATAACCTTCCAGTGGTGTCATTATCACATAAAATGACAGAGATGTGAACTTTTAAATGGTCCCATGGTGGTAACAGGTTATATATATTTTTTAATTAAAAAAATTTTTTCATGGTTATTTATTTTGAGACAGAGAGACAGAGTGAAAGCAGGGGAGGGGCAAAAAGAGAGGGAGACACAGAACCTGAAGTAGACTCCAGGCTCTGGGCTAGCTGTCAACACAGAGCCCGATGCGGGACTCAAACTCACGAGTTGTGAGATCATGGCCTGAGTTGAAGTTGGACACTCAACTGACTGAGCTACCTGGGTGCCCCAGATTATATTTCTAGAGTGCCGGTTGTCTAGAAAGAATAGCTACTATGTGGTTGCATTTAAATCCTACCTTAATATGAAAATAAATATTTCATATATTATAGGTGAGGAGACAGAGGTTTAGAGAAACTTTAAGTAATTTGCCCAAGATACAAACTGGTAAACAAATTTGAACTCAGATGTGTCTGGTTCCAAAACTCATGCAGACACAGACATACTACCTCCTTCTATATTTGTTCTCTCTTATTGAACACCTATCTTCCAATTCCCAGACCCCCTGAACAAACCTCGACCAGTGTATAAAGAGATGGCTTCAAGGGTATTCAGTTGGGTATGAACTTAATGAATGGAAAGTATTTTATCTTTGATATTATTACTTAAAGAAACACAATATGAAGAGATGACCTTAAATGGGTATATCCAAAATATATTTATTGCCATGACTTATATTAAACCTTTCTGTCCTCGTGTGTGGACTATTATCATAATCTTCTAAGTCATTTCTCTGTCCCAGTCATTTCTTTTTTGGTCTGTTGTGTATTCTGCCTCCTGGTAAATCTTCACAAAGTGTGATGCTCTTTTCTTCGAAAACCCATGGCTTAAAATGGAAAGTTCAGACCTCTTATCTCTCTGAAAAACTAGAGTATGTTGTTTTTATTGCCCATGTGATACCCAACTTATACCATCTTGTGATTTAGCAATAGGTACACAACTTTTATTTAAAATAATTTTTAGGGGCACCTGGGTGGCTCAGTTGGTTGAACATCCAGCTTCGGGTCAGGTCATGATCTCACAGTTCGTGGGTTCACATCCAGCACCAGGCTGTATGCTGACAGCTAGCTCAGAGCATGGAGACTG
This sequence comes from Proteles cristata cristata, assembly GCA_017311185.1. Taxonomy (NCBI): domain Eukaryota; kingdom Metazoa; phylum Chordata; class Mammalia; order Carnivora; family Hyaenidae; genus Proteles; species Proteles cristata. The sequence goes on along the minus strand of JAESUZ010004989.1, from coordinate 1,658,626 downwards.
TCCTTAGATTCCGTGTCTCCCTCTCTCTCTCTGACCCTCCCCTGCTCATGCTGTCTGTCTCTCTCTCAAAAATAAATAAAATGTTAAAAATTTTTTTAAATCAATAAATGAAAGAATTTTTAAATGTTTATTCTCAAGCACATGAGAGAGAGAGAGAGAGAGAGAGAGAGAGAGAGCACAAGTCGGGAAGCTGCAGAGAGAGGGAGACACAGAATCCAAAGCAGGCTCCAGGCTCTGAGCTGTCAGCACAGAGCCCAAAACAGGGCCTGAACTCACAAACCAAGAGATCGTGACCTGAGCCAAAGTGCAACACCCAACTGACTGAGCCACCCAGGCTCCCTAGACAATATGTATTTCTTTATGAAATGCAAGCTTTAAGAGTTGAGCCCTTAATTCTGTAGCCAAAGTAACCATGTTGCAAACCATTATCAAATTTGAAATTTTCCAGGGACGCCCGAGTGACTCAATCGGTTAAGAGTCCAACTTCGGCTTAGGTCATGAACTCACGGTTGATGAATTTGAGCCCCATCAGGCTCCATGCTGACAGTGAGGAGCTTGCTCAGGATTCTCTCTCTCTGCCCCTTCCCCATGCGCACTCATTCTTCCTTTCAAAATAGATAAACTTAAAAAAAGCAAAATTGAAATTTTCCACTAGATATCAAAAAATGCATAATTTTTGTTCTGGCTCTTCAAACGAACTCAGCTCAGCCACGCTGTACCTTCCTGAATACCTCAAAAACCCACCACCATCTCATCTTGGTTATTTGCCCGGATTTCCCTCCCTCCCTTATCTCAATCCCTTATTCCTTGGCTCTTCTTTCACGATCCCTCGGCCACTGAATTCTCTCTCTGGCTTTGCTAGACTTGATGGCACATTTGATCTCCAGATATGATTCAACCTGTTATAACTCGTACCAGTAATTATAAGTATTCTCTCTGTCACGGTCTGGCCTTTGGAACTAACACTCCCTGGGCCAGCCCATCCAACCCCTGCCAAGGAACATAAATCAAACACATGGTCCAAAATACTTAAAGGGCTTAGTATGCGTTATTCACTGAGTACTGGGAGGGTTAATGGAAAGGAAATCACTGGGCTTCTTAGACAACAAAGTAAGGGTTGTTTGGAATGCATTAGAAAGACATGCCTTCTTGAGCGGAAAGGGGATGCATGAAAAATAGGACATAAAGGGTAATAGAAAGATCCTTGCCTTTGGAGTTCACATGCCAAGGTTCCACTTCTAGCGCTGTTGGATGCCGATGGTAGCTGACGTGTACCTCGAGGGCTGTGGAGAATGTCACACAAGACGGCAAGTGTGAAAGCTCTCTGCCGACTGTAAATATTCTAAGATATAACTAAAAGACCTGGACCCTCTTCTGTGACCGTTTCTCATGTAAGAGATGAGGATGTTAGATCAGAGTATTGTAGATTCTGCTGGCGCTACAAGAGATAAGCTTATACCTCTCCGGGTCTGAGATCTGCCAACTGTATATCTTCACACAGGGACAGTTTCAAGGCTATGCCTCCTCTTCTAAGGATTCATGGGCACAGTAACTGGGGCACAAAAGGTTAGCTGACCTGCTCAAAGCCACGCAGCCAAAAGTGAGGGATTGGTAATACCTACCTGCTTCCCCCCGTGCTTCTGAGTCAGACCAAGTTTACACCCCTGCCCACATGTGCTTGGTCCCAGGCCTCCACTGGGATGCTTGTATGGCTCCCACAGCAGCTCATGGTGTTCCCACAGTCCTAAAGTTCTGGGGCTGCCCCTTCCTTGCCCCATCATTACCTCTGACCCCAGAGACCCTTCCGGGTGCACTTGGGATACGGGGGCCAGGCTGAGGCGTGGTCCACACTGTACCTGCCATTGTGGGAGTCACCATAGCAGCCCCCTGGGCCTGGCCTGGACCCATAGAAGAGCCGTCTCCACCAGCTGCCAGAGGGGCTGAGCCCCATATCCCAGAAGTTAGGAGAAGCGTAAAATGTTTGTCCTTCTTATCCCCAGTGGACACAGGCTTCAAAGAGCAACTGAGTGAGCAGCTGTGTTTCTTTCTTCTTTTTAAATTTTTAAAAATGTTTATTTACTTATTTTAAGACAGAGAGAGACAGCATGAGTAGGGTAGGGGCAGACAAAGAGGGAAAGAGAGGAGCCCAAGCATTGTCAGCACGGTGACTGACGCGGGACTCGAACTCACAAAAACCCACAGACCATGGGATCATGACCTGAGCCAAAATCAGGAGTCGGATGCCTCACCGACTAAGCTGCCCAGGCGCCCCAGCAGCTGTGTTTCTTTGAGAAGCTCTGGCCAGTTGGGTCACATACCTTGTTTATATTAGCTTTCACTCCCTCCCTCCTTTGCTTTCTTGCTTCCTTGAGATTGCACCCCAAATAGAACATTGGCACAAGAGTGTTGCCTTAGGTTCTGATTTTTTAGAAATCTGGGCTAAGACAGATTACTTGCATGGAAACTTTCACCACATTACGGTGCATTTCTAGAAGTGACATAGCACTGCTGCCGAGCATTTTCTTGTAAGAAAAAAAAAAAACAACTTTATTACCAAGGGATATTTTTCTCATTACCATACATGTATTTGCCTTAGAAAAAATAGTTGGTGGTAAAATATGAAGTCACATGAGCATTTAACCAAAAATCACTCAGTTAAAAATAAAAGCTATGAGGGGCACCTGGGTGGCTCAGTCGATTAAGTGTCCAACTTCCACTCAGGTCATGATCTCATGGTTCATGGGTTCAGGCCCCAGGTTGGGCTCTGTGCTGACTGCTAGATTCTGTGTCTCCCTTTCTCTCTGCTCTTCCCCGACTTGTGCTGTCTCTCTGTCTCTCAAAAATAAACATTAAAAAATTACTGTTTGGTTGAACTGTAGAGGCAATTTGATTGAACAAAGGACACTGAAGGAATGTGTTAGATGGTGTCTATAAGTTTCCTACTCTGGTATTTTACATTTTAGAACATGTCATTCCCATTTTCCTTCTTATCTTTGAAGGAGTTACTCTGCTTTTGGACATAAGAGAGAAGAGAAGATGAGGAAACGTCAATGGCATCCAGGGTTTCAGGAGCATGGGAACCACGTGCACCCCTGTGGAGGCCATGGACAAATCTCAGCATGTACAAAGGAGGAGATTTCCTGGTTCACGTAGTGAGCAGAATTCCAAGGAAGCGTGAAAAGCCTGGGTGGGAAACGATTCAATAGCAAAGTCTCAGGTCCCCAGGCGCAGGAACTATTTATGATAATGGAACTTAGAAAGTACTATGACCAAGAACTTTTGGGGCTGTTTTGGGTTTTTTAGGATTAATGAATGTATATTTATCCACTTTTTTGCAATAAGTATTTGTTACACTTCAAATATTTTTGTTGATCTGCAGGAACATATACATTTTCATCACTTGTTCTTACAAAGCCTTCCTGTCTCTCAAATTAATTAACCTTTTAAACTGAGATATAATTGGGGTGTCTCGGTGGCTGTTGGTTGAGTATCTGACTTCAGCTCAGGTCATTATCTCTCAGTTTGTCGGTTTGAGCCCCACGTCAGGCTCTGTGCTGACAGCTCAGAGCCTAGGGCCTGCTTAGGATTCTGTGTGTGTGTGTGAAGGGGGTGGGGGCTCTCTCTCTGTCCCTCCCCTGCTCATACTCTGTCTGTCTTTCTATCTCAAAAATAAATAAACATTAAATTTTTAAAAAAATAAAATATAAACTGTGGTATAATTGACATATAACATTGTGGTATTAGTTTTGTATATTTTTGGTTTTTTTAATACCATATTTGTTTTAGATGTGCAAAATAATAATTTGATATATGGATATGTTGCAAAATGATCCCCACAATAAGTTTAGTTACTATCATCACTACACAGAGCTACAGAACTTTTTCACTGGTGATGAGACCTTTTGAAATCTACCCTCTTAGCAACTTTCAAATATACAATATAGTGCCGTTAACTATACTCACCCTACTATGTATCACATCCCCAGGACTTATTTTTCTCATGACTGGAAGTTTTTGCCTTTGGATCACCTTCACCCATTTACTTTACTCCAAAAGTGTCAGGACCAAGGAGTTTTAAGGCAGAGGTCAGCCGGAAAATGGAGAATCCATCTGTGGGTAACACGCGCCACCTGCTAACATTTTGCTAAGAGTAATTTGGTGGAAACAAATGCCATTAAGTTGGAGATTTGCAGGGTTGGTCTAACTACGTGTAGGGTCTAGAGAGCTGAGACTGTACGAATAGTAGATGAAATGCCTGTAGAGTCTGAATATGGAGAAATCACAACGTGAGAGACAAAGGACCTGGGATGCAGGCCCAAGGGAATGGGAACCAGGTGAGGCACAGTCCTGAATGCAGAGGAAAGTCTGGCTACAGCTCAGGGGCCCAACTTCCTTTGCCGCACTGAACTGGCTGTTTCAGCAAGAGATCAACAATACCAGGCCCACATCATACGACATTTACAGTGTCTGTGCGGAAGTGAAGGTTTAAGTGCATGTTGTATATTTGAACCGTATATGCTTTATTGTTTATTTCTCCATTTTCATTTCTCCATTGGCCCTTTTGCTTTCTTTTATGAGTTCTTAGGAAAACCTCTCTTTCAGAGGCTCTGAAAGATAGTCATCTGAAACAGGAGGACACAGTTGACAATTGTACCCATTTCACTCTGAACTGAGGTCCGGGGCAGGCCTGAGTAGAGGCCAAGAATAAAGCCCTTGGCCTAGACAAGCTTTAGGGGAGAGGGGCAAAGAGGATTCGAATAGGGTTGCTATTTTCTTATCCAATGACATCAAGCAGGGGAGCAGTCAGAACAAGTTTTGTAAAAGACTCCCAGAGCTGATGAGGAAGATGGAAGAAGCCTCTAGCACACATGAATGGGTCAAATGATCAAAGGTATACAGACGTGGCGAGCAATTACCCCAATGAGAAACACTTCACGAGGAGCCAGCCAGGATTAAGCCACTGAGGACTTTCTTGTGAACATATAAATCAAAAGAAGCTATGTAGCAGAAAGCTGAGATTCCTTTGATCAGGACGGTGGCAATGGGCAGGGGTTAGGGGGTCCTTTTGTCCATTATCTGGCAAGGAAGTCTTACGAGAGCTCATAGCTTTGCATTTTTGTTGATCTTTCTTCATTCTTGCAAGAGCAATTGTTGTGGAATCTGACACCCAGTTTTCAGTAAGGAGCATCCCTTATTGAATGGTGCTTAAATCAGGCTGCTTAGCTTTAACGTGCCCCTGATTACATGTATCTAATCAATTTCCTGTTTTATCTGTTGCGAAACTGCAAGTCTGGCTTTTGAAATTGATGTATCTTTCAAACCTTACAACCCGAGCTTTAGGACGGTGAAGCAATGCTCGATTCTTTTACTTCGGGGGTGCTGTTGAGAGGGAAGGTTGCTTTCCTGGACAGGGCCTTGGTGGAGACCCCAGTTCACCTCCAGAGCAGGGAGCTTATTAAGCCTCATTTCCTAAGCTGATTGCCTACAGGAGCCTGCTGACGGGGTTTCATGCACAGTAGGGAAAAAAACCAAGGGGGAAGGAGCTAAATTTCAAGAAAAGGAATCAGGGACAGAAGTGAGGGTTACAAGCCTCTCTGGCACCCTGCTGGTGGGAGACCAGGTCTGGGCCAGGATAGATGGCAGCGGGGATGTTCACCTGAGCTTGAGCCCAGAGGTTTACCCCACATACAACAGCATCCTGGCCACTTTCCACCCCAGAAGACAAGTTCCAAAGGCATCAGTAATCCATCTCTACAATTTGCTTGCTTACAGAAGTGGTAGCAAATCTCACAGAATAAAAAACCAAGTCTAGAAGAAAAGAGAGAGGGGAGGAGAGAGAAGAGACAGAGACCGAGGCAGGGAACAAGCAAGCAGGAGGCTGTATAAAATTTCAGACAGAAATGCTCTATTCCCCACTTCCCTGGCTTAGAAGTTATTCACTGTTAAAGCGGAAGTCAGGAACATTTCGACATCTAAAGGAATCTTGACCATGTCCCATGCGTTGCTCCCTAACAATCGTTAATGAGATCCCCGCTCTGCTCCCCATTATGTAAAATGCAGGGCTTGTCCTTTGCGATGTTTGTTTCCACTTGAAGACTTCCGGGGTCTGGCAGGGCAAGAATGCATGAATTCCCTTCCTAATAGGTGATCTCCATGCAGCATTTCTGTCTGCTCTCCTTAGCGAAGCCTGCAAGAATTTATACGGCATCTTCCACATTTCCCTCCTGAAAATGAGGTTCCCTAGATCTGTTCATTCAAATTAATAAGTATGTCAGCTTTCCATGATTTCTCTCTTCCTGAACCAAGAATTTCTATGATAGGAGGATTAGAAATAGGAGCTTATAGAGTCAGATTTCTTAATGTGAGTTCATTTTGCCCTGGTTTGGGTGAAATATTAAAAACCTCTGGTGGCAGCAATGTAGACTCTATGCTTCATCTGATTTTTATAGGCTTATTTTTAGAAGGGGGGCATTTCTTCCATAACAATGTGCATAATTCTTTGAAAGCAGATCAGAAATGCAAGGGTATAAAGGAAACGTTTTAACCCATTCTTTTCCTAGGGCACAAGGGATCAAATGGGAAACTGAAACACCAGCATCACAGAATCACAATCCTGGAAGAGAATTTAAACTTAGTGACCTGTCACACTGGTACGTACACGGATCACCCGCCGTCAGCATGCGGGCTAGAGCAGAACAGCATTCTGTAGGAGGTGCCCTGTGCGTAGGTCAGTGGCTTTTGCATCTAAGCCTCCTGAAGACAAGATATGCATTTTTACCTGCTCACTAGAAACCCCAGCTGGATGTACCACTGGCTTCTCCAGCTGTGCAGCCAGACCTCTTGACTCTTGTCATTGGGACTCTTGATTCTTTCTCCTTCTCCTTCATGCACTGCATTCATTCACCAAGTTCAATGGACATGGAGCAGTTTATTTCTTCCCAAGTACATTTCCAGCTTCAGAAACCTGAAAGAACCATTTAGTAAGGGAGGCACGGCAGGGGAAAGGGTTGTATTCTTTGCCTTTGGTCTTGATCTGCCCCTTTGGTTTGTTGGTACCTAATCTCATCTCTCATTTCCCCATTTCCAACCCTCCCCTCCTCACCCCTTAAGGTAAATGCCCCTTTGGTCTCGTCTTTGGCTCTCCATCTTTTTATTTCATTATATTTGGGCCGGGCCCTTCCCCACAGAAAATCTCCATGGATTGGCACACTGATAATCAGAGTCTCTCTGGTTTGCTCCACAGCACCAGCCCCCATCTCACGTCCTCAGGAACCCACATGTCCCCCGATCTGAATTTGGGGACCTACCACAGCACCTGGCCCTAGAGATCTATATTATAAATTGTCACTTTTTCTTTCTGTCTCAGAATAGCACTCCAAGGTCACTGGGAAAGGCTGGGTGCTCTCAGTAAGTGTTTGATAAATGAACAAATGAATGCTCAAATATGCTAATGAAAGATAAGCCAAGGAGAAATTTTTCAGTTTTAGATAACAACCCATTCTTCAATTCATCCTTGCTAACTTTCAGGTAATTCACTTTCTCCTGTAATAACCAGAAGGCCTCCTTTTTGCAGGCAATAAAAATCTTACTTTAAAAAAAAATTTGAAGCAATGTTTGTCGAGGGCATGGGAAAGCTGTAGGCTCTCAAACACTCATTCTCTTATCTACAGACTAACCAGGAAGGCTTCTAAATTGTTTCACATGTATACAGGGCACCTGGGTGGCTCAGTCAGTTACATGTCCAACTTCGGCTCAGGTCAAGATCTCCTGGCTCGTGGGTCGAGCCCCATGTCAGACTCTGTGCTGACAGCTTAGAGCCTGGAACCTGCTTTGGATTCTGTATCTCTCTCCCTCTCTGCCCCTCCCCAACTCGTGCTATATCTCTGTGTCTCTTTCTCTCTCTCAAAAATGAGTAAACATTTAAAAAATTTTAAAAATATATTATTCCACATGTACAGTCTATGCGTAGCTTGAAGGTTTGTTGGTAACGAAGGAGCTTATTCAGCTCATCTCAGCCTCTTGGTAAAACCAGAGAAATGTGATTCTTAGGATGACCAGAGTCGTGGCCTCAACCCCACCCCAACACCAACACACTTGATGGCGGAAAGTTAGAAAATAAAGGAGGGAAACAGAATTCTTTGGCGTTTTCCTCCCTTGATTTGCTTCTGATCCTTTCTAGTACTGCTCCCTTCTCCTTTGAACCTTCTCATATTCAGAAATAAGGATGCTACTCTGAGCCAGTGTGCTTGGGGATCCGTTTTCTCATTTTCTTCTAGCACAAGTCTATTTGGGCAGGGAAACAATATCAACTAGGTGTTGAGAGCATGGGCTCAGGGATTAGACTGGGTTGAAATTACAAGGCTGCTACTCTTAATCTGATTGATCTTGGGATGGTTATTTAACATCTGGATACCTCTTCTGTTCCTCATCTGCTCCTTAGCTGTTGTAACCTTTAGACAAGACATCAAGTCTCAGAATTGTCATTGATAGAAAGATGCCAACGATATTGAAACCCGAGGATTGTTGAATACATTCCATGAAATGCTGTATGCAAAGTGCTTGGTACCTGGCTTCTAGTAAGAGCTCAATGAATGGTGCCCATTTTTATTGCTTTTTATGCATAAGAGCTTAGTCTCTAAGAAATCTATGCTTTAAAACAGGTCTTTGAACCTTTGAACTAAAAAGCTGCAACTCCTCTTCCTTCACTATGTCCAGGAAGCTGTGCCTTACACACGCAAGGCATGGACGACTATAATGCCACCTGCCACAGAGTTGCCTGAATCCAGTGGGATTTTTCCAAAGTAAATGGTAAATATCTTGAAATACAGAATGTCAGTTAGTTTAGAGCCATTTCTCTGTAGATAGTGTCCAAACAATCAACCCTAGTGCATACTTCACAGACATTTGGTATCATATAAATGAGCACCCTCGGATCATTTCAAATTGTATTTGTCATATCACGTCCCAATAACCAGTTCTTTAAATACCTAACTCTGCTTTAAACACCATAAAAGAAAACAGTGGATAGATTTCAACATATCTTTTAGCGAGCTTCTTTTGGGAAAAGTCTTAGGGGATGGAATCACCAGCATTTCCCCACCCCAAATTACCTTCACTGTGTTGCAATTAGGTTATATTGATTGACAGTGTTTTGTTGTTATTGTTTTTAATTGTATTTAAGGAGACTGTCATATGACCCAATGATGCCCATATGACGTTCCAGATCCAAAGTTTTCTTTTAGAATTTGAGGCCGGTGAAGACTTTGTCTCTGTTGACCAGGAGTGAGATTTTCCAATCTCCATGCCCTTTGTTTACATCGTTGGAAGCCCAGAGCCATATTTGATCCAATTACAGCAACCATTACAAAGCTATAAGGTTAGTACCTTAGGAAAAACTTTCCATCTATTCCTCCTTTGTTAATTTTCTTATATATGTCTTTGTTTTGATCTTTCTCACTGCATTCAAAGAAGCTGAGCATATACATTAAGATAATTTAACCAAGGGGCTTCCTTTGGACAGACTGGGGTCTACACTATTCCATGGCATTGGGTCCTGGGATGGAATTAAACACTAGGGTTGTCATACCACAAAGCCTTTCTCAGGCATTGTTCCAAAGCACAATTCTCATGTTGTGAGCTGGACCCACTTAGAGACAACCTTCTCACTTCGGACAAATCCCCAAGAAATACTCTCCCTTTATTCCTAATTATCTCAACAAATTGCTAAATCCTTAGAAACCCTAAGTTGCCTCCACACTACAGTAAAGGGAAAATTTGCTATTGGAAAACATATCCCTAGTTGGAGGCTAATGTAAATCAGAATTTTAAAACTCCTATCACTTCAACAGTACTAAACTAATAGAGTTCCAGCTTGGAATTGTGTATCTCTCGAGGGGGCGCCGCATTCAGACACTATTCTAATGCAAAATCAAGTCTCTTCATGATTGTCTCTCTGCTCCCCTCTTCAGGTATGTGTTACCTGGGAGCCTGGAGGAACAGTCACAGTCACCAAACAGACGGACTTTGCCTTTCTGTGTTCCTCTTCAATCGGGCAGGAGAAGCACAGCTGCACGGAGCAATTTTGTGTAAAAGATTTCCTAAATACGTCCACAGCTTTTCATCTGCTCGACAGCAGGAAGTCAGAACCTGGAAGCATCAGGCTTCTAGCCTATTAAGGACCTAAGCTCCTCTATTCGGAACTTATCCTTATCTTTTAAGTGGCACAGACATGCTTCTTAGCAGTCATTACCATGTGGAACAGGAACGCTTTACTCCATCCATTGCCTAGTTGGCTTTCCTGAGGCTTCTGTATCATTGTTAACTATTGTAACAAACCTTGCCTTGTAACAAACATCCCCCAACTATTGCAACAAACATCCCCTAAATCTTAGCATCTCAATGGAATACAAATGCTTATTTCTCACTCAAGTCACAGGTCATTGTGGAGTGGGATCTGGGGGTGGGGTTGGGGGGTGGGATGGGCCTTGGGATGGTTTCCCAGGCTCCTTTCAATCTTCTACCTGCTTCTAGGCCCTTGGTGTCCTCTCCATTTGGTTGGAGGTTGGGGACCAAGAGAAAGCAGGGAAGATGGTGCAGGAAGCTTGTTGGGGTGGAGCTTGTAGGTGGCACCCTATATTTTGCCCAAGTTCTTGGTCATGTGACATAGCCAAGTGCAGGTGAGGCTGAGACAGGCAATCTGGCTAAGTGCCCAGAGAGGAAAGGAACTGGGGCTTGGGAAGCACACAGTAGTCTCCCCCTAACATTTCATTGCCCTCGATTTTCCATCTTTGTTACATTAATGATTTTTTGTGAATAGGTTATTTGCATGGGATTTACCCCAGTAAGGAGCAAGGTGCTCATATTAGAGCTTTAACTCTATTTTGTCCATGTTTCCAAAGTCTCTACCTTCACCATCAGTACCTACCACCACTTGTGACTGATCGAAGGTTTGGTTTGCTTCTCCACATCAGTTTGCTACCAGACTCAAAGTGCCTCCATCCAAGGAGCATTTCCCTTGCTTCTGGGGGTCAGGGAGGTAAGGCAACAGGATGCCATGAGATAGATGTAAGAGAGGGTGAATTGTTGAGGACACCAGGAGCTGGAAGCACACCTCGTGTTTTCCAGGAGCTACAGTGCCTATTGCTGCGTGGAAGAAATACAGCCCTGGAGTTGTAAGTTTCTACTTGCTTGAGATACACAGATATCCAGGTTTTTAAGTGAAATGTCTTCATTTGTACATGTTGGCCACTAACTAAACTATCTCAAAACCTCAGGGCAGGCCATGCAAAATGGATCTGAAGGCCAGACTCAGCTGGTAGGTTGCCATTTTGCAACCTCTGTTTGAACCCTTCTGTTCTGCCCTTGTGAGTAAAGACAAGGATTCAGAAGAAATCAGAGCAGTGAACCCCAGGCCATCACCAGAGGAAGGTGAAGGGTGCCTTCTGCTTGCTCCAAGCCCTTGTCTTGGGAGTTTAAGTGCATTCAAGTCTACAGGGCTAATTAAGGCTCAGGATGCTACACGTTAAGCACCCTTGTTACATTGTAAATGTCAGTAATGCCAGATGTATGTCAAAAGGTCAAAGTTCTTCATGGACAAAAGGAAAGAGATGGTGGATCAAAATTTGATGCTAGGAAACTGATATGTGTATATATATATATATATATATATATATATATATATATATGGGAGTGCATATGTATATGTGTGTTGTAGAGTGTGTGTGTGATGTCGTGTGCATGGTATGTCGTGTGTCTATGTGTGTGCATACATGTGTATTCATGGTATGTGTGGTGTGGGTGTGTATGCATGTGTGTATGTTGTGTGTGTGGTGGTGTAGTATATGTGTGTTGTGTGTGTATTGTGTGTATGGTGTGTGTGGTATGGTGTATGTGTGTTGCATGTGAGTGGTGTGTGTTGTGATATGTGTGTGGTGTGATGCCTGTGTGTGTCTATGTGTGATGTAGCACACGTGTCTATTATAGTGTATACCCGTGTGTTGTGTATGTGGTACATGTGTGGGTGCCTATGTATGTGTATGGGTATTAATGATGTGTGTGGTATGGTGTATGTATGTTGCATGTGTGGTGTGGTGTTTATGTATGTTGTGTGTGCATATATAGTATGTGAGTCTATGTGCTCACTTATCAACAGAAATTGGTCTATACTTAGATTAACAAGAATGCTTAGGAATTTTTCAGTGTTTTGTTTTTAAAGTCTTTTTCAAGGGACGGGGAAGGATGGAAGGGAAGGAGGACAGAGAAAGAAAGGAACATGGTCAATAATACAGTGAAAAAAATATGACTTAGAGGTCTCTTGGTAAGTCACAAAAGGATTAATATGAGAAGAACTGAAAAAAGGGAGGGCGGAAATACAATGTGAGGACTTGCCAGCAGTGAGGTGAGGGCCTGCAGGGAAGGCAGTCCTCACTTCCTTCTCTAAGCAACAAAACCAATATCCTTCTTGAGAGAAAAATTAAGAAGGAATCTCACACCAAGCAGAGGTTGGAACAGATGCCTTTAATGATCCCTGTACACTGAGATTCTGGGACCACCATGGTAGAAGTTACAAAGAGAGTTAGAGCATAAATCAAGTCTCAATTTAAAAGGAGGTAAGGGAGCCTGGCTGGCTCATTTGGCAGAGCATGTGACTCTTAATCTTGGGGTGATGAGTTCGAACCCCATGTTGGGAGTGGATTGTACCTAAAATTTAAAAAAATATTTTATTTTAATTTTAATGTTTTATTCCATTTTTGAGAGAGAGACAGAGACAGAGCAAGAACAGGGGAGGGGCAGAGAGAGAGGGAGACACAGAATCCCGAGCAAGCTCCAGACTCCGAACTGTCAGCACAGAGCCCAATGCAGGGTTCAAACTCACAAACCGCAAGATCATGACCTGAGCCAAAGCTGGATATTTAACTCTCTGAGCCACCCAGGTTCCCCTAAAAAAGTATTTTAAAAGGACATAGAATAATATTTAAATAGATACATAGACTCATAAAAAGAAGGATGTGAATTAATAGAAGGATAAGATAGGAATGAATAAGAATTTGAGATTAAGGAACCCCAAAGGATATAACATCATAAAAGGAAAAGAAAAAAAAAATGTGTGTGTGTGTGTGTGTGTGTGTGCATGTGTGTGTGTGTGGTAGATGTATGTGAGTCAGGGAGGCAGGCTGCTTCTAGAAGCCTGTGCTATATATAACAAGACTTCGCTGTAGGTCTGAACTTTGCACTTTTCAGCCATCTCTCTTCTTGCCCAAGGGCCACATCTGTTATCCCTACATAGTGTCCGGGGCTCAAGTTTCCAGACTCAGACATTCTATAAGCACTCAGTAACAGATGCAATACTATTTGAAAGATTTTGCTTAAACTTATTCTGTTTTTATTCTAACACTTCTTTTAAACATCATTTATATCTCAAAGAGAAATTTTGCATGTAGAATAATAAAACAGCAAAGTTTCATTCTATAAATTTCTTCCCACAGTGTAGCTCCAATTTTAGGAATCTTTCCTTTGTTTCCGTCCTTATGTTATAATTAACAGATAACATTATATTAGTTTCAGGTGTAAAACAGGATGAACCTCCTTTTCTGAAAGACTGGTCTGTTCTTAACAATGAAACAACAAAACTTTGTATTTTGAAACTAAATGCTTTCCAGAGTTAATTTTTTATTTTTAATTTTTATCAAATCTTATTTATCTATGCTTAATTTTTAAAATATGTTGTGAAACTTAGCATAGGCCTGGCCCATGCTAACATGAACCATTAATAATTAAAATAGAAGTCGTTGTTTGTGGTTTATTTAATCTTTTTTTAATTTTTAAAAATATTTATTTAGAGAGTAAGGGAGGGACAGAGAGAGAGAGAATCTTAAGCCAACTCCACACTGAGCACAGAGCCCGATATAGGGCTTGATCTCATGCCCCTGAGATCATGATCTGAGCCTAAATCAAGAGTTGGATGAACTCAAGAGTTGGAGCCATCCAGGCGCCCCTATTTAATTAATCTGATTTTAACCAACTAAGGTTTCCATAAATAAAAAGCTAAATATTTTAAATCTCTATGTATTTGTAGAGCCCTTGGAAATTGCTTAAGTTTCAATAGATAGTAAGACAGATTTCTGGTAAATAGATAAGAACCTGATAATGTCAGAGATATTTACTCAAAACCCTCTGTAAGTGAAAAGACAGGGATTTCCATGAATCTGATATGTTTGAGGCTGAATCTCAAGAGACTTTTGCTTTTTTCCCCAGAAGTTCTATTACCTTTTTAAAGGCATTGGATGAAGCCAAAAATCAAAGCTAAACTAAAACTTGAGATAAATCTTCAATTTCTTTGGTTATATGCCAAATATGGTTAAGGCAAGTGGGCTCTTCCGAAAGGAATAGACAAATATAAAATGCCAAAGAATTGAGTTAAAACAGGCGTTCACTCCCTTGGGCCCATTAACTCAGTCAACAAGAGCTGCAAATAAGCTTAGTACAGAGGGCAGGTCTCTGCCTGTGGTTCTGAATGTTCCACATGGAAACTGAAAACAAGCTGGGAAGCGACTCCCCTGAAATCCCTGTCATCCCCACACAAATTTGGATTCTTTTTTTTTTTTTTTTTACAAATAGTTTATTGTCAAATTAGTTTCCACATAACACCCAGTGCTCATCCCCACAAGTGCCCTCCTCCATGCCCACCCCTCCTCCCCCCACATCCACCAGTCCTCAGTTTTTGTCAGCATTCAAGAGTCTCTCATGGTTTGCCTCTCTCCCTTTCCCCCACCATTTCCGCTCTCCTTCTCCCCCTTGGTCCTCTGTTAAGCTCCTCCTAATCCTCCTATACGTGCACACATATGATATTTGTCTTTCTCTGCCTGACTTATTTCGCTCAGCATAACACCCTCAAGGTCCATCCATGTGGCTACACATGGCCAGATTTCATTGTTTCTCATTGCCATGTAGTATTCCATGGTATAGATAAACCACATCTTCTTGATCCATTCATCTGTTGATGGACACTTAGGCTCTTTTGGATTCCTTTTTAGTTGCCAGTTAGGATTAAGAAGCCATAAGAGAGGGGCACCTGAGTGGCTCTGTCGGTTAAGTGTACCACTTCAGCTCAGGTCATGATCTCAAGGTCCATGGGTTTGAGCTCCCTGTCGAGCTCTGTGCTGACAGCTCAGAGCCTGAAGCCTGCTTCCGATTCTGTGTCTTCTCCTTTCACTCTGCCTCTCCACCACTTGTGCTTTGTCTCTCTTTCTCTCTCCCCAAAATAAATAAACATTAAAAAGAAGAAGAAGAAGAAGAAGAAGAAGAAGAAGAAGAAGAAGAAGCAGCAGCTGCTGCCGCCACCAAAAGAGAAAGCCAGAAATGTATATTCTCCTAAATCAAACCACCTCCAATGACCACAAAAAAAAGTCAAAAACAAATCAAAGAGTGCAACCAAAGGAACTAACATCCAAAGAACTGGCAAAACCCCAGCTGAAAACAGCCAAGTTGAGCAGACTCCCCACATGTTTTACCCAGTGGGCACCCCGCTGATGCTCACCTCTGCACCAGTCATAATTCCCATCCACACAGGGAAGCACGAGCACAGGTAAGAGACAAAGGAGTCATACCTATCAGTTAGGGAACAAGGCAAGTCTGGGGAAGTGACCGATGTGACCTGGGAGAGGTAGAAAACCCAGAGCAGTGACAATCCCCACTTGGCGGGAAATTCCTCGTATACAAGAATTCTCCCTACAACCTGACGTTAGCAAAAAAATGTAGCAGTACATGTCAAGAATGAAAAGACCTGAGATTTTATCATTTTTCTGCACTAAGGTATTTGATTCAGGAATGCCTGAACTGCACTCAGTGTTGGTTTCTGGCTTATGTTTAATCTTTGGGTGCGTTCGGCAAGGAATGTGTGCTAATTATGTTTAACCCAATATAATCTGGCAGCTTCAAAGGTTGACACTATTTTGGAGCTGTGAACTCCAAAGAAAATCATGATTTCGTATAAATGTAAGCAATTATTACAATAACTATTTTCATTATTGTTTAAAATTAGTTTTCAGAAACATAATGCCCTAGTAATGGCCTTGCAAGATGCTTGTTAGCTTTACTCAGCAAAATTTTGATATATCCATAAGGTTGATTTAAGGGCAGGACACTGATCAGACATGCTGGTAGTCTTGAATCAGAACTTGGGGGTTTCAAGGAATGTTCTTAGTTCAAGTGGCGTTGAAGTGGAAAGACCTGAAGGAGGGGGAAGCATGAATGAACGGAGGGTTTAGGAAGTTTGGGACCTGTGCTCAGGAAAGGCTAATTGTTTCAGAGAAACAGAAGTTCAAAAAAAATTAATTCAGGGAATTACTGCAAATCCTTACTAATGTTTTCCTGACTAATGAAGCAGGCAATATATTGCACCCTTGACAACTACAATGTATATAGTATTTACAAAAATATGCTAATTATTGAATCTGGAATTAGTCTTTCAAACATTGGGAATTTTAAAAGAAGTACTTTTGATAACCATTGATTGATATTAAACACCATTAACACCTATGTACCAGAATACACAAATGTCAACTTTTTTATTCTTTTCTGTTGCCTATTCATCCCTTTTCATCCTTCCTTGTCTCTGTCCTCTCTGCTCCCCCTGAAAGTTTCCCAGTGACAATATTCATAGTAGGTTTAAGTGCTAGCTATAAACCTCGTTGTCATCTCAGTATGTCTAGCAGCCTCAGAGATGCCCCAAATGGGGAGAAAAGACAGCACAAGTAGTAGAAAGCAAGAAGAAGGAAGGTACACTCAGGAAAACATATAACTGTTCAGTTTTTCTCTAGCACATCCATTTTTTTTACTGTTTATTTTAAATTTTTAATGTTTATTTATTTTTGAGAGACAGAGAGACAGCAAAAGTGTGGGAGGGGCAGAGAGACAGGGAGACACAGAATCTGAAGCAGGCTCCAGGCTCCGAGCTGTCAGCACAGAGCGCTATGTGGGGCTCAAACTCACGAATCCGAGATTATGACCTGAACTGAGGTGGGACACTTAACTGACTCAGCCACCCAGGTGCCCCTCTCTGGCACGTTCTGATGTTGGTAAGACTTAGCACTCCTGTCTGCTCTCATGAGGGAGGCTGCTCTTTGCATTCATCATTTTCCTGCCTTCTATAAAAATGTCTCAATATTCAAAATGGAGTATTTTCATCCAAAACAAAATTAATAATATGATTTCAACAAGACTGTTGTGAGCTCCAGTGTGATCCTAGATGTAAAAAGGCAAGCATGTGAACCCCATGTTTCTTTCCCTCTCAGCAAGAGAAGGCATTGTGCTTAATCACTTAATCCGGGGTTACGCAATCCACACAAAAGCAGAGTGGGAAAGATACTGCTTTTTCTTTTGTTAGCACTGGCAATAAATTCCCAACTGCTATAAGAAGGAAAACATAACATCCCTTGCTCCTGCAATGGAGAAAACAAATACTACACATCTCCATTACAAAATATCAACCCCACCAAATGAATCGAGTTAAAATTTCACCTTTTTTTTCCAGTAAAAAATAAAGACGTGTGCTTTTAAAAAAAATCCCTTAAGGAAAGAGAGTCCCTTGTGAATGCTGCCTAACTTTCTGTAAGGTTTATTTTACCAGCTCATGGGTGCTCCCGCTTCATTATTTGTGGCTAAGGCAGCAAGGCCAGAGGGCACACGTGTCATATTCAAGGGGACGTTCCTGCTGCCTGTGAGGTCTTGTAAGTGTGGTGATGGTCCTAATAGTCTTTGTTTCTAACTTTCTGTGATTGCAAAGAAAGAAAGCCTTCTTTGCAAAGTCCAGACAGGATATCCCTGTATCTTTTTCTTGACCTTTCTATGCTTTTGCTCATTAGAAAACAAACTCATCTGAAACCCCTTTCTTTTAGTGGAATCTCATTGTAAACTTGAAAAATCACAGTATCAATTTGTGAGCTATATTTGGAAGCCGATTATGTCCTCTTTGACTGATCTTTTTTCTTCCATAGAAAACTTAGAAATGTCTCATAATATAATACAAAAATGCTCCTGGTCAAAATATATCAGTTTAAACCGTATTTTCACTTGTAAGGCAAATTGTGTTCTTGGTGTTTCCATCTTGTGGATTCATATAAATATAGGCAGGGAGGATACGGCCAGGGTAAATGAGGTAATTGGATGATTCTTCCCTGCTCTGAACACCTTTAAAATTCCGTCCATATATTTATGTGTGGCATGCCACAGCCAACCCCTGGGAGCACTGAGAGCCACAGATGGCCCAATGCAAGAACTGTTGTAAGATGTGCATTTGGGGAGAAAATAATCTGGATCGTTAAGATATTCATTATTATATTTTGCAGTCCATGCTGGTGACCTTCAAGAGTACGCTGATCCTGCATGTGATGGCCCCAGACTGTAATTTTCTGATCAAGATGTCTGCTTTATAAGTTTGCTGTTTCCTCTTGAGCTATTGTAATGTCAGCATCACCACTTCCTATTACGTGCTGAAGATTTGTGGCTTCTGTTTGATGTTTACAAGATTGGTTTTTTTTTTTTTTTGCTTTTTTCCTGATTCTCAAAGGTGATCCCGATGGTTGAAGTTTTCAGATAACTGAGGGATTTGCAGTACCAGGCTGCAGTGTTTGAAATGGAAACTTTGTGCCTGAGAATAAGCAATTCTGAATGTGAAAATATGTTTCCTATTAAGATAATCTGGCTGTCCATATTTTAGGCATACCAAGGTTAAAATTAATTCTAATTCTTCTTTGACATGAATTTGACCAAAATCAAATGCTGTTACTATGAAAACATATCCCATATATAGCTTTCTTTTCACTTGATGCCAAGTGATTATTAACTTATTTCTCAAATCTTTTACAGATCTCATGTTACAAGAATATGGCTATGGAAATACACAGCGCTTTATTTTTTGACACATATGAACCTGATTTTAACTAAAAGCAAAGCACATATTTCAAGCAAATGAACAAAACATTGAAGTGGATGAACAAAAGAACACTTAAATTATCACGGTTATTCAATCAGTTTGTGATTATGGCAAAGCATTTCCAGTATAAAACATTTGTCGAACACATGCTTGGCAGCCTTCCAAAATTTTTCATAGAAAAATCAAGAGGGCAAGAAATCAAAGTGCTTTTTTTGCATTTTCAATACTTTCTGCTTAAGCTACAGCATAGGAATAATGCAGTTATAAAAATATCAAGTAGTAATTAGCTATTCATCATCTGGTCTTTTACATTTAATGCAAATTTTTAAATTTTTGGTAGAAACACCCAAATCAAAATCTGCTGTAAAATATTTCTGGGCAGCCTGGAGTGAGGGACTATCTCTGAGACATGTACATAGTCCACACCAATGGTGATCCTTTCATTAAACCTCTGGTTGTTACTTCCTAGCCAATTTGGCACTATTGAAACAAAATGAAGAACTAAATCAATTAGCCAGATAATGGTTTACTGAAAGCAAGGAAATTTTATTTTATCTTTTCTGATTTCAATTATAATGTATACTCATGGGGAAAAATCAAGCAATACAAATAGTCTCCTATGGATTAAAATTTTGGTGAAATCCATATCACAAACAACCAGTTAATTTTAACCTTGAGGAAATTTAAAACCCTATGAAGAAAGTAAATATTACTCTTAATGAGTAACTCAGGAGCTTTTAGATTGCTTCCAGGATTTATTGTTCTAAAGAAGAAATATGGTAGTGAATAATCTTGTTGCATATCTGAGTACTTATCTTAGGGGAAATGCTCAAAAAAATCATTTTATGTATCGGAAACCATCGGATTTAGGCAACCAATGATTTTTGTTTTCTCATGGAAGGTTGAATTGACAGACTTTGACCAATGCCTGTGATTTTAAGCAACTATCGCATGGATCTGTGTTACCCTTTCCAGAGTAGAAAATATATTTTTACTAAAAGAAGCACAGCATCTAATGTTTCAAATTTCCCTCTGAAAAGACCCTTTTAGTAGATATGAATATAGTTTTCCTCTTGTGTATGATATAATACTGATCTTGGATAGAAGAAAAAAGATGCATTTCATCTGACATGGTTCAGCTAAATAATGATGGCTTTGACTATGTTTGTCTCCAAACAAAGGACAGTCTTATATTTTAAGGAATTCTATTTGAAGCACTAATGTTATTGTCAGATAGACCTTTACCTCTCAGAAAGAAAGGTTTTTTGGAGAGAGTGAAGCATAAGTCTTCCTGTTAATAAAAATAATCAAATTTGGATTGCTTGCTTTTACTTGCTTTAAAAATAAAGAATCAACCCAAATGTGAAGAAAACACTTCTAAGGTCATTGTGTAGTTTGAAAGACTAGAATAAAGGCTTGATGCTAAAGGAGTAAGTAGACACAATTATGCTGATTTGTTTTAAGAAGTTCCAAAGGGGAAAGAAAGACATTACTCTGGAACTGATGTACGGAGCCAAAAATCATTTAGAGCTTCCAGAAAACTGGGAAAAAATCAATAGAAAAAGGGGTCTTTGTTTATAATGGGATTTAAAATTCAGATGTAAAAGTCAGTAAGTCTCCAGAGCTCCCCAAAGAATTGCTCAGTGACTGAGTGAGAGAGATAGCTTTGGGGAGACAGGAGAGAAGAGAGGGAGGAAAGAACAGGTAATAAATATTTGCCAGGTTCAATGAAAGAAGAAACCATGAGTAATTCTTTCAAGCAACTAGATCTTATCATGAAAGACATTCATGAATATTACATAGGGATTGTTCAAGGTTTTTTTTTTTTCAAGTCAATTGAGTTTTGACTGATGCCCAATGGAAATCATTGGCCTTCAGTTTAGTGTATGTACCCCTCTCTGATTACATGAGAGTGTAATCATACTGATCACACTTTTGAGCTCATTACTAAATGGTAAGATTAAGATTAAGACCTCTGAAAGTCACTCAGAACTTCCATTTCTGGAAATGGCCAGCTAGATCCTTTAGATCAACTGCGCTGCTGAAAACAATGAAAATGAGTGTAGTTTTCATGATTGGGATATTAACACGTGAGGCTTCTGGGATTTCGGTGCTGTTCTCACTCTTTTTCTTTTTTTTTTAATGTTTTATTTATTTCTAGGAGAGAGAGAGAGACAGCGTGAGCAGGGGAGGGTCAGAGAGAGAGGGAGTCACAGACTGAAACAGGCTCCAGGCTCTGAGCTGGCAGTCAGCACAGAGCCCGATGCGGGGCTCGAACCCACAAACCGCGAGATCATGACCCAAGCGAAAGTCAGACGCTTAACCGACTAAGCCACCCAGGCGCCCCAGGTGCTATTCTCACTCTTGATCTCAGGTTTCCTAGGTAATAATTATACCTCTTGATTCAGGCGGTGCTTACTTGTTTTTGCATTGTTCTGCATGTAAGTTAGATCTCAGGATAAAAGGATTTTTTAAAATATTTTTATTTATTTCTAGGAGAGAGAGAGAGACAGAGTGAGCAGGGGAGGGTCAGAGAGAGAGGGAGATACAGACTCCAAAATAGGCTCCAGGCTCTGAGCTGGCAGTCAGCACAGAGCCCGACGCGGGGCTCGAACCCACGAACCCCGAGATCATGACCTAAGTGAAAGTCGGACGCTTAACCAACTAAGCCACCCAGGCGCCCTAAAAGATTTTTTTAAATTCTCTAACTCAGTCTTCAACCTTCAGGCAGGTAGATTTTGCACACTGAAGATACACTTTCTTTCTCCATGAAGAGAAATACCATCTTCCTTTACTATCCAAACCACACTTCCTCAAATTTCACGTCCTAGGGGCTTGAGTCATCTCTTTGCCAAAATGAAAGCTACAAGACCAAAGCTGAAAAGACTCTTTCTTGAAAAGATGTCTAAGAAAATTTTTGGCTAGAGCATTAGAGTCTATGAGATAGCTAATTAGAATCAATTAGAATAGTCTCCAATGGGGCACCTGGATGCTCAGTCGGTTGGGCATCTGACTCTTGATTTTGGCTCAGGTTGTGATCTCTCAGTTTGTGGGATCAAATCCTGCATTGGGCTCTGTGTGCTGATCGCATGAGGCTTGCTTGGAATTCTCTCTCTCCCTTGCTCTTTGCCCCTCCCCCACTTATGCTGCTACTCTCTCTCTCTCTCTCTCTCTCCCTCTCCCAAAATAAATAAATAAACTTAAAGAAAAAAAGAATGCTCCAATTCATCTACTACAACACTTTTGTTCCAGCAAAGAATTCCTATCCTTCTCATAGAAAAGCTTTAAATTTTGCATTAAGAGGTTTTACTTTCTGAAATTTCCCACAAATCAAAAAGCAATGATGTGGTTTTTTATAATTGCAGTCAAAAGTCTGGTTCTCTGCATTTAGCCAAAAGAGATTTTTAAGACTTTTTTCAAAGTTCATTTATTTATTTTGAGAGAAATAGAGACAGTGCAAGTTGGGGAGGGGCAGAGAGAGAGCGGGGAGACATGGAATCGCCCGCGGGCTCTGCACCATAAGCAAAGAGTCCAACGAGGGGCTCGAACCCATGAAGCTGTGGAATCATGACCTGAGCCCAAACCAATAGACATTTAGCCGACTCAGTCACCCAGGCGCCCTTAACCAAAAGACGTTTAAGGAACTCTTAACCTCATTATGGAAAATCGTTGTTATCATCAGAATAATTTCATCAACCATAGCTAACCTTTACTGAATACTTACTATATACAGATAATATGCTAAGTATTCACAAACACTATCTCATTCAATATTCTTACAAATCCTATGAGAGAAGTAATTAATCGGTACCATTTTTTAGACTAGAAAACACTTCTAGTCCACTTAATGTTGGGCATTGCTTTCAAGTACTACCTTAGCAGCGTGTTAGCCACCTCTCCAAATAAACTCTCCCTTATCTAACTAACTTTATGTTCTGCCTCTCCTCATCAAGCACCCTCAGGACACAGAACCATTCAAATTCTCTTGGTTCCAATGGCCTTTGTTGGCAATAGGCTGCAGCTTCTTTGGAGTACAATTATTTCTCTCTCTTGGCAGATCCAACACTTCCCCAACAAGCTTATATTGTAATTAACTCTGCTAGGTCACCGGGGAGGAAAATGGGCTTAGACACTGCTGCATGTTCTGTCTTGCATGGCAGAGACCTCTGTATCCTCTTCAGATAAAAGGGAGGGCACTTGCCTTTGACAGAGAGGAGATAGGCTAAGAATTCAACCTGTTCCTGAACTCTGATAGTCTTCTAATTAGGCCCTCAAACTAATCCTCAGCTTTTTTTGTTCTCCAGCTGCAGGAAGTGGGACTTTCTTTCTATGCCGCCAAGAAGTCCTGATGGCTTTCACACTTAGCTTTAATTGATGACTAATCACTGTGGTGGGCAAAATAATGTGTCCCAAAGATGTCATGTTCTGATCCCGGAAGCCTGTTAAAAACGACCAGAGATGTTGAAATATTTAGGATTTTGAAATGAGAGATTAGTATGGATTATCCAGGTTGGTTCACTGGAATCCCATGAATTTTGTAAGAGGGAGGAAGGAAGACAGAGTCAGAGAAAGAAATTGGATGAGGAGAGCACAGCTCGGAATGGGACTATTTATACATCAATTAAAACGCGCGTGTCAGAGCATTATAAAGTGTAAGTCCACTGACTATAGAGAAGAGGGATAAGAAAAAAAAAACACAGTAAAAAAAAAAAAAGGCTGTTAAACTCTGGATACTGAGACTATGGGTAACTTCATTTTGTTTTTTATATCATTTTTGGTATTTTTTAAAAACTTGGGCTTCACAACCAGCATGGAGCCCAATGTGGGGCTTCAACTCACAACCCTGAGATCAAGACTTGAGCTGAGATCAAGAGTCACACACTTAACTGACTGAACCACCCAGGTGCCCCCACATCACTTTTTCGTAATTTCCAAATGTTCTATAACAGACATGTATTTCTGAAAATGCTTTTTCTGATTATACATGACCATTGTAGAGAAATCGGAAAATGCATGTAAATGTATGGGGAAAATTAATGATTATATCACTGCCCCATCACCAAGAGAAAATAACTGTTAACATTTGGGGATATCCCCTTCCCATTTTTTTCTGTGCACTCACATGAATGTGCACCTGTTAAACTTGACTTGATACTGTCTGCTCAGTCATATGTCCTGCTCTTTGTTTCTTTCTTTTGCTTAACATTGTATGGTAAGTTCTCTTACTTATCCTCAATTTTTAAAACACCATTTTTAATGAAGGCAGGATGCTACAGTGCATTTCCATCCTAGACATTAAGATTATCTCCAGTTTTGGGCGCCCGGGTGGCTCAGTCGGTTAAGTGTCCGACTTCAGCTCAGGTCATGATCTCGGGTTCATGGCTTCAACCCCTCATCAGGCTCTGTGCTGACAGCTCAGAGCCTGGAGCCTGCTTCGGATTCTGTGTTTCGCATTCTCTCTCTGACCCTCCCTCCCTCACACTCTGTCTCTATCTCTCTCAAAAGTAAATAAACATTAAAAATGTAATAACATTTAAGAAAAGAGTATCTCCAGTTTTTTGATAATACAAATAATGATGTGATAAGGCTATATGTAAAGATCTAGTTACATATCAGGTGTTTTCCTCTGCGATAGATACAAGAAGTGGGATTGGAATACTGTGATAATCAGAAAAAAATATGTTACACTAAAAACTTCCAATTCATGAGCAGGTGAAAAATACTTGCAAATTATTAGGTATTGCCAAAAAGTTTTTGGAAGTAAGCCATCTCTCCCCAGGCCAGGCCCCAGCCTTATGTGTTTAATGAAGGAAGCCAACAAGTGGCTGGTCCAAGTGGAGTCTAAGCCATCTTCCTTTTCCTAGGACAAGAAAGGTAGTGGGCTGAGAATATCTTCTCTGTGGCATGCCATAGAAATATATGCAGTGGATATTTCTAACATGGGTAGATTCCCAGGGGAATCCTGCTTTTTCCCTTCTGCTATAGGAGGTGCTCACTCTCCCTAGAGAGAGTAATCAGCACACTGGATAAACAGCCCAAGAGAATAATTTCTTTCAGACCATGACTGATGCTGTGCTTTGCATCATTCACACCTATTTGCTCAAATAGGCAGTGAAAATTATTGGCTCAGATTAAGAGAACATGACAGTGGGAAACGGTGAGCCAAGACACAGAAAAGGTCTAAACTTCTCCCCAGAAGCACTCTGATATTTATCTCAAATGTGTTTCATTCTCTGTATATGGATGTATTTCCCATTGGGAAAACAGTTCAGACCACAGGCAAATAAAAGCTGAGAAAGAAATAGTGACATTTCCTTATTTGGAATAAAAAAAATCCAAACAATTCTAAGAAATGATTTAGAAAGATTTTAGATAAGCTTTAAGCTTTCTGTATGCAATAAGAAAAAAAAGTTACCTAAAAGTATTTTCACTAATAAAGCGGGGAAATAAGATGATTGCTTAAAACCTTTGAAAGGAAACAGTAACAAATCTTTGTGGAATACTATTTTCTGTAAGTGTATTTGCGTTTGGATAATTTTCCTTTAATAAGCAGCTGCAAAAAATTATACGCAGGCATACCTTCTTTTATTGCACTTCACTTTATTGCACTTCGCAGATATTGCGTTTTTTAGAAATTGAGGGTTTGTGGCAACCTTGCCTTAAGTAAGTCTATTGGTGCCATTTTTCCAACAGCGTTTGCTCACTTTGAACCTCGGTGTGATGTTTTGGTAATTCTCATGATATTGTAAGCTTTTTCATTATTACTATATCTGTTATGGAGACCTGTGATCAGTGATCTTTGGTGCTTCCATTGTAATTGTTTTTGTGGTGCCACAAACCACACCTATATAGATGGTGCACATAACCGATAAACAGTAGGTATGTTCTCACTGCTCCACCCACCAGTCATTCCCCTTTTCTCTCCCTTTCTTCAGGCCTCCCTGTTCTCTGAAGCACAACAATATTGAAATTAGACCAACGAATAACCCTACAGTGGCCTCTAAATATTAAAGTGAAGGGAAGAGTCACATATCTCTCACTTGAAATAAAAAATTCAGAATGATTATTAAAGCTTAGTGAAGGCATGTCAAAAGCCAAGAGAGGCTAAAAGCTAGCCCTTTGCAGCAAACCACCAAATTGTGAATACAAAGGAAAAGTTCTTGGGGGAAATTAAAAGTGTTACTCCGGTGAACATACAAACAAATGATAAGAACATGAAACAGCCTTATTGCTCTTATGGAGAAAGTTTGAGTGGTCTGGGTTGGAAGATCAAACCAGCCACAACATTCCCTTAAGCCAAAGCCAAATCCAGAGCAAGGCCTTGACTTTCTTCAGCTCTGTGAAGGCTGACAGAGGTGAGGAAGCTGCCGAATACAAGTCTGAAGCCAGCCATGGTTGGTTCATGAGGTTTAAGGAAAAAAGCTGTCTCCATGACATCAAAGTGTGAGGTGAAGCAGAAAGTGCTGATGTAGAAGCTGCAGCAAGTTACTCAGAAGATGGAGCTAGGATCATTACTCAAGGTGGCTACACTAGATGACAGAGTTTCACTATAGATGAAGCAGCCTTCTTTTTTTTTTTTAATATTTTTATTTATTTCTAGGAAAGACGGAGAGAGAGAGAGAGAGAGAGACAGCGTGAGCAGGGGAGGGTCAGAGAGAGAGGGAGATACAGACTCTGAAATAGGCTCCAGGCTCTGAGCTGGCAGTCAGCACAGAGTCCGACGTGGGGCTCGAACCCATGAACCGCGAGATCATGACCTAAGTGAAAGTCGGACGCTTAACTGACTAAGACACCCAAGCGTCCCGATAAAGCAGCCTTCTACTGGAAGAAGATGTCATCTAGGAGTTCATCGCTAGAGAGGAGAGGTCAATGCCTGACTTCAAAGTTTCAAAAGACAGGCTGTCTTGTTTGCTAGGCGCTGGTAACTTTGAGCTGAGGCCAATGTTTATTTACCATTCTAAAACTCCTAGGGCACATACAAATTATGCTAAATCTACTCTGCTTGGGCTCTATAAATAGACCAATAAAGTCTGGATGAGAGCATATCTGTTGTGATGTGGTTTACTAAATATTTTAAGCCCACCGTTGAAATATATTACTCACTGGCAATGCACTTGGTCACTTGAGCACTCTGATGGAGATGTCCAGCAAGAGTAATGTTTTTTTTTTTTTCATGTCTGTTAACACAACTTCCATTCTGTAGTCCATGGATCAAGGTGTTATTTTGACTGTGGAGTCTTATTATTTAAAAAATACAGTTCGTAAGGCCATAGGTGCCATAGATGGTGATTGCTCTGATGGATTTGGGTGAAGTCAATTGAAAACCTTCTGGAAAGAATTCACCATTCTAGATGCCATTAAGCACGTTCATGATTCGCAGGAGGAGGTCAAAATATCAACATTACCAGGAGTTTGAAAGAAAGTTGATTCCAACCCTCCTGGATGATTTTGAGGGGTTGAAGACTTCAGTGGAGGAAGTTACCGCAGATGTGGAAATACCAGGAAGACTAGAAAACTGAAGACGGGACTGAACTGCTGTGACCTCACAATAAAACTTTAGTGGGTGAGGAGTCGCTTCTCACGGATGAACAAAGAAAGTGGTTTCTTGGGAAGGAATCTACTCCTGGCAAAGATGCTGTGGAGACGGTTGACATGACAGCAAAGAATTTAGAATGCCCAGACTTAGGTGATGAAGCAGCAACAGGGTTTGAGAAGATTGACTCCATTTCTACTGTGAGTAAAATTCTATCAAACAGGGGCGCCTGGGTGGCTTAGTCGGTTAAGCGTCCGACTTTCGCTTAGGTCATGATCGCGCGGTTCGTGGGTTCGAACCCTGCGTCGGGCTCTGTGCTGACTGCCACTTCAGAGTCTGGAGCCTATTTCAGAGTCTGTGACTCCCTCTCTCTCTGACCCTCCCCTGCTCACGCTGTCTCTCTCTCTCTCTCCTAGAAATAAATAAAACATTAAAAAAAATTAAAAGAAATTCTATCAAACAGCCTTCATGCTGCAGAGAAATTATTTGTGACAGGAAGAGTCTATAGATGTGGCAAACTTCATTGTCTTCTTTTAAGAAATGGCCATAGTTGCCCCAACCTTCGGCAACCACCACCCTGATGAATCAACAGCCGTCAACATCAAGCAAGACCCTCCACCATCAAAAAGATTATGATTCACTGAAAGCTCAGATGATAGTTGCATTTTTTAAGCAATGAAGTATGTTTAAATTAAACTATATACATTGCTTTTTTAGACATAGTGTTATTGCACACCTCATAGACTGTGGTAAACTATAAACATAACTTTTATATGCACTGGGAAACCAAAAATTCATTTGACTTGCTTTATCGTAATACTAGCTTTATTGCAGTGGTCTGGAACCAAACCCACTGTATCTCCAAGGTATGCTCGTAAAATAAGTGCTTTCTTATTTAGGCAAACTTCTTTCCCTGCAGGAACAGCAACACTAAAGTTTAGCTTTAGACCATGTTATCAATTATAATAACAGTCATGATAGGTCTTATAAAAAATGGCTTTTCCTAGAGGATAGTGACAGACACGCCAAAGCTTTACAGTTTCTCTCTGCACAGCTAAATTAAGAGACTCTATCATCTATCATGTCGAATTTGTTGAAATGCTTTTTATGTCAAGTTGATACAGCACTAACCTATTATAGTTACTGTCAGGCTTCTCATTTTTTTTTTTTTTTTAACAAGCTGTTCCCAGAAGAAAGCACTGTAACATTTGATGTGAAAGGAATGAGTTTATCAGTTTGGTTGTGATAAATAAGCCACACTTTATTTTATTTTATTTATGTTTATTTATTTTTGAGAGAGAGAGAGAAAGAGACAGAGCATGAGTGGGGGAGGGGCAGAGAGAGAGGGAGACACAGAATCCAAAGCAGATTCCAAGCTCCGAGCTGTTAGCACAGAGCCTAATGCAGGGCTTGAGCCCACAAACTGCAAGATCATGACCTGAGCCGAAGTCAGATGCTCAACCGACTGAGCCACCCAGGAGCCCCAATAAACCACATTTTAAAGATATAAAAATGGGTACAGGGCAAAGCTTAAAGTATTGCCAGAAGAAGGCAAATGAGTTACAAACAACGAACACTAAAAAAAAAAGAAATGTATTTACATTAATATTCTGTGGAGGAATATTATTTGGTGTGAAAAAGGAAAGAAATTCTGGGGAACCTGGGTGGCTCAGCGGGTTAAGTGTCTGACTTTGGCTCAGGTCATGATCTTGCAGTTCGTTGAGTTTGAGCCCTGCATCGGTCTCTGTGTCGACAACTAGATCCTGGAGTCTGCTTTGGATTCTGTGTCTCCCTCTCTCTCTGCCCATTCCTCGATTTCTCTCTCTCGTGCGCGCCAAAAATAAACAAAAAAAATTTTTTTAATTTTTTTTTAATTTATTTCTAGGAGAGAGAGAGAGAGAGACAGCGTGAGCAGGGGAGGGTCAGAGAGAGAGGGAGTCACAGACTGAAACAGGCTCCAGGCTCTGAGCTGGCAGTCAGCACAGAGCCCGATATGGGGCTCGAACCCACAAACCGGGAGATCATGACCTAAGTGAAAGTTGGACGCTTAACCGACTAAGCCACCCAGGCGCCCCATAAAAAAAAAATTTAAAAAAAAAAGGAAAGAAATACTAAAACATAATAAACCTTGAGGACATTACACTAAGTGATGTAAGCAGGTCATGACATGAGGGATCTACAGTAGTCACACTCATAGAAACAGAAAGGGGAAGGGTGGTTGCCAGGAGCTGAGATCTGAGGAAGCATGGCTGTTGTTATCTTACAGGTACAGGATTTCAGTTTTGCAAGATGAAAACGTTCTAGTGATTGGTTATACAATAGTATAAACATATTTGACTCTACAGACACCTACATTTAGAAATGGTTAAGATGGTGAATTTTAGGTTATGTGTATTTTACTACAATTAAACATTTTAAAATAGCCTATTGATACTAATTTCGAACATTGTAAGTTTTAGAGGAAATCATAAACTGTTCATTCATGTCCACTTGATTTTCCAAAAATAATGTCGTGAGGTAGGATTTTATGCTCTTTGTTCTTTAGCTAAGGAAACTAAAGAGAAGAAGGCTGAACTGACTTAAAGTCACAGAGCTGGGACTGGACCCCAGGACACCTGCTTCTAAATACATAGCTCTGATTGTATAACTATGTGTATATTCTGCTCATGTATGCGCATGTGATACATATCTATCAGCTATAACTTCAGTGAAATATTCAATTCAATTCAAAGAATGTTTATTGATCTTATAATACCTCTAGAATTATATTCTTTTCCTGTATCTCTTAAACTCACCTCCTCAAAATGCTTGTAAATTATTCTCTTTATTCTTAACAAAATGTATTAAGCAAGTAGTCAAAATTCCATCACCTGCATTTATTGAGTGAAGAATCTGAGAGGTTCAATGACACGCCTAACGTCAGATGAGCTAGAAGACAGCAAAGACCAGTTTAGTGACCCTGTCCTAGGTTCTCTACACTCTGCCTTCAGAAATCTGGGTGGTTGAGGCTGCAACAATCATGTAAAGCCAACAATCTTTCCCTCACAGAGCCCAAAGAACCTACAATCACCTGTACCTTGGATTTTTGTGTGAGTCTGTGTTGGAGTGAATCTTCTGGGAGCCTGTAACACTCCCCTGTTGGTGACCCCTTCACTTCTGCTTTCATTACAACAGCAGTGTGTGTTGTGACTATGTGCCTTTCACATCTGGCCCATCATGGGCTGAGATGAGCATAGTTCATTACTTGTACTTGGGCTAAGTCTATAACTTCACTCCTGGTGGACTTGTCCTGTCACTCCATGCCCAGTACCTTCTAGAGCATGTATTGTGTACCAGGCACTGTGCTGAGTGCTTTACATACAGCTTCTTATTTAGTTCTTTATGATGCTATCATTATCATCCCCATTAAATAGGTTGAAAATCACTTGCCCAATTCATAAAGTTAGGATGTGACATAGCCAGGATCCGAACTCAGGCAGTTTGACTCCTGGGTCCTGATACTTAACCATTATGCCACTCACCTTAAGTTTCTATCTGGAAGCCATGTGATTGTCATATTTTGTCAATCTCTAAATGATAAGAATGCTGCTTTTTCTTCCGGTGCACATCTTCATCACCCCCTTTCAAACCAGTTCTCTCCTTCTGCATCAGTCATTACCAGATAATGTTTAACCTAAGAGGCAGAGCTCAGTGACAGTTCTCATTTTTTTTAAGAAACCTCATGGCCTTGGCGCTGTATTTCCCTTGTGTGAACCCGTATTGGATCTCCGGCTCCTCAAGGCTCTCTGTCAGCCCCCAATGCTGTGCTGACTCCGCAAAGCAGTGAGTGATAAATTGCTTGCTGTTGCAGCTTCTGTGCTTTAAGAATGCAGCCATCCATCTACATCCCACAATTTCTTCGTCATTGTCAGTGATAACTGATAACATTTATAATCTGGTAAGGTGAAAGAGTCTCCCAGGTGTCAAGCTATATACTGTGACATAGCTTTGTAAGTCCTTAATTGCATTCTCAAATGCACCAGCAAAGGAAAAGTTGAACAGGACTGAACATAACACAGTCTGACTTCACTCAATTTTTCATGTGTATTGGTAAACTTTTGAGAGTTGTCAAACTTCTGAAAAGTTGCCAGGATGCAATTCTAATGATTGCCAAATGCTTTTATGACATCCAGGAATGTACTTTAGAGATTTCTTATGCCATTTTCGTCACATTTTCCTGTGCATTAAAACTATGTGTACTGTAATGTACCTTGATCTTACATACATACCTACAGCTATTTTCAATAGTCGGCCCAGGAATTTCAAACTGGGATTTGCATTTTCATTGTGAAGGTTATCATTTGAAACAGGTAACACTTTGTTTAATGCAAGACATCATGCATTGATTAGCACAAGTGACCATGAAAATTTGGTACATGAAGATTGGAATCTCTAGGGTGATCCTTGCTTCTAAATCTTTATTTAGATTTAGAAGTTCAGTAGGTTACTGCATTTTAATGTATATAGAACAGCATCTATCCAAAAACCCTGTTTACGGTGAAAATCATTAGACTTAACAATAGAAGGCTCAGAACTATAATTTGTTAATATGCTAATAGTTCTTCTGATTTTAGTTAGGGTGGCTTCCTGAGGCCACTTTTACATATCAAAAGTTATGTAAAAAAAGATAATGGTTAGACAATCTAGACAGGACATTGGAAAGCCAACTTCCAAGAAGAAAGACTTCTTTTTTCATCAGGATATCCAGATATCTATATCTACATCTATATCTATATCTATATCTATATCTATATCTGTCTATATCTATGTCTATATCTATGGTATCTACTAGTGAGTGCCAAGAGTGGAGACGAAGATGCTGATATAGCAGAACTGTTTAGAGTTTGTGAGACATAGCCCCATTTGCTCGGAGAGTTTTTGAAGTTTTTGACTGCCTTTGAAATTCAAATTCCCAGAGTCTTCTGCTCAGCCCTGCTCTGACTAGCTCCTTTGAACTTAAGGGTCTTTCCTTGTCCTGTTAGTAAGTCTTCTCAGTCATGACCTTCTGGATTCAAGCCCCTTTCCCTAAGAAGGAGGGGGCTTCATCACTGTTCCAGTTTGGGTCGGGGAATGGAGAGGGATATAAATCTTGAGCTGGGTCTTTTAACTCCCAACCATGTCAAGGCCGTAGGGACTTTCTGTTTTCGCACTACCAGGGGCACTGGGGTATTCACTGTTTCACCCTTGGTGGTTCAGGGGCTGAGGGAAGCCTCTAAGTGCAGGCAGGAATCTTTCCTTGTGGATCATCCACTGCTTTGTGCTTTCTCAGGACAGAAGAAGCGTCTCACTCAGACGCTGACAGATAGTGGACACCAGGTGGCCTCAAGCTATTCCCAGGGCTTGCTTGACAGAAGCTGAACTAAGCATTAAATTTGATCTGCTCCTCTAACACCGCATATACAATCCTGTTTTGCCAGGGTAGTTTGGCTCTATTCTCTTTACAACTGTTGTATACATTTATACATGCCATACTCTGCTCCTTATAGTATTCTTTTTTAATTCTTAAAATATATTCCCACACTCCAGAAACCAAAACCAAAACCTATGGAACTTGTCAGTGCTAGCTAGAACTGTTTGCTGGCCCCGCCCCCGCCTGAAGGTGCCCCGCCCCCACGCCGCCGACACGTGGAGTGCGGCGCGGAGACAGAGCCTACGCCGCCTCTACTGCGCAGACTCCGAGTCCCGGGTTCACCCTCCGGCGCGTGGGCTGAAGCTTTGCGCGTCCTACTCTTGGGGCGTCGTATTCCTGGGCCTGGAACTCCTCCCGCTCCTCGCCTCACCACGGTGGACCTCAGTGGCGTGTCTCTGAAGGACTCTGCCCCGTGTTTCCCCCTCTGTGCGCTGGAAGAGAGGGAAGGAGCCGAGAGCACCGCACATCTGCCGAAACCCACGGGGCCGCATATTTCTTCAAGAGTCCGAGGAGGCCGACCCTGGGGACCGGCGCACGACAGGCCGTGGAGTGGTCGCTGCTGTCGCGTGGTCGCTGCCGTCGCGTCCGCGCAGATCGTGTGACTCCTGAGACCCGAGACCCGGGACCCGGTGAGCAGGCTGACGGGTCCGGAGGGGCGGCGGTACCCTGGCCGCCGGCGGGGCCATATGCCCGCCGTGGTGCCCACCGTGGGTACCGTTCCCGCCAAGAACCATTCGGGGCCCGGCAGTACCTGGGTGCGGAGACCCCGGCGGGGCCGCGGCCGGGGTGTGAGGGGCGAGCTGGGCTCCCGGGAGCGGAGTTGGGAGGGGAAGGCGGGGGGAAAATGCTGGGGGGGGGTGCTTCGGGGGAGGCTGGGCATCCGTGGTGAAACCCGGGCGGAGGCTGGGGCTTCTGGGGGAAGAGCATCCTGAGGTTCCAGTACCTGCTGAGTCTTTGCTAACTAGAGGGAGGGAATGGGGAACCTGCTGTCCTTTGTCCCAGGTTTCCGAACCCTTATTGTGGCCTTTGAGGACAGTGCTGCTCAGATTTTGGTCCCAGAGCCTCTTCACACCGTTAACATTACTGAGGACCAAAGAGCTTCTTTTCCAATGGGTTTTACCGGTTAGTATGTACTGTCCGACATTAAAATGGAAAATTTTAAATTTCGGTTTATTTAAAACTCAGTGATGAACCCTTTACATGTTTTATAAGGTAATTTATTTATTTTGAGAGGGAGAGAGCACACGTGGGAGAGGAGGAGAGAGAGAAAGAAAGAGAGAGAATTCCAAGTAGGCTCCAAGCTAAAAACCCAGAGCCTGCCTCTGAGCTCAGTCCCACCGTGGAACTCCATCCTGGCGACAAAGAGATCATGACCTGAGCGGAAAACAAGAGACCGCCACCCAACTGACAACCAACATGACCCCCTGGGGTGCCCCATGAGCCCCTTACATGTGAATATGTTTATGAAAAATAACTATTTACCAAACAAAGAGGGGCCACTATTTTACATTTTTGCTTATCTCTTAAATATATTCTATTTCCTTTAACATTCAGTCTGTTGTGAAAGCTCATGTCACGTAGTCTCTGGAAAACTTCGCCGTATACTCCAGAGAGAATGAGATTGAAAAAGATAAATAATGTCTTGGTATTATTTGAAGTTTTCCTTTACTTATTTTGAGAGAGAGAGGGAAGGAGGAAAGGGCAAAGAGAGAGAGGGAGACAGAGAATCCCAGGCGGGCTCTGCACCATCAGCCCAGAGCATGATGCAGGGCTCAAACCCATGGACTGTGAGATCATGACCTGAGTGCAAACAAGAGTCAGTTGCTCAACCCATTGAGCCACCCAGGTGCCCCTCATCTTTTGATAGGATTGTTAAAGAAAAACTAATTGCATCAAGAATTAGGTTTCTTTGAGATCCATGGCTCCTACATTTTCATTCAGTGCAAGAAGCATTTAGCATGCGACAAGAGAGGCTTTACTTTCAGAATGCTCTGACAAGGGAAGAGCCATATAGCCCACATTTTCCAAGAAAATTCCTATTTTCTTGTGTATTCTTTTTTTTGGAGACGTTATCATAGATTCTATGAAATGAAATTCTGGTTTCCCTCAATCTCCTTAACTGCTCTTTTCCAACATTGCCTTTGCTGGCCCCTCCTCTACCTAAATGTGTAGAGGAGAGTGGAAGGCAGGGAATTCCATCCCTGGTAATTTAAATGGGCTGAACAAATTCGCAAAGTACAAGCAGGCATCTTTCCTGCTGGGCGATGGATAGCTTTCTGGTGCAGTGAGGACCATTGGTAAGGCTTCTCAGTACAGGTGACCCTGCAGTGTCCCCCAGTCCTCTCTCTTGATGCTGCTTCCTTAGATGATTTCACTTAATCCCATGCATTTTTATCATCAGAGCACATTTTCCACCACCACCACTTCTGACTGGAGTTTCTGCCTCAAAATTTAGCTGGCTGCATGATGTCTCCAAGTTTATGTCTTGAGGACAACTCATACTTAACAAAGCTGAAATTGAACTAACAATCTTTATCCTCGATGTATGCGTGCTGGCCTGCTTCTTCTACAGTTTTTCCCTCTCAGAAATCGACATCATATTCTCCTAAGTTGCTTAGAATATAAATCTGGAAGTCATTCTTGAAATCTACTCATTGGACTTCGTCTATCTCGATCTATCATGTAGTCTTAATTCATTGTAACTCCAAATGATCTCTCTAGTACATTAGCTTTTTTACTGCTATTACTAAAAGTCTGAGTTTACCATCATATTTTTCTTTTTGCCTGGACTGCCCCAAAGCATCTTTCTTATTTATTCTCCTAACATCCACATATATCACTGCCCTTCCCTAATCTGTCTCCACATCTCTTAAAATCAGAAGTACAAACACATTGCTTCCCTGTTAGCAGTTTTCTGTGGCTGCTCCGTGTTTTTAGGCTGAAGCTGAAAGTTCTTAACAAGGACTCTAAGATACCGTATGATCTGCCCCCTGTCTACTTCGCCAGCCTCTTCTCCCACCTCGTCTCTATATCACTTTTTATACATCACCCATAGTAGGTTTTATTCATTCAGCAATCAACATTCATGATTGAGCATACAATTTGTGCCAAATATTGAGGATACAGTGGTGAACAAAGTCAGGGATCTCATGGAAGTCATACTCTAGAGTAGGGAGCTAGGGTACAAGCAACCCCACCAATGAATGTCAAAGATAATTTCAGAGGGCAAAAGTTCTACCGAGAAATAAAACATAATGTCGTAGACAGTGACGACAGGCTACCTGGAACTGGGCGGGCAGGGAAGAGTTCTCTGTGAAGCTGAGCTCAGAATGGCAAGAAGCCAGGTCAGTCTAGTGAATATACAGGAACAGAACATTCCAAGGAGTGATGATAACAAAGATTAAAGCTCTGAAGCAGAAACAAGTTTGTTTATGAAATAGAGCAGTGTGGCTGGTCCACGGTAAGCTAGCATGTTAGTTTTCTATTACTGCTGCAACGAATTAACCATAGTGGCTTGATTTTTTTTTTTTTTTTTTTTTCCTGAGAGAGAGAGACAGCAGGAGCAGGGGAGGGTCAGAGAGAGAGGGAGATAGAGAATCTGAAACAGGCACCAGGCTCTTAGCTAGCTGTCAGCACAGAGCCCGACATGGGGCTCGAACCCACGAACCATGAGATCATGAACTGAGCCAACATCGGATGCTTAACCGACTGCCAGGTGCCCCCATAGTGGCTTGAAGAAACAACAACACGGATTTACTGTTTTACAGTTCTGGAAGTCAGAAGTATGAATGGGTTGCGATGGGCAAACCCCGAGGTGTCTGCAGGACTGCATTCCTCTCTAAAGGAATGCTTGAAGCGAACATGTATTTCCTTGCTTTTCCCAGCTTCTAGAGTTTGCTCACACTGCTCGGCTCATGGCCTTCACCCTCTACTTTCAAAGCAATGTGAGTTGAATCTGATACCGTGTTATGTTGATGACCTTGTTTCTGTCATCACATCTTATTCTTTGACTCTTCTGTCTCCTTGTTTTGTTTTTTAAGAACCCTCTGATTACTGGACTATCTAGAGAGTCCAGAATAATTTTGCATTCTAAGGTCAGTTGATTAGTGACCTTAATTTCATCTGCAACCTCCCTTAGCTATATAAAGTAACATATTCACAAATTCCAAGGATTAGGGTGTAGCTATCTTGGGAGTCATACATTCCACCTGCCACAGGTAGAAGAATGCAGGAGATGAGGACAAAGAAGTGGGTTTGGACCAGATTTTTAAAGGCTTGTAGGCTAGGTTAAGGACTTTGGATTTTATTCCAGGAAAGGGTAAGTCCTTGATGGATTTCATACAGGGCAATGGAGTGATCTGAATTGCATTTTAAAAGGAACATCTGTTTGCCATGTGGAATTGGATGTAAAGAGGGAACGAATGACAGCAGGGAGACTAGGTACAGAATATGTAAATTTCTCCACACTTGGTTAGTTGGATTAGGGTGATAGCATTGAAGGTGGAGAGAAGTGGATGATTATAGGATGTATTTTAGAGATAAAAACTTGCAAATATATTTATATGGAAGTAAAGGAAAGAGAAGAATGAGGGATGAGTTTTTCACTAAGATGGAGAAGGCTAGAAGATAGTGGATTAGAGGAATTGAGAATTTTTTGCCCATGTTAACTTTGAGAGCTACATTTGATATTCAAGTGGAGATGTTGAGAAGGCAATTACATGTAAGAGTCTGAATCTCAGTGGAAAATCAGGTCTAGAGGTACGTATTTGAGAGTTCCAACCTAAGTGAGATTAAGGCCATGTGACTAGGTGACTTCTTGTAAAGATATAAATACAGAAAAATAAAGGACCTAGGATCAAACCCTAGGACTCCAATATTAAAGGTGAGGCAAAAGAAGAACAGCGAAGAAAATAGAAGGCGAGCCAAGAAATTATTTCCAGTTTTTCCATGAGGGAAGGGGGATGCTTAGCAGTTTGAATGCCAGTGAGAGACTGACTGACTGAGGTGAAAGAGAAGTGCCTGTTGGATTTACAATATGGTGGTCATTGTCGACCTCAAGAACAGTTTGAGTGGAGTGGTGGAGATGGACACCTGAATGAAGAGCGTTACAGAGAGAAACAGAAGAAAGTAGAGGTGGCTGCTTTAGACAATTCATCCATAGTCTAAAGTATGTTATGTGCCCTCCCCATTTGAGGCCATTGCACACTCTGTTTCCTCCCCCTGGTATCTTCTGCTTTGCAGCACCCTCCCCAGCACCAAAAGGCCCTTGTTAAATTCATCCACAGACTTTGAATCTCAGCATTTAGATTGCTTCCTCAGAGAGGACTTTCCTGCTTTATCGCACTCTATCTGCTTGGAAGACTTTTTCCTGTCACAGTCTTCTCTCACAGTACACCTCACAGCTTATAATTATGTAGTTATGCCCCCCCACACACATACACACACATACACACACTCACAATACACATGCCAGACAGTAAGCGCCACAGTTTTGGCTCATCATTGTATTCCTAGTATGTAGCCCAATGTCTAACACAAGGTAGTTTCTCAATATTCAACTCCTTCAGTGAGTCAGTGAATAAATTCATGTTGTTTTTAGTACCTTGGATGAATGATATGGTCTAGTGGTGTTTTTTTTCTGTAGTTCATTGTTTTCATGTGATACTTGGTAGCAGTAATGAAATCACACAGTGATTTTTCAGGAGCACTTTGATTAACAGCTAATAAGCATTTTGCCTGAAAAATAATTCAGCATCTTTTGCAACAGATTCTTGATGAAGAGCTTCATAAGTCATTTTAGTTTTGACATTGCAGAGCTATGTGCTATTCCCAAAGGCTAGCATTCCCAGGGGCTAACAGTAAACGGTTCTAAAGGTATGGAATGTGTGTGTCTGTGTGTGTCTGTGTGTGTTTCTTAGTGTTCATTAGCTAGGTCACATTGGGAGGCCACTTAAACTCTCTGGGCCTCCATGTCTTTATCTGTAAATTGGAGGTCATTGCCCTTATTTTGCGCACCAAACAGTGTAATTAGAGTCAAATGAAATAAAATACGTGAGAAGACTGTGAAAATCCTAAAGCACTATGAAAATCTAAAGTATTATCACCATTATGATTCCTTTTCAATAGAACTCCTGTTACCCAAACGGAAAGATGAAAACACCCTCGCTTTATTTCCTCCCTTTTAAATTTGGTATCCTCTTAATGGGACTTACAGTAAGAGTAGATGTTATTAAACCTCTTATCACTTGTTTGGGAGCTGGGTTCTCTAATATTTGTATTTGGATCTTATTTGCACAGTAATATATTATCTGTTCCCTTTGTTCATTTACCTCTCACGGGAAGAAAACAAGTCATTTGTTGACTTGGAATCTGTTAGGCATAAAATGTGTCCTTCTTGTCTATTCAGAAATAGAGACTCTGAAAACATGAAACTTGATGTGTTTCTTCAAGGTGCCATGGGATTTGAGGTGAAGGATTTGAGAAAGACCAATATTTCACTGAATGAAAATCTGCAAATATGAAAATGCCTTTGTGCTATGAGGAATCTTTCTGATGTAGCTACATAATATGTAAATATAGAGTAATTTTTGCAAACCATCCAGAAGAATCCATTTTATTACTTACAGCTGTCCCATTTCTAAACATATGTGCATGTTAGTACCGTACTTAGTGCAGTGATTATAGTTCCGAGGATAGAAATACAGAGACCTTGGTGCAAGTTTCAGCTTTGCTGCCTGCAAACCCATGGTTGCGTGCAGTTTATTAAACTCTCTAAGTAACAGTTTCCTTATCGTTAAATAGGAATGTTTTCATAGAATCTTGTGAGGACTAAATGAAGTAATATTGAAAAAATAGTTTAGCTCATAGTGGTCAATAAAGATTCAGGTTATTATATATATTATATATTATAACATTTATAATAAATATGTTAATACAACTATATGACTCAGAAATAAATTGTATCAATGAACATACACATACTATATTTTCATGTTCATAATACAATTAATATAACATTCACCTGTTGCTATGTAGTTTTAGTATCTTCCTACTACAAGTTGAGTTGTTTCCCCCTTCCCAATTCAGAAATTGAACTCCTAACACTCAGTGCCTCAGACTGTGACCTTATTTGGAGGTAATGGTCTTCACAGAGGTAATCAAGTTCAGATGAGGTCATTAGGGTGGGCCTGCATCCAGTATGACTGGTGTCTTTATAAAAAGGGGACCTTTGAAAAATGATATGCACACAGGGAGCAAACCACATGAAGATGAAGGCAGAGATCAGGGTCATCACCTTTCTAGAAGCCAAGGAATGACAAGATGGCTAGCAGACCACTAGAAGCTAGGCACGAGGTATGATCAGATTCTCCCTCACCACCCTTGCAAGGAACCAGCGCTGCTGGGAACCTTGATCTAAGACTTCTGGCCTCCAAAACCAAAACAGATTTGTATTGTGGAAGCCACTCAGTTTGTGGGACTTTGTTATAGCAGGCCTAGCAAACTAATATACTTGCCCACTGCATGGTGAGTGAGGGTGGTGAGATTTTAGGGGGCTACACAGGCAGGGGCACCAAGTGCGTTCCCTGTACTTTCTTCCATTGTCAACTAGTGAAATCCTCCTTGTCTTTCCAGGGCTGATCCCAGAGCTGTTTCTGCCAGTGAGACTTTCCCAGTCTTCTGGTCAGAAGCGATCGCTTCTCCTTTGATGCTCGTCGCAGAGAGAGGCAAGCATAGTTTATCCTATCCCTCTGGAATTCTTTCCTCAAGGAAGCTAGATTATCTCCTGTAAGAATCACCCATACGTTTTCACGCTGTCCCCTACTCATTCAGTTCGAAGGGTTTGAGAGTGAGGGATGTGTGTCATTCATTTGGGGTGTGTCAGTCCCGTCCCCTCTCAGCTAGTATAGAGTACCGTCCTTACACAGAACATATGGAGTGAATGCTTAATAAATATTTCAGGAATTCGACTGATTTTCCCTTCGCTTTTTCCTCATCTTTACTGCACGGTGAAAGAACCTTTTAGAGAGAGGGACAAACTGAAGTTAGCTGGGTAGGTAAGTACCTAAAATATGTTCTTTTGTTGTTCAGGATTATAAAAAGGGGAACTTGTGGCCAGAAAACAGCTGGGGACTATTAGGGAGTTTAGGGCACAGAGCCAAGCAAATGAAGTTCTCTCAGTTGAGGTGGGGGATGGGATTAGATTTACAGCCTTGAGAGCAGTTCAGGGCTGGAAGCCTGAGGTGGGTCAGGTTGGGAATCCTGGCTGTCACTGTGAGAAGGAAGGTACAGTTACAGTGTCAAAACACATTAGGGCTGGTGTGGTTTGGGTGTGGGGGAGGACAAGAGGGGATGGCAGGGGAGCCAGAAGGTCACTTGTGTCCAGCTGCTGGTCAGGAGGGGGGACCTGGGATGACAACAGGGGTGCGTCTGTGACCTAGGTGCCAGTAGATGTGACGACGACAATTTCCAGATCCAAGCACAACATGCGTACAGATGAATGTGTCTGAACAAGACTACAGAATAATTGCAGCTGGAATGATTGAAGGGAATGTCCTGCACGGTTGCTGTTGTTACAGAGATGGTAATGGAGGTAGTCCCGAGGTGATGGTCTTTACTTCCCTGGTGTCTGTCGTTTTTCCCCCAGGCCCTCCTGAATATTACACTGAAATACATTTTCGCTATGTCTTTCTCTTAAGAGCAGGCGGATTGATTACATTATTGGTTCTTTATAGCCCTCTCTGGATTTTTTTCCCCACTAATTTAAATTCCCCCCTTTGCTGTAAGATCTAAGACAATTTAAAATTGTTTTCTTATTTCCCACAATCAAGAGAATTTTTACTTGGCTTGGAGATATCCTGTTATCTGTCTTAATGGGTTAAGGAATTTTGCCTGCCTCCTCCATTGTTCCTTTAGTATCTAAATAAATAGGACTTATTTCATTAGATACTGCCTTCTAGCATGAGAATACCTGTATCACTAATCTTTTGAGTTTAAGTGAATTTCCATATATTTTTATTTGTAGGCAGTGCTAGCTTTCAGGGGTAGAGAATTCACTTGATAGGAGGAGAGGTGCAGTCAGCCACGGAGAGGTGTAAGATACTATCTCTTCGTCATTGTCCATTTTTCTTTAAAAATTTTTTTTTAATGTTTATTTCTTTTTGAGAAAGAGACAGAGCATGAGCAGGGGAGGGGCAGAGAGAGAGGGAGACACAGAATCCTAAGCAGGCTCCAGGCTCTGAGCTGTCAACATAGAGCCCGATGTGGGGCTTGAACCCATGAACCATGAGATTGTGACCTGAGCCGAAGTCAGGCACTTAACCGACTGAGCCACTCAGGGGCCTCATGTCATTGTCCATTTTTTTCAAAGTTAATTGTAAAATAGACCACCGTGAGCTTGAATTATACTTTGTCTCTGATATAATCTGTCTTCAAAGGTACAGATGATAGTCGTATTACATTTTACAAAATTTCTGCCATAGCATAGTCACTGCTGTTCACATGTGTCTCCTAGGGGCATATCCTGGGAATGGGCTTATGTCTCCACCTTTCTGACTTGGAGCAGGACTCTTCGGTCTCCTGTGAGCCAGGTTGTATGCTGTATTGAGGGGAGGGGGCTTTTGGCAAATAAAATGATACATGTTCATATAAGCCAGTAAGCCTGTGACTTTTTTAAGCTAATGAGTTTTTGCCATTATAATTTGTAGCAGACTGAGAACATTTTCTGCATATATTGTTTTAAGTAAATGGACAGTTAGGGAACCATCTGTGAAACATTGGGAAGAATTTTATGTTTAACTCAATGTACTTATTATTCTTAACTTCCCTTTGACCCTTGCTCTGAAGACTTTCACGTGGATTTTAAGAACATGTTCAAAGATACTTTAAAAATTGCCATATACTTATTTATATGTTTGAAATGTGGCATTTGGCTGTAGAGAAAAAGGGAGCCAGTATAGTGAACTGTAATGTAGCTGAAATGTGAGAGGGTCGAATAGAGAGGTGACAGAGTATAGTAAATAGCCAAGCCTGAGTGCAAATCCCAGTGCTGCCACTTACTAGCTATGTGACTTTGGATAACTAATTTAATCCTTCCGTGCCTCAGTTTCTTCTTTAATGAAACTTTATTTTGAAAAACTTGACCTTGTTTTGGGCCTGGTCAACTGGAGATTAAAATAACTAAACCCATTTGGTCTGAAAAGTTCTTTACATTCCCCAGGTCAAGTCAGAAAGGGCTGAGTACTGGGGCGCCTGGGTGGCTCAGTCAGTTAAATGGTTAAGCATCT
This sequence comes from Proteles cristata cristata, assembly GCA_017311185.1. Classification (NCBI taxonomy): domain Eukaryota; kingdom Metazoa; phylum Chordata; class Mammalia; order Carnivora; family Hyaenidae; genus Proteles; species Proteles cristata. The sequence goes on along the minus strand of JAESUZ010004989.1, from coordinate 1,615,430 downwards.
GACTTCGTCTCAGGTCATGATCTCACAGTTCCTGGGTTGAGCCTGGAGCCAGCTTTGGATTCTGTGCCTCCCCCTCTCTCTCTGCCCCTCCCCTGCTCACACGCTATCTCTCTATGTCTCTCAAATATGAATAAAAACATTAAGAAAAAGTAAAAAAAAAAAAGAAAAAGAAAAGAAAGGGGCTGAGTACTACAGACCCTGTTGCCTGTGAAGTTTCTGAGTATTACTAGGCTAACTCTGAATGAGGGGCAGTAGTAGGAAAATATTTCACTTCTGCTTTTGTGACCCATAGTGAAGTGAGGCATCAGACAGTACTTCTCACGAAGTTCTGTGCTATTGTTGGTATGTGTGTATAGGTGGTAAGGAGGTGGACCAATAAAAACAACTATTTCTTGGGTGCCTGGGTGACTCAACTGGTTAAGCATCGGACTTCAGCTCACGTCATGATCTCATGGTTTGTGGGTTTGAGCCCCACATCAGGTTCTGTGTAGACAGCTCAGAGCCTAGAGCCTGCTTCACATTCTGTGTTTCCCTCTCTCTCTGCCCTTCCCCAACTCTCACTCTGTCTGTCTCTTTCTTTCAGAAATAAATAAACCTTAAACTAAAAAAAACTATTTCTGAAAAATAGCAGACATATACCATATACACTCAGTTGTTTCCAATGAACGATCGATGGTGGGGATCTCTCCATAGTAATAATGTAGCTTTATTCCACCTTCCTTTTTATAGCTTCATAGTTTTCTATGGATTCATCCATTCTCCTGTAGATCAAGACCTGGGTTATTTCTGTGTTTATGCTGTTACAAGTGGTATAAAGAATAACCTTCTGCATATGTCTTTTCATCCTTTTGCCAGTATATCTTTGATTAAATTGTTAGATGTCAAATTGCCTTTAGAAAATAAATGCATATGTTGTTTTGCTAGAAGTAGTCAAATTCTCCTCCATCAATGTACCATTTTGAATTCCCATCAGCAGTATGTAAATCCTTGTTTCCCCAAGGTCTCATGAACATATTTCAGTTTTTCTATTGTTGCCAATCTAGTTAGGTGAGAAATACCTGACCGTAGTTTAATTTTCATTTCTTCTATTATCAGTAAGGTTGAGTATCTTCTTATACAATTAAGAGCTATTTGCATTGCTTTCTGATTTATCTGTTAATATCTTTAGATCATTTTTCAATAGAGTGTTGGTTTCTTTTTTCTCTCTGATAGAAACTCTTTTTATGTTCAGAATATTATCCCTTTTCTGTGATAGAAAAAAATGGCAAATATTTTTTCTCAGTTTGTCATTTTCCCTGTTACTTTACTCCTGTTACCTTTCCTATATTTAAAAAAAAACCAACTGTTTTTAACATTTTATATAATCAAATTTATCGGTGTTTCCTACTATTACTTCCAAATTTTTAGTTATAGTTAGGAAGGTTTTTACCACTATCAAATTATAAAGGCATTCATGCATGGTTTTTGAAGTACAGTTGATCCTTGAAAAATGCAGAGGTTAGAGGTGCCAGCCAGTCCCCCCTATGGTGAAAAATGTGCACATGACGTTTGCCCAGAAAGGTAACTGAAACCCTACCATTGACTGCAAGCCTTACCGATGACATAAGCAGTTGATTAACACATATATTGTATGTTTTATGTATTGCAAATTGTATTTTTATAATAAAGCAAGCCAGAGAAAAGAAAATTTTATTTAGAAAATCAAAAGGAAGAGATAAAATATTTACATTTCTAGTACTACAGTATACTTATTGAACAAAATCTGCATATAAGTGGACCCACGCAGTTCAAGTACATGCTGTTCAAGGGTCAGCTGTACTGGTGTAGTTTAGTATTTTACATTTAATCTCTGACTCTCTTTGGAATTTGTCTTTCCCCATAAACTGGACTCTGTGTTTTGGGCTATCTGGGGAATGTCAGGGGTGGATTGGAGGAGGATTGGGGAAAATGAAATACAGAGTTGTATACAGTACTATCTCTGTATCAAAGTGCTATTATTAGAGGAATAATAGGTCAAAACAGATCTCAAGAATTGACTTGACTAAATAGATACCATGAGTCTGTATGGTAAGTTAATATAGTAAAGAAATCAGGTCTCTCCAAATGAACTTATTGATGTACTTGAGGACCCAAAAGATATACTTAAAAAGAGAATGAGATAAATTCTGATAAATGTGTTAATAGAATGAAATGATATGAAATTTTATTTCATGGGTTAGTCAAGAGAAGAATCTCAAGTGAAATGACATGAGAGCTGAATTTAAGGGATGGGTAGGAACTCAAGAAAGCAAAGGTAAAGGAGGATATTACTAGCAAAGAGAGCATTTTGTGGCCTGAAAGTATTTGCTGTTTTTGAAAAAGTGGAAGAGTTCCTTTGACTCAGTCATCCACCACATATATGTTATGAGGAGAAAGGGCTGAAAGAGAGGACTCAGTGATCCTGTTAGATCTAAGGTCAGGAAACATTATCCTTGAGGGCCAGATTGTAATTATTTTCGGCTTGCAGACCATATGATCTTTGTCCTAGTTACTCAGCATGAAAGCTGTCATAGATAATATGTAAGCAAAGGAGCATGGCTGTATTCTAATAGACTTTTATTTACAAAAAACAGGTGGCAGTCCAGATTTGGGCCATGTGGCATGGTTTGCCTCCCCCTGCATTGAAAGATTGGGATGGGAGAGCAGGTGAGGAGAAGGGGTATTGGAAACACAGCAGAGTCTAGGGGGAAATCCCAGCAACAGCATTGCAGCTTTATTTTAGCATCCTCAGAGAGTTAAAACTTCTAATGTGGCTACTACCACTACCACTATTTTACAGAAATAGTGTATAAATTTTACACTGAAATCCTCTTAACCTTCTATATTGAAAAACATGATTTGTGGAAACAAGGTAAGAATGATCTCATCTTGCTTTGCCCAGTGGGGGCTCTGAAAGCTAAATCTTCCAGAAACGTGGGTAATCTTAATCCAGTTACATGCAAGTACCACCCTGTGCCAGAGCTCTCTCAAAGTGGGGAATTTTGACAGAGGAAATCAGCCTCTTAGTGTGTTAATTAGCCAGGGGTGTCATTTTGATGGTGAAACTTACAGAAAGTTTAAAGGCCATTCAAGAATTATATAAAAGTCTGATGAATTAGATCTGAGAGCAAAAGGGAAAACCTCTTGATGAACTGAGCGGGGTCTCTAAACTGGGTCTGAAGGTGGATAATTAGATGGATTCTAAGTATTTCTCAGATTTGCAGATTTTACAAATATAAGCAGCTTAATAACAGAGCCTATGAGAATGTTCGTTTTTGACCAGCTGTCAAATAAAGGAGAAGTTCAGTTGTGTAAATGTATCTTCATTTTGGTAACTGTGCAAGTAACTATTATGTGTTCCAAATAATCCATCAGTCTGAGTACAGATCTTACTGAATCACAAGGGTGATGACTATTAAAAAATTGTTTTCATCTTAAAAATTAAAAAAATGGACTCCATATCTCTGAAGGAAAAAAAAATTAAGCATTATCAATGTGAAAATGGCAACTTTCATCAAGGTGCCAGTGATGTTTGCATAATTATTGGTTTACATAAGTGTGTAAATCAGTCATTATATAATTACTTTCTAATTTTTAGAATTTACTAGAGAGAGTGAAGATAGTATTGACTGGGTAGTTACTGAGAATGTTAGCCAGAAGCAAATTATTTTTTATCAGGATGAACGTGTCATGTTAATACTAAATGAAATTCTCCAACATATCTCCATTTGGGTATATGCTTTTTGAAATATAGAGATAACCTGGCCATTCACATGATTTCTTTCCTGTTTGTTTAATTTGTCAGAAAAGAAGGAGGCATGAGATACGTTTTCCCTGTTTTTCCAATTATTGCCCCCTCTGCCTCCTGTGCTCCTCTTTTTCACTCTTCACTGTTTTCAGCAAATAAGACTTTTCCATGCAATAACATATTTAAGCTCCTCGGTAATCAGGTCTGTGACATGGATAAAACCCTTGAAAGTGATTTCCTATGTAAACCAACCATTATTTTTTAAGAGTTTGGTTTTCACCACCTGGGCTTCTACCTAGAGACTTAGGGTGTTGGGGGTAGGGTTGGTGGAGGCAAGATGTGTGAGCACAGGGGTAGAAAGTGATTGTGAATTAAATATACAATATGTCCCAGGCACTGAACTCTGTTCATATAGGATTTCATTTCAGGAGGTCACAGTTTTGAGGAAACCAGAGGAATCATATTAAGATGTGTCAGATAAAACCATACAAATTGTTTTCTACTCTTGTTTTTAACACATTGGCCAGGACACCTTGTAGGATGTTGAGTCTATGTTTTATATGTCATTGAAAAAATTTATGAATGAGTTTATAAATGTGATTATTTCATAGCATTCCCAGGTCATCTTCTCCATTCCTCTCCATTCCCCATACTCCCACAACAACCTAATACTTAACAAAATGTGCATATTTTAAAAACATGTTTATTTATTTTGAGAAAGAAAGAGCATGTGTGCATGTGTGTGCACGTCTGCTGAAGAGGGGCAGAGAGAGAGAGAATCCCAAGCAGGTGCATATGCAAGGCTTGATCTCAGAAACCTTGGGATCATGACCTGAGCTGAAATCAGGAGTCGGATATTTACCGACTGAGCCACCCAGGTGCCCCCAAAATATGCGTAATTAAGAATTTTCTTTATATCACTTCAAAGGTAGCATGTGCAAGGAATTGAGATAAGGCTGGACAAGTAAGCAGTATCAAAGCCATGGGGATAAGGGGAGATGTGCCGTGCCACTGAACTATGTACTAAGAACCAAAGGAAGGAAGGACCTTACTCGGAAGAGTGCCATTGTATACGACTTGTGTTTAGATACGTATTATTTTGGCAACAATGTAGGAGATGGATTTTGGGAGCCAAGACTGGTGGCCAGGTAGCCTGGCTTGAGGATTCTTGTAATGTCCAAATAAGGAATGGTAAGGAGAGCACTGGTAGAAGGAATAGAGATGGAGAGATAGATTTCAGAGTGATTCGACCATTATTGTGTGTGAGGTAGAGGAAGAGGGAGGAGTCATCAATATCGCCTAGACTTCTACCTTGGATGACTAGGTGGATATTAGTTATTAGTTCCTTTAACTGAGGCAAAGAGCACTTCTTGCTTTATTAAAGCAGCATTTTCAGCTTTCAAAGTTGGACATAAAGATTACTCTTGTATGGAGCAGGATTGTCCAGTATAGATATAATGCAAACCATAAATGTGGGGCACATATATAGGTTTTTTTTTTAAATGTTTTATTTATTTCTGAGAGAGGGAGACACAGTGTGAGCAGGGGGGCGGTCAGAGAGAGAGGGAGACAAAGGATCTGAAGCAGGCTCCAGGCTCTGAGCTAGCTGTTAGCACAGAGCCCGACGCGGGGCTTGAACCCACGAACCGTGAGATTATGACCTGAACCGAAGCCAGACGCTTAACCAACTGAGCCACCCAGGTGCCCTGCACATATATAGGTTTAAGTTTTCTGGAAGCCATACGAAGTAAAAAGAAACAGTTGAAATTAATTTTAATAACATATTCATCTTAACCCACAGTATTCACAATATTACAATTTAAGCTTGTAACCGACATAAACATTATTAATGAGCATTTTATGTTTTATATTCATAGGAAGTCTTCTAAATCTGGTTTGTGTTTTATACTTATAGTTATATTGCAGTTCACCCTAGTCACACATCAAATGCTCAGTAGCCACATGTGGCTGGTGGCTACCAAATTGCACCTGTGGCTATCCATTATTGAATAATAGATCTATAGAGCATCTGAGTATACTCAGATAAAGTCATTCTTTTTCATAAAAGAACCACATCGCTCCTGAAAACTGACTAACTAGTGAAGATAAATAAAGAGCTCAGAAATAAGCCAGTAGGTTAACAAGAAAAGAACCATAATGGGACATGTGTTTTGGGTTCTAACACTACAAGTTGTGTGATCTTTGGTAAGTCACTTTTATGCATCAGCACAGATCTAAGGTCAGAACTCTTTACAGTTTACTTTTAATATCTGTAAGTCAGTGAGTTGACTCCTTTGTGTGGCAGCAGCGATTATAGTAGTAATAGCAGTGGTAATGATAATGGCAAGCCTTCTGTTGTGTGCTAGGCACTTTTTTAAATACTTTATACACATTGACTAATCTAATTATCACAACAACCTTATGCAGTAGATTCCATTATCATGTTCATTTCACAGATGGGGAAACTGAAGTACAGGGAAGTTATCTAAGCAGATAACAGAAGTTTGTAGATTGCAGATCTCGGTTTAAAATGTAGATACTCAGGTTCTCAAAGTACACACTGATTTCTTAAAAAATAAAAAAAAAAACCAAATTGTAATTTTCTTTCAAACATCACAAACATAAATCTTTTACAAACTCCTATAAAAATAATTTCAAAGGCACCAGTAAGACGTTTTGGGTCAGCTTGATTACTGGCACAGATAATGCAGTGTGTACATACAGTTGACTCTTGAACAACACAGGGGTTGGGGCGTTGCCCCCTGTCCCATCCCCCGCACAGTTGAAAATCTGCACATAACTTTTGACTCCTCTAAAACTTAACTAGCAGTAGCATAGTGTTGACTGGAAGGCTTTTATCAGTAACATAAACAGTCACTTTTCACATAATTTTGTATGTCATTTGTGTTACATACTCTATTCTTACACTGAAGTAAGCTAGAAAAACATAAGGAAGAGAAAATATATTTACAGAACTGTGCTATAAAAAATCTGCATATAGGGGCGCCTGGGTGGCTCAATCGGTTAAGTGTCCAACTTCAGCTCAGGTCATGGTCTCATGGTTTGTGAGTTTGAGCCCCATGTCGAGCTCTGTGCTGACAACTCGGAGCCTGGAGCCTGCTTCGGTATTCTGTGTCTCTTTCTTTCTCTGCCCCTCCCCTGCTCATGTTCTGTGTGTCTCTCTCAAAACTAAACATTAAAAAGTTCTTTTTTAAATTCTGCATATAATTGGACCGCACGAGTCAAACCTGTGTTGTTCAAAGATCAGTATATTCACACTTAAAAGACACTTTTAATTGTAAGGAAAGTAAGTAATTACTGCCTTCTTTTCCTTATAGTAGCCCTTAAGCCAAGCTCCTTTGACACTGTAGAAAACAACAGAGGGCCAATGGACAGAGATTTGAAATTGAATATTTCTTAATAAAAAGAGAGAACTGTCCTAAGAGTAAAAACAAAACTCACAAAGAAAAATGGACCAATCCCCCTTTTCCCTATAGGAGAGTGACGCACAGGCAGTGATTTGCTGGTAAATGTTTAACGACTGCCTCTCTGGGAAAAAACGTGTTTTATCACAGGGTTATTATAAATTTTATATATAGTCTGTGTACCACACACTTTACAAATAGTAAATTCCCTATGCCCTTATTGTAAACTCCAGACAACCAATTGATTCTCATAAAATGCTTTCATTGATTTTTTTTTTCCTGACTGAACCCTTTTATCTGTTGGTAATCCATGGTAGCAATTGATGAATGAGTGTATTCTGACATGAATATAGGTTGGTATTTGCATTTATGTTAATGAGGGAGACAACAGCCAAAACAATCAAGACCTATGCCAGAATATCACTCTTTTGTAGATACATGAGTCACTGCCGAATCAGAAAAGTCTTTGAATAATGGAAGAATATTTGTTTGTGTTATTTACGACATAATGGCTACAGATACAACATACTTGTAGGTTTAATCTGTATTGTGAACACTTTCTCCTTCACTTTTTAAATTCTTGGCAATCAACAGCCCTCCTTTGCAGTAATTTGCTAATTTTCTTGGCATCAATAGCCCCCCCATGGCCACTTTCGAACTACTGACATGATGTTACTGAACACAGAGCTAGAAGAGACTCACAGTAGCACACCATTGTACTGTGTTTCCACTATCAGGAATAACAGACATAAATAGCCCTAAAGGCATAAAAATAGTAAAATGTAATTAAGTAATTAGTATTTCCTACCTTTGTTTCAAATGTAATTTATTTAATTGTAAGTTTATATAATTTAATTTTAGTAATAGCTGTGTCTAACAACTGGCTCACAAAATTCCTAAAAGTTTAATAACCAGCTTTTATGAGCCAACACAAATCAGCTCCAGCACCACTGGCACAAGTTTGGGGACCTTACATGCTGACTTAGAAGAGTGTGTGGAGAAAATCACATCCTCCAGCCTAGATACACAAGAGATTCAAAGCACCGTGAGATTGCATGTCTTGGAAAGAGGATAGGGGACAGGAGCTGGAGAAGCGTGAGTAAGTATATCGCATTTATCAAACTCATCAAAAAAAAAAAAGTCCTTGCCACTCTACTAGAATCTCAATTTTAATAACCAGTCAGGATCCATGCCTCTAGAGGGGATATTTAACTTAGATTTTTATGGAGACATCAAAAGCATTTGTTGAGAATGACTAAATCCCATACTCTGTAATAAGATCTCCTTACAATTTTGAACATGTAAAAGCAACTAGTAACTATAAAGAAAGCAGAGTATGTTTTTGTACAGGTGTCTGTTTCTTCCTTGCTAAGGAATTGATGACAGTGCTTTAACTATCATGATTGAATGGCCTTGCTGGCCCCAGCCACCTTTTCTGCCACCTGGCTCAGATTGCTTCCATAACTCGATATCTGCTCTGTCCTGAGATGTCTCCTTGCGTCAGAGTCCTGGGTACCAAATGAAGCCATTTCTTATGCATTTTCCCGAAGCCCACCCTGAGAGGTGGGACTTGTTGCCCTGGGAGTGACCGTCCGAATCTGCAGCTCTCTGAACCTCTCCTGAGCGTGCTCCATGTGGCCAGCGTTGCTGTGGCTGAGGTTTCATTGGGTAACAAGCATTCTTCTACATCACGTCTGGGTTTTCTCAGTGTCTGGTCTTAAAGTGTCTTGGAGGAAAATCCCTCCTTGACTGGAGGCTGTTCTGCAACAGATCCTCCATTGCTGAGACATTAACGGGGCAACACCAGTAACAACATACCATAAGAACCTTGCCTGCCTCCTTGGCACATAAAAACACAAATACTTAAGATCATGTGACTTCTGATATCATGTGGGGTTTATTAGGCCAAAAAAATTGTCAGAGTGAATCAGACTCTGGAGTTAGCCCACCCATTTTTTATTTTTTTAAATCGTAATCGAGTAATGGCTTATGCAGTATTTTAGGAAAGAAAACAAAGACATCAATCTGTTCTTTCTCAGCATTTTCATTTCTTGACTGGTTTATCTTTGTAGTATTTCTTTTTTGTCCAGCATCTTTCTCAACTTAGTGATTAGTTAGATTGTCCTTTACTGGGCTTTCATCCAGCTCTACTGTGTTTTTCTCAAATGGCATCATATTTATTTCTTTTTTTTTCTTTATATTTGAGAGATAGGGAGACAGTGTGCAAGCAGTGGAGGGGTGGAGACAGAGACAAGAACTTGAGGCAGGCTCCAGGCTCTGAGCTGACAGAGCCCGACACGGGTCTCGAAACCAGTGAGCCATGAAATATCACCTGAGCCAAAGTCGATGCTTAACTGAGCCACCCAGGCGCCCCTCAAATGACATCATATTCCTGCAGTAAAACATGAGCTCTTCTGGCCCTAGGGTTTATTCTCACTTAGCCCCCATAGGCCTAATTTACAAGCATGAAATGTATTTATTCATAAAATGTCAAGACTAATTATATGCAAAATTATAAGGCAGAAAACTCCTAGCTTCTGTGCCTCACCTTTTAATAACTCCCTAGATTATGTGCTTAAGGGAGGAATTTTATCTCATCTATCTTCAGGTAGTGGGTTTTGAATAGAGTCACAAGCCCAGCTTACTGAAGGTGTACCTTTGTTCATCTATCCTTGAACTCAACTCTGTTATACCACTTCAAAAATAATCAGCATCTTGGTTTAAAAAAGTCTTTTTTAGGAAATCACTAAATTCACAATTTAAGCTTATTCTAAGTTCCAACTTCCCATTATGGTTCTTTTTTTCTGTGGTGGATTCTTGTCTTTTGCTCGGTCCTGAGATTGTGTCTGGCTATGGGAGACATTTGCAACATTGTGGGGATGGTGCAGTTCCCCAGACTTTGCTCATCTGCTCTAGTCTTTGGTGGTGGGAGGTGGGGAGAGGTGGCTGTTCACATGCCCCCACTGCAGGGGAGCTCTTTATTCACTCTGTAGGCATAGGGAGTGCTCCTTGGGAGCCCTCACATTCTCCCCCTGCTTATTAGGACCTCACCTCCGATCTTGCTCACCCTGGGGCTTTCTTGGGCTCTTAACTGTGAGGCCCTCTGCCACAAAGTCATTTCATCTTAGCTATAGTGATTCCTCCGAGAGCTTGCCAGCCATTTCTCACTGGGGGACATGGGAAATTACTGGTCCTCTCTAGGTCTTCCATGACAGTTTCTGGGAAGTTATTTTAGGCTCTTCGCAGGGTGCCTTATCCCAGAGTTTCAGGTGGGGATGGCATGTAAGCTTCTCCATCCTTGAATACTCAAACCTACTGTTCATATTACTCTGCATCCCATGGATTTAAGCCAGGAAGGGGCAGATCGGATAGTCCTTCTTGAGTATAATTCAGTGTTCTCTTTGCATGTCTCCCAAGCTCTGAGAGTTTTCAAGTCGCCTCTGTGTGGAAGCAATACTGCCCTTCTCTTTACATCACTGGCTGCAGCCTAACTTAACGGTTTAAAACTCTCCACATTCAGTCTCCCACACTTTGGTTTGATATTAATGGAAGTTTTTACAATTTAGGAAACTCAAGTGCTGAGCTCTAGTCATAAAAATCTTAGTTTTCTTGTCTAGTGTATCTGGAATGTCCTTCAAGGGCCCACCTTGAAAATGAAAATCTGACTGTAAAGCTTTAGCTGTTTCTCTGTTCCAATTTTGACAACTTTATAAGTTTCTATATCTGCAGATGTGAAAATGTAAGTACAGGCCTGTTATCTTACTGCAACTTCCTCTAAAAAGTAGGAGGACTCAAAAATCATAGGAGAGCAGTGCCAGGATTCTCAGAAACAGACAATAGGTGCTGTGTGACTGTGCCCTAGAGTTGTGCCCTGTTAGAATGTTGTGCCCTGTTGAAGACAGGAGTGTAAAGCTAAACGCAACAATAGTCGCAGTAATAAAACTTGTGTTGGACAGAGAGGCCAGTTCTGATCTCTGCTCTGTCACCTGCTCGCCATGAGATCATGTTGCTCTTCTTCGATCTGCTCACGATTCTCCTTTGGAGAATTCACACGAAAACAGTTTTACTCTTTGACTAAACAGGAAGACTCTTTTATTGGGACATGGGAAATGAAAGCATAGGAATAAATTTCATAATGTTATTTCACTGAGTTTGTATTCTCAGAACCAGGAATGTTGTCTGGCATATATGCTCTCAAGAAATATATAAATTTATAAACTTATGTGTAATAAGCAAATCAAGGAATAAATACATGAATGAACAACTAGAACTGTATTAAGTATCTCACCCACACCCAATACTATAGTTTTATAATTAGGGAGATAAATGGGATGGGCTTTCCCTTCAGTAGCTACAGCCAAGTGGCTCCACCCAGGAATGCCTCAGCACTGATCACATTGCCCTTCACCAGAGGGACCTGGAAAAGCAAACTGGCAAAGAAGAGGGAAGTGGCTAGTTCGTCCTACAGAGAACAGATCCAAATAAGAAAGGGGGAGCTACAAGGAGGATAAAAAGCATAACAGAAGCAGACTCTAAATGACTGCAGTTATTTGAAGGTAAATTTTTCCTATTCACATTATCTTTAGAATTATATTTCACTTGGATCAGACTTGTAATCTGTAGAGAACAGGAATTCATCTAATTTAGGAAATACAACCCTTTCCCACCATTAGCAGTCGAAATGAATTCAGAACAAAGGGATTCTGAATTCCTTGAAGCACTGTTAAGGGTATACTAAGTCTTTCTCAAGCCTATCATCCTTTTTTCAGTCACTATGAGAGGTTTTTTTAAAAATAGTTAAGCCTCAAGTGATTATTTACTACTACATATGATGGTGACAAGGAGAGACAATCAAATTGTGAGGTCCAAACTGTGGTTTGTTCTTTCTCTGTGGAAAGGAACAAAACTGTTACTTGTTTTTGGGGAATAGACTATCATGATTCTTAGAACCCAGCATTCATTCCAAATCCCCAAAGCTGTTTGTAAATATAAGGTCATATATTCCCCCCGACCAAGCATCACTCAGAATGAAGGAATTGGAATGAAGTAGGGAAATGCAAATACTGCAGTCACTACTATTTACTAATAGCCTACTCTGATAAAACGTTGTGTATTTGCTCCTTACATGGAAGGCTCAGAGATGTTGAGTTACTTTTCCCCCAGGTTCATGATACTGGTCTGGGCAATGAAGAAGCAGCGTGGTGTAGTTGCTAAGTTCCTGGACCCTGGTGCCAGATTCCCTGGGTTGAATTCCACCTCTGTCTCTTTCTAGATGTGTGACCTTGAGTGAGTTAACCTTTCTGTGCTCCCATTTCCCATCTGCAAAGTGGACAGGATGATAATGAGGGTAGCTCCTTGTGGAGTTGTTGTGGGGATTAAGGGAGTCCAGTGCTTGAAACCAAAATCAGATCCCAGGGAGATTAAGTAGAAGCTCATAGTCCAACAGCACTAAATGGAAGAAACAGAGTTTACAGCCATGTGAGTGCTGGCTGTTATTATTGTTATGTGGTTGTAAGAGAGAAGAACCCAACTTATATTAGTTTAAGCGGCAAAAGTGGTAGTATTTACTTCAGACCTGCCTTAGAATAGAGGGTCGAACGATGCTGTCAGGAGGATCCCCAGCATCTCTGCTTCTTGGCTTCCAGATGTATCTCACACGTTTTGGGGTGGCAGGCTGGCTGTTTGCGGCTGCAGGGTTGCACTGTCCTTACAGAGAAAACAAAAATATTGTTGTAAAGGTCTGGCAGAGGTCCCAGGTAAGTGGGCCAGCTGCACCCAGGTCTGACTTCTATGGCAAGCAGAGAGGCGGGGGGGGGTGCGGGGGGGAGCGCTGGGTATGCTCAATCCAAACCACATAGCCCAAGGAGGGCTCCTGTGAAAAGACATTCGGGGTGATATTCCAGAGAAAGGGATCAGAAGAAATATAAATCAATGTAATACGGTCTCGTGGCTATGACGCGACAGAGCAGAGCTCAGAATTGGCCTCTCCCTCCAACGCAAGTTTTATTACTGCCACTATTGTCTCTTTTAGCCTTATACTCCTCTTTTTGAAACCATTCTAGTGGGGCTGCATTTTACAAGTGCCGGGACATGAGTTACACAGCATCCTTTTCTCTAGTGCTGGGGCCCGTTGGCCCTGCTCTCTTATGACTCTCCAGTCCTCCCACTTTGTTTTGAGAAAGGCACAGTCAGGTAGCAGACCTGTAGTTTCATTTTACATTTGCAGGTGTAAAAATGGAGGATTAAGTGGAGGAATGCTCCTATTCATTAAGTAGTTGTTGAAGCTTACCTTGTACCAGATATTGTACTAAGTGTGCGAGCTGCCTTCTGAGAAACCAACCAGAAATGACTGATCTGGAATACCAGTGCTGTGAATCAAGACTTCCTCTCCAGGGGCACACCAGTATTCCGGCCTGATGTCAAGGCATTCAGGCTTTCTGTGACTTTTTTGAGCTGGATAATAATCAGTAATAACTAGATACATCACTGAATAATGTTGCAACTGACAAACATCCATTTCCTGCAGTTCTCCTGCTCAGTGTCCGTGCATGGCTCTGTTAACTCGGTCATAACCTTTTCTGTAGAAATATTTATAATCTTTGGAGTGTATTGAAGTATCTTCTTTGGTTGACTAATAATGGTGGCTAGAATGTATTGAATTTCCCCGGAACCTCGAATAGGTATTGCTAATAAAGTAGAAGGTAGAATAATAGCTTCTTGAAAGTGTAGCATAATAAAAGAAATATATGTTTATTGAGCGTTATGTACACAGCGATTTTATGTTTTCCTTTTTAAGTCCTGGCCAACAACTCTGTATGGTAAATATTACCATCTCATTTTACAGATGAGAAAAATCAGATGATCTCAGAGAGATTAAGTAAATGCCTATAGTCCTACAGCACTAAATGGAAGAAACAGTTTACTTCTATGTCTGTCCTGCTTCAAACCCTGCCTTCCTTCCACCATTACTATTTTTATTTATTTAGTTTTTAATGTTTATTAATTTTTGAAAGAGACAGAGACAGAATGCAACTGGGTTAGGGGCAGAGAGACAGGGAGACACAGAATACAAAGCAGGCTCCAGGATTTGAGCTGTCAGCACAGAACTCAACGCAGGGCTTGAACTCACGAACTGCAAGATCATGACCTGGGCTGAAGTGGGACACTTAACCCACTGAGCCACCCAGAGGCCCTCCACGGTTACTTTTTTTAACCACCATTTCACAAACTTACTTAATTATACTTTTTAATTATATGTCTCCAGACCCACGTGACTCAGGTCAGCTCATGTAAATTTTATTAAACAATGTAATCTGAGCCATATTTGAGAACTGATGAGCCAATATAGATTTGAACCATTCTAGTCTCATCACAAAATCACAGGTCCATTTGATTTGTGAACTTCAGGAAATAAGACCCCCTTCATTCAGGGCCACAATCTAGGCAAAACTGCAAAGTGGACAAGTGTGTTTTTCTTCACTTCACTCTCTGTAAGATCTCTTCCCTTCTCAGCTCTTAGATGTCTTTAACCCCATAACCTGACTATGCCTCTTGTGGCCAGTGCTTTCAGGCCAGCTCTGCCTGCCTGAGCCTTCACCAGACCCTGCTCTAATAAACACTGATTATTTGTGGGTGTCTCAGAATCCACTCCTGCTACCTAAATGTACCCAGATGTCAATTTGGGGACTTTCCTTTAACATGGTGTGATATCTCAGGGGCTGGCTTAGCGTTATAGAAGGCAAGGGGGTTGGTAAAGGCCATGGTCAGCCAGACTGTTTCTTTTAACACCCAGGACTGCCGAATGGAAGATAAGTGTGCAACCTAAGCACAGACAATCTGATGCAATGTTCTGATATTCTGTGTCCTGAGAAGAATAAAGCAAAGACAGGAAAACATTAAAATCGGTTAATTTTATAGGAAGCACCCTGGCAGGACCGTATTCTGGCAAGATTGTGTTCTCTTTTCTGTCCCAAATCTTGTTCTTCAGCTTTGACCTCCCATCACATGACGGTCTCACGCTCTTTCTAAAACAGTGTTCCTTGTTTCAGAATCAGAAATGTTTTTGTGGCTTGCAACCAGAGAACTCTCATAATAAGCCTTGCCTCCCTGTTGGTAGCCCTGCATGCCATACTGCTCCCTGAGCATCTCACTGACCTGTTCTCCCCTTCTCAACTCCCTGGAAGCCTGGTGTGCTTATTTCATCGCTTTCCAAGTCAGCTGGGCTGTCCTGCCCAGGGTGACTAAATAAAACAGGGAACTGATCTGTAGTAATGAGCTAGTGACAGAGGGGACTGGTAGGGATCCTTTTCTCAGCTTCCTCGCTGAGGCATTAAGATGAACTTCTAAACAGCTATTTATTTTTTTTAAATGTTTTTATTTATTTCTAGGAGAGAGAGAGAGACAGCGTGAACAGGGGAGGGTCAGAGAGAGAGGGAGTCACAGACTCTGAAATAAGCTCCAGGCTCTGAGCTGACAGTCAGCACAGAGGCCGACGCAGGGCTCGAATCCACGAACAGCGAGATCATGACCTAAGTGAAAGTTGGACGCTTAACCGACTAAGCCACCCAGGTGCCCCCTAAACAGCTATTTAAAATCCATCTTGGGCTTCGTCTTAGGATTCTGTTTGGGGCTTAACATCTGGCCATTTACAACTGGCTTTCTTTTTTCCCAGGCTCCAGTGTGCATTCTTCTCCACAGGAGGCTGGGAGGCACACGAGATGTGGGTCCGAAGAGCTGAGTGCACACCAGGTTGTGCAGAGCCCTAAGGGACCGTCTAAGAGCACAAGTGGATCCCAGTACTACCCTGTTTGAAACCTATAGAGGATTTCCCATCTGAACTTGAGGGTAAAGTTTAAACACCTTGCGTAGCTTTCAGATCCCCCCCACCCCTACCCCAATGCCTGGCCTCCAAATCTAGCTTCATCTCCAGCATTCTCTGCTTTACACCTTGCTGTCCAGCAAAGCTAAAGATGTTTCCCTGAATGTGCTACATTGTTTAACTCTTTGCCTTTTTTTCAGTCTCTTATCTCTTTCAGAAATGCCCTTCTCATCGCCCCCACTGCCCACACCTACTCCTGAGCTGCCCAATTGTTATTCATCTTTTAAGACCCCTCTCTAGCATTATCTCCCCTGGGAGGTGTTCATTGATGACCTCCTACTCCAGCCCTTACTCTCACCTCTTGCAGAGACTGTGCTTTCAAATTCGTATTTCTTCTTACATTCTTGGTGCTTCGCATTGTAGGCACTAGTGATGATGCTTGGGATAGATGGAGGGAAGGATGAATAAATAAAGCCCTTGTATAATTGCAAAATATAGCACTCTGGAAAGTATTCCATAATGCAAGTTTTTTGTAGACCAAATGTCTGTGGCTGATCTATTTTCTTCCCCTACTCTGCCTGGGTATATTGGTAGTGATTTATTTCCAATCAATAATGATTTAGTTTATTTGTAGGAGTCATTTAAATCACTTAAGTGACTCAGTTATATCCCTGACATAAATAACATGAGTCTTGACCTGGCTGATGGGTTCTTGTGGTGAGTTAAGGTGCGTTAAGTCTGCTTAACCCAATTACCAAATTGATCATAGAGCACAGAACAATTACTGAAGAATAGGATTTGGTATCTCTTTAAAAGTAGATGCTAAGAAAGCAATAGGAAAATCAGAGCAGTCTAAAAAAATCTTTGTCATGGGGCGCCTGGGTGGCTCAGTCAGTTAACTGTCTGACTTCAGCTCAGGTCATGATCTTGTGGTTCATGAGTTCAAGCCCTACATCGGGTTCTGTGCTGACGGCTCAGAGCCTGGAGCGTATTTCAGATTCTGTGTCTCCCTCTCTCTCTCTGACCCTCCCCTGCTTGTGCTGTGTCTCTCTCTTTCTCAAAAATAAACAAAACAAAAAAATTAAAAAAAAATCTTTGTCATAAGACCACTCAGGAAACAAATTTGTATAATTCAGTTAGTGCCAGTAAGTTTTGAGAAATATTTCAGGATAGCAAGAACTTGCAAGGAAGAGGTCATATAAAAATTCTAGGGGTGTCTGTGTGGCTCAGTTGGTTAAGCATCCAAACTCAGCTCATGTCATGATCTCACTGTTTGTGAGTTCGAGCCCCGCTTTGGTCTCTGTGCTATTAGTGCAGAGCCCACATCAGATCCTCTGTCTCACTTTCGCTCTCAAAAATAAAATAAACATTAAAAAATTTTTTTCTAAATTCAAATGGAGATCTGAACAAAAAAGTTGTCAAATTCATTTAAAGATTTAGTATAATCTTAGACAAGGGCAGTTTGAAAAGGAAAATTTTAATGCAACTTTTTATAAGTCTGGTGCAAATTTTTTAAAGTTTATTGATTTTAAGAGACAGAGTGGGTGCGTGTGCATGAGCGCAAAAGTGGTGGAGAGGCAGAGAGAGAGAGAGAGAGATAATCCGAAGCAGCCTAATCCTCCCTGAACTACGTGGGGCCCCATCTCACGACTGTGAGATCATGACCTGAGCCAAAATCAAGAGTCAGATGCTTAGCGACTGAGCCACCCGGGTGCCAGGACCCAATCTTTCTAGAGAATGTCGGGGAAGTGGGAATGCATGTAAAGTGGAGTTTTGATAGAATTAACATGTTCCCCTCGGTGGGAGAGAACTGTGCCCTCATTTCCTGTGAGATAGGACTAGTGACCATGTCACTTCAAGCCCTCTTGCTGAGAGCCTGGCAGCTACAAAGACTGACGCAGCTGCAGCTGTTTTCCTGTTCGGGGAGTGAGCGATTATCCCAGCAGCAGCTTTGCCCGATAAGCAGCCAAGGCCACAAGAGGCACTTTTCTTTTGTCCACATTAAGGTTTTGCATAAATGCTGTTTTCTTGCCTTTCCTGGTAGGATCGAATATGTTGGAATATCACCATACTTCATAATACTTACTGCCAGGGGCCAGGGTTGGTGAGGCTTAAGTCATTATGTGAGTTGAATCTGACTCATCTTTCAGTAAAGGTTATGAAATGCCTTTGGAATTTCTGAGATCAGGTTGTTTACTCTTGACCGTTGAACTTAAATGATGCTTCTAGAAGGGCTGAGGTGGAGGACAGGTGGCAGGAGATAGTAAGAAAGAGAGAAGGAACCAATATCTCTTGAACATCTAAGATTGCTTAGCATTACGATTGATGTTTTAAAGATGCTCCTTCATTTTATCTTCCCATCAACTGTCAAGGAGATTCCCTACTTTTCAGTTAGAAAATTGAAATAGAAATTGAAGTAATACAGACAAATTCATAATTATGATTTAACCATCTGACCCTCTTTGGTCCACCACCCTGTGTCCTCTGTTTCTTTGGAAAGTGCAGTCTTTGTGCAGCTAGGGTTCCTATATGATAGGATCCTCTAAATGCCTTATATGTGTGTATTGACTGACAAATTTACAAGGTAGATTGAAATACTGAATTAACACATTCCAAGAGCCATTAATGAACTGCTCTTATATATAAAGAAATTGTGAACTACCTTACTATTGTGCATTGAAAATACATCTAATTCCCTCTTCATGTATTACTGTTTTCATCGTTATTATATGCTAGTGAGATCTATCCTAAATGCTAACTAGGTTTATGGAGAGCTGCCACAAAGAAGTATAAACCCAATGACCTGTTTCATTACAATATAAAGGAGGAGTGTATGTTGAATCTCAGCAAACCATTTCATGAAAGAGAAATAGAATATCAGGGAGCCAGGCTCCATGGGTTTGAATCCCAGCTTTGCCACATCCTGGCCTGGGTGACGTCGGACGAGTTAATGCAGCCAGTTGCTCCAACTGTAAAATGAAGATGCTAGCAGTAATACCTCTGTCAGAAAGCTGCCATGAGCATTTCATGAATTGAGGTTCTGATGCCTAGAGTAGAACCAGGCACATGGTAAGTATGCCATAAATGTAGGCTGTTTTATGTCTTCTACGCGTGAAGAAACAGGTCTGTAGTTCAGCGACTTGCTCCAGTCCTGTGTTCTGTTGGTGGCAGAGCTGGTGCTGACCCAGGTTCTTTTCTCAGTCCGGTGCTGGCTGCTGCAGTGACATCCAGAGCTGCATGCACAGGAAACTGTAATTTTCCCTCTCCCATTGTTTTTACTCCAAATGCCAATGCTATTTCTGTGCTCTGAAGGCCCACTGTCCACTGTTGGGGCCGTCTGTCAACCCAGTTCCCAGATTGATAGTCCGTCCCAGGATCCCTGGTTACTCTCCTGCTGAGCCAGCTGTCACAGCCTTGTGCTGTGAACCCCTAGCCCAATGGTTCCCAGGATGCCAAAAATGTTAATAGACTCTATCAGATCCACAGTCCTATATCTATAATTCCAAAATCACCAAATTTCTCTAATCTGAGAGCTTTTTCATGAATCATATGACTAAAACTTGTTCAGACTTGAACTTTTCTAGTGGTAAATCACCTGAACTGACAGGAGGCTGTTTATCGGTTGTGTTTTTCCCTCCTGGTGTGTTTATTTTTACAGTCTACTGCAGACATACTAATGTTTTTGCCTATAGGATACTGCCCCAGATCTCAGCGAGGATACCTATCAGTCAGCATCTCGGCAGGAAGAGATGGGGGCACTCGGCACAAGTGAATGAGGAGAGCTTAGTAAAGGGATTGTCTGTGGGTGGGTTGAGGGACCAACAGTGATGGTGCAGTAGAGCCAGTGGAGAGTTTACTTGGTGCACCAGGAGTTTTGAGCAAGTACCCCTAGGTTTGAAGGGCCAGATAGAGGTAGTATTACTGTAATCCAGAGAGAGCAGCCTGGGAAGAGGCCACTGTCAGCAGCTATGGCCTTGAGGTAGAAGGAGCCAGCTGGTAGCAAATGCAACAGAGAAGTTTGAGAAACACATGCCCAAGCTGGCTGTTCCTCTTCCCTGCAGAGGTCCCGCTAGTGCCTTCTTTGGCGGCACCCTACCTGAAACCAGAGGTGAGGGGGCTCAGAGGTGCAGACCAGAAGGTGAGCTGCTGAGGCCCCCACAGAGTCGTGAGGGTGGCAAGTGGGTCTGGAGGGCAAAAGGAAAATGTCCTGCACAGCATATTCTTTTTTTTTTTTTAATAGTTTATTGTCAAGTTGGTTTCCATGTAACACCCAGTGCTCATCCCCATAAGTGCCCTCCTCCATGCCCATCACCCCCCTCCCCCTCCCCCCAGACCCATCAGTCCTGTTTGTTCTCAGCATTCAAGAGTCTCTCATGGTTTGCCTCCCTCCCTCTCCCTCACTATTTTTACCCCTTTCTTCTCCCCCACGGTCCTCCGTTAAGTTCCTCCTAATCCTTCTATACGTGCAAACATATGGTAGCTGTCCTTCTCTGCCTGACTTATTTCGCTCAGCATAACACCCTCAAGTTCCATCCATGTTGCTACACATGGCCAGATTTCATTCTTTCTTATTGCCATGTAGTATTCCATTGTGTAGATAAACCACATCTTCTTCATCCATTCATCAGTTGATGGACACTTAGGCTCCTCCCATGTTTTGGCTATTGTTGAGAGTGCTGCAATGAACATTGGGGTACATGTACCCCTATCTGTACAGCATATTCTATAATATCCAACATATGCCCCCTACATCTTTCTGAAACTCAAACACTCAAGAATGCTTGGAGTTGTATTTTATTAAGTCGGTAGTGTATGCCTACCTTCAACAAATATTAATACGTACAAGTGACACTTTTTTTTCTGTAGCTAGTAGTCATAGTTTATAGTGCTGTACAGACTTACAAATCATTTAGACTGATTCCTTGGCTACCGTGAAAGATCAGAAGTACTGCACTAGAGAGTGCTAGCTCCTTCATTTATTGATTCATATGTTTGTTTATTTTACAGATATTCTTTGTTGATTGCCTACTCTAAAAATCTATGGGCTCTGGAGTACAAAGACAAAAATATAACACTAGCCATTCTAGTACCTTGCAATTTAGTAAAGGACACTAATTTGTTGGCAAATAATAATGCAATCCTAGGTTAACAAATAATTTCATCTCAAAGCTGCCTTGCTGTTGGAGGCTGTGTTTTGAGAGGGCTTTCTTGACCATATGTAGGCTCAGTGGAAAAACCCACTATGATCTAGTAGCTCCTTGTGCCATGGGCCCAGTTTTGGCTTACTGTGTTCTAACTACATGGCAGAGTGAGATTGTTCTCATAACAGAAGCAAGAGGGATGACTTTGAATTAGGAACATGTGAGAACGCTTCATGGCAGTGGGTAGAGGGTTTTTAAGGATTTCTAGATAGGAAAATGACAGGTAAGAGCAAAGGCAAAGATTAAGAGGGCAGGACAAGCTGGTTTGAGTGGGCCACAGGGTCTTGGGAGTAAAAATGTAATAGGTGATCAAAGTAGATTAAGGAGCACCTATTTAAAAGAGTTTGGACTTTATTTTGTAGCAGGTGAGTTACAACTGAGGGCTTTTGAGGAGGGAAGGAACTGTGTTCTAGGAGAGTCATTCTACCAGCACTTTGAAGAGAAGGAGGGTTTTAGAGGAAAGTGGTTGAAAGTAATCTATGTCGAAGAAAGATGGCCGTGACCTAGGCAAGAGATGGTGATATAAGAACAAAACCACAGCATCGCGAATAAAAGGAATTGTTGGCAGATAGTATATTTTTATTTTTTTAGTTTATTTATTTTTGAGACAGAGACAGAGTGTGAGCAGGGGAGGGGCAGAGAGAGAGAGGGAGACACAGAATCTGAAACAGGTTCCAGGCTCCTAGCTGCCAGCACAGAGCCCAACGCAGGGCTTGAACCCATGAACCATGAGATCATGACCTGAGCCGAAGTCAGACGCTTAACCAACTGAGCCACCCAGGCGCCCCTGTTGGCAGATATTTTGAGAAAGAAATGACAGATGTAATATAAGAGATTGGAGGGAGAAGTCCTAGTGACTCCGGGTGTCCAAAATGTGAATGCAGGGGTGCCTGGGTCGGGGGTGGGGGGGCTCAGTCAGTTAAGTGTCAGACTCTTGGTTTTAGCTCTGATCATGACCTCCCGGTTTCATGCAGACCCCCTCCATCGAGCTCTGTGCTGGCAGCGTGGAGCCTGCTTGGGATTCTCTTTCCCTCTCTCAGCCCTTTCCTGATTCATGCTGTCTCTGTCTCTCTCAAAATAAGTAAATAAACTTTAAAAATAAAATAGGGGTGGATGGGAGGCTCAGTTGGTTAAGCATCCTACTTGGGCTCAGGTCATGATTTCTAGGTTCTTGAGCCCGAGCCTCTCATCATGCTCTGTGCTGACAGCTCAGAGCCTGGAGCCAGCCTGCTTTGGGTTCTGTGTCTTCCTCTGTCTCTGCCCCTCGCCCACTCATACTCTGTCTCTCTTTCTCAAAAATAAGTAAACATTAAAAAAAAATTAAAAAATAAATGTGAATGCATGAGAGAGAGGGCTGGGCTACGGCAGCTGGCATGAGGGGGTACCACTGTACTTTTGGACATCTTGAGATAGCTATGGCCAAAATATTCACGAGGAGATGCCCTACAAGTATTTAAAATTCCAAATCTACAGTTCAGGGGAAAAAATGCCAAGCAGAAAAATTCTATGTCCAGAAAAAGTTCTACTGTAATTCCTTATGGTAATTCCAAAATGCAAAAAGCTTTAAGAATCACATGTTTTTAAAAAGTTTAGTGCCAAAACTTACTTGGTGACAAACCTGATCTGAATAAATGTGAGGCTTTTATAGTTTGAATAAAGTTTGAATAAAGAGTGCTGTCCCAAACTATACTAAATGGTACCTGTATCAAATTACCTTTTGAAGATAAAACATATTTATAAATTCTGAAACGTATCTGGTCCCAAAGTTTTAGTTGAAGCGTTGTAGATATGTATCAATAATTACATGATGGATTTGTTTTACATTTTAAGAAAGTCTTATCTTATTTTTGATGCATTTGGTATCGAATTTGGTAGGCAAACAGATACGTCTTTGTATCTGAAATTTTTGAAGAATGAAGCATTCTTTGTATGTACCTTTTGCATACACTTTTGTTTGATAAATTTTGATTGATGAAATTGGTATAATACTACTATCCACCCCATAGAACTGTTTAGAGAGCGAAGGAACAGGATCCAACACATAAACGGTATTTTAGTCATCCTACCATTTTAATCAACAACATATTTTCTAAGAAGCATTTTGGAGTTTTTCGGGGTTTTTTGTTTGTTTTTGTTTTTTGCTTTCCCAACCTTCCAAAGTGCAGTGAAAATAAACGTCTCTCTTCTTGATAATGTGAAGGAAGCAGCGGAGAGAACCAGCCTGTCTGGAGAACCTACTATGTATGTGGTGCTTTTAACCCCGGGAAGAGAATATTGTTTTCCTCATTTTCCAGATGCAGAAACATTCTGAAATGTTAGTCATCTAGACTCAGGTCACCCTCAGTAAGGGGTAAACTAACTTCCCTTCATCTAGCTCCCAGAGGAGTGTGAGAGACGACAGGTAAAACACCCTGTCAGGGTGTGAAAAAAGGAGTCATTGTGGGCCTCCAGCATATTTCTGGCTCCCTTTTTAAATTGTTAAAAAGCATGTTGTCTTCCCCTTTGTGCTGTTAGTCTATATAGGTAAAATAACTGAGAATCGGTTCTGATCTCTTTTTCCCTGCTTCCCTGCCATACCTTTCTTCCTAAATAAAGACCTCTGGAAAAACCCCATCTTCAGCCCAGAGAGTCAAGTCTGATTTTCAGACAAGCTGAAAGCAGTATCTTAATTTAATCGGGATTGGGAGGCGGGAAGGGGCGTGGGCTGAGGTGGAGTCTGGTTGCAGTGGCATTGAGTGAGGGTGAGCCAGGGAGGTTTTCTGCTTGCTGTAAGAGGGAGTTACCTGCCCAAAAGGAAATCAAGTTTATTGTAACTTGACCAATACTTGGCAACGTAATCCGGTTCTTCCAATTTTTGATGTGGATGCTTTAAATGAGAGAGTGTCACATTTTCTTCCTCTCTTCCTGAGACCACACGTTGTAGACCTGGCCCCTCTCCCTTCTCAGCCCCGGCTCCCCAGACAAGGTTTCTCTCTCTCACTTCTTGCTGCCAGGCAGGAAATGTTCCTAGCGAAGGGATAAGCGTCCCTTTTCGGGGTGGGGGTGGGGAGGGGAGCGATGAGAAAAGGAAAAGAAAAAGAAAAAGAAACAAAGCAAGAACAACTGCTAGAGCAGCTAGCCCAAGCCCCGGAGGATCACAGCGGGTTTCCAGTTTCCTAGAAACAGGGATTCCACCCACCGCCAGCCCTGACACTAACCTCCCCTCCCCGCCCCCCCATCACCCCTCCCCGCCTCCAGCATTTTCCCCGTCCCCACCCCCACCCCCAGCGGGGCTCGTGGGCGTGTCTTAAGTCTCTGCTAATAGGGCTGCCCTGCGGGCGGGGCCGGCTTCCCGGGGCGCCCCTGACAGCTGCCGGAGCTGGCCCCTAGGAGCTGGACCTGCCACACCACCCCGCCGGTGACCGGGCCCGGGTGCGCTGGCCCATGCTGGTCCCCGCCTTTGTTCTCGGGCCGGAGCGGGGACATGCACGGCTGACGATGGAAGTGGAGGACTCGGGCGGCGTGGTGTTGACCGCCTACCACTCGTACGCTCGCTCTCAGCCGCCCAACTCCGAGCCGCGCTGTGCGCCCAGGGCCGCCGCCAGCCACCCGGGCAGCAGGTACCCAAAGCTGCTCCGAATGGAGCGAAGGTTTCCCGGGCTTGGGGCTTTCACCTCCTGGCTGTGTTTTCTGCCAGGGCATAAAAGCACCATCACTCATTGTTGCTTCAAGTTTTGGTGGATTAGTTGAGTCAGCCTACTGTTCTTTGTATTGTCTTTGATTGCAAGTGGGAAATGCAAGGAGTCTCAGCCGACAATGGTTAAAATCCTTGGCTAGCCGAGGTTAGCAGCTGCGCTGTGTTCTTGATACAACTTGATAAATAAGCGTATGCCTCATTTCTGCCAAATGAATCCATTGACATATTGGAGATTATTTTTAACAAATCATTGGAAATGAGGCACAAGCAGAAAAGGGAAATTTTTTGAATACTTTATCCTAAATCCTCGAATACTGTTGAGAGTTTCTTTAGTAACTGCATGCCACCTGAGCTAAAGCATAGCTGGAGAGAGTCTCTAAAAAGTCAGTCCGAGAGACTTCTAAAGACAGTTTTATTTCTAGATTTTAAAAACTGCTCAAGTGTATAAATAATATTGGTATTATTTAATTGTTGCTGATGTTGACCCAATGCTGTAAATGCAATTATCATTTATTTCTTTTGGGTCAGTAGAAGTCTATAACTATCTCATTATGTGTATTTTCGATTTAATAAAGCAGGGATCTATGTTAAATTACTCTGTATCAATGTTCATCTGTTTGATGCAAGATCAAGGCCAATGTGACTTCCATTAACTGAACAAAAATGTTAGACCCTTAGAAAATTTCCCTGGGCAGACAAAAGTGTTACAATAATAGGTGAGATGGTTTGCTATCCGACTCCTATTTAGGGGAAGTTTTGCTTGTTTAAATGTAGCTAATTATTTACGATGGATTCACTGATGAATGGTTTTCTTTACCAGCGGAAAGTATATGAGGGTTGACATGCTTTTTTGCATCAAGTATATTTTCATTTACTTTTTCTCATACTTCTCTCATTAGTTATGTGATAATGATTATTTCTGTCTCCTAATTGATTTGTGAGGCTTTCAGCAGATTGTGATTTTATTTCAAGGAATATCCTTTTGGCTAGTAACCATGAGAAGAACAAACTACATTGGCATGAGATCTATGTTAGGCTTGACTAACAAAGACAATATTGTTTCTTCCAAAAAGAGCAGGTTGAGTGAAATCTTATTTTTATGTCAAGACAGTAAGGAAGCAACATTTTTCCTCCAGCTTTAGGAACACATTGTTTTAAAGGCTACTTGAAGATACAAACTTGTATTTGTCTTTAGGTTGCTTTCTTTTCTTAAACATTATCCTTGACTCTTGACTTAGATTATGAGTAACTCACTAGATATAAGTGAGGTGATGAGAAGCAGGGCCTTATTTGTGCATTTTTAGATGGTCCTGCTGTAGCCGCCCTGTCTGTAACTGCCAGCAGCTGTCTAGGACCAATAGCCAGATTGTGCCATTTGGGCCTTCCGAAACTGCATCGTTTCCAAAGCAAACTGGAGGAGAAGTTCCATTAACTCAGCATGTGGTCTTGTGGAATGATAATGCAGGAGAGCAAAAGAGTTGTGTGTCATGGTTAGTGTTTTGTCATACGGTGGTGGTGGCTGCCCATTAGGTTTATGTTGCTCCAAGTTTTCATTTCTGGTGACCGTGTGCACCCTCTCTATAGGAACCTTTGTACGACTCACTCTCTGATGCAGGAGATAGTTGACCCTGTCCCCTGCAACTAAATCACGAGAGAATAGCTTAATTCCTTGGTTCCCAGTAACAACAATCAAAATGAAGTTCCTGTATTTACACGGAGCCAGAGGACACCATCAATCATGAGTCTGATAACAGAAATAATCAGGACTGAGTTATTAACCTTTGACTTGCTAACTACTGATCAATACTTCCTTTCAAGCCAAGGAGCAAGATCATATTGTTCCACTTACGAAGAAAGGACTCTGTCTTTCAAGAATCCGCTTTCCTTTAAATTGCTTACATATGTGTAACATATTTGTGGAGGAGTGACCAGCATGAAACTAGGAAGCATGGACCATTGTGTCATCATTCCTGAGCTCCGAGTAGCAACGGTTCAATTCAAAGCAAACCATCTTCCCATTTTCCAAGCCTCCACTCAATCTGACTTTATGTGCTTTTGATTTTGGGGGGCCTATTTTTCCCCACTAAAATATAATCTCAGCCTCTCTCTCTCTTCCTCTCTTCATTATTCTCTTTCGTGCACTGCTGTAGCCCAAGTGCCTAGAGCATTGTGGTAGCTCAGTAAAGATGTGTTGATTTATTCATTAATACACAAAGATGTATTATTTATTCATTAATAAATTAATGAATTCTGACCAAGATTATAAAATGGCCAAGATAAAATGGCAGGATTTTAAATAACAGAAGTCCGCCAGTTTGCACCTACTGTGTGCCAGCCACACCTTATGCTTTTGTAATACAAGAATGGATAAGACAATGTCCCTGCCTTGAGAATGTGGCCCTTTATCTTTCACACCAGTAGGTTTATTAAAAAAAAGATTGGAATGGTGGCAACACTTTGAAATCAAGGGGCTTCAGCTGTAAATCTGGATTGTCAGCTTCTCCTTAAAAGTAATAATAAAAAAATAGAGGATCTAGCGACTCAGGACTCTGATGCCACGTGCCAGCACTGGCTGGAACTGAGTAATAGCTGCTCCATGACGGGTACCCCCAGCTCTGCAGGCTACTGCACTGCCTCCCCCTGGAACTCTGCAGCCTGGGGGCCGGGTGGCTACTGCACTCTCTGTAAGGATTGCCCATTTTAGTTTATTGAAAAATAAGTAGCCAGAAGAAAATGTACTTGCCAGTTACTCAGACTTGGGCTCGGCTCCTGGACCCCACGCATCATCTATGACATTTATTACCATGTGGCCTTGGGTAACTTGCTACAGCTGCTTAGAATAGTTTCCAATACGAATGAAGCATCTACTAATTGTTAATTGTATTATTAATTTTTTAAATATTTTGTTTCTGAGAGAGAGAGACAGCGCGAGCAGGGGAGGGTCAGAGAGAGAGGGAGACACAGAATCTGAAACAGGCTCTAGGCTCTGAGCTAGCTGTCAGCACACAGCCCGATGCAGGGCTCAAACCCACAACCGCAAGATCATGACCTGAGCCAAAGTTGGACACTTAATTGACTGAGCCACCCAGGCACCCCTGTTAATTGTTATTACTGTTACTACTTTTCTTTTAAAGTTTGTTTATTTATTGGGGCACCTGGATGGCTCAGTTGGTTAAGCATCTGACTTTGGCTCAGGTTATGAGCTCACGGTTTGTGAGTTCCAGTCCTTGTCAGGCTTTCTGCTGTCCGCAGAGCCTACTTCAGATGCTCTGTCTCCCTCTCTCTGTGTGAGCTCTCTCTCAAAAATAAACATTAAAAAAACAGTCTCATAAGAAAAGTAAAGTTTATGTATTTTGAGAGAGAGAGCACGCGTGCGCGCACAAGTTGGGGAGGAGCAGAGAGAGGAAGACCGAGAATCCCAGGCAGCCTCCGTGCTGTCAGTGTAGAGCCCAACTTGGGGCTTGATTCCAGAACCCCAAAATCATGACCTCAGCCTGAGCCAAGATCACAAGTCCTTTGCTCAACCTAACAGAGCCACCCAGACACCCCTACCATTATCACTTTTAATCACAGCTGTTGTTGATGTAAAGAGGAGAGTAAAACATTCTTGGTACCAATTCCCAAAATTTATTCATAGAGGAAAAAGACTCGAGTACTAACTATTTGTTGTGAGGAGGGAAGGTAATTCCTTATTTCACAAACATTCTACCTTTACATTCTGTTTGTAAATGAAGAAAGAGAATGGAGGATTGTTAATTCTTAGTTTTGTTAAATGATTACAATTGTGGGATTTTTAGAGAGATTGATCTTGTAGACCCTTATTCAGAATCCAGAGTGAAAATATTAACATACATAGAAAGTGATGTCACTTACAGAATGAAAGGTAGCTGAAGATAAAGCTGGCTAGATTGTTTTCAAAGGTTTTCCAAGTTATATATAGGAAATGTATGTAATATTTTTTGGTGAGTATATAGTATAAAATGGCCATGAGTATTTCTGATGTTCATTTTGTTATAACATAAACTTCCTGAAAGAGAACAAAAATAGAAGAGGAAGAGAATCAGCTCTTCCTCAAAAACAAATAAAGAAGCTAACCAAGTTTAGCCTAGGAATTCTAATTCAACAGCAATGTTAAAATTTTTATAAAGAGGATGTAGTTTTGTAATATAACTATGCATAGTCACAGGAATGATTTGATTAAAATGGAATTAATGATGATTAGAAAATAACTATTGTACTTTGTGGAAAAAAACCCTAAATTTAGCAACTCTTAGCACTGTGTTTTTTGGTAGGATGGAAATTAATTAAAACATTTATTTCAGGGTGCAAACTCTTGTTCAGTTAAGTACTTACATAGGTCTGTGTGAGCTGGACATATACACAGGTACACTAAAATCTGGGGCCAAAACTATTTTTGAATACTTTTTCTAGAAGATTCAGAAACAGTCCTGGAAATAGGATTCTCATGAGAGGATAAGATATTTATGGGTCATTTTTTATGTTATGGTTAAAACCAGAGTCGATGTCTCTGGTTTCTTTTTACAGTGGGGCCCCTGCTGAGTGTAGGTGCCTCCATGTGTGGAGCTGGTGGAAAACATCTGGCACATTTCCTTTGATCCTGTCACTTGGCTAAACATTTGGCCAGTTGCTGTGTCCATTTTTAACCTGCTCACTTCTCCCTGATCATTAATCGTTACTGTATCCATAAAAACTCAGGGAACTAGGGTGTTGTAGAATCACATTCATGAGGGTAAAGATAACTTTTTCTTAACTTTCTATTTTGATAGAATAGACTTCTGGAAAACTTGCCAAAGTAGTACAGAGTGTTTCATGTAACCTTCACTCAGTTTCTGCTGATGTTAGTTAACATTGTGCATAACCCTAGTTTGATGATCAAAAGTGAAAAATTAACGTGGGTGCATATGGTTGACTATGGACTTTATCTTGATTTCATCACTTTTCCTGCTAACATTAGAATTTTTCTGTTGTAGAATTGAACTTGGGATCCTACATTGAATTTCATTTTGCCTCCCAAACCTCCAATCTGTGACTGTCTGTCTTTATTTTTTATGACCTTGACACTTTTGGAGTACTGATTGCTGGCTTTGTAGGAAGTTCTTCAGTTTGGATTGGTGTGATGTCTTCTCATGATTAGATGGAAATTGTACATTTTGGGTAAGAATTCCCACAATGCAATTGGGCCTTTCTTAAGTGCACTATATTTGGAGGGGACGTGATGGCGATCTATCTCACTGATGTTGATGTTTGGCCCTGATCACCTGGTTAAAATGGTGTGTGCTAGGTTTCTCTACTGGTGAACTACTATTTTCCTCTACATAATTAATAAATAACTTGGGGGAGATGTTTTGTGATTATGAAGTATTTCCTGTTTTCTTCTCAAACTTACCTCTACTGATTTCTCAATTCTTCCACATTGATGTATTATATATACTATAAAATCCATATTCACTATTCTCTCTTATTTTATTGTTTTATCTCCCTTTCCTTTAAAAAAATCAGCCAAATATAAAAAATGGTTTCATATCATCTGGTCTGAGTTCATAAAACCTAATCCCTAATTTTCAAAGTTCCATGGTTTTTTGGAAGCAAAATTTTATTATTGTCAGAAAACGAATCTGAAGTCTACTAAATTAAATTAAGAGAGGGTACTTGTCAAATCCCACTTTGCCTGGAGAGTATCATGGAGGCTGTTTTTTTTAGAACTAAGTACTTATTGGAAAACATTTTTCTTTTACCAGTGTCCCTGAGATGATATTTGAACCTTTGCAAATGTATTGTAACTAAAGTAAGCATTTAATTTACATATAATCAAAATTTCTTCTCATTCCACTCTTATACCAAACTATCTCATTTCTGATGTAATTCTTTTTTTTTTTTTTTAATTTTTGGTTAATGTTTTTTATTTATTTCTAGGAGAGAGAGAGAGACAGTGTGAGCAGGGGAGGGTCAGAGAGAGAGGGAGTCACAGACTGAAACAGGCTCCAGGCTCTGAGCTGGCAGTCAGCACAGAGCCCGACGCTGGGCTCAAACCCACGAACCGCAAGATCATGACCTAAGCGAAAGTCTGACGCTTAACCGACTAAGCCACCCAGGCGCCCCATTTCTGATGTAATTCTATTCTGTTTTCTCAATCTGTGGTCTCTAGTTAGCATCGGTTCCAGCCAGAAATAAATGTTATGGAGCAAAGCAAAGGAAGAGAATAAAGTATTTCTCAGAAGAAAATTTCAGAAATAAGGTCATCCATTTAAGTGATAGATTTTGTTGTAAGCCTCTTTGGATGAAACTGTAGGTCATGCATACCCCCATCTAGGGCAGAAATGAACCTTTTCTTAATGAATGACTGTCGTCATTAAGACAGTATAATTTACAGTGGTCTGGGTAGTCAAGGCACCCTATTGGGATGCGAAAGTTTAGTGGCCTTCATCCTAAATAGCCTACGTTGGTGTATTATTGTATGTCTTCTGTAATTTAAATGTTATTTTTTGTCATTATTTCTCAAGGCAGCCTTGAAACCCTTTAGTCATACTTGTTTTCTTTTTACTTATTTTTTTATTTATTTTTATTAAAATTTTTTAAAAATGTTTATTTACTTTTTGAGAGAGACAGAGACAGAGGCATGAGCAGGGGAGGGGCAGAGAGAAGGAGACACAGAATTTGAAGCAGGCTCCAGGCTCTAAGCTGTCAGCACAGAGCCCGACCAGGGGCTCGAACTCACAGACCACTAGACCAAGACCTGAACTGAAGTCAGAAACTTAATTGACTGAGCCACCCAGGTGCCCCACTTCTGTTCTTTTTAATGTTGTTATTTTAGCATGCCTTATGATTTACTTTTCATTGGATAATCAGGGCTGTAAGAACTGTGGGAAGAAAGTGCTATTCAGAGGACCAGATGTGTAACCTAACACAAGACTTTGATAGCATTTATTTCCGTTTCTGGAGTGTTTCTTGGTTTACTTTTTTCCTTTCAGTTTCTTGCTGTGTTCTGGTTACTGGAGTTAGTGAGTTTTGTATAATGTGTCATTCTTCACCCATGGAATCTCATGTGCCCATTTCTTTGTGATTACTAGGGGATGAACTTCAGAACAAAATAATAACACATCCAGTTCTCTAAAATGGGAACTAAAGAAAGTAGTAGATTGTTTCACTACATATTCATCTTAAATATCTGGGGTTCACATTCTTTCAGTATCAAATGTGTTATGTTACTCTTCAATAACTGAGTCTTACAGATAAAACTATGCCTTTGACAGGCATTAAGTGCTCAATGATTCCAAGGGTGGGAGAACATACACTAAGTGTCACTCAGAGAACCAGCTGCCTTGTCTCATGTTACTCTTAAAAACTAATTAAACCTCTGCATTCCATTTGTGATTCCTCAGATTGATAGATGATGACTGCATACAGGCACACAATGGAGAGGACAGGAAGCTAAAGACAGAGTAGTGTGCAGAATTTTAAAATTGTCAAACACTTGAGATTTATCTATACTATTTTAGTAATTCTTAGTTGGGGTGCTGATCATCTTATGTACAAGAGAGAAGTCTTTACGTCTATGTTAAATGCGGTTGGCCACAAAATTTACTTTTGTACATCTGTAATGTATAGAGATAAGAATTCCTCTAAGCTTTCCTATTGAGTATTCATTGATGAAAATCAATTTAGAAAATGCTGGCCAACACATTTGCCTTTATACAAAGATCCATCAGTGTTTTTATATTTTCAGATCTGTAGAGATAGCTGACAGGTGCTTAGAAAAAATGTTGAAAGTACAAAAATGGCATTGTAATTAATAATATGGCATTTGATCTCTTCCCTTGACACTTCCCTACCCTCATTACCACATCTAAAAATTCACACAGTAATGAAAGTTGACACATCTGTGGTTGGAACTAAACCCATATATAAGTAGCTGGAAATGAAGAGCCGAACAAAAGAGGATAAATGTAGTCAGAGAAGTATGGACTAAACTTCTTTCCAGCAAATTCCCTTAACAATAGGTAGCCAGAGAGTTTTCACCTGTCATAACAGAATGATCATTTGGCAGTTAATCATGTAGTGTCCTATGATGTCATTTCTTTTTTTTTTTTAGGCCTATTTTTATTGAGAACTTATTTAGCTTAACATATATTATTTAATCCTTACAGTAGTCCTGGGACTAGGAAGAAAGTAAGGCACAGACAAGTATCCCAAGGTCACTCACACAATGAGATAATGACTCCCACCCAGCCCTTCCAAAACTGGTGCTTTTAACCTATTGTTTAAATTTTGAAACATTATTTAGTATAGTATGGATTTAGTGTTTTCCTGTCTCAGTTTTTCTAATGTTTTATTTATTTCTAGGAGAGAGAGAGAGAGAGAGAGAGCGTGAGCAGGGGATGGTCAGAGAGAGAGGGAGTCACAGACTGAAACAGGCTCCAGGCTCTGAGCTGGCAGTCAGCACAGAGCCCGACGCGGGGCTCGAACCCACGGACCGCGAGATCATGACCTAAGCGAAAGTCGGACGCTTAACCGACTAAGCCACCCAGGCGCCCCATTTCCTGTCTCAGTTTGATCATAGGTTAGTTGAGAGCAGGGACAGTATTATTATTGTGTCCTCCTTAGCAAACTAGCAATTTTCACATAGTAGGTGTTACAAATACTAGGTTTTGATTTAGTCCTTCCTTTTGCAATCATTTTAATTCTGTTTTAATGTAATAAGCATGCAGTGGGTTAAATATGAAGGGATAGAAATAGTTTGAAACATTTTGTTATCACTTGAAGCAAGAGCAATGTTAGAATTTTTTTCCATTAATTTAAAAGCTGTATTCTTGCCCGTCATGCAATCTTAGGTAATGGTTTTTTTAAAGTAGACAAAACGTGCTGGAGAAGTCATTCAGTTTGACCAAGAAAGTGAGATCTAAGCAATTAGTAACAGGAAATCTTCCTGTGGCTTTTTTTTTGGGGGGGGAGGGCAGAAGTAGGGGAGGACAGTTTTTAATACTTTAATCCTTAGGTTGATATTCTTAGTAAGTAGCTCTTAGAACTTTTCATTTTAGTTTTATTAATTGCTTTCTTTAACTACTAAGATAGATTTCTGTGGTTAAAATATTTTTTTCACTTCATTCCTTGCAATTTGACTCAGCATAATTCCTTTTTTATTTCTTTCTCTTCCTTTCTGGGGGAGCTCCAATAAATTATTTTTTAATTAGTTTTTTTCTTATTTTAGCATAGTTAACATACAGTATTATGATAGTTTCACATGTAGTGATTCATCACTTCCATACAACACCCTGTGCTAATCACAAAAAGTGCCCTCCTTAATCCCCATCCCCTATATCACCCATCCTCCTGCCCACTTCCCCTCTGGTAACCATCAGTTTTCAATAGTTGAATCTGTTTCTTGGATTATTCTTCCCACCCCTTTCCTTTGCTTGCTTGTTTGTTTAGTTTCATACATTTCACATAAGAGTGAAATCATATGGTATTTGTCTTTCTCTGACTGACGTATTTCACTTAGTATTATACTCTTTAGCTCCATACATGTCATTGCAAATGGTAAGGTTTCATTGTTTTTATGGCTGAATAATATTCCATTATATATTTGTGTACACAAATGCACACACACACATACATACATACATACATACACACCACATCTTCTTTATGCATTCATCTGTTGATGGACACTTGGGCTGCTTCCATAATTTGGGTATTGTGAATAATGCTGCTGTAAACATAGGGGTGCCTGTGTCCCTTCGAATCAGTGTTTTTGTATTTTTTGGGTAAATACCAGTTGTACGATTACTAGATTTAGGGTAGTTGTATTTTTAAATTTTGAGGAACTTCTGTACTGGTTTCCACAGTGGCTGCACCACATTGCATTCCCACCAACAGTGCAGGAGGCTTCCTTTTCCTCCACATCTTAAAAAAAAATTTTTTTTAATGTTTATTTAGTTTTGAGGAAGAGAAAGACAGAGTGTGAGCAGGGGAGGGTTAGAGAGGGAGACACAGAATCTGAAGCAGGCTCCAGGCTCTGAGCTGTCAGCACAGAGCCCAGTGTGGTGCTTGAACTCACTTACCCTGAGATCATGACCTGAGCTGAAGTTGGATGCTTAACCGACTGAGCCACCCAGGTGACCCATCTTTTTCTCTACATCTTTACCAACACTTGTTTGTTATATCTTCTTATAAAGATATACTTATTTTTGAGAGCGAGCAAGTGAGAAAGGAAAGGGTCAGAGAGAGAGAGAGAGGTACAGATCTGAAGCAGACTCCATACTGACAGTGGCAAGCCTGATGCCGGGCCCAAACCCACAAACTGTGAGATCATGACCTGAGCCGAAGTCAGATGCTCAACTGACTGAGCCACCAGGTGTCCCTGTTATATGTTTTACTTTAGCCATTCTGACAGGTGTGAGATAATATCTCACTGTAGTTTTGATTTGTATTTCCCTGATAATAAATGATGTTGAGCATCTTTTCATGTGTCTGTTGGATATATGGATGTCTTCTTTGGAAAAATGTCTGTTCATGCCTTCAGCCCATTTTTTAATTGGATTATTTGTATTTTGGGTATTGAGTTGTATCCGTTCTTTATATGTTTTGGATACTAACCCTTTATCTCATATATTATTTGCAAATATCTTCTCCTATTCAGTAGATTGCCTTTTACTTTTATTGATTTTTTCCTTTGTTCTACAGAAGCTTTTTATTTTGATGTAGTCCTGATAGTTTATTTTTGCTTTTATTTTTCTTACCTCAGGAGACATATCTAGAAAAATGTTGCTAGGGCTGATGTCAGAGAAATTACTGCCTGTGTTCTCTTCTAGGAATTTTATGCTTTCCTGCCTCACATTTAGGTCTTTAATCCATTTTGAGTTTATTTTTGTGTATGGTTTAAGAAAGTGGTCCAGTTTCATTCTTTTGCATGTAGTGGACCAGTTTTCCCAACACCGTTTGTTGTGTCTTTGGGGTGCCTGGGTGGCTTAGTTGGTTAAGCACCCAGCTTCGGCTCAGGTCATGATCTCACAGCTTGTGAGTTCGAGCCCTGCATCAGGCTCTGTGCTGACAGCTCAGAACCTTGAGCCTGCTTCGGATTCTGTGTCTCCCTCTCTCTGCCCATCAACCACTTGTGCTTAGTCGCTGTCT
Source organism: Proteles cristata cristata (assembly GCA_017311185.1). Classification (NCBI taxonomy): domain Eukaryota; kingdom Metazoa; phylum Chordata; class Mammalia; order Carnivora; family Hyaenidae; genus Proteles; species Proteles cristata. The sequence continues at coordinate 1,579,396 of JAESUZ010004989.1, read as the reverse complement.
CTCAATCTCTCTCTCTCTCTCTCTCTCTGTCTCTCAAAAATAAACATTAAAAAATTTTTTTATAAAGATACTTTTTCCCATTATATATTCTTTACTGCTTTGTTGAAGACTAATTGGCCGTATAATTGTAGCTTTATTTCTGTGTTTCCTATTCTGTTGATCTATGTGTGTGTTTCTGTGCCAGCACCACAGTGTTCTGATGGCTGCAGCTTTGTAAAATAAGTTGAAGTCCAGAATTGTGATGCCCCCAGTTTTGTTTTGTCTTTCTCAAGATTGTTTTGGCTATTCATGGTCTTTGGTGGTTCCATATACATTGTAGGATTTTTTGTTATAGTTCTGTGAAAAAGGCTACAATATAAGAAATCTTAATGCAAGTTGAGAAACAAAACTCCATGAGAATTATTGGGTCTTTCCTATTTTCTCTCCCAGTATTCAGTCAGGTTTTTGCCTTGCCGTGGTTTGAAGCCAACCAAGAGACCAATCCAGGTTTTAGACCGTACTTCTGTGAGGATCAGTTTTGTTCTAAATCTTGCTCAAAAATTTAGATACGATAAGGGAGGTTGTGGCAGTCCAGACCTCTGAGCCATGCTTTGCCTTCCCCAAGTCTGAGAGCATAGCTCTTATCCATCAGTGATCTTGGAGCAATGGATAATGCTGACTTAAATTGCTCTCCAAGGATTCCTATTTTGAAAATTATTTCAGGGCCCAAAGTCGCCTAGCCTTGAGTCATCTGGAGAGGTCAGAGTCAGAATGGCCTCTGGCTCCGTGCACTTATGTTTATTTCACAAGGTATTCATTTTGATAAACTCAGGTCGACAGTCATTGTAGTTATATGTAAGCAGCATGGCCCTGACTTCTCTGCTAACAGCTGTTAGGAGTCTCTTCTAACTATTCTGAACCAGCCAGAGAGTTCAGAGGGTGTTACAAACAGGAATGAAGCATCCTGAAAGACTCATGAGTAAAGACTGCAAGGAACAATCTCTGTGGCACGAGAGGGAAGCCAAGTGTGGGAAAGTGTCTTGCTGAGAGCTTCATAGGAGTAATCAACTTGTTGAGCCAGACTCTGAATTCATTCTGCTAACCCTGGTCACCCGCGCAGGCCCACAGCATGGTCTCCTGTGTTCTTGGAGCAGTCAAGTTAACAGTGCGGAAATCATGGCAGCAGGGGAAACTGGCTCTCTCACTGGGAAACATTAAGGGTATAGAAGCAGAGAAAAGGTGGCAACAATTATGAGAATGGCATTTCCTTAGCTTCCTTTCAAACGTGGTTACAGCTACCCTTACGTTATCTCACTAAGTTAACGTGGAGAGTCTTGAAAACATACTTGTTGTGGCTTTTCATTGGAATCTTAAAGAAAAACATTTGGTGACCTCAATAGAGTAAGCAATTAAATGGGAAAAGAGCTGACTGTAAGTTTCCGCAGATTTTGTTTTGAAAAACAGAGGATGCCTGGCCCCTGTGATTTTTAACATACCACAACTTAACTTCTCTCCCTCCTCATTTATAAAGCTCAGTGATTACAAGGTCGACCGGGCAACTGTTTTTGTAAAGTCTGAATTGTGCTTAGTTGCAGAAAGCTCCGCACTAGAGGACCCCTACCACTTCTAGTTGCTGGAAGCATGTCATTGGAAAAAGCAGGCCATGCTCTGCCTATTTAAAGCTGTGTCATCCTTTGTGGGGCAGTGAGTCAACACCAGCTAAAACAACATGAGTCACTGCTTAGCAGAAGCCTGAGTGAAGCTGATTTCTATTATACCAATCTTAAACAAACATGATACTTATCCAGACTCTAAAGTAGTTCTTATTATGGTAATTAAAAAAAATTAGCACCAATTTTCTTTAGAGCCTATAGAAGGACTCTATGTGTCTTAAGAAGGAACTCTCTTTAGTAAACCAGATTTTAATGTGGTCTCTTCTCTCTTCTGTTTCTTCCACTCTCCATCTCCAACCTGTTCATACCCGATTCAGGTCATTCTTATTCTTTTAGGCTGGATTCAGAGGTATTGAATTCAAAACCATAAAATCACAACTGTAATCTTACAGCTGTTGGCTTGCAATCTTCGTATTTCTCAGGAGTGTAAAAGATTGTTCTAAGGAGGACCAACACTAGGGGTAGAGAAATAATTTAGAAGGATAATGCCTTTGTTCAAGTAAAGATGATAAGGGGTTGTGGGAGTACAGGGGAAAGGGAGTAGTGGATTCTGGAGGAGAAACAAGCAATGGAGTTGGTATAATTCGATGATTAGATGCATACTGGGGGCCAGGAGAAAATTACTTGGGTTTCTGTTTTGAAGTGTTATTAACTGAAATTGAGAATTCTGGTAGATGAGCAGATTGTAGATGGGGAGATGAGTCTAGCAGGTGAAAATTGAAAATTATACTGAGTGTCTATGTCCAGCTGGTAGTTGGCTCTACCTGCTGGCAGCTTGGGAGGGAGATCAAGGCTGAAGATTCTAAGCTCTTTATTCATGAGAGATGTCTGCATTCAGGAGAGAATTAAAACCAGTACTGCGTGCGATCTGGCAGGGAGAATAGAGTGTAGAGACGGCAGAGAAACAAAGGTAGAAACCTGGGGAGCGGTGCCAAATAGGGAAGGGCAGAGAGAGCATTGGGAGATCAAGAGACTAGGAGCATTCTGGACATGAAGGCATTGGGTTTAGAATGAGCGGACAGCCTTATGAGGGGTAGCTAAATGACCAATAATGTTAAAACTGAAAATCCTCCCCCCGCCCCCCGGATTTGTAGGGAGGATAGCAGTGAAGATCTTGGCTAGAGTGGATTTAATAACGTTGTAGAGGTGGAAGCCAGTTTGCTGCAGGTTGAAGGGTGAGGTGAGGAAACAGAGCAAGTAGAACCTATTATAAAAACGTAGCTTATGGGAAGGTACAGAGAGAGAAAAGGCATACTAAAGGAGGGAGCTTTTAAAACTTACCCCCAAAAGGCTGAAAATTCCATCAAAGTCAAGAAAGAAACCTAGATTTCTAAAATGCAAGACTCAAACACATTTGGTCCTATTTAATATTTTTTGACCATAACTTTTTTGCATATAGGATAAAACTTTAACCCCAGCCCCACAGTAGTAGAGAAGCCCTGTTAAGACAAGAATATTCTCTGTTTTCTTTGTTGCAGAATTTTTAACTACCTTCCCCTCCCCCGTCCTAGAGTCTGGTGCTCCATAGAGTCTTAACAAATGGTTGCTGATGGAAGGTAGTAGAGGCTGAAATGTGGACATGAGATCTGTCCTGTGGTCAGGGAGCTACCAGGGAAATCTTCTAAAATCTGAGCATCACTTCTTTTGTGACATCGTCTTCCCTGGCTGCCTCCCCCTCAAATCAAGTTGGGCATATCTATTGCTGTGCCTTCTCTATCTACCTCACTCATTCTTCTGGCATTGCACTTCCCCCACTAGCTAGTAGCAGCGCTTCTGTAGCTGACTTCTCTAAAGGCCGGGAGTTTACTGATGCCCAGGGCCATGTCTTCCTCTTCTCAGTATCCCTGGCCTAATACAGTGCTAGGTACTATATATATGAACAATTCATTCATAATAATTAATAATCTCTCAAATATATGATGATATTTTCAGAATTTGCTACGATTTTTGACCCTGAAAGCATTAGAAATCTTGGATTGGTAATCTGTTAGGGAATATACTGTTTTGATTTTACATGCTACCTGCTCTCTCGTGATCCACAGAATTAACCTTTACTCATAGTTTAACATAAACTCATGGCAATATGGTATGAAGTGAAGAATAATTAATAAAAATCAAAAACTGGTGACAGTTGTAAAAGAGTATGCCTAGATACATTAAAGTCAGAAACGGGTCATGAAGAGAAGCTAAAGAAACCCTCCGTTTTAAAGGTTAAATTTTGCTTAAGGGTAATTTTACTCATTAAAACAAGAACTTAAACTCCAATTTTCACAATAAAGGTAAAGTTGAACAAGCATCTTTTAAGCCTCTGTATACCATATGTTGGGTTCTGGGACTACAAAAATGGTTAATAGTCCATCCATCAGTGAGAATAGACAGACTTCCTCACAGGTTATTTCAGCTGCCTCTGAAGTGCAGCTCACTGAGGACAGACAGGCCGCCTCTCCTTCTGTGCCCCTAGCCCAGTGGCCCAGTGTGGACCCTTGGTATTTCATGGTGAAAAGAATGATGGAGGAACAGTGAGTGGGGTTCTCTAGGAGAACAGAGGATGTGTAAGTAAAGTCTCCAAGAGTGAGCATACGCTTCCAGATATAAATTAAATAGGTCTTAGGGATAAAAATTTCAGCATAGGGAATATAGTCAATAATATTAATAATGTCATATAGCGCCAGATGGCAACTACGCTTACGGCAGTGTATTTCACAGTGTATCGATTGTCGAACCACTATGTTGTACACCTGAAACTAATTCAACACTGGCTGTCAACTAAACTTTCATTGAAAAAAAAAAAAGGATAAGCACAGGTCAGTGAGGAATGCGAGCAGGAAGTGTCTTTGGCAAAAGAGCCTTTGGGAGGAAAAGGCATAACAGCCACTTCCTGGTATCACTCAGGCTGGGTGAGGGGAGTCTGAGTCTGGGTGAAATGATTATGGTCAGATTGAACACAGTTCACGCCCGTTTCTTTATTTGGATAATGGAAGGGTTCCATTGATTAGTTGATCTCTAGGGATTCTTTGAACACTTAATTCTGTTTTCCTCTCTTAGTAAGTTAGAAATGAAGGTAATTAGAAACTCCTAGATGTTTAACCAAAACATGGCTTTAGATCTGTGCTAATTGCATAATAACACCTTTCCACTTCTTAATTTTGCTTATTTAGTTGATCTCTCAGGTACTTAAGCTGTCTGTGCAGTAAGCCCAAGTTGTGGCCAGTGTTAGTGGCTTCAGTTACTCAGAGTTTGGTTTATTTCAACCAGCCTACCCAAATCGGTATTGGTATATCAGTAACTGTTTGTCTTTCAGCCTTTCTTTGAAAAAGAGAGGCTGTCCAGTAAGCAGAACTGATTTTTCTGATGATCATAAATTGGTAGCCCAATTAATAGGAATGTTGGATACCATTTAAGGCTGCCACAGCACTTTATTTTTATTTTTTGTTCAAGTTTAAAGAGACCATTCACTGATATTTTACCTTTTTATCAATATGTATACTAGATTTAATATTTCTATTTATATTGGTACATTAGAATAAATTTACTGCAATTTGAATAAAGCAGAGACTTCCAAGATGTCCGAACATGTTGAATATTTTCTCTGTGTGTTTGCGCGCGCGCGCGTGTGTGTGTGTGTGTGTGTGTGTGTGTGTGTGTTTAAGTAGGCTTCACACCCAGCATGGAGCCCACTTCGGGGCTTGAACTCATTACTGGAGAGAATACAGGATTTGCTTCATTGAAGAAATGGTGTTTGAGTTAGACATGTGGATATATACTATGTGATATGCATATATTGGCGTACAGATAGGGATGTGGTCAAAGAGAGGGTGTAGGAAGGGTCCAGTAATTCAGCTTGAAGGTATCCAGGATTGGTGAGGGAAGTAGTAGTAGATTCTGTACACATATTTGCAGGATTTTATTTGTGAAACGGGGTTGGCTTAACTAATGAGTTATTAAAGAGATACCAATTATTTTAGCCAAAGCAATGAAAATAATAAAAAATACCTCACTTTGGGAGGCTGTCTTCAACTCTTTATAGATCCCATATAATTTACTGAAAAATTAATTTTGAGATAATCAGATTTAAACAAAAACTTCTTTTAGAATTCTCAGAATTTATGTACCCTCCCAGTCAAATACCGGATAGAAACTTGTTACACACTGGAGGTAGCTTGCTTAATAATAATCATAAACATATGCCAGAATCCTAGGGGTTCAAAGTCCCAGTCTTCAGACTTCACATTTGGTAGAGCCATAGACAGCTCTTATCCCCAGTTAGCTTCCTTGTGGTTGGATGACACAGCTGGGTATCGTGGGCGACAGAGTTTTAGCCGTGTGTGAACAAGAGGGATACGAGACATGCAGAGGGGGAAGACTTAAACTCAATGCTAGTGAAACCCCAACCCCCGCAGGCATTTCGGTAATTCCGTGAAGACCAGAATGTTGCTAAGAACAGATTTTGGAGGTCATCTCAGACTTGGTCAGCTGCAGTTAAGCCCGTGGCTGCTGGGGTTATGGAATGCAACCCTATTTGTTTTGGGAAAGTGATAAAGAGATTCAGTTACAGGTTTTCTGCCTTCTTGGAATGATGCTACCCCTAGAATAGAATTCTCCACATACCCAAGCATGAGTAGACCTCAAGTTCAGCAAGTATTCAATTAAAAGATCCGTTTGCTGCAGCAGTACCTAATTTGGGAAACTGTTTTCCATTCAGGATATCTTTTTTTTTTTCCCTGCTTTAGGATGAATTTACTTAAAGCCAAATTATGAATACTTTTGTCAGAAGTTTGATAAACTATTGAAGTGAGATAACTTGTCACAAACTAAACATGTATAACAGATATTGTCTTTTAATTTGGAATTGTCTTCATTACTCAAAGATATTTACATGAAAGCAAAAAGTAATGCATTTTATGTTTTCTTGTCACTTCTGGCTTGGGGACTTGAGTTGTATTTTTAAAAAAGAACTATTTTTTATCATGTAGTCCCTAGCTTTTTCAAATCATCTAACTCTTTGAGAATCTAATAAAGGGGTTATGCCCCTGTGAAAAGTACACATGTAGGTAATCCATGAATCACAGGTTAAGAAGATGCTGGTCAAATCAGTATTTAAAATCTGCCCTCCCCCGCACCCCCCATCCTGAGGATCCTTACATTTATAGCTCTTATGATCATTTTATAGATCCTGAGAGGGTTGTTTCCCTAGTACCTAGAGATTAGCTTTGAACAACTGGAGGAGAAATTCAATATAAAAATAGCCCATAGCTAACCTGAGGGCCAGCTAGAATGCCTGCAGTGTGGGGGCTGCCGTTCAAGTCTGTCTCCCTATAATCAGGGCACTTCTGGATGGCATTGCCATGGTGGGCAGTGTCTGTGGCGTGGGCATTTTGGGCTAATGTGGGAGGCTGCCTGGGCAGAGGCTCAGAGTGCCTAGGCTTACAATTTAATACCTGTACGAATAGGATAGGTCTGTTCTCAGAAGTGAAAAATGTTGGCATCAACGTTTAATGAGGTCATGGCACAAGAAGATGCTGAGTTTTAGCCATTTCTTAAGGAAGGTGTAGAGGAAGTGGAAGCCTCTTAGTATTTCACATATGACTAGTGGAAGTTATGCAGATTGTTGTTAGGATGACAAAAGAAATAATCCTTTTGACCCTCACACCCACAGTCCAAGGCCCTTTTCCTTATTGGGAGTCTGCTGTGTTTCTGGTGTTTCTAGTGCTTTCTTCAGATCCCCATGCAGGTGTGTGCTCTGCACATGTGACCACCAATCCCTACTCTTGTGTGCCAAGACAGAGAGAAATGTTTGTTTATGCAAATGGAGCATTTCTGAGATTAGGGATAAAGCTTTTAGTACATCTTTAGCCAATATAATCGTAACAACATGAGGCAAAAATGTTTGAGCTAAAAGTCAATCAGAGCAAACAACTGATCTGATCTGTTTGCACATTATCTACCAGTAGCCACACTGCACTCACACTAGAGACTGAAGAAAGGTTAGCTGAAGTCTGAGTAGTAAATCAGTAGTGTGTCTTTCTAGGAAAGTTAGAGACATAAAAGCCAAATAAAATACCACCCTCTCCTATAAACATTCCTTGGTAGCATTATCTGACAGATTTCTGGACTGGACAGATATTCCTTCTTACTCAGGATTTTCTGTTCTTCCTTGATTCCAGACATCCTGTTCATCAAGTAGTTTACAGGACATTTGAGGTCCCAAGGGTCCTTAGAAAACACCTAGCCTTACTTTTCCAGTGAGGAAACTAAGATGGTAAGTAACTCAAGCCTCCAATATTCCAATATTGCTGTACTGTTATTTTATGGGGAGGACTCATTACATTGTTTCATATTGTCATCATGTCATTCCTTCCCATATAACATGCGGCATCGTAACATAACATTTCTCTCTTCACAGACTGTCAGATGGTGTGTGTGAAACCAAATGTAGGTTTTTGTGGGAGTGTTGGGCATTTATTGATGTAAAAGTGCACTCCTTCTCAGACGTTGGGATAGAGGATGTGGTTTGATTAGGGGGGGATCAGCCTGCCCTTTGTAAACGGGTATTTTCATGCTGGAAGGTATCGTTACTTTGTATTGACAGGTTATTCTTAAGTAGCAATTGAAGTATATACAGATGGCTTCAAAGATATACCCTCAGTGCACATTTAAAGTTCAGTGAGGACCTCAGGGAGAAAAAAGTGATATCTGCAAAATGTCATTTATTTTTTAAAATAATTCTTGTTTCATGGTTTTATTGAGAGACCATCGATATACAGTGCTGAGTAAGTTGAAGGAGTACTACATGATGATTTGACTTCCCTATATTGTGAAATAATTGTCACAACAAGTTTAGTTAACATCCATCATCTTGTTTGGCTAAAAAATAAAACAACAAGCATGCTTTTTTCAAAAATACCTTTAAAGATAAACTTGAGCCTAGTTTTCTTTTCTGGATTCCTTTCTTCTGTCTACTGGACTTTTCTGTTTAGAGAAGGCAACTTAAACTCATCGTGCCCTTGAAGGTGCCCTGCAGTCTCTCATCTCTGGGTCTGTATACAGAATAATAAATGCTAACATTTATTTAGTGCTTCGTGTAAAGCTGGCACTGGTCCAAGTGCTTTATGTGAATAAAGCCCCAAGAGTTTTACTCCCAGGAGGTAGGTACCATTTTGCTTCTCATTTTACAGATTGGGAAATGACACAAGAGGGTGGGGCATTTGCCCAAGTGAAGTAGAGTGGCCTCACTCCAAAACCTCTGCTGCTGGTGTTTTGAAAATTGTGATGGGGCGCCTCAGTGGCACAGTCGGTTAAGTGACTGCCTCTTCATTTTGGCTCAGGTCGTGATCTTGAGTTGGCATGTTAGAGCCCCACACTGGGCTCTGTGCTAATGGTGCGGAGCCCGCTTGGGCTTCTGTCTCTCCTGCTCTCTCCCCCTCCCCTGTTTGTGCACAAGTGCACACACACACTCTCTCTAAAACAGAACATAAAAAAAAAAAAATCCCCAAAAAACAAAAACACAAAGAAAATTGTGGTGATATTTACATACGAGAGCCTGTGCTTCTTAACTACGACCCTCTGCCCCCTTTCTGCTCGTGCTGCTTCCCTTGCCTGAAGCGCCTCTTCCCCACTCTTCTGCACCAGGTTAAGGCCTATCACGTTTGGTCTTGGGTCACAAATTACATCGTACGGAAGTCCTGCCGCACTACCTTTTCCTTTTTGCTTCCATCCAGCACCAGTTCGTTTCCTTTGCGCTGCTCCCAGTGAGCCTAGAGCCTACTGCAACCCTCGACTTATTATTCCAAAAATAATGATGGTGTAGCTGCACCCTGTCCCCTAAGCACTGGAACCGTTATCCTTACGATCCCAGTACCGAACAGCACATCCTATCAATGCTTATGGGATGGAGGGAAGGGGGCGGTGTGCGGAGCTTCTTCCCCAGAGCTGAAAAACAAAATAATTGACTCTGGTTAAAACTGATTACAGAAGACGGTTTCTTATAAAATAAGAAATAGAAAATGAAACCCTGAAGAGAGACAGGGAAATTATCATCAAGGTCAGGTTCCACATGGTTAGTTGCCTATATTTTCACTTAGTCAGATTTTAGCTCATTAAAAAGAAAAATTAAACGAAAAACCCAAAACACACAAAAATGAAAACAGTACAATCCCAGGCTGTAAATTGTGAATGAGAAAGGAAATGCGTTTGTTTTTCACACTGTCAAAGTAAAATTTCCATGACCTCGTTGTATAGCAGTCCCTCTTCTTGGAGATAATACGTCTCTATTAAAATGCAGCATCTAATTTAGGGCTCAGTAGCTTGGGATGATTCAGAAGATTAGACAAACGTATACTGCAGTGGGGTGTCTGCAGTACCCACTGGGTCTCTGTGGGGGTGGCACTGCCAGATCTATTAACAGCGGCAGCATCATAGGTTGATTACGAAATCCTAGAATGCTGTCTCTCTGTAATTGTACAAATCATGCTTTTTGCTGTTTCATTTTTTCCCCTGATTTTTGTTTGATTTTCTGTCTTTGAAATTCTCTAGGGTTATGAAGTTAATTGTCAATTGCTAAGATGGGAAGCCAATTTTCCTATTATAAAAAATAGCAAAGCCGCTTCCATTTTGAAGACATATCTCCAAAACGTAAAAAAAATTCCAGGCATCTGGCAAATCCAACTTCATAAAATAGGAATTACTTAGAAAGGATGGAGGGCTACATTTGTAGAACAGACCAATTTGATTATATTTTAACTATTAAATAGATTAATTTCCAGGGTGGTCATTCTTTATTGTAAGCATTTAATTGACATTAAATCATATTAAGAATTTAATTTTAGCTCCCTGTACAAATTGGCCAGTGCTCATTTACCTTTGGTAGACTAATGAGATTTCTACTCTGCCATGTTTTTTATTAATGCCTATTACTGCTCTTTATAGGCATTAATAAATGGGAAAATATGAATGGGGCCACATGGAATTGTTTCCCCTACTTAGTACAGTGACCGCTGTTTCTGGAACTGTTTCAAAAGATTATGAATGCTGTCATTAAGTATCGGGTCCCCAGTCCCAAATTCAAACCAGGCAGCTGAACAGACCTTCCTACCTATTCTGATTGTATCACTGGCATCACAAGTCAGCAGTGAACTGGTGCTTAACATTCACATTTCCTTCTGAGCTTTCTCTTGGTCCTCTCTGTCTAGCTTGCTCTCTTACCATCTTTTCTGTCCACGTCCGAAACCATTTGTGTCTCCCATTGTCACAGACCTCAGTGACAGAGGCTCCAGGCTCAGCAAAACCAGCTGCTAAATCCACTTCAGCCACTGCACAAAGAGGAGCATGTCTAAGTGGAAAGGACTGCTGTGAAGCAGGTTCTGGAAGCTTCTCGTCTGGGGTGGTGTCAGTTCTTAGCCTGGAATTGCTGTGTGGTGACACACAGGCTTTGCCTCCTCTCAGCTGAAGAGCACAGCCAGGTAACAATGAGGTTGCTTGTTCCTCTCAACACCTCTTTATCATCTCTGGTCACGGTTCAGGAATGCGGAGGTTAGGCTCCTAAGAAATGCAGTCAGTATCATCGCACCAAGTTCTGGGTTTATGTTTTTCCTCTTGACGTGCTCGTAATCATTCAACTTGCTTCTGTCTTTGACCCACTGACTGATGACTTTTTTTTTTCCCTGTTGTTGCTATAAACACTGTACCTCGGAGTATTAGGTAAAAATAGAGCCCAGACCTTTCCTAATAAACCAGTAGCTTCTGTATCTTATAAAAATGTCACTTAGTTAAGTGGTTCTGAGTCTAGGCTATAATTTGAGAGGGGACAGAGAAATAAGGAACTGGTGCTCTCTGTGTGCCCAGTGGGAGAGAGTACGGGTGAACTTATTTTGTACTTTTTTTTTGTTTTTGAAGGAATGAGTCTTTGAAAGGGAGTATGGAATATTTCTGCTCATTTTCAGTACATTATTACAATTGTGAAAGCTTAAAGTAAGAAAAAGAAACACACTACTTTGACATGAGAATCACTGTTCTTGTCTAATTAAAAATAAATTTCTTCATAGTAGCCTTTAAAACTTTTTAAAGGTGTTCCTATGTTATTTAACGCAAAGTGACAGTGAGAACAAGTATTATGTTTACAGTGAAGGAAAGTTGAGATAAACTCTGTATATCTTTTTTCCTGTCCCCTATCTGTATATGTGATTCAAGGGGCTAACACAATCTCGTGATTTACTCTTACAAAGTTTCCCCTTGTTCTATAGTTGTGGACCATGGTTGGAAGAACATTATATGTAAAACCTCACAGAGTTTAATGTTTGATTGGTGATTGAGTCTTAAAAATCATTCTTAATAAAACAGATACTTTAAATTAAATGAAAAGGCAATATATGGAAGAATGGAATGAGTTGAGACATTTTATTTTTGTTATGTTTTGAGTTCTGATGGTCTTCTCAGAAGTGTGGCTACTGGATCTTTCTTACTCTGTGGTCCAGTTTCATCTGGAAACATTTCACTCAAGCATACTGATTTTTGTCTTAGTAGAGTCTGTCTTTGTCCATAAAAGATGAAGAGGTTGCTGAAATTCTTCCAGGAGCCTAAGTGTATAAAGATGGCAACAAAGAGCCATGCTCAGTTTGCATGATTAAGATTTGGTCAATTTTGGGTCTAAGTTAGCAAGGTTGTGCTTATGTATCACATCAATGGCTCTAAAATATAAGCCACAATTGATTCTTTGTTTGCAATGATTTCATCTTTGTTCTTGATGTCTACTTATCTCAAATGAGACCATTTTCATGAAAGAACAAGGTAACAGATAATTAGGGAGAAATGGCTGTTTAAAACATTTTTATAGAATGAAATATATAATTTACCTTTGGCCCATGTGATTCTGAAACTGTAAGTACTTTTTTATTTTTTTTATACCTTTAATGAACTCCACTTCTTTCTATTAAATGTGATCTTCAGACCTTACTGCAGTTTCTTCCGGAAAGGTAGAAACAGCTTTTATAGAACACCCTTTAATCATATGTCATTATCTTAGGGAGATTAAACCTGTCTTTGGATAACTGAGACCATTTAGTGGAGCTAAATCATGTTGAAAGCTACATTATAGGGAAATTAACGATGAACACAGTTATGCGCTGGGTATCATAATCAAGGTAAGCTTAAAAACTGAGATCTGAAGAATCTTTGCTGGCTAAGAAAGAGAGAACATTGTCAGAACTTTCAAACCACTAAGCAGGATACAGTGGATAGTTGTCTTCCACATACTAATTCACGCTGGCGTGAACAACTTTCCAGAACTAGTGATTGGCTATATCCTCCACCATCTGTAACTATGTGGACTGAGACAACAGTAAAGTAATGGAATCCAGTCTCTAGAGCAAAGGCAGGAATTTCCTCCCTTCCTTCTGCAGGTCCATTTCCTAAGGATCTTCATAAGCCATAGGGTAAGTGAAGCCCAGAGGCTGGGAAGTTTTATTTGCCAGCTAAGTTTCTCAAGAAGATTATACCTCTGGGTGGACAGATGGACCTGACCCAAGGGGAAGGAGGTCAGGGAGTTTGCATAAGGGGACCAAAAAGTAAGTAGTTTTTTTCAGAAAAACAGTAAAGCAACATGGAGAAAGCCTAGGCCTACTAAGGCAACCACTGAGTCAGAGGCATTATGGGAAGTATAATGTGAACATGAGATTGAATAATGGCTTGTTTTAAAAAAGTGACCATGGAGTACTTAGGATAGACATGTCATTAGGGTGGTTATCATAGACTAGAGGGTACTGGAAGAGAGTCAGTCATTTGGCAGAAAGACTAGAGGGAAGTGAAGTGTTTGAAGGAAGAGGCAGAGAAATGGGAAGAGGTAGCACTGAGCTCACAGTGGTAAAACCAACTGATTTTAGGATAAGACAATGAAAGAATCATAGTTATTGAAACCAAATGTAGCACTTGTCAGTTTTATGCAGATACTGCATCAAAGATGAGTAAAAGACACTTTTTTTTTCTTTTTTTAATTAAAAATTTTTTTTAACATTTACTTATTTTTGAGAGACAGAGAGCACGAGCCGGGTAGGGGCAAAGAGAGAGGGAGACACAGAATCTGAAGCAGGCTACAGGCTCTGAGCTGACAGCACAGAGCCCAATGCAGGGCTCGAACCCATAAACTGTGAGATCATGACCTGAGTTGAAGTTGAATGCTTAACCAACCAAGGCACCTTAGACACTTTATTTTTATTTTTTATTTTTTTTTTAATTATTTAATGTTTTATTTATTTCTAGGAGAGAGAGAGACAGCGTGAGCAGGGGAGGGTCAGAGAGAGAGGGAGTCACAGACTGAAACAGGCTCCAAGCTCTGAGCTGGCAGTCAGCACAGAGCCCGATGCGGGGCTCGAACCCACAAACCACGAGATCATGACCCAAGCGAAAGTCGGACGCTTAACCGACTAAGCCACCCAGGCACCCCAAGACACTTTAAACTTCATGTGGGGATGTATCAGATCCTGTAATGTATTAAGAAAAGGTCGATAGAACACTCACTTTTATGAGCATATATGAATATAAACTAGCATTTACAGAGATAACTTCGTGTAGCTTTAGGTTGGTAGAAAGTTATTTATTATATATATATTGAGATGGGGAGGAAGGTGTTTGTTTTGTATTAGTTTTGCCTTTTAGAAGTTTTAGTGATCATCAGTAGTCCTAATGAATTTTATAGGTGGAAATGATAACACTAAGATTCTTGTTGAATGAAAAGCTTGGGGCTGGGATCATACAACAAGAAAAAGATGTACATGAAAACAGAATAAATGCTGGGCAGCCACTGTTGTTGTTGGGATAGACCAGTGACTTCTGAAGTTGCTATAAAGAATGACATGAAAAATTATGTAATAAAGAGACTGGATATGAATTTTATGCAGTGTGACTTGTGCCATTTACATTGGTTGTGTGTGAGTAGAATGACTATATATTTTACTGTCCACAGGGATGGTTTGAAAGCAAAAGCAGGTGCTGTACAATCACGCCTGTCCAACAGGTATAAACTGGGATTTTTCTGAGCAAACCAGTACAGATGGTCACCCTAAGCTGGAATCCAAGTAATATAAAATGTATCCGATGTTTTCTAAAATGAGTATCATTCCTGGACAGCATTTGAGCAGTTTCTTTGTATTACCAATATACACCAGAAATATCAATTAAATTAGTATGTGTATTACGGTTCATATAATGGTCACAAAAGAATTGGGGCATTTTGGCGATAAGTCACTACTAATTTAATTTTCAGCCTCACCGATAGTGAAATGATTAACTTGGTTAGGTTTGAAAAAAGCAAATCTGGTGAAGGGCGAGACTGTTGGAGCCAGACTGCGTGGGTGGGGACCCTGGCTTTTCTTCTGACTGTGGGACCTTGGCAAGTCCTCACTGAGGAGTCGTAGCATCTATTTCACAGACCTCTCATGAGGATTAAAAATATCAATGTAAGTGAAGACCTTAGAACACCGGCTGCCACATAGTAAGATCTATGTAAGAATCAACAACTCCTCCCCTCACGAAACACTATTCATATTTTTCACAGTCCTTTGAATAATCACTTCCTACCCACCTTCCCTCTCCCCCTCCCTGCTCTACCTTTTTATTTTTAAAGAATCAAAAAGTGTTTATTTGCAAGTGAAGGATTGAAATCAGTCTTATACAACCACACTTGAAATACATTAGTTAATGTGACAGTATATCTTTTTCCTTCTAGGCTACCTTCTTAGAAAAATCTAAATGTAATAAATGAAAGAAATAACCATTTTTTTTTTTACTGGTCATTCAGGATTCACAGTAATCTGACCAAGGCTACATTTGTGGTTAACATAGAACCATCCCACTGAACTAGACACGAGATTTCTAAGGAGGTCAGCTTTCTCAAATCAAAGGAACAGATATCTGAGCAACCATTATGATTGTCAAAATAATTTGATGAAAAATGTTCTAGAATTAGATTATAGTTACGGTTTTACAGCTTGTTAAATTTACTAAGAATAGTGAATTGTGCATTTAAAATGGGTGAATTTTATGATGTACAAATTATGCTATGATAAGGTTAACTTCACAAATAAAAATGTAAATGCAAATATGTAAATATATAAATAAAATGCCTTCTGGGGACATAGGCCCAATGCCTGTATTCCATATAGTATCACAGCCACAGGGTCATAGTCTTACCCTCCTCATCTTATATGGAACATTTGGCGTTGACTGTATGACACTGAAGTTTGCTTGGGGCTGTTGAAATTATTCCTTTTGTTTAAAGAGATTCTACTGAAAAGAACTTTTCATCTATTTTTTTCTTTCTCTGGTTTATTATTCTAACACAGTGGAAATATCCCATTGTAGCTTTAACTTTTATTTCCTCCTTTTTTCCAAAAATTGAAAACTCATCAACAAATAGTATGTATTGGTTTTCAGGTGTACAACCTGGTGAATCTATATTTATATACATAAGAAATGTTCTCCATGATAAGTCTAATTATCATCTGTCACCATACAGTTTTTACAGTATTATTGACTATATTCCCTATGCTGTACATTACATGCCTGTGTCTTATTTATTTTATAATTGGAAGAATGTACTTCTTAATCCCCTTTACCAACTTCATCCATCCCCCCCATTCCTTTCCCTTCTGGCAGTCACTAGGTTGTTCTCTGTATCTATGAGTGTGTTTCTGTTTTGTTTTTGCTTTTGTTTGTTTTATTGTTTCATTTTTTAGATTCCACATATAAGTGAAATCAGATGGTATTTGTTTTCCTCTGACTTTTTTCATTTAGCATCATCTCCTCTAAGTCCATCCATGTTGTCACAGATGTGTTGAAAACCTGAGTAATGAAAATAACTCTTACAGAAATATCTAACATTAAAATATACTTTCTGACCCTTTACAGAGAATATTCCCTGTTTAATAGTTATCAGAAATGGAAAATAGCAGTAGTTTCTGGGTACTTGGAAACTGATTAGTGGAATGAGCCATTTTGTAACATGGTGAAGTTTGGAAAACAGGAGGAAGCCCTGTTATGCATTCTGTGGAGATACATGGAGAAGACGGCGGGGGCGGGTACCAGAGCAGGATTGAAAGACAGAAAGGGAAACAGATGGAGTAGAACCTAAGGAAGTGTGTCTAGAGAGATGGATCAGAGGCAGACATAATGAGAGCAGAAACTTGGCCCGCATTGCATATTGGAAGGAGTGTATTTTAGTTAGGAATTATAGGGACATATTGATGAATACAGAGCTTGGATTTACAGCTATCTTGATGTTACCCTGGGGAAGGAAAATTCATGCAGATTTAGTAAAGGATCATTTAAGTAGTGTTTGGTGTTCTACCTATTTGTCGCACTGAATTAAAAATTAAGCAATGACGAGGGGCACCTGGGTGGTTCAGTCAGTTGTGCATTCGACTTCGGTTCAGGTCATGATCTCATGGTTTGTGAATTCGAGCCCCGTGTGGGCTCTGTGCTGACAGCTCAGAGCCTGGAGCCTGCTTCAGATTCTGTGTCTCCCTCTTTCTCTGCCTCTCCCCTGGTTGCACTCTGTCTCTCTCTGTCTCAAAAATAAATAAATGTTGAAAAGTTTTTGAAAAGTTAAGTAATGACAAGAGTATATATAATTTTCCAAAATTTTGTGATCTCCCTCTTGTATTATGCCTTTCTATCCTTGTAAAGTTAATAGGACCTGTGACTTCAGAGACACAGGACAGACTAAATTGCCAGTGTACTTAGTAATTTTAGTAAGTTTGTTAAAAACTGGTGTTTAGGGTCTTTCCAGAGTTCAGTAGAAAAAAACCATTGAACACAGAGTTGTTCACCCCATGCAAGCAGGACTAGATATCAAGCTCTTACACTGCACTGCCCCAGAAGAAAATGAATGAGCTCGCCCCCTTGGATGTCCTGTCACATCAGGAGGCTTCGAGGATGGTTTCCCCTGGAGGAGGACTCAGCAGTTCAATTCCTGAGCTAGAGGTTTTTGACTTTGAGTGCCATTTTCCCAAGTACTATTGAGTCCTTTCTTTTGCTGTGTTCCAATAGCTGCTTCCCACTTTTTGAAGAGAAGGAGTTGGGAAAAAGCTGAAGCTTGAGGAATTCTTTTCACTTATGTCATTGCATTGTAGGTTTGCTAGGAATACTGTTTAGAAGATTCGAAGTAAGAAATTCCCGTGGCAAACTTACTGTAATTGTGTCAGATGAGAAATGGGAATGTGGTGGAATGGGTAAGATCCGTGCATCATAAGTAAGATTGCTCTGTTCTTTTTTGGTATAGGGCATCGAGCTGGCTCTAGAGTCTGTTGCTCGCTTGCCTTTTAATATTATACCAGAAAGCAAGAAGGGAAAGAAGGGGAAATATAAATTATCCAGATTTTCTCCTAGTTGGCTGGTCTAGTTAAAGATTTATAGGTAGGCAGACCTGAAAATGAGATTTTATGGTACTTGTCACTTTTTCTCACTCTGTATCTGTCCACTGATTGTCTTACATAAATGAGAGTTGTGGTTAATCAGAGAAGATCAAAGGCAAAACAGGAAATAATTTATTTGTAAGCAAGAGTCGGGTAAGGGCATAAGACTGCTTTAGATTTGTTCTAAAATAGTGTGGAAATTGGGTTTTTATTTAAGTTCTTTTTTTATCATACTTACTTCACATGTGATACTGTATAATGTAAGTTTGAGGAAAATACTGGTTAAAATCAATTAAAATGTTACTTAGCAAGCATGGAGTGGGCTTTTTCTTTCCAGAGCTTACTCTCTTTTCTTCTAAGCTTTATGCCACCACTGATGCCTTATATATAATTGGAAAGGAAGCAAATTCAGATATCTTAGCCGATGTGGATTTAGTTCTTACTCTAAGAACTAAATGTGATCCTTTTAGACACAATTACTTAAGTTTCATAATGTTTTATTAAGGATTTGATTGGCAAATTTGGAAAAAATTAGACTTTTCAAAAAATAAAGCTTAGAAATGAACAAGGAAATTCTAGATCTCATTAGAACATCCTGGTAATGATCAGTAAAAGCCCCACTTCAGGTGGTCTGTATCGATTTATTCCTTTTCTGTACTATATATAGAGTTGTGATGACATTTTTCACTTCCGTGATTCTCTAACTTATTATTAAAATGTTGTTAGTTTTTACCAAGTCATCCTATATGACTGATTAATTAAAAATATATAAAATATTAAATATATATAAATATATAGAAGTATATATTCATTTATGTAAATGTTTAAAATAAATAAAAGTAAATATAAATCTATGTATAAATAAATATCAATATATGTAAATAAATACAATATTAAAAATATATAAATAGATGTATATTTAGAGCTTGAGCTCTGCAACAAGTCTAAGAATTTTAAATAAGCCAGAGATACTTATGGAACATCAGGCTTAAATGAGTGAAGGAACTGGAATTTACAACTCATCTATGACAGGAAATAAATATGGCAATGACAAGAACAAACATGAAAAGTTAAAAATAGGTAACATTTGCACATGTTCACAGATTCTTAGCTATCTGACCTTGAAAAAAATTAAAGCTAATACAGAGAGAGACTAGGATTTCACATTCAAGTGCAGAGTTTCTCTGCTAAATAATAACCTGACTTTAAATTTCATGCAGAAGTTGGTGCTCCCCATAGATTTTAAAGGCAGAATGTCTTGCAGTAAAAATTTTGGTCACAGGTGGTTGATTCTGTTTTCAAAAAGAGATTAAGATTGTAATCAGAACCTTGTTTGGATCAACAAGAAGACTATGCTAATTGTTGGCTCTTTTCTAGGAGACATCAGGATATAATCAGGAATTTTCGGGGTTTAAGAGGAATTTAGTATCAAAAGATTTGCAGTAGGAGTTCACACAAAGAATTCACTCTGCTAAAAAATGATGTGAATAGTGTCTGCAATGGAATTATATCCTAACTAAGCATGCCCATGAAAGTTCAAACGTACAAAACTGTTCTGGAGAACTACGGCGAATAGGTAAGTTTTCCCCCCTTACAAATGTTGGATAGCAGTAAATTTGCAAATGTGATTGATTTCACCCTCCAAGTAAAATTTTATCAGTGTCTTATACTGTGATTGAAAGTAAAAATACTAAAATTCATAAGAGAACTATCAGAGGCAAGATTCTACCTTAAAAATAAGACTGTAATCTCCATCCCCCCCAAGAGATTCTTAGGTCCAGGTCAGAAACAAACTCAGAATTCAGCAAACACATAATAAAATTATATAGTATCATGATCATAGAGTAAAATACTAAAAGTTAAATGCAAACTTCTGTGGAATTGCCTTAGAAAAGAATTTTTAAAGCTAGTAAAAAGTTGATCTTTTACTGACATTTCTATTGTTTTAAAAACATTCAAAATACTTTCTAAGAGACAAATATCATATGTGTGCACGTATAGGAGGATTAGGAGGAACTTAACAGAGGACCAAGGGGGAGAAGAAGGGCGGAAATGGTGGGGGAAAGGGGAGAGGCAAACCATGAGAGACTCTTGAATGCTGACAAAAACTGAGGACTGGTGGATGTGGGGGGGAGGAGGGGTGGGCATGGAGGAGGGCACTTGTGGGGATGAGCACTGGGTGTTATGTGGAAACTAATTTGATAATAAACTATTTGTAAAAACAAAAAAAACAAAAAAAACAAAATACTTTCTAAGGTCACTTTCAGTTCCTCAGTAGTGTGAACGATTCCTAACTAGAAAAAGGGATTATTTTATTAAAGCAATAATTAGAGTTGATTTCAAATTTATTATTATCCAAAGCTGACCTGCATTTACTTTAAAATATTAAAGTAGAACTTTCCCTTTAAAACTGCTCTCACATTACTATTTGCTTTACATTTAATCTTTAATTCATATGAAGGGATTTGTTACAGTTAGTCTGGGTCAGTGACTGAATGCCTTTGAAGGGATACAATACTGAAATGGGCCTTGTTCTTACCTGGTTTCATTTCATGGTACTGATTTGACCTGGCAATTCAAATGCATAGGTACTATATATCCATTTCAAGGGTCCTTAGAATATGGGAATATGCGTTCATGAGACTATACTTATGTTTCTGTCTACATCAACCTTTATTTTTCTCAAGTTAGATTGCAGACTTTAAAATGCATGTATACATGTACGAAAGAGAGCATACACTGTATTCTTTTATACTTATACTGTACAAAAATGGCCAAAACTAATTGATGGTATCAGAGGTCAAGATACTGGTGTCCCTAGGGGTAGCAGTGAGGGCCATTGGGGTGTGGAAGGGATGTGGTGCCATGGTTGAGTATCTCATTAAGGCTCAGCTTCCTCGTTTATAGGAAGGTGTTTGATAATATGTATAGAGTTCTTGACACATCTGGTGCTGTATAATAAGAGTTTAATAATCAACAGGTACTATCAATAGCCAGTGATATCCTGGCAGTCCCATAGGTTTCTCAAATTCACAATGTCTATTTGACTTTGTCATCTTCCTTCACCATTATCTACCTACCTGCTGGTAACATGGGAATCATCCTCCTTCTTGCCCGCCCCTCCTGGGCCCCCCACCAATCACAAGGTCCATTGATTAGCTTTCCAGAATGTATCAGTTTCTTGCATCCCGAAGGCATGTTCAAGCCATCGGTCTTTCTCACTTGTCTTAAATGCCTCCCTACACCCAAACAAAACAAAACAAAATAATGCATCCTGGGTGCTCACTCTGCCTCCAAAAACTTCTTATAATGCAGACATAATGGTTTTTCTAAAATGGAGTTCAGTCATGCCACATATGCACCTTACTTGAAATTCCAAAATGCTTTCCCATTTCCCTGAGGATAAAATCCCACTGCTTAAAATTTAAACTATCTTGTAAGCCCTTCCCCCCACCCCCCACCCCATGGTCTGATTTGCTTCTCATTCCCTCTCTAGCTTCAACTTTTGCTATTCCCTCTTTATAATCTATAATCTATACTGCAAAATCTATAATCAGTTTCTTTTCAACATGCTACACCATCCTCTTTCATTTTTTTGAGAGAAAGAGAGAGAGAGAGAACACGAGCGAGTGCCTACAGAAGTGTGGGAGAGGGAGAATCTTAAGCCAGCTCCATGCTCAGCGCAAAGCTTCATTCCAGATTGTGACCTGAGCTGAAATCAAGAGCCACCTTAACCTACTGAGCCCCCTAGACACCTGTACACCATCCTCTTTCAATTCACATGTGTTACTAGAAATAGTAACTTTTCTAATAGTAATATTTATTTAATAGTAATTTCCGTTAGAAACAGCCTTCTTCTCTGTGCCTCCCCCTGCCTCTCCCACTGTTAAGGGCTGCATTGTGTTCCACAAATTCATATGTTGAGGTCCTAACACCCAGTACCTCAGAATGTGACTAAATTTGGAGAAAAGGCTTTTTAAGAGGTAACTGAATTAAAATGGGATTGTTCCACTGGACCCTTACCTAGTCTGACTAATCTTACGAGAAGAGGAAATTAGGACACATACTGGCACAGAGGGAGGACCACACGAAGACACGGTGAGATGGCAGCCGTCTTCAAGCCAAGGAGAGAGGCCTCGGGAGAAACCAACCTGCTGACACTTTGATCTTAGTCTTCGAGCCTCCGAAACTGTGAGAAAATACATTTCTATGTGTAAGCCACCCAGCCTGTGGAAGGATCACTGTTAGGACAGCCCTAGCAAAGTCATGTATCTCTAGTGGATTCACTTCCGTTCTTTAGGACTAAACTTCGAAGCCGCTTCATTTCAGATACTGCCTGGGTTACACTGGCTGCCCTTCTGGAAGACACATCCCATCTTGTGCATTGGCCACTCACTGTGAGCCAGGCCCTATTCACAGTGCTGTACCTGATGCCGCCCGTTTGATTCTCAGAACTACTTACGAGGAAGGTAGTTGTATCATCCTGCATTTGCTGATCAGAAAACTGGGGAAGAGAGGAGCTGTCAGCCCTGCGCTCATGTAGAAAGGACCCTGTCTCTTTTCCTCAGTTCTTGTCAAGGTAGAATATTCTTAACACAGGTGTTCAAGTCTAACCCCAGTTTAGCTTTATTTACCGTATCACAGCATTCATCTAACGTATTGCAAATACTTGTTTCATTTTCTTCTCCGCTAGTCTCTAAGCTCCAGGATCACAACTCTGTCTGGACTTTTTCCTGCCAATCTGTTGGCCAGTGTCCAAGATGGTGTGTGCCTTCTGGTATCTGTAGGATTCTCTCAGCTCCGAGGCTGAGGCGAATGGGCTGCCAGACAGGTGCTGCGTGACCTGCACATGGGGCAGGGGGACGGTAGTGGTGATCTTTTAGGAGAGAGGGTGAAGGGGCAGGGGTGTGGCTGAGAGGGCTAAAGTGACCATGGCGTATCATAACTTCTCCCTCTTCTTTCCCTACGGTGCTTGCAGTTCTGGCCCTGGGGGTGAGGGAAGGAAAGTACGAGAACAGGCAGTTATCAAGAAGTATTACATATCCATTCTGTATCCCTACATCTGGTTGGCTCTCCTTTGGCTGTTTTGTTCTTTTGAAACTTTAAAGAAAGTTGTCCCCCGCTTTGAGGGGACAAAGGAGGCAGCAGCCATTCCTACCTGGGGAAATAGAAGAGCTTTGCAAAGGCAGTGGCCTTTTTCAGCTGAGTTCCTTGAGAGAAACCCGTGAAACAGAGTTCCTCTTAGAGAAAAAAACTAATCATTTCACACATTTTTTTTGACACATATACACATTTTCTAAGAAAATCATCATCAAAAGTGACTTTCAGAAAATTGATACTGCTCTAATCCAAATATACCTACTTTCTAACATACTTGGTGTCATTTTGTTTTGTTGACTTCATTTTATTTATTTACTTTGGTTCAGTAATCCAGTTCAGCATTTATTAAACACATCGTGCCATGTTCTGTTCTGGGCTCTGGCATACACATGGATAAGTGTCTTGCCCTCCAGTTCAGAATCTCAAAGGGAGACGAGTGTGTAAAGAAGTCATTTCGAATACAGGTGTTAACAGTACCCAACAATAAGTGTTTAACTCTGAATAGTGAAGGAACCTGGTAAGATAGCTTGGAGGTAGTAAGATTTTGGTAGGGTTTTGAAAGAAAGATTTGAAATTTTAAAAAGAAACTGAAAAAAATAAAAACTGAGCATTAACTTTTAAATTCAGCTTTTATGGAGGATTGTCTTTTTAGCATATCAAATATAATAAATGTTTAGACTAACCTACTATACTTATATGTACTGTAACATATATGACACAGGGCAGGCATTTTTAGGTCTATTGTATTTATAAAGAATCTGAAAAAAAAACATAGTTTATTAATATTATCTGTATTGTCTTAGTCTTTTTCTTTCCAGATCAATAAAATAGTAATTTAGGAAACAGAAGTAAGATTTTTAAAAATTTCCCTAGGGAGTGGAATCTCTGCTCAAAGCATTTTTGTGTACCTGTTATTTCAGTTAATTTTGGTAGGACCTGATCAGGGCACAGAAAATTTTTTGTTCTTTCCCTTAAGACTTTAGGATTCGAAAGCTATGACAGAGGGGAGTGCCTCACTGGCTCAGTTGGTTGAGCAGCTGACTTTGGCTCAGATCATCATTTCTTAATTTGTGGGTTCGAGTCCCACATCAGGCTGTATACTGACAGCTCAGAGCCTGGAGCCTGCTTCAGATTCTGTGTCTCCCTCTCTCTCTACTGCTCCCCCACTTGCACTTTCTCTCAAAAAACGAGTAAACATTAAAAAAGAAGAAAGCCATGACAAAAGATCATACTTTTGCTGATTTAAAAAAAAAAAAAGACATTTAACTTAGGTGAAATGCAGTCAATCTAAGTTTCAGACCAAGAGAAAGCTTAACAGTATCCACTTACCATGTGTGCTTGTGGAAAACAAAAGACTATCTTTTCATTTCCCACAAAACAGGTAACTTCCTCTGTTTTCTATGAATATAGATATAATACAGGAATTGAATACCAGTTTAACTTACATACAAAGTAGCTTTCTAGAAAAGGAGCATTTACATTTTACTAGCATCTCATCACCACCTTTACCCAAAGATCAGTCTTTTTGTTTTTTTTCCAGCATGCATCACCATGCAGTTCTATATTCAGGCTCACACAAAATTGAAATAATGATCTTTAGTAAATTAACAGCTTATAGTCATTAATCAGTCAACAAATATTTTTTTGTCAGGCCCTCTTCTCAGTACTGAGGATATAGTAGTATATATAACAAAATAGATGATAGTTTCTGCTCTCATGAAGCTCACGTTCTAGGGGCAGAAAATAAGTGAAATAAATAAGTTACGTTTTAGTATGTAGTGTATTATGATACATGATTGTAGTAGGGGGAAATAAAGGAGGGACAGAGGTATAAGAGGCGCCAAGAGACCTAGATGAGGGGTTGTTGCAATTTAAAATGGGGTGGAGGGACAGATTTACTAAGGAAAAGAATTTAAACTGAGATTTGAAGAAGACCTAATCTGCTGGAGGGAGCAGCTAGTGGGAAGGCCCTAGGGTGCCTTTCCCCCCAAGAAACAGGAAGAAAGCGAGTGTTACTGGAGTGAAGAAAATTAGGCAGCATGTAGCAGGAGGTGTTGTGAGGGAGGTAATGGCAGGCCAGATAACATTGGGCCATTTTAAGAACTTTTATTTATAATCCTTTGGTCTAGATATTCGTCTACTTATTGAACTGTAGTGAACATCTGTTTTATATCAGGGATTATATGAAGTACTAGGGATGCAATAGGTTTGTAATACTCGACTTCACATGTAATACTTGCTTTGAAGTAGTTTATGTTACAGCAAAGAGTTTATTTAATAATATATATATGAACATGTATTGAGCATTTATGTGCCAGGCATTACCCAAAAGGCTTATGTATATTAACTCCTTTAGTATTCAAAGCATTCCTACAATATACATACTATTTCCTATGGCTGGGGAAACTGAGGCACACCAAAGTCAAGTGACTTGCCCCAGTTTACATGGCTGGTCATCAGCAGAACTAGGTTTCAAAGCCAGGGGGTCTAACTCCAGAGTTCAGCCCTTGACCATGATATAAAATCTAGTCTTTCGAAAGAAGCAGGCCACCTCTCACAGAGATATGCATCTGACACAGGAGAGCCATGGCAGTATGGGGCGCCAGCTTTGGAGTCTGACCTATCTGAGGGGGTACCTGACCTCGCCTCAGATGTATGCAGGCAATTTACATAACGCTTTTACCCTCTGTTTTTCTATTCCTTACAAACAGGGAGAACAACGCCTAACACTATAAATGTACTTTACAGGTATTTTGTCAAGATTTAATTAGAGAAATGGGAACCCATAGCATGGTATTTGGCCCAGTTTGGGAACTCAGTAAATATTTGTTTCTTCCTCTTTCCCTTTCTGTAAGTCAAATAACATCATCTAGTGATTACATGTTCCTTGCAGGTCTTCTGTTCACAGAGAATACTTGAACAAGTGTGATTGTTCTTGTCATACGGATGGGTTTGCAGAACAAGGTTCTGTAGATAAGTGTAGCATCTTTTCTCATTCGAAGATGTGGGGATCGTTAAGTTTTGTGTTTAGAGCTAAACTGATCTCTGTCTGGAAACCAGGCATCTGTGCTGGGCACAACTCAACCCTGCTTACCTTTTGTTGTGAGGCCTTCCCCCAGGCTCTTACTGTGCCACTTTCAGAGGCACCGGTAGGCTTGGGAGTGTGCTGTTGCATTATCAGAGGGGCTATTCATCCTGCCAGGTTGACCTGCCAGCCGAGAAGCACACAGGGCCATGTTACTGTTTCCTCATGCTATATTTTTTCCTGATTCAGCATATTATACCTATAGAGACAAACCCCCCCCCCAAAAAAAAACAAAAAAACCCCAAAACCCCCCAAAAAACCAATCATCCCAGAAGCAGAAGACGTGTAGAAATGTAAGTTCCTGCAGTGTGAAAGCAGGGGTAGGAACTGGCACAGCGGGAGATTACTTATCAGTCTGTACAGCCTCAGAGGCTAGCTGTCTATTCCTGTAACTCAGATATCATCAGTAGCCTAGCTATGTAATTCTGGGCAAATTACTTAACCTTTCTGTGCCTCATACGACATCAGAAGCCTACCTGTGCAATCTTGGGCCAATTACTTAACCTCTCTGTGTCTCTTACAGAGTCAGAAGCCTAGCTGTACAGTTCTGGGAAAATTACTTAACCTTTCTGTGCCTCCATTTCCTCTATAAAATGATGTTAGTAATAGTACAGTCTCATAGTGTAGTACCAAGGAAGAGAATAATAAATATATGTGAACCACTTAGAACGCTAATCAGCACCTAGTAAACATCTAAAATGTTTTACTATTGCTATCATTATTTTAAGTCCAGCATGGCATCTTGATTGAAACATCTCCCTATGAAAGTCTAGACTACAGTTTGGCTTCCTAATAGAAGAAACATCAACACTTGAGAAAAATAAAAATAGATTCATTTATTAATGGCTACAACGATCAAAACTAAAGACATAATCTAGTAGGTATGCCATATGACTCGCTTAACTTGTAAATGGAGAATTGTGCTTAAATTTGTTGTTCTTCCATTGAATATATATCGATATAATAATGTATATGTTATAAGATATAAACAATAAAGGCTTCGCTCATAGGTCGTGGTGTTTGTTTCCTCTAGAAGGATTACCAAAGTCTGTTGTTTACAACCGAAGCCTACCTAAGAGCTGTGGAAAATGGGCAATAAAATCAAGCGTTAGTGGATGTACAGCACAAAAGCAACAGTCACCCTGTGACTTAATGCCCTCACTACGTAGTTGAATGAATAGTCATTGGCACATAACTGCTAGTAGTCAGAGCTGGCTGTTCACAGCTTACTGTAAACAAGAACTATTTGCTGTCCTGGGTTCAGAGCACATTTCCTCTGACAACCATTTTGCTTCTTTTGTTCCCAGTAATCATTTTGGGACCCTTTGTGTTGTCAAGGAAGCTCTAATTTCACCTGGCAGACTTTTATTCCAAAAAAAGGGATGAGTTCGTACCTTGCCATGTATTAAAACTCACTTTAAAGCTTGCTTGTAATTAAGGGTATTAGCTAATAATAATTTTGCACTGATTATGCAAGTACTATTACTTTAGTAATATACATTCACCTTTCACTTCCGTCTCCTGCCATATGTTTTACTGTGAGGTGTCTTTTGGGTTTTTCACCCTTACTGGCAGAAGGACTGAATTCAAGATAAAAATCTGTCAGCATTTGCCAGCCAAAAGAAACTAAAGTTATAACACTGGTGAGGCTGGTTTTCTTTTGCTCATGGATGAATCACTGCCTGTTGAAAGTATAATAAAATCATGAGTCGGTATTCAAAATGGTACTGTTAATAGAAGGACCATTGCAAGACAGAAAATACAGAAGCAGTAAGTTTTGGGCAATAGCTAGTGTTTCCTTTGATCTCTGTCTCAGGGATTAAACTTGAAGAGTGTCTAGAAATGGCACCAGAACTATTCTTTTATTTCAGCAGAAACAGTTAAAGTTTGGTTGCTCAACCAAAATTGCACCAATTTCATTTCCCAATTGAGGCTTCGTTTAATTAATTATAATACAGTAACTTGGCTAGCTCTCTCCTGCCCCTCCTGCCCTTTTGATCCTCCTTAATCCTACTCATCTTTTCTCATTTCCATGACACTTACTATCTTCTTAACGACTACATAATGTACTTATTTCTTGTCTTTATCATTTTTATCTGCATTATTAGAGTTAAGCTCTCTGAGGGTAAAGGTCTTTTCTTGTTTGCTAATGAATGTCAAGAATCATGTGTGAGAATCATGCCTGGCATATAGTGATATACTGCATACATATTTGTTTGATGAATGAAAACTGTGACTAAGTCTTCTCTTTGCATCAAGTCATTCATTTTTACTGCATGTTAAAAAGGACTGAGTTATATACTACACTCTATATTGGAAGACTCATGGGAATTGTTTTCATTAAGATTTCCATGCTTCCTCTTAGTATGCTTTGTACAAAAAAAGTCTTGAGGAGGCAATAATAAAATTCTACTTAAAATTATTTTTAATGCCTTCCCATTGTCTAAGGAGAAGGACTGATACCCTTCCTGGGCCAGAAGGTTCGCACTTCCTGACCATATCTACCTTTCCAGCTCCATCTGTGCTCTTGCCGTTTCTTCAAACTGCTCAGATGCCCCACACGCCCTCCTGTCGCCTTTGTCCTGCCTGTACATTCTCCTGGCCATCAGCCTCACCACCCTGTGCGGGGTAGTTGAATCCTACTCATCTGTCCAATCCTAGCTCAGGCAGCTTTTCCTCAGGGAAGACTTCACTTGCAACATTTATCACCATTTTGTATTTGCAGCTGAATGATTGGTCTCCCTTTCAGAGAGTTAGCTTGACAAGGGCCAAGAATGTCTGTCTTTGCTGCTCAGTGTATCTCTTGCCTTCAGTACAGGGCCTGGTACCTGGTAGGTTCATAAGGTCATTTGGTGAATGAAGGAATCGTTTCTTCTATGCCAGCACTAGACCAATCAGAATGAAGCATGCGTTTGTTAGCGGAGATTCTGCTCAGGCCCCAGGCAGAATTTACTCTCCATTTCCTTCTCCTTACCCTCTCTCTCTGCCTCCCTGCCATTGTTGCCCCACTGTGGAAAGCTGACTGAAATATTGCCTTAGTTATCAGTTATACTGCCATTATTGCCACTTAATAGAACTGGAGCAAGAAAATATGGAAATCAGATAATTTGGTATTTCTAAAGAAAGCCACTTTATAAATAAAAGGCTCATGTTGTTTTGTGTTTATGGGTCATATGTAACCTCATTGGACAAGATACTGATACTAACTATTAGTACCAATCATGGTACTGATGGGACTAAGATAGAAACCTCTGTGGTATAGCAGTTACCTACAGAGGTGAAGTCCACTGTTGATCTACTACAGTCTGGCATTATTACCACTACAGGAAGATGTCTCATTTGCATAAAAGACAAATGTTGATGTATAAAAAACAGATGGAATGTGACTGGTTTTACCTTGATGTTCAACAGCATCAATAACATTGGTTTCTGTCACCATTTTTCTTCTTAAAATACCGTCATGTAGAAATCTAAATGGACATTTATGGATTTAATCCATTTTGCTTTACTGTTTGCTGAAAGTTCTATGAAATGAGGTATCGTTCACACTGCATGGTGTGTATGGTGAGGAATGGTTCACGGGGTGTCACTTAGCTAAGAGTGACCCTAAATGTTGGATTTGAGTCTTTATATTTTTCTCTGCCTTTTGAAGATGCAGAAACTTACCTGATGGAGAGTGTGGAGGATAAAGGCAAATAGGAAGTAAAGCTGTTCTTAGAGAGTAAAATTCTGCACTGGTTTCTAAACACATGATATAAATAAGCCCAGTACAAAAATTTTTTTACACAGGAGAAAAATCTAATTTCATTCATTTTGGAATCTACACAGACACGAGGTTTCCACTATGAATTTTTTGGAATGAACAAAGTGATGTTTGATTTTCATAACGTGAAAAAGACAAATTGAGTGGAAATTGAAAAGGCAGTTAATTTGTGATATGAGGATAAGAGTAAGTTGTAAGATAGTCATCTGCCTGTGAAAAACATTTTTATATTGGCAAATTTGGGTATTTGGGTAGATCTCCAGAATGCTCTGCAGAAGAGTCTACTATACAATCTACTATCTGATCACCCATTGCTTTATCAGCCAAAAAGGAAAACAAGTAAAGCTCATACAGATTCTTAGTCATAAAGTGAGTGTGACTCCGTGCAGTAATGACATTCACAACTATGCTAAGGGAAAATTGAAAGTAACTGCAAGACTTCCACTGTGTACACAGATCTGATAAAGCACCATTAATCTTTGCCATCGGATTGTTCCTAATCACCACAAGAATAGCTCAAGACAATAAACTATGTCTTAAGAGAGGTCTGAGTGCTTCGAGTTCACAAGAGGATGTCTCCTTTCTCTGCTGCAATCAAGGGATTCCTGGCCAGGGACTAAGCTGGCCCTGACATTATTGCAGTAGCCTGTTCATCTTCAGGAGCTTAAAGGCTCTACCTTCTGAGGTTGCAGTCTGTTCTCTGACCAATTGGATATGAATTGTATGCTAGCCTAGTGAACAAGCTAAGGTCTTTAGATCCTGTTTCCAGTCCTGCCTTGGAATTCAAATCAGTCGTAACTTCTTGTAAGGTCACTCTGCATCCTTTGTCATTAGGTTTTCTATATCATCAACAGTAGTAATTAAAAGATTTCATTTTCATAGAATCCCTGTGCTAATCAATTCAAGTCTGCAAACAATTATTTGATTAACTATATGTTATAGCCCAACCTGGTTGCTGAAAAAAAAAGGTAGCATTAGAAATTGTATTGGAGCTCCTGGGCGGCTCTGTTGGTTAGGCATCTGACTTCAGCTCAGGTCATGATCTTACGGTCTGTGAGTTCGAGCCTCGCTTCAGGCTCTATGCTAACAGCTCAGAGCCTGGAGCCTGCTTCAGATTCTGTATCTCCTTCTCTCTCTGCCCTTCCCTTGCTCATGCTCTGTCTGTCTGTCTGTCTCTCTCAAAAAAACAAACATTAAAAATTAAGAAACAAATTACAGGCACTATGAGTCACCCAGTTGGCTCAGTTGGTTAGGCATGTGACTTGATTTCGGTTTAGGTCATGATCTCATGTTGTGAGATTGAGCCCATGTCTGGCCCTGCTCTGGGTGTGGAGCCTCCTTAAGAGTCTCCCTCTCCCTGTCATTCTGCCCCTGTTCTCTCTTTCTCTCAAAAAAAAAAAAAAAAATTGCAGGTACTTGGCACATACCAGACATTTTATTGCATCATCTTAGCCAGTATAACAGTGTATTTAACCAGGAGGGTCTGTACTATTGTGTTTAAATCAAATGACCAGTGCAAATGTTAAGTCTTTATCTCTGCGGAAGACTTAACAATGACAGAAGAAAACTTATGACACAACAGTAGTATTGCTTATAGACATTAGCAGTCAGATACAAGATGTCATCAGCCAGTCCTAGATTTGGTTTCTCTTGTTTTGTGGAGGATTTCTGTGTTTATGTTTGTGAACAGTGTTGGTCTGTTGGTTTTAGATTTTGTAATGTCTTTGTTTGGGTTTCATATCAGGAGAATTCTGATTTCTTACAATGAATTGAGAGGAGTTCCTATACCTCCCATTTCCTGTCCAGGTTTGGTATTTTTTCATCTGTAAATGATAGTGTATTATAAGACCATCTAGGCCTGGAGTTCTCTGTGGCAGCGATCTAAATTATGAATTCAGTTTCCTTAACAACTATGGGCAGATTCCATTTCTTCTGCTGTAGGTTTTGGTAGTTTATATCTTTCAGGGAATTTCTCCATTTTATGTAAGCTGTTGAATTTCTTGGCATATAATTGTTTATAATATTCCATTATTATTACTTTGCTATCTGTAGGATTTTTAGGGACAATCCTCTTTTTTCCTTCACGATATTGGTAATTTATGTTTTTCTTGATGTTTTTCTTGATGTTTTCTCTCCTTTTTTCTTGATGAAAATGTATCTGTTTTATTCACCTTTTCCAGAATCCAGGTTTTAAAAAAACTTATTTTCTCTATTTTTTTTTTTACCTACTTACTATTTCTTTCATTAATTTACATTCTTAATTATTTCTTTGCTTTGATTTATTTGGGGCTTAATTTTTTTCTTCTTCTACTAGGCTCCTAAAATGGAAGCTTAGATCATGGATTATTGACTTATCTTCTTTTTTAAAAAAAAAACAATTTTTTACTTATTTATTTATTTTGAGAGAGAGAGAGTGAGAGAGAGAATCCTAAGCAGGCTCCACACTGTCAGTGCAGAGCCCCACATGGGGCTGGATCTCCTGAACTGTGAGATCATGACCTGAGCTGATATTAAGAGTCAGATGCTTAACCAACTGAGCCACGCAGGCACCACAGACTTTTCTTCTTTTTAATATAAGCATTTAATGCTATAAAATTCCCTCTAAGAACTGCATTAGCAGCATCCCACATATATTGATTTGTGTAGATTGTGTGATGACGTAGTTTTGTATTATTCAGTTAAATATCTATTTTTTTCCTTTAGGATTTCTTCTTTGATCTTTGGGTTATTTAAACACATATTGTTCAATTCCTGACATTTGGGGAATTTCTAGATCTCTTTTCCAATTTCTGAAAAAATTCCATTATGCTCAAAGAACATACTTTATGAGTTAAGTCCTTTAAAATTTGTTGAGATTGGTTTTATGGACAAACATATGATTTATCTTGGTGATGTGCCCTTTGAGCTTTAAAAGAATGTGTATTCTGCCCTTTTGTGTGGGAGTATTCTATAAATAGCTATTAGGTTAATTTGGTTGATGCTGTTGTTTAACATCTCCCCAATTTTTGTGTACTTGTCTGTTACTGAGAGAGAGGTGTTGACATCTCTAGCTGTAACTGGGATTTGTCTGTTTCTCCTTTCAGTCCTGAGAGTTTTGACTTCAAATATTTTGAAGTATGATTTATTGCCTCCATCTTTAGGGTGAGGTTGTTAGGGTCTTTTTGTGAAATCAGCTTTTTCTCACTAAGAAATAATGCTCTTTGTCCTTGGTCCTATCCCTTCTTCTACAGCTGTGGCTGCCATAGAATTGTGCGATTCAGATCTTTCCAGAAAGCAGTGTACTTAGCCCCTGACTTCAGCTGCCATACCTTTGGGATCTACTACATGTTCCTTCTGTGGCTTTGCTCGTCCCAGGATACTGCCCGGTCATGATGGAACACAACATGATACTAGAGCTGGACCATTTTTGTACAGTGCCAGCTCTCCTCCTGGGCTCTGTCTGCAGGGCCTGCCCGTCAGCCTGGCTGAGACTTTCTCTCACTTGCACTGCAGCCTGAGGCCCTTGCAACCCCATCTTCTTTCCCCTTCTCTCCTTTCACTGGTGTCAGATCAGCAATCATATCTGAAGGTCTTTCCCTGTCTAGTCCTGCTCTTTCTTGCCTTTGTCTTTCACAAATGGTTTCCCCAGAAAAGTCTCCTGAACCTCTGATTTAGTGTTGACATCTGCTTCCCCCAGGACCCAAACTGCCCCAGAAGTCTGCTTCATCTGAATTAATATGTGCATCCAAGCCTGCTTATGCTTAATGTTTGCATGATAAATTTAATCCCCTTTTTACTCTGTGTCTTTTTAAGAAGTGTGTTTCTTGTAGGCAGCATATGTGGTTGGGTTTAATCTACTGTCTTTTTATTTTCAATGTTTGTTTATTTTTGTCAGAGAGAGACACACAGAGTGTGAGCAGTGGAGGGGCAGAGAGAGGAAGACACAGAATCCAAAGCAGGCTCCAGGTTCTGAGCTCTTAGCACAGAGCCTGATACAGGGCTTGAACTCAAGAACTACAAGATCATAACCTGAGTTGAAGTCAGACACTTAACCCACTGAGCCACCCAGGTGCCCTGGGTTTAATCTACTGTCTTGCTGTATGTTTTCTATTTACCCCATCCTCCTCTTTCCTGGCTTTTTTTGGGGATTCCTTGTGTATATATTTTTAATTCTATTTATCTCCTTTCTTCCTTTTAACTTAGCTGTTTGTTCATTATTTTTAATGGTCACTCCAGAGTTTATAGTATTGCACTTTAGCTTTTTACTTTTCACTTTCAAATAATACATCACTTCATGTGTAACATAAGGGCTTAATGACTTTATGCTTTCATTTTCTCCTTCCTATCCTTCATAATATTGCTATAATGCATTTTATTAACTAGCTATGCCAAAAACCATGTAATACATTGTTATTATTTTTTGTTTTAAACAGTCAATTATATTTTAGAGAAATATAAGGAATACTTTAATTTTACATATGCTCACATATTTACAAATTTCCACACTTTTAATTCTTTTGTGTAGCTCCAAGGTTCCAACTGGTATTACTTTCTTTTTTGAAAAACTTGTTCTAACATTTGTTGTAGTGCAGATCTGCTGGACGTGAATTCCTTGTACTTTTGTTTATATAAGATAGTATTTATAAAGTCTTCATTTTTGAAGGATTTTTCACTGGATATAGAATTTTAGGATGACCTTTTCATTTTTCTTTCAGCACTTTAAAGATGTCATCCAGCTGCTCTTTGCTTGTGTTGTTTTAATGAAAAGTTTGCAATCATTCTTATTGTTGCTCTTCTGTACATTACGTCCGTTTTTTCCACTCTGCTGCGTTTGATGTTTTCCCTTTGTCTCTGGTTTTCAGCAATTGTGTCACGATATTTGCCTGGCTGTGGTTTTCTTTGTAGTATCTTTGTTGGGGTTCGCTGAAATTTTTGGATTTCTGGTTCGTAGTTTTCATCAAATTTGGAAAAATTGTAGCCATTATTTCTCTACCTCGTTTTCATCCTCTGACCACCCCACCCCCCATCTTAAGACTCAAGTAACATACGTTGAGACCACTTGGTGTCATCCCACATATCACTGAGGTTCTGTTCAATTTTTGCAGCGTTTTTCCCCCCTCTGTGTTTTAAGTTTGACTATTTTCTGTATTGGCTTCAAATATGCTGGTCGTCTCTGCAGTTAATCAATGTCCTGACAATTGCATCTAGTATATTATCATTTCAAATCATTTTTCATTTCTATAAAGCCTTATTTAAAAATTTTCCATTTGTTTCCTCATAGAGTTCCTTTAAGTCCTAAGTATGTCGAACATATTTGTCATTGTCTTGTGTGCCACTTCTCCTCTGTCCTGTTGAGTCTGTTTCTCTGTCTCACTGTCCTGCTTCTTTGTATGTATAGTATTTTTTTTTATTATTATTGAATACTAGATTTGTGATTTGTTTGTTTTTACTCAGTGCAAAGTTTATTGTCTTTCTCTTAAAAGGTTTGTTAGGGCAGGTCTACAGCAGCCTTTACTGTAGGGTGGATGTAACCATACAACTCAGATGGTACTTGAAAGTTTCATACTGCTAAAGAATCTTCTGGGGTTGGGAACCTGAAGCCCCAGGCAGTGAACACAGACTTTCTAGTCTGGCTATTAAAAACTCATGTGTCTCTTTGCTCTTTGCAAAATCTGTGAATCCTTTAACTTAAAGATCCTCATTTGGTTTTTGGCCAGCATTATGAAGTTAATTAACCCTGTGTATGTATGCCTTACCATTTAGCAACAAACTCGAGGAGACCCATATATGGACTTCTGGAGCCCTTTATCTGCACAGATCCTTCCTGTCTCATACTTGCCCTAGAACATTCCATCTGCCTTCGCTTCTGTGAACTCTCTTCTGTGTCCCTTTAAGTCAGTGAGACCCCAGGATTCTTGGGCTTCCTCTCAGTGCACCGCCAGTCTGGAATGTGCATCCGTGATGAAAGCTGGGGTAACTGTAGAGTTCACCTCAGTGGTTCCCCATCTCTCAGGGATCACGACTCATACTTTCTTCTCACATTTATAAGCAGTTGTTCACATATTTTATCCAGTTTTCCAGTTGTATGGCAGGAAGGCTACTGCAGTCCCAGTTAATCCATCATGGCGAGAACCAGAAATATCAGTTGTTCTGGATATTCTGACACTTAAGGTAGGCTTTGAGAACATCTGTTGTTGAACAAGAAGCAATTTTTTAGAGACTCCAAAGCCATTTATGGTGCCCTGGGTTGGCACAGGCTAAGATTGGGCACAGCACTGTGGTTGGGCTTTTCAGAAAGAAGGGGTAAGGTAACTGGGAGATACGGGGTGGCAGTGGCCTCTTTTCTTTGTAGGTACCCTTTTCCTAGTCATAAATCTAGGACAACCTGTACATTCAGACTATTCCAAGAGTGGAGGTTCCTGGCTGGAAAATTATTTATCTCTTATTTTATGGATGGAACTTCTTTTTCCATTGAATGTTCATGGCAATTCAAGTATTTTTATAATTTTTTAAATGTTTATTTTTGAGAGAGTGAGAGAAAGACAGAGTGCAGGCAGGGGAGGGGCAGAGAGAGGGAGACACAGAATCTAAAGCAGGCTCCAGGCCCCAAGCTGTCAGCACAGAGCCTGACACGGGGCTTGAACCCACAAGCTGGTGAGATCATGACCTGAACCAAAGTCAGATGCTTAACCGACTAAGCCACCTAGGCACCCAAAGTTAAGTATTTCTTTTAATCTTTTTCTTCAGCATCAGTGCTGTTTATTTGAGGACTTCTAAAAGCCAGGTGCTCTGTTGGGCATTTGTACTAAATCATTCATTTTTTACCACTGTCAGAGGAGGCAGGCACGAATATGACGTCTGTTTTATCAGTGAGTAATGCAAAGCGTAGAAGGATTAACTTTGCCCCAGTTCACGCAGTGTGAGGTGGCAAAGCCCATTGAACTTGTCCTTCTTCTTCCATGCCGTGCACTCTTGATATGAAGGTCTACGTTCTGCCTTAGTCACACTCCCTCTGTACCATAGCTCCTTCTGTACCCGTCCTGCCAGTTCATGAACTGACTGAGAATAGGAACCCTGTGCTTACCGTCTTACATCTTCAGAGAGCTCAGCAGAGCTCCTGCCCCCAGCAAGGGGATAGGGAGAAAAGGAGGGACAAATGTCATTGTCTTCATCTCTCACTTTGGAAGAGAAATAGTCTGAGAATTAACTTGTTATCAAAATACTTCCTTATCAATAAGACTGATCTTTTGATGTAACTTTGTTTTAGTTACTTTATTCCTTATTAATCATAGTCGCTAGAGTCAGCTCACCGGAAATCAGCTGTCCTATGAAACAACAGATGGCAGAAAGGAAAAATTCTTGATTCTTCTGTTGTGCAGTGTACGTGCCTAGTAATGGCAGACTCTGGGATAATGTGTTTTATGATATGTGCTCCTTTTAGTCATACCTATAAATTATCTTCCCTTAGACGATTGACTTTATGCTTCTTGTAGTAGAAGTGTGTTTATTGAAACAAGAAACATGGTAGTCTCAAATAATAATAGCATAGCAAAACCTCCGAATCAGTAACTTGAAGTTATCTTTTTATTTGCTAATCTCATACCCAGTGATATCCTGATTAAGTCTGTCGGGAACCAGCACAGTGGAGCTGTTCTATAGGAAATAGCTGACGGTACATCAGCATCCCCAGGGGAGGGTGTCCGAGTGTCCAGCTGGTGCTCCCAGAGGTTCTTCTTACATTAGGTGGATGTTGGATGGCAGTTTCCACCATTCGTTCCCCTCCCCCAGGGTCAAATGTACATGTTCCAGGAGGCATTTAAGCCGCATCTGATAACCCTCGTAGTTGAACTTACAAGTTCCCTGTAGACTGGTATTTGTCAGGCCAGAGGCTACATGTAAGGTGAGAAAGCCTTGCTGCTGGAAACTGTCAAAAATCCATTTCAGAACTTCTTTAGAATCTGTAATTAGTCAATTAAACAGGCCTCTAGCCCTGGGGAAGTTGCGTGCGAGGTGAAGGAGGGAGTATGTGGCAAAGAATGCGTCTTAATGTCTGAAACTTGGAGCTCAGAAAAACAGAATATCGGGAATTGTTACAGACAGGAAATTCTGTTTTTATTTGACCACCACACTCTGTTCTTCAGAGATTCTTTCTCGTTGGCCAAAAGCTATACAACTTTCAGGTCCAGTGATTATGAAATGCTTCCTCATATTGCGGAACCAAAATGACTCCATTCAGAGTGAGAGACTTTAAATCTTTTTTTTCTACTTGCAAATAGATCTTTAGTAAGCTCTTGTTCTGTCTATAAATGTGGAGCCAAGAGGGAGGGCAGGGAGGAGAGATGCGGAGGGTCCTATTTCTCAAGCAACGCAAGAGAATTCCTTAGAAGAGGGAATTATGTTTCATAAGATCTTTTAAGATGCAGGATCTTTCCTCTGTTGGTCTATAAAATGGACAAGTATCCCCTAAAGTCGCTTTCTTCTTTGCACATGATAGATTAATGAGCAGCCATCAAAGCATTGATTTTTAGTCTGTCATGGCCTGAACTGGCCTGAACTTGATTCAGGCAATGATGTGAAGGCTCAAAACTAAATGTGTCGTTTCAGATCCCTCAGACTCTCCTGTCGCCTGGCATGTTGTTATGTTATATTAAATATTAGTAGATGGATCATAAGAACCACAAAAGACCATGTGTTTGTATCCTCATTGTCTGGCTAATGCTCTTAAAAAAGTTAATGAGTCCTTATTACATCCCACCACCACCACCACCACCACGCGAGGACATGAGGAGCACCAGAGGAAAGGAGTTTCCATTTTTAACAGAAGCAGGCCCGAGGAAGGATTTTAGGTACATGCTAAACTAAGCTAAACTCTTTCTCGGTGAATTAATTCATACTGATTTCGTACCTTATATCCATGTTGTAAAAAAATCTGTACGTTAACCATATTCATATATTTTAACATATAGTCCTATCTATGTCAACTGTTGTTAAGAGCTCCAGCCTGTCTTAAAATTCTATTACATTGCATTTTTCCTGGGATGTTTTTCTATAGAAAAAAGTTGTGGTTCATTCATTAATTCAGTAAGTATTCATTATAGGCTTACTGTGTGCATAGCATTGTGCTTTATTTTGCCTGATATTATGCATTTATCTCTTCATTTATTTAAAAACAAGTGCTTATTGCATGATAATAAATGTTAAGTGCTATTCTTGGTCCTGGGAATCATTGTTAAGTATTCATTACCAATGGGGAAGTCAGACGATACACAGGTGAACAAATGTATTAGTTTTGGAGAGAGGAGAGGGGATGTATTAGGTCCTTGCATTCAGCTGCTAATGTCTGATACTATGTAACAGCAGCTGGGAAATTGGATGCCATGATGCAGTGATAGCATGGTCTTGACTTTTAGATAGGGGGAAATGTGGGGTCTTTTACAGTTATGGGGTTCTCACAGTAGACAGGTAATGTGCTTGTTATTAGTCCCATTTATTCAGACAAAGAAAGTGAGGCTTTGAGAAGAAAAAGAGAGATGGGGTGAATCTCATATGGGAGGCCCAGAAAGATTGGATGAACTTCTTTACTTAAAGCTAGTAACTTGTAAAGGTTTTTTGAATCAAGCCCTTGCTTTCTGACCCCAAGTTGTATGGTGTTTCTGTCTGCATTACTACTTGATACGTGTTGGAATAATTATCTTCAAATTCTTTTGTTTCTACATTTCGGGTTTAAATTCTTTCTGGAGTAGCAAAATTCACAAAATCACGATAGATACAGTGTTTGCTTTTGACTTTGGACATACTTTTTAATAAAGCCTCGTATCTGCTTAGTGGGGAGAAGGAGGAAAGGGGAAGAGACTGTTTCTAAAAATTGCCCTCACACACTCTCCAGGTTTTCATAAATCTCAGGCTTCTTGAGGCTGATTACACTTTGCAGTCTTCCTTAGGAAATGGGTGAAAATTGGAGCTGCGATGCAAACAGGAAGGCTGGGAGGCAGATCTGTCCTGCAGGCACTAGTTCTTTAAATAGTTACCGTGCAGTGGGAATTAGTTTGCCACTTAGATGAGAAAGTCCAATACCCTTTGTTTCTTGGCGGCTGAGCTGGAGGCAGCCCGCGCTGTCCTGTCCCGGAGGGGGCCCCGGTGCTCAGAGGGTGTGAGGTGGTGGATGTGGGCTGGAGGATGGCCTCCCCACCTCTGGGCCATGAGGACACACGGTCACACAGATGTTTTGTGCTTCTCCCTTAAGAATATCATCCGTGAGACTTTTATCCTCCTAAAAGGTAAGGTCCAGAGCCCTTCCTAGATTAGTAACTCGGGCTACAGGCTTCTTTCTTCAGACTGATTCTTTTTTAGGAAAGAAAAGAAGAGAGTTAATGGTTGTGATAGCTTTTTAAAAATCCATTTTAAGTGAATGTATAAGTGGGCTTATGGTTTTTATTAATAGATTATAGGTACATAATGTTAAGTGATAGTAAAAAACTGATTTTTTAACCTTTTGAAGATTTTTGTTACAGTGTGGATGTTAGTTCCTAAAGCTCAACTATAGAAGGAGAGTAGATAAGCACTGTTATGAATTTGGGAAGACTAGTTAAAGTGGAAACGTAAGAGATGGCATAAAATGAATGGCTTAGAGGTCTTTTGATTCTCCTGCTTTTGGGCAGGAGCCTTTAAACTCTAATCCAGTCTTTCCTGATAATCATCGACTTTTGGAAACATCTCCTGAGGTAAGTTCCATTACCCAAGCAAGCATTTCCACTCTCCAGTGGAATTCATGTCGTTCTTCGGTCAGGCCACCCAGCCTCTCTTGTTTCCACGTTGGGAGAAAGGGCGCCAAGCAGAAGCAGCTGTGTTTATGGCCCTGGTCCTAGAGAAGCCCGGCGGGGATGGGGGTGTGTGCCCATTATGTGCATGCCCTCCAGAAAAGTAGGGTGCCTGAGACTTCCATGTGCCGCATTTGTCCATTTCTTCTCCTCTTTTCCCGGCTTCCGTGTACTCCTCCCTCGCCCACCTCCTTGGAGACGTCAGTGCCTGTGTTAGAGTGTTCTCTTCAAGCCATCCCTGAGTCTGAGCCATCGGGAGCCGGAGGCCTGTTTCAGGAAACACAAATGCATGCTCTTCCCTGAAAGGATTCCACACTATTAACCTACTTGCAGGTTTAATTTTTAGAGCATTATTATCCACAGAGGCCCTTTGACAGTGACTCCTTATTTGTCTTTTCTTTCTTTTTTTTTTCTTTCTTGTTTTTGTCCTTTGTGTAGTCTTTCAGAGGAAGGGGAAGTATTAGGAAGGGTGGTTTTGTTGTTTATTTGAATTTCATTTCCTTCAAGTTAGAATCATTTGCTTCAGACTGTTCTAGGTTCTTTTTAGTTAAGTAGCATCATCTTTATGTTTTGCCAGTGTGTTTATAGTTTATTGTTTTAAAACTATTTTTTCTAGTGTATTTTGTAATCAAATCTACTTTAGCCATTTTGAGTCTTCTTTTTAGATTAGAGTGTGGTATGACAGACCATTTAGATGAAATACTGCTTTTCTTGTATAGTAGATGTAGGGAGGGATAAGGGCTCCCCCTCCCCCTTTTAGTTTTACCTTTAGATTTCTGAGTGTGGTAAGCAAAAGCAAGGTCCATGGTAGGGGATATGTTTCCAGCATAATGTCCAGGATGTGGCAATAGCTTGATGTGCTCACTTGTTTGTGATAATAATTTTATACTTCCGTGCCTTGATGATTATTACTAAATAAGGGAGTCTTTCTTTTACTTGAAAGTAGATTTGCATTATATCTGGAAATTGTTCTTAAATTTGATGTTCTACAATTTGGTTTTGATAGCCCCTAGAGTTCTGCATGTAGTAACTGCCCCCTGTGGTACATGTCCTATCTGTTACGAATTTTGTAAGGCCCTTGTTAAACTATAAACTAAGGGACCAATTGAGTAGTAACTGTGCTAATCGGAGGCAAGTTAACAAGGTAAGGCTTGTATTTAAATTTGAAAATATAAAAAAGGACTTTATTTTTGTGATCCTAAAACTGTAGCAGAAAAAAAATCAGATGGAAAACAGAACAATGCTTAGCTTGCCTAAGCAAGCAGAATCTTTAAACATAAGGAGTTCTGAAGATAATGGGTAAATAATAATGCAAGGCTTTTTAGCCAAGGGTCCAGCAGAAATTGTAGTAAAATAAAACTGTTTATGAGATGAGCTTCAAGGAACTCAGTACCCCTGTGCATGAAGCAGAATGACAAAGTGAAGTAACAGATTTACTGGAAGGCCTCCCACTGACCTGAGTTGAGCCCAGTGCAGGAATGTGTATAAAACCCACTTAAAACCCAAGAGGTGGTGTTTTGAATCCATCTTGCTGACGTAAACACAGACCCTGCCTGGAAACTTTCCAAAAGCAGAGTGTGAAGGCAGCTCAGTCAAGATGTGCAATATTATTATAGTAAAGACATGAGGAAGCGACTCACCACCATCTTGGGAGACAGAGTATAACAGCCTTTCAGCTATTCTGGAGTGTAGTGTGACCTGGTGATAAGACCATTTGCTGGAAGAAGATTGCACCGAGAACAATCGACTACCCCCCACCCTCCAAGTGCTTATCTAAACCGAAGGAAGGGGGGATTGAGAAAAATGGAATGGCTTCTTAGTGATAGAAAAGCCTATGGATTATTTAAGGGGACGACAACTGTTGAGAGGAGTGTTTGGACAGTGTCCGTGCAGATGAGATGGCCATTCATTGCCAGGGGGCCTCAGTGATGAATTAATGAGATGTTTACAAAGCTCAGGGACTAAGCAAACTCTGCCCCCTGTAAGTAAGCAGAGCAAACAGGTCTTGTCTCTGTTAGCTATGAAGATTAGCGTACGTAATACTCTGTGTGTTAAATGTGTTTAATTAAATGAACACGAAGATGTAAACTTGTAACATTTCTCATGTGAACATACATAGTAGTAGAATTGGGGCCTGATATGAAAGGACGTTTCCTGCCCAGATGCACGTCACCCTCCTGGAGACTTCCCAAGAATCCAGCCTGGCACTGGACAAAAACCACTGTTTCGGACATAAAACATCCGTTATTCTGTTTAAAGCGATAGAAAAGACACAGTATTTCAGTTACTTGTGTACTAACGCGGTACCTAACTGTCTGAAACTTCTGGGATAAGTAAGTGATAAAGGAGATGTTTCTTCTTGTTCCATGACTTGCAGAGCTCATTCCAGATAATGCCTCGTGAGCTTCGGAAGGAGTGCTCGAGGTGTGGAGGCAGTAAGCCCATGGTGGCGGCGCCTGCTGACGGCAGGAGGGTGTAGGAGAGCCCTCTGTGCTGGTGTAGGGCATCTGCGGGGACGATGTGACCATTCAAGACTGAGTGCTGCCTAGCAGTAGAGTCAAAATGGAGGCTAGCAGACCGTTCACCTATTGAAAAGATTCTTTAAAAATAATTACATACAGTAGTGATCTTACATTCTTTGCCAACCTCGAATTATGCAGTAGGTACAAATCTTCTCGTATGTTTTAATTAAGTATGACAGGGTTTGTCACATGATCCCTCCTTGGCTCCAACTGCTCCCCTACTTCTCCCCAAACAAAACAAACCAAAGTGTAATCTCTTTTCAAAATAGGGAAGTCTAGGATATCCCTCACCACTGAGAGGTGGCAGTCCCTGCAACACTGCTTTCTAATCTGTAAAATAGAAGAAGTCAGAAGCCAATATTAGACAAGCCCATTTTGAGCTTTTTCAAGGAGTGTCATTTCCAAAGTCTCAGAAATGTCTGAACTATCAAAACATCTGCCACTAGCGATCTGTAGGTTTTGGTGGTAATGGTAGGAGTAGAATTATAGAGTGGTGGCAGGCATTTTTATGAATATGTTTCCCTTATATTCACAAAAAACTTCATGCAGAAATGGGTATTTACATTTTACAGGTAAGGGAACCAAAGCAAAATGAGGCCAGGTGTCTTACCCACACTTCATATAGCTGGTGAGCATCAGGGCAAGAACGTGAAACAAAATCTGTTTGAGTCTGAAGCCAGGGCATTTTCTCCTGCACAATGCAGAGTGAATGACAAAATTTGTTATCTGTTTTCCATTTTGGAAGTAATAGGGAAGCTCTCTGAGGTTTTGTTGGAACAATCCAGAGAGGTCATTTCTCCTATTAACAGGGGCTCCCATATTCTCTGTTCTCTAACCATTCTGCTATTTTGGGTTTTTTGTT
Source organism: Proteles cristata cristata (assembly GCA_017311185.1). Lineage (NCBI taxonomy): Eukaryota > Metazoa > Chordata > Mammalia > Carnivora > Hyaenidae > Proteles > Proteles cristata. The sequence continues at coordinate 1,535,216 of JAESUZ010004989.1, read as the reverse complement.
TTGTTTTTTAATTTTAGAGAGAAAGTGTGTGGGAGTGGGGGAGATGGGCAGAGAGAAGGAGAGAGAGAGAGAGAGAGAGAGAATGAATCCCAAGCGGGCTCCATGCTCAGTCCAGAGCCTGAAGCGGGGCTTGTTTTCAAGACTGTGAGATCATGACTTGAGCCAAAATCAAGAGTTGGACGCCTAACTGACGGAGCCATCAAGGTGCCTCTGTTCTTTGACCATTTTTACTTCCTTTTCTGACCTGTTCTCTTGAAGGAGAAGGTAGTATCTATTCTTCTTCTGTAGTAATATATAAATTTGGTGCTTCTGCGCACACTCATGCATGCACATGTGTGTGGAGGGGATACTGTTGGGAGAAAAGAAGGGAAGGGATTGCATTACTCCATATGAACTGTACACAGTTGAGAAGTAATGTGTTATAGAGAATTATTGTATGTTCTTAAGCCCTAAGAGGACTCACTGAGCATTTTCAGTAACCTATTTACAATTCTGTTTACTGCAGATTGGATTTTTTTGGTAGTTACTTGACCACTTTGAATTACAAACCAATTCATCTGTCAAAGTCCAGCTCACATTCCACACCTTCATTCTCCCTTCTCCCCATCTCACCACTCCCTGCACTCTGACCTCTTCTCCAAATTCCTGAAGAGTAGGTTCGCAGTATCTTTCTTTTAGTATGTATATGCTCCCATGCTCGGCAAGGTGAGCTTTCTTTTTTTAAAATTTCTTTTAATGTTTATTTTTGAGAGAGAGAAAGAGAGACAGAGCACAAGTGCGGGACGGGAGCAGAGCAAGAGGGAGACGCAGAATCTGAAGCAAGCTTCAGGCTCTGACCTGTCAGCACAGAGCCCGAAGTGGGGCTCGAATTTACGAGCTGTGAGATCATGACCTGAGCTGAAGTTGGACGCTTAACTGACTGAGCCACCCAGGCACCCCAAGGTGAGCTTTCTTTTTAAAAGCATCATCTTATCTTTGGCTAGCCTGTAGACGCTCATTGGCTTCCTTTACATGACTCAGTAACATCCCTCCTGCATAGCTAATGTAGAGCTGGCCTTTAGTATTAGTGATTCATTGGTTGTATTATCCTCTAATTGGTTCTATTTTTTTATTGTGAGTCTAAACAGATTGTTCTTCCCAAGACAGTTCTTGAAATATTTGAAGATCATGATCATGCCTTCTTGGAGCCTTCTAAATTTCTCCAGTACTTTGAAAATTTTTACACGTGGTACAGCGTCTTCACTGTCTTCATCAGTCTTGCTCTGAATTCTCAGCTGTCAACCTCTACCCTTATGAATGTGATGCCCAGAGCTGAATTCCAGTTTTGCTCGTAGGATAATCATCTCCCCTTTCTGTGTGATATGCTTCTATACTTCAATGCTGCTTACATTCCACTTAGTCTTTTTGGCATCCGTATCGTGCTGTTAGCTTGTACTGACCTTGAATTTGGCCAGAATCGCTTCATCTTTTTCATATGAACTGTACTCTCGCCAGGAATCAGTCATCCTAAATATGTACAGCTGAAGTTTCTGAACTTCATCTCCATTCCTACTAAGTTTTATCCTGTTAGTTTCAGTCCGTTAGGCCTCCCAGTGGAGAGTTTCTTGAGTTTTGGATTATTATCCAAAATAATCTTTTAGACTAAGTAAGGAAAATGATCTTCTGAGAAAAAAATTCCTAAGCTTAAAAAGAAATCTATTTAATCTTCCCAAAGAATGTCTACTCATGTTACCTTGTTGAGAGACCTTTGAACAGACCAGTAGTTAAAGCCCCGTAGTGTCCTCCTGTGGCATGTGAAGCAGAGTTACAGCTCTGCTTTCGATTGCATCATTAGCCACACCAGATTCCTCGTCCATCCCACCCTGTTGTCTACACCTGCCTGGCTGTGTGACGGCCGAGAATGCACGTTGTTCCTGTTCCATCTCGGCCAGTCAGAATCCTGCACATCCTTCTCCCTGAGGGCCTTTCTGAACTTTAATAGGGGGTTATTTCTCCTCCTTTCCTCTTCCTGAAACTTGGTCTAAAACTCTTAACAACATACTGAACTCTCCTTTAGGAGCACAGAATGGTATGGTGAGTGAGAGCAGAGGCTCTGGAAATGGATAGGCTGTGTGTCAATATGGGCTGTACCCTTTAGTAATGTCATATCACGGACTTGTGAATTTTTCTTTTAAACCTCACTTGTCATATCTGTAAAATGGAGGTGATAGTGCCTACCTTACAGGATTATTGTGAAGATCAAACCAGTCAGTATATGGAAAGTACTTAGAATGGTACCTGGTACATAGTAACTGCAAATAATGGTCAGGTATATCTATAGTACCCAATAAATTTAATTTTGTGGATGAAGTTCAGAATAACTTACGGACACAATTTTTTTTTTTTTAATTTCTAGGAGAGACAGAGAGAGAGAGACAACGTGAGCAGGGAAGGGTCAGAGAGAGAGGGAGACACAGACTCTGAAATAGGCTCCAGGCTCTGAGCTGGTAGTCAGCACAGAGCCCAACGCGGGGCTCGAACCCAGGAACCGCGAGATCATGACCTAAGTGAAAGTCAGACGCTTAACCGACTAAGCTACCCAGGTGCCCCGGACACAATTTTTTTATGTTTATTTATTATTGAGACAAAGAAACAGAGCATGAGTGGGGGAGGGGCAGAGAGGGAGACACAGAATCCAAAGCAGGCTCCAGGCTCTGAACTGTGAGCACAGAGCCCTCAGAGCCCGACACGGGAATCGAACCCACAAACTGTGAGATCACGACCTGAGCCGAAGTCAGATGCTCAACCGACTGAGCCACCCAGGCACCCCCTGAACACAATTTTTTGAATCCTCAAAACATGGCTATCAGAGAAAACATTTATACATTTATGGAGACAGCATATTAGAGAGGAACATTTCCCTAAAGAAGCATTGTGAGATGGCCTCCAACTAGAGGCCAGACTCACAGCCTTTGGCTTTGGCAGTCAACTAGTAGTCGGCATTTTTATAAGCACTTTGCATGTTTACTTGTATCAAGTGCAGATAACCTGGAGAAATATGCTCTTCATGTTATGAACTGTTTCTCAACATTGCAATTATAAAATGATTAATTGCTCAAAGTGTAATTTTAATTTGTGTGCCCATGGATTTATGCTAGTTTGCATTTTGCATAGTACAGCAGGACAAAAAGCATTGTAAAGCATTTTTTTCCGTTTTACGAAGTATAGTCTTTATTCCATTAAATAAAACGTCCTGGTCAAGCAACATCAGAAACTCCTGCATTTAGTCGTTGGCATTTATCATGAAGATTAGCAATCTGTAACCTGATAACTCACTCTAACCTCAGTACTTATTGAAGGTCTACCAAAAATCTTGTGTTGGGCTAGATAATGCTGAGCTGTAAGAAGATGACATTTCTGTACTTAGGTATATTTGGAGATATAGTACAGTAAATAAAGTAATAATATGAGGTATATTATAGTTCTGACTTAGTGAATTACTAAGTCAGTGACATAGAAAAGTGGGTAGTATAAGAGCCTCAACAGGGTGGTTCTTAATTACTATAAACCTATTTCAGTTCTCTTTACAGACTGTCCCTTCAAGAATTTCTGGAAACTAAAGAATGTAAACCTTGAGGACATCATCAATTAACTAACAATACTATGTTTGTACAAAGTGTTTCTTCTTTGAAAATATGCTCTTAGCTATATCTGAGGAAGAGAAGATATGATTGTAATAACTAACAGATTATCTTAATTAGTTCGGATGATAACCTTATGTAACCATCTCATTTTTTGAGACAAGGGGAGGTCAGGTCTCAGAGTGGACACATAGTTACTTGAGGTAAAACTGTGATTCAGTTCACATCAGTCAGTCCAACTGAATTTCTTAACCACTTAACCAGCCTTCTTTCTTAACCACTATACTCTCTTGTCGTCATCGATCCCTACATACCAGCCTACTTAAAGGATCCATGATTACGTTATTATGGATGAATTGCAGCAATTGTGATCTGAGTGGGGTATAAGATAAGTTAGAAAAGGTAAGCTAAGGCAGGTTGTAAAGACACTTTTATATCAGCTAGTGAGTTAGGAACAGTTAGGTTAGCATCATCCAGTCATTGTTAACAAAAGAATGGCATGGTCGTTTAAGCAACCTTTGCAAATGTATGTAAGGGAGATTAAAATGGCAGGGAGCAAGATATTGGGAGATCAAGTTAGATGTGCAATAGCTGATATATCATAAATTTGTATGCTAGATATATAACTACATCAAAAAAGATGTTTTGAGAGAGATGTTTGAGGTAGATTTGGCTGGACTTATGGGCCTGTCCAATATGGTGGGCAAAGATGGGGGAGGTGTGAAAAATGGCAGGGTTATAATGATGCCGTCCCTGAGGCTGAGGAAAAGGAGGGGCTGATTTTGGACATGATGAGTTTCAGGTGAAGGAGAACATAAGAAGGTAATTTGACATCCTGAAGAGTCTGAGCTCAAGAGTAGAGACAAAGACAGTAGAGAATTCTCAGCCAGTAAGTGAAGCCACAACAATGGATATCGTCATGGGGAAGGGCTCAGGGCAGCAAGTAGAGGGATATTAGAAGAGGGTGAGGGACAAAACCCAATATTAACTTAGTGGTATTTTAATCTGATGGCTACACTGTGGACTCTTTGACTGGAGTAGGTGTTTCCCAATCTTCTGTCACCGTGACTATAAGCTGTTCTTTATGTTGGCTTCCTTGGACAGGGGCTAAGCCATTAGCTGTTCATTTTCCCTAGTATCACTCCCAGAGGTTGGATCGACTCTGAATCTGGGAAATAGTTTGCTCTCTGTAAACTGACTAAAGATTGGTATAGTTTGGAGCTATGTATAACTCTCTCGTAAATCAGTCGTTAGATGTCCCAGCTTTCCTTTAGGATTTTTTTTTCATAAAGTTTGCATATTACGTTTTTAGTTTTAAAATAAATTAATGGAGTGATATAATCTACATGAAATGACTGTCAGTCCCTTAATGAGCTCCAAGTTTCTTGTGAAATGTCTTGGAAACTTGACTGGTAGCTTCCTAGGTCCTAAAAGTATATGAATGCTTGATTCTGTTGTGGTATGCTCTTTTGGTGGTGAGGAGGACCTTCTCTAAAAACTGGCCATATTGCCCATTCATAGACAGCCGTGTCCCAGTGACCGCCGCATGCGGAGTGACAACATTGCAGGTAGCCTGGGGGAAACACCTGCGCACAGGGCAAAGAGTTTTGGCTCTTAGGTCCTACTGCCTGAGTTTGAATCCTGCATCTTACATCTTACTCTTACCAGCTATGGGTCCTCAGGTGAGTGACAAACTCTCTAAGGAGCCTTTGGTTTTTTTATGTGTAAAAAGAAATTATAGTAGTACCAGTAATATTTTTCATAGAATTATTAAGGATGTTCAGTAGGTGTTTTACCCATAAGTGTTGTAGATAATTACTGAGTATTAATGCACATTGACTAGGGTTACTTTCTTTTCTATTTTTAATTTTTTAATGCATACTTATTTTTGAGAGAGAAAGATCACACGTACCCGTGGGAGGGCCAAAAAGCGGAAGACAGAGAATCTGAAGCAGGCTCTGTGCAGTGAGTGCAGAGTCCAACACGCGGCTGTGATCCTGAGATCATCTCCTGAGCCAAAACCAAGAGGAGGCCGCTTAACCAGCTGAGCCACCCAGGCGCCCTGACTAGGATTACTTTCTCTGTTTTCTTCTGTTTTAAATACTTCGTGAGTGCTGCACTGTCTGAAAATGTTTTGAATCAGACTTTCCTGAATGTAATACAGTTCCTAACTAGATGGTCCTGTGAGTAATTCTCCGATATGAGGAGATGTGGGCTTATCACAGCAGTTCATTCTAATGCATCTAGAAGACTGTACTTTTTTAGCGTATCCCTCCCTTCCTCTTATGCAATCACTACTTCACATCTGGAAGCAGAAGGCTGGCCTAACTCTGCAACTTAAGCAGGGCTCAGAACATCTGAATCCCATCTTTTGAAATAGTGGTATGTTCATTTCTTTTCTCTCCAGCCCATGTCTCAAAGAATGTTTGCCTGAGTTTTATAGAAGTTTTTCACTGAATGTTCTTGCCATACAATCGTGCAGACATTAGAGCCCAGGACTTTTGCAGGCCATTATAAATACCAAATTTAGTTAGGGCCCAGACATTATTGAAGGGTGCATTGTGTACTGTGTATAAAAACAACCTTATATTGGGGCGCCTGGGTGGCTCAGTCGGTTAAGCGTCCTACTCTTGATTTCAGCTCGGGTCCTGATCTTGCAGTTTGTGAATTCGAGCCCCACATCAGACTCTGCACTGACAGCTTGGAGCCTGCTTGGGATTCTGTCTCCCTCTCTCTCTGTCCTTCCCCTGCTTGTTCTCTAGCTCTCTTTCAAAAAAACAAAACAAAACAAAACCACAACCCCACATTATGTCATTGGTGAAATTCCCCCAAATTGCATTTTGAGGTAGATATTGAATCCCTGCAAGTAAGCAGAGGTATCCTCCTTGGGCCTACTGACCAGGGTTATAGAACTTGCATGATAGAACATGAATGATAGTCCTGGTAAGCTAGACATCTTCAGGAGTTCCATATGTTTCTCACAGTTCCTTGGGTAGAACCAGCTTGCAAGAGGCTTTACCATTGTAGCTACTCGATTTTCATTAACTGAATACCAGCACTGTTCTTATATTCTGGGCTCCTCGTGTTGTTTTCTTCAGAATGCTACAAAGTTTCAGTATATGACTCCCAGGGTCCCAGGGCTAGGGTATATTGTGACCCCCTAAACAGCCCTTTATGAACAATACCTGCCCTGGGTCTAGGGCAGAGGTCACACTTGACAGCCCTTATGGACAGCAGAAATATTGGCCTCCTCATGTTTAGCATTTTGAACATCCTCATGATTGAGAAAATGGGTTAGTTAATGGTAAAAATTCATTTATCAAGACTCGATGCAGACCCCCGACAGTTCTTTGTTGCTTCAAAATGACTCCGGCCAGTGTGCGTCTTTCTAATAGACCTCTGGCAGAACTTCATCTTGCCACAAAAGTAAGTCGAAGAGAACCCAGAATGTCACTGATGTGGAACCCAAGCCTCCTTAGTTTATATAAAAGAGATTTTTATGAACTGAAACTGTTGGGGAAACTGCAGAAAATCTAAGAAGCTGAAGCAAAACGTAGGAGAAGAGAGACAAGCAGAGGGGTCGGGCCCCGCTTGTGAGGCGTGAGCTAGCAGCATGTTGGCATGCGTGAGCAGGACCGGAGGTGCCTTCCATCGCCCAGGCAGCACCAAGGAGCTGCGTGGGCCCTGTGCTTCCAGGCGGTGCCCCGCTTCTTGAGCCTGGGTTAGACCTATAAAGCCATCCCAGCTCTAAATTAGAGCTCAGGTAGGATCCAAGGTCAAGGCCACATGCCAGCCAGAATCTGCTTCTCCAGTGTTTACAGAAGTCACACCGTTCGGCTGCTGCTTCTTTTAGCTGAATATTCACATATAACATGAAAGAATGGAGGCTGAGGAAAATCAATCAGCCTGGTAATGCAAATGAATTTCACAGTCACAGAATATAATTTTCTTCATTTCTGGCAACGAAATTTATATTCTAACTCTAATCCCCCATTTCTGACAGATAGCAGAGAAAGTTAATCTGGTTACAGCCACAGCCGGTCTGCTCCATTCAATTTAGCACTTTCTAAGTTACTTCTGGTTAAGATTCAGGAATATTCAGGATCTTTCTATCTCTCCTCGTTCCCCTCCCTGTTGGATGTTGCTTTAAGAAGTACTGCTGTAGAGGCAATCGGGACCTGTGCTCTGAACTCTTCCTCCTCTCCTTTCCCTGACCTCTCAGAACCCCAGACTGGCACCCCCCAGACTCTGATGGGATTGGACTTGGAGCTCCTCGGAGGCGTCCATGGTTCTGTGGGCATGGGTGTGCCTCCCACCTGCACCCTTGTTAGGAACTCTCTGCTTGGTGGCCCCTGCCGTCAGGACCTTGGTCTCTGGCCAGATGGAGAATCAGTCACTCTCCTCTTTGTCTCTGTCAACTAAAATCAGCACCCCTAGGCAGGACCGGCAACTCTTGACTGCCTTAGTTCACCAAGCTCCTTCTTACCCATTCCTCCTGCCCTTGCCACACGGGGTGTCTCCGCATCTGCCTCCCTTCACACTTAAAGAAGGGAGGTAGAAAGCACACATCTGCCAGGTCCTCCCAGACTCTGTGCAACCTGTGCTGACCCCAACTCCCACTCTGATGCACTGGGGCTGTATTTTGGGGACAGGTCACAGAATGCATGGTCTAATGGACTTTAATGCTCTTTTTTCTCTCCAAATTTTCTCCTTCTTCCCAGTTTAGAATGGAGTGGTAAACAATAACACACACACAAAGATACACATGTGCACGCGCGCGTACACACACACACACACACACACACACGAAACAAAAAACTTGTTCTACCAGTTTATATCTCTTCAAAACAACTTTTTTCTCTCATTTGAATTGGAACCAAGAATTTGAAATCTTTGTTTGTCTTTTTTTCTCCTTGCCTTTCCCCCTGGGGCCAGTGGTGAACTATCTACCCCATATCTCTTGGAATATGGGTTTAGGGAAGAGGGTGGAGGCGGTGAAGAAGGGCTGTGCCAGTCAACATTATATCATATCCTGGCAAAGGGCACTCAGATCTGATTCATCAGCCGGGATCCAGATTGGGCTCTCACTTCTTGAGATTCTGGACATGTTTGGCTGACGTCACACCTGGGAAGGACTGTCCTACTGCTACTGAAGAGCAAGGCACATCCTTTTGGGTGGCTAGAAGACACTGGATTTATTTTTAGGATAAAAGGTATGGGTTTTTAACATGTTGAAAATCCAGATATAAAGATGTCGCCCTTCCCATTTCTTAATGTTTTCCTAAGAGCCTTGATTGAAGCTTGAATGAGAAACCTAAAATGTCTAAGTACATGTATATATTCATATACACATACATATAATTATAATTGAATTTCTCTACCAGCCTTCTGGTTGGGTTTTTCTAAGAACTATTTAGTCATAGTGCATACTGTTTCTAGTTTTCCTTAGGTCTGCTCTCTTCCCCAAATCTTGTAATTCTACCAGTGATTTGCAGCTAAATTCTAAAAAGGAGCTGGAGGATTTTAGGCAGAGTGCTTTTGAGACCAGCCCCCACCCCTAACCTGCCGGTCCTGTTTCTCCAAGGTCTGTAGGGGCCACTATGTTCTTAACTTCCAGAGCTGGTCCTTTAATGGCTTCCCAACACTTCCTTTTTGCCTCTGCCTCAGGCATTCAGCTTGTTTTCCTTTTATCTTTAAAGCTGCCCCTACTTACCAAACCCCTTGAGGTTCTTTTCTTCATAAAGATTGCCTAAGAGAAGCAACAGAGATTCATTTCAGTCTTTTATCTGGAGCCCTCTTAGACAAGGCCAAACTCAGTTTTAAGGGTATTTACTTTTAACAGTAAGGAATAGTAAATAGGTAAATCGGTTAAAAGCTCCTCTGCTGGATAGCTCCTTGTGCCCTCCAGTCCATTCTCTCTTCCTTCTTGCTCTGGTGGTCACTTACAAGCCCCCCAAACCTTACCCTCAAGGTCCCAACTGGGGCTGGCCAATGTGAGTCACAGCAGGACATCAAAATGTAGGATCACTCCCTGTGAAGTATCTGTGTTCTTCTACCTGAGATACCTAAGAACACAGCTCTTTTCTTTTTTTTTCCTTTTTTTTTTTTAAATATTTTTTATTTATTTCTAGGAGAGAGAGAGAGCGTGAGCAGGGGAGGGTCAGAGAGAGAGGGAGTCACAGACTGAAACAAGCTCCAGGCTCTGAGCTGGCAGTCAGCACAGAGCCTGACGCGGGGCTCGAACCCACGAACTGTGAGATCATGACCTAAGCGAAAGTCAGACACTTAACCGACTAAGCCACCCAGGTGCCCCAAACACAGCTCTTTTCATGTCTTACTGTTCCTGTTCCAGCTCCAAAGTTCCTTAGTCCTGGTAATCTCTCTCTCCTTTTCCCCCTTTTGGTATGGGGCTGGTAATGGTTCATTCTTCCAGTTGCTACCCTTAAAGTCCTTAATTCTTTTCTTGCTGGCGTCCCCCGAGCTGCTCATATTTTAGTAAAACCTCAGTTACTCTGTTTAAGTTTGCTATCTGCTTCCTCTCAGGATCTCAAATTCATGAAGTTATAGATGTTAAACACAGGTCCCCAGGCCACCTTGCTATTTGAGGTGTCGCTAAATTGTGGACCTACTGTCTGTGTAACCCCTGGGAACTTTGTTAGACGTGGAGACGCTTAGGTTCTGCCCCAGACTTCCTGAATCAGAAGATTAAACAAGATTCCCGGCTGATTTCTCTGCACCCTAAAGATTAAGAAGCCCCGCTCTAGAAATAAGTTTCCTCCTAAAGAAGTAAGTGGCCAGGAAGCCCTCTTGGGTTTAAGCTCGCTCTTTGAAATGTTGTCTCCTTCATACCTAGGGAAAGTCCCTAACTCCCCTCTCTTCTCCTGCCCTGCTCCCAACTTTCACCCTACCTTCCATCCCATAGGAAGGCTCACATCCATTATATCCCTCTCCTTATTTGTTCATGTAATGGGTTATTGAACCCACTCTAAACTCCAGGTATGTACTGTCATAGATGTTAAGGGCACAGAGAATAAGGCACCACACACCTGCTTTCAACTGGATTTAGTAAAGGAATGAAGAGATGTTCATAGTCAGTGGCAAGACAGCAGGAGATAGGAACAAAATGAGTTGGAAGCAAAGGCCAGAGTTATCAAAGCGAAGTATGACTCTACTTGGCGAATGTGAGGAGGTCCCCCTGTAAACTCCTGTGAAAGCATTGTGTTTTCTGATTCTAGTCACATTTGACAACCTTGAGTAAAGATATCTAATTGTAATCCCCTGTCCTCACACTTCGTCCTAATGTCACATTTGACAAATAGCAGTGTCTCTCCCAGGAACAGCCAGCAGTCTGTGGAGTCAGAGCCATTTGTATTGAGGCAGCTGCTGAGCAGCAAATGCTTACAGGCAACCAGGGCCCTAAAGAAATTAAGGGACTGATTTCTTCCGAAAGGAAATTCTTGGAGAAAAAAACCCAACTGATTGCTTCATAAGCTGTTCTTGGAATTAATTTCACTGCTTGTTAAAGAATCTAAAGCCTTTTTCATAAAGGTTCTCTTAGGCATTCCCAATAAGATCCCCATCTTTTGTCACCTGTAAGCAATTCTCCCATCTAAGTCTCTGCATAATTCATGTAAATGAAATAGCACAGGTTCCAAATTACCCAAGTAAAGTGGGGGACAATTTTTTTTTATACAATTATGAATTTTTAAAAGGAGATACTGGCTTAGGCCTGTGATTTAATCATTCATTCATTCAAGAGGACCAGAGTGTCACTCATAACACACTCTTCACCCAGTTTTACTACCTCTTCTGGGCACTAGAACTGAGTGATAGAGAAAAGACGTCTTGATCATTCTGGATTCTGGAGCCCAGTGCTCTCCTCCTTGGCCCAGATGCTGCCTTAGCCCAGTTCTTGTTACTCCCTGCCCTCTGCTCCCTCTGCTGGAATTTGGGTTGGTATCTGTCAGTACTTAGAGTTGACTGTGACTCTGTTATTCTTACCTCCTCGGTTTGTCATAGTCCTTACTGTATGGTAAATAACTGAACCAACTGGTAGGTTCTGAGAATTCCAGAGAAGTGGACAGAATTGAGAAACTGAGAAAGAGGCATTCTTTTGGCCTTGATGTATGTAAATGAGCATCCATGTTTATGTGAGCATTAGATGAGGTGGAAATCTTCAGGGTTTGCTTGGTTTCCCTACTGCTAGCACTACCCAGTAGTAGGTTTGCAGTCAATTTAATAGGTTGCTCTCAGTATTTGAAAAAATGGAGTAGAAAAGGAAATATGTCAGAGTACATCATACATAATGAAACTTTCATGAAGCTTATATTTGTTGCATGTATGATATATGTGTTTGTTGGATAGAGATATATATTATATTTCTTATATGGATTGAGGTTAAACATTTTTTGAAAAATTCTCCCCTAAGAGATAACATAGTGGTTTAAAATAAGAAGTGTGGGGTGCCATGGGTGGCTCAGTCATTTAAGCGTCATGATCTCATGGTTCGTGAGTTTGAGCCCTCTGTCAGGCTCTATGCTGAGGAGCCTACTTGGCATTCTTTCTTTTTCTCTGCCCATCCCTTGCTCACGTGTGTGTGCACTATCTCCCTTTCTCTTTCAAAAGAAAATATTAAAAAAATAAAATAAGGAGAAATGTTATTGGAGGTTGGTGGTGGGGAAAAATTGGGAGTAAGGTGCTTATCTTTAAATGGAGGAGGAAATTCAGTTAAACTAAACCGCATTTTGAGATCACGTGACCAGGATAATGACTTATAGAGTTGCCAATTTATACTAGCTAAACTTCACTGTTAGCCACTATTGTTCATATGCTTATACATGCTTATACTTATATATTATATATGTGTGTGTGTGTATGCTTCTTATATGTTATATGCTTATTATATATTATATGCTTATTACAGATTTCCTTTTTTTTAAAATTTTTAAATGTTTTTTTTTTTTTCTAAGAAAGAGAAAGAGACAGTATGAGCAGGGGAGGGTCAGAGAGAGAGGGAGACACAGAATCTGAGACAGGCTCCAGGCTCTGAGCTGTCAGCACAGAGCCCTATGTGGGGCTCGAACTCACGAACTGTGAGATCATGACCTGAGCTGAAGTCGGATGCTTAACAAACTCAGCCACCCAGTCGCCCCTCCTGTTTTTTCTTTTTCTTTTTTTTTTTTTAACATTTCATTTTCTTTCCCCTATCTTTCTTTAGTTTTTAGTAAAGATTTTTTTGAAAAGCTATCCTGTCCATACACACTTACAGAAAAATTTCCTAACTGTGCCAGAATTGAAAAGGGGCTATGTGTATACCCAAGTGAGGACAGTTGGCAGCATGGAGGGTAAAATGTGAGAACCCAGAGGAGAACAGCCCTCAGGACAGGAGAGTGGGAACTCAGTTTACCCTCCCAGCCTCATTCCCCAGTTCAGTGTCCCCGCCGTCGTCGTTCTCTGACCCTCCTACCACAAGTCCACTTACAGTGACTGACCAGAGTTCTCTTCATTCTTCAAAACCATTATTCTACGTTCCTCTATTGATAGGTGGATCTCTTAAAAACAATGTTAAGATTGTACCGTTTAAAATATGATCAGGGGCGCCTGGGTGGCTTAGTCGGTTAAGCGTCCGACTTTCGCTTGGGTCATGATCTCGCGGTTCGTGGGTTCGAGCCCCGCATCGGGCTCTGTGCTGACTGCCGGCTTGGAGCCTGGAGCCTGTTTCAGTCTGTGACTCCCTCTCTCTCTGACCCTCCCCTGCTCACGCTGTCTCTCTCTCTCTTTCTCCTAGAAATAAATAAAAAATATTAAAAAAAAAAGTTTAAAATATGATCAAAAAGATTAAAACAATCTCCCAACAGCAAGAACTGCCATTCAAAGCTATTTAAATTTTTCTGTGGGAAAAGAAAATCACTAAAATAGCCATTTTTTTCTTAGAGCTCAGTTTGTTATCATATTTTTCTTTTATTTGCCATGTTGGCCTTAAAATATTCTCCTTTGGCCTTAAGATATCAAAATTTGATGTTGGAATATAGTATTCTAATACGATCATTTATTCAGGATTGAATTTTGTATTGAAGATATATTTTGAAAATAGGAAAGAAATCAACTAAAATAAAAATTAACATTCCTTGAGTGAAGAAGTTCTTTAAGCTACATTGTTGTTACTTTTCTTTGATACCAAGGGTATGTCATTCAATCTCTTTTTAGGAATGAGATTGACAATGACGATAATCATGAAGATACTTACTTCCTTTTAGGGATGCGGTTTACAATTGGGGAAAGTGTTTTCATATATAATAGTGATTTTCAATAGTGGGGGCTTTTAAAAAATAGTGTATATATGGGCCCCAGTCGATCTGGAATGTAGCCCAGGCATTAAGATTTTAAAAAGTTATAATGTGCAAAGAGATGTTACCTTGAATATCACTCTGGTGTCTCAACTTCCCAGAGGCATCCCATGGATATTTTGTTGTACTACTCAGAAACCCAGTTAATCACAGTTCCTTTTTTGTTTTTAATCATAGTAATGATTCTTTATTAAAGATGTTAGGCACAACTCTCAAAGACTTCTGTATTTCAAGTATGAAGGCACAAGAGATTTTTTTAACGTAATAGTTTAAACCATTTTTTCCAACAATCCCCAATGTTATCAATCACTGCATAACCTACCTGTCATTTTCCCTTCAAAACTAACTTGAGCAGTTCTGCTACTTTCAACACATTCTGGCTCTTTCTACCTTTTGTGTAGTCAGAACCTAGGGCTCAGCTTTAGTTTCTCTGGGCCAGCTGCTTATCTGCAGTACTCGCTGATTTTCTTACAGCTTTGGGCTGCATTCATTACTTCAGTCATTCATCAAATACTTTCTGAGTGCCTGTTGTGTGCCAGACTGTGTGTCAGGGCTTGGGGATACCACAATGGCTGTGACACAGTATTTTCCCACAAAGAGGAATTCTTTTTGGCTCTTTCTATTACCAAGAGATAAGTGCTAACATACAGTATCCACGACAGTGTTTGGGAGGAGAGTGTAAATGGCTCCTAACTGTCAGCAAAAGCTTCAGAGAAGTAATGGCATTTGAATTGAGTCTTAAAGGATAAATATGTTACATGACCTGGCAGCAAAGGGGAAAACGGGACATTCCTGTCAAAGAAAACAGCCTTGCAGAAAATGCCACAGTCCATGGCTTATTCAAGCAGAGGCGGGAAGGTGTTTGTTGGTGAGGAATTGCAGGGGATGAAGCTGAAAAAACAGACTTGGAGAGAGGCTGTCCGACCTTTACATGACATGCTTACTCATTTGCTCCTGGACCTCTGCATGGTAGGAAGGCAGCAGAAAGGGAGCTCCCTGAATCAACCCACACTTTGAAACGATTCATTTCATAGTAGCCTGGAGGATGGACTGAAGACAAAGGAAACAGGAAGCAAGGAAAGTGCATTAGGAGGCTGAACTATGGTTCAGGCACCATTGATGAGACTTGGAAAGGACTTAAAATAATTATAGGAAAAGGATGAGCCTTGTAGGAAATCTGGAAGATCAATGAAAAACATTAAGAGGGAAATACGAAGAATCTGTAATCCTTTCATGAGAGATAGCCACCATTAATGATGTGTTCCACTTTTCTCTGCATGTTTTATAGAGTAAAGATAATTTTAGGTCCTTATTTTTCATTTAACACTATGAAAAACATTTCTTGTTCTAATAAAAATGCTCCATCAGCGTAATTTTTGTGGGTACAGAACCACTTTTGTATGGATGCACAATAAAACAACAAATCCTTTCCTTTTGGTTGTTTCCAAGTTTTTTATAAATAACTTTATATTTACCTCTTTGGCATAAACTTGTCTAAAACTGTTATTTCTATAGGCTTATAAAAAGCAACGTTAATGAGTTAAATCACACTTAACATTAAGGCTTTAATGCTGCTGAATTGCATTTCAGAAAAAGTATAAAAAGCTTGTGCTTTAGATTTTAGAAATTTTCAAGTTATAGGACACTTTGGTTGGATTTGATGAACAATTGCTTTGGGAGAGTAAAAAAATATGAATTGGTCTAAAATGATTCCAGTTGTCTGATTTGGCAGACTTGATAAACTATACCACCACCAGCCAAGGGAAACAAGAATATTGTTTCCCTAGACTTTGCACGGCAGATAATGAGCTCTGTGAGGAGCTAGCTGCATTTGCAAGAGACTGTACTGGGAGAAACCCAAGAGGTATACAGTGGGCAGCTGAAACTATGGTGTGAAATCAGCAAAAGGGGTGGAAAATTCACAGTCTAGATTTGAGAGCAGTTTAGCAAGTTAAGTGCTGGTCAGAGTCATAGAAGTAAGAGAGAGAGAAGTCAGTAAGAATGAAGGGGTGGGGGAAGAAACTCTGGGGAACATTGCAGCTTTTGAGAGTCAGGGACAAGAGAAGCCATGAAAATAGATGAAGTGTTAGGGAAAACCAGGAGTTTGCATTGTTGCAGAAACCAGGAGTGAGATTTTCCAGAAAAGAAAAAGTAGTCTACATCCCTAGCTGTCAACTCTATCAGACGCATTATCTCCTTGACCATCCCCAAATGAAATTTATAGATAATACAGTATACCAATGCTCATAATTTAAAAATCAGTATAATAGCCCAACTGTAATATAAAGAAGAAAATGAAACTCTATTTTATGTAGGTATTTTGATATGTAAACATTGGGATGTAACTAAATGAGACGACATGAGGAAGGAGTCACATGGCTGTTCTTATACGTAGAGGTACCATGGATGGGGGTTGCTACTGGTAGAGACCAGTCCACATGAGCTGTGTCACTACACATGACATAAATTTCCAGAATGGTGAATACTCAAGCAGAAGCGAGTCTGGTTTCCGGGGACGCCTGGCTGGCTCTGTCAGTTAAGCGTCTGACTTTGGCTCAGGTCATGATCTCATGGTTCATGGGTTCAAGCCCTGTGTCGGGCTCCATGCTGAAGCTCAGAGCCTGGAGCCTGCTTCGGATTCTGTGTCTTCCATTCTCTCTGCCTGCCCCGTGTTCATGTTCTGTCTCTCTTTCTCTTTCAAAAATAAAGAGTTAAAAAAATTAAAAAGCAAATACAGTTTCCCATCAAATGATGCTATAATTGTGTCGCTGGAAAATTCAGTATATAAAAAACACTTTAGCTGAATTAGCTTCTAGGTTCCAACAGTTATAAACAGGTCTTTCAGCTGTGCTGAATATCTAGAAGGGTATTTGAAAGTCATGTGTGACACAGGAAAATTCTTTCTTGGTACAGGACTGTACACTGCGTTGTAGGACTCCTAGCATTCCTGACGCCGATGATTAAGTACCAGCAAGAGCCGCAATCATTGCAGTTATCAAAAAGCCCTCCCACACCATTCCAGAACACTCCCTATGGAGTGACCCAGTCCAAAAGAGAAGCATAGGTTCACAGTGTCAAATGGTCCTCCTTAGTCTTTAGAGTTCTGCCTAAGCAAGAAATGGAGGGGAAATAACGTAATAGTATAGTAATCATGACCTCTGTAGAATTCTGTGGTCCTCTCTCCCTAATCAGATGGTATAGTTTGTCCACTGTTTCTACACAAATCGCTCCAATCCCTTCTGTTCTCTCTCAAGTACAGGCTCTTAGGTTAATTCATCAGACACACAGTGTTGCAAGCTCCCTTACCAATGGCTCTAATCTAGCCAGTTTTCAGCCTACTTACACACAAAATCTGTTCCTTAAAAGCTACTTCTAGGCTGATGCTTCTAATTACCTGGTTCAAACTTATATTTTAAACATTAAGCAGAATGTAATGAGGATCATGAATGAAATGCTTCAGTTATTCTGGGTGATTTTTATGTCATTTATACTGATCATTTTGGATGCAAAAGCTTTTCACAGATCTTCCTGAAAGACCATTCAGTTTTAAGTCATGTGACCTTGCTTGGGTCGCTTAACATCTGGGGCTTACCTTTCCTCATAAATACATATGAGATGTGATAAGTGTGAAACCCTAAAATATCATTAAGTGCAGGGTCCATAGTTGTTATGGATCATCATTTAATATCGAAGACCTTGGAATATAAGAATAGGTAAGGTCTTCTTGTGCTCGAAGTAATGACGGATGAGGGAAGTTACTTCTCTAGTGTATCTATGAATTGTTACTTTAAGTGTTCAGACCATGGATAATCTTATATATGCCTCTATTTCATTTCATTTTGTTTTTCTTCCTCTTTCTATCTTCCCATGCCTAAGGGAAATGGGCACATTAGGGATGAATGGAAACAGTGTGGAAGAAAACTGAAATCTAGAGTTCTGGAGGGTATGTTCCGAGTGAGAGAGAATAAAGAATTACAGTCAGTTTTCTGGAAACTTTAAATGGCTTTCCCTACTCTCCTTCATTCCCCCACTTCAAGTCCATGGGAATCCATACTGTGAATTATAAAACACTGCATGTATTTCTTGGCAGTGACATTTAAAAGGTGGTAGGTCACCTTCTGTTTGCTTTCATTAGAAAAGGATGTATGTTTCATTCCAGTATGCTGAGGATTTGATCTAGACTCATCATTTGTTCAGTGAGACCCACGAAGGTTAAGGGTAATTAAGAAGGACTTCAGAAAATATCATTCACAACATGAATGGAAAATTTTACACCCGGATCTCATTCATTATGAAAGTGTCCTGGATTACTTTCTCAAGCCTCTGTTAGGTCATTCGTGCAGTGGTTATTAAGGGGGATAACAATCACGAAGTTAATTGTATTAATTCTTTATTCATTTTCCATTAGGAAAACAGAAACATCAGATAACAAACACTGTTAAGCTCCTTTCCCGCGTAAAGTCAAAAAGTATTTCTCTTTAAGAGAATGTGTATAGTGTGTAATCCTAGACTTGAGATGTTGCAAAACAGATATACAGCAAACTGATTGTGCTTAAAATAGCTGCCAAGTTTGTTCTTAGTTTTCACAGCACATCTCCCTGCACATGATGAATCCTCCTCTACGAGCCCCTCTGCTCCTCCCCACAAACTCAGTTTCATAAGAGTGGCAAGGGGATTTTGTTCAAATCCATTTTTTTTCCTTCATAATGTGATAAGTAAATCACAGTGACTTTTGCCAAATGTTTTTGCCCCACTTCAGAAATGCCAAAGAAATTGCTGCTTTTGAGAGCTGGTTCGTTGACCTTCAGCATGTAATAGGGAAATGAGGCAGAGGTTCTGTGGGCTGCAGAGGGATGCTAGAGATGACCAGCGCTGCCCGGAGGAGCCTGACTTTCCACTGGCCAGTGACATCATGTTGCTATTGAGTCCCTTGCAAGACACATCTATGCTCCAGTAATTTTGTTGTAGAGCGCCTTGTCTTTCTTCGGCTGTGATACTGAAAATTCACAGTGGTTTTCAGTTTTTCTTATTCATTCCTGATATTCACTAACAGATCTCAAGTTTTTATTTCAGATCTTGCATTTTGGTCATTCAGCAGAACTTGAGCCCCTGTGTTTATGTAGAAATACACACATTTTAAAATTACATGGCCAATTTAACTTTTCAATTATCCTTTTTCCTAAATGCACGAAGGAAGATTCAGCAGGTTTAAACAGGCATTCTGAAGAAATCAACCAAAGCACTGAAATCTTATTCTCACAGATTGCCGTTAGCATATTTTCTTGCATATTTGTTTTATTAAAGACTACTTTTCTCAATCAAATAATGGAACTCAGAGCACTGTTCTCTCTAGATGAATGGACTTTTATACAAGGTTTCAGACTCAGAGTACGAAAAAAGCACCAGCAAGTTTTAACTGAGCCTCCCATTCTTCCTAACGTCCAGCAAGGAGAGCAGGCCTTAGAGGTTCTCAGAGCTCCAGGGGTATAGCCTGTGCTCCTTGTCAAGAGGTGGGAGGGTGTAGTTCTAACAGCCATGGCTCCTCAGGAAATGGTCTGTTCTCCTGATCTGGGGGACACAGAGGATGTCTCTGTGTCTTAGGCAGGATCATGGCAACAGCCTGTACCCTGCACACATTCATTTGCCCTGGGTCAGGGGTCGGCAGACTTCCTGTAAAAGGCCAGATGTTAATATTTTCAGCTTTGTGGTCCATGTAAGATCTCTTTTGTAGCTATTCACCTCTGCCACCACGGCACAAGTGACCGTAGACTATACTCAAACAAGTGGGAGTGCTTATAAGTCAGTAAAGCTGTCTTTAAAAAGGCAGCAACAGAGTGGAATTGTCCACGTGTAGTTCACTGACCCCTGCTGTGGGTCACATCCCACCTTTTTATTGGGCTAGCTGGGTATAGCCCAACCCTTAAGGTGAAAGGCATTTGGGGCCCTGTTCCCATTCACATCAAGGGTGACCAGATATTTATAGAAGGTGGGCCTCCCTAAGCACTTGTGGGATCCAGACCAATGCCTGGGACATCCTAAGGATTTAAAACATATAGCCAAGTTATAGCCTTATATTTCATGTATAACGTTGAAGGCTAAGTTCTAATTATAGCAGGTGGCAAAGCCAACCGATCACATCTAAGGCCTATAGGCATTTTCTGTGTTTGAGGACAGTCTGGTAAATGGATGCATAGAAATGATTAATAAAATGTATAGGGGCATGCAAGGGTGATATTCCAGGTATTTAATAACTCTTAGAAAGGTCCAGATGCTTACCAAGAGCAATAGACTTAGGAGTAGACAGCCAGGAAGGCTCTACTGGCAAGTATTCACCAGAAAGTTCTTGATAAACAGTAACACAGTATGCACATGTGCATACTCAGATGTCTATGCATAGGTAGAAATATACATGTATGTATTTTTTTTCAGAGAATATAGAGACCATGTGGGCCTACCTTCCTATATTACAAATCCTCATCTTCCCTCTCTGTGCTCCTGACTGAGAGAAACAAGACTTCTGCTAAGCTTGAACCCGTGCCTTCCTGCTCCCTTGGCAGCATTGCTCATTTCCCACTGGCCCCTTCCTTACAGATCAATCTTCTCTTTTCTAAAAGCTTCTTGCCCCCTGCCTTCAAAAATGCTTCCTCTTCTAAATCAATAACCACTTATTTGAATACAACATTTTCTATTTGACATGTTACTCATTTTCTTCAGAAAAGGTAGGCAGTCATGCAGGCTAAGAAATTCAGTGGTAACCAATTAACTGCACTTTTTTAAAAAGTTAATGTTTCACACCCTCTTTCCCTTTCTAAATTAGGTCAGCTTTGTTATGGCTTTTCATAAACACCTCATTACAATATCCTATGGTTCTTTTTTTTTTTAATTTTTTTTTTAATGTTTTATTTATTTCTAGGAGAGAGAGAGAGAGACAGCGTGAGCAAGAGAGGGTCAGAGAGAGGAGTCACAGACTCTGAAACAGGCTCCAGGCTCTGAGCTGGCAGTCAGCACAGAGCTCGACGCGGGGCTCGAACCCACGAACCGCGAGATCATGACCTAAGCGAAAGTCGGACGCTTAACCGACTAAGCCACCCAGGCGCCCCATCTATGGTTCTTATAAATAATGACAACAGGAAGTTAACCTGTTTAATAAAGTTCCATCAGACCTCTGGTGAATGAAAGGAGCAAAGTCTAATGTCTGTCAGAATCTACCTACCATGTATATATGTACATGCAGAGTCTTCTGTGATTTTTACATGTCATTAAAAATTTTTAAAGTATAAATTTAACAAATGGAAAATGAGATATTACCCAGGGTCACTGCTGGTAGAGAGCTCTGGAAGCTGATAACGGCAAAAAAAATAGGTTTATCCAGGCAGACTTCAGAGCTCAGCAGAGGGGCAAAATTTACATGCCTATGTCTAATAAATATTTGTTGAAAGTAAATAGGCATTGGAGGCCTAATCGATCCCTGCCTGTTTGTCGGTT
Organism: Proteles cristata cristata; assembly: GCA_017311185.1. Classification (NCBI taxonomy): domain Eukaryota; kingdom Metazoa; phylum Chordata; class Mammalia; order Carnivora; family Hyaenidae; genus Proteles; species Proteles cristata. Next base: position 1,513,765 of record JAESUZ010004989.1, on the reverse strand, counting down.
AGGGTTCAGGTGTTCCAGAAGGTTAACTTTCTGTGTAAAGTACATCCCTTTTCAAAATCTGTCTTCTTTTATGGAAGACAGCTTCTTCCCCCAACCCCTTTTGGCATCAATATGCCCCACCTGAAAGCAAGACTTGAGAAATGGAAAGAACCTACATCACTTTGATGCTTTGGAGTTTGTTCCCTGTCACTTTGAGACTGGAAAAGAAGAGATGGCTGTCAAGTCCTAGATCCCTGTCTTCCAGATGCTCTTGGAGGCAAGGCGTCTCCTTTGCTTTAGAAAGTCATGTGGTGCTGGAAACTTCCTGGCAGTTGTCAGTGGAGCAACACATACAACTTAAGGACTCCGGGTTTCTGTGAAAGTTTACGTGGTATTTCCCCCCTTCTCCACCTCCCCAGTCTTCTGTTTTCTTTTCTCTTCCATAATAGCATAGCTTTGTTATCTTTTGGGAGCTGGCACTGCCTGGAACTGATTTCTACAATTTGGAGGTCCATGAGAGAGAGGAAATTAGAGAACAGTGATTAACTTCAGATAATGGCTTATAAAAACAAGTTTTTTTTTTTAATGAAATCTTGAGTTTAAAGGAAAATGGAAGAAGATAGGTTTTTTTTATTTAATAAAACTTAGAATTTTCTAGAACACTAAGAAATTATGAAATGACTAAACCTATAAAATAATTTTCTGAAACACATTTCTTCATTACAACATTCACTGAAAAGGGAATTTCCCTCTCTACCTACTATTTATCCATCTTTACACATGTGATATTTACTTGGATGAAGCAGGCATCATGTGAAGAACTATGGTGTGCTGGGGATGTCAGAATAAATCTGATTAATTTTGAATTTCAAGTAGTTTTAAAAACTAACAGTTTAGGTGAGTCATATGCTCAAGTCAATGTAATACACTATGGTAAGTAACATATGCTGACATAGTTTTCTGGTAAGATCAGGGACAGTATCTTAGAGAAAGTGGTACTTATTTTAATTCTTGGTTTATGCAACATCTCATCTTTCTCTCAATGTGTACAGTTTATTCTTTGGTACAGTGTTCAAGTCATTAGTCCGTTATAAAAATTCAATTGCTTGTTTTATCACTATTCAGTTTTGAAAGTTCTTCAAATATTCTGGATTCAACTTTCAGATATGTGATTTGGAAATATTTTCTTGTAGAAAATTTCATTCTTTTCATTCTTTTAATGGTGTCTTTGAAGAGCAGAGTTCAAGTCCATGTTATATATGTTTTATCTTACGGATCATACTTTATATATCTTACCTTTCAGATCTTTCCCTAACCAGAGGTCAGAAAGATTTTCTTATATGTTTTCCTTCTAAAAGTTTTCAAAGCTTTGGGGTTTTATATTCGGTCTATGATCCGTTTTGAGTTGACTTTTGTATATGGTATGAGGTATGGATGGAAGTTCTTTTTATTTCTTCTTTTTTTTTAAGTTGGTCTTCAGTTGTTTTGCCACTGCTTATTGAGAAGATTGTTTCCGTCACTGATTGGCTTTGCACCTTGGTTGAAAACCAGTTGATGACATAGGTGCAGATACAGTTTGGGACTTTATTCTGTTCCATTGTATCTCAGTGTCTTTGATGTCAATACTATATTGCTTTCTCTTGTAGCTTCATAAGTGTTCTGGTTTTCTTTCTTTCTTTCTTTCTTTCTTTCTTTCTTTCTTTCTTTCTTTCTTTCTTTCTCTTTCTTTCTCTTTCTTTCTCTCTCTCTCTCTCCTTCTTTTCAGAGTTGTTTGGCTATTCCATGTTTTCTGTATTTCCATATGACCTTTAGAAATCTTGTCAGTTTCTACAAAGAAAGCCTGCTGGGTGTTGATTGGGATTGCTTTAAGTCTACAGATCAATTTGGGTACAATTAATATTACAGAGTTTCAAGTCTTCCAGTCATGTTATGTGCCAGTTATATCTCTCCATTTATTTAGGTCTTTTTTATTTCTCTTAGTAGTGTTTGTAGTTTTCAGTATACAGCTCTTGCCCATCTTTTGTCAGATTTATCTTTCTAAGTAGTTTAAATTTTGAATGCTTTGGTAATGGTATTTTTTTAAAATGTTCATTCTAATTACTGTTAGTATGTAGAAATCCAATTGCTTTTTGTATTGTATGTTGTCTACAACATTGTGTATTGATCTTTATCTTTTTACTTGCTAAACTAATTTGTTAGTTTTAGTAGTTCTTTCCTGTATTCTGTAGGGTTTCCTACCTAGATGATCATATTTGCATGTGAAAACAGTCTACTTTCTTCCTTCCAACCTGGATGCCTTTACTGTTATTGTTTTTGTTTGTTTTTCTTGTTTGATTACACTGGTTAGAATCTCCAGCACAATTTTGATTAAAAGTGGTGATAAAAGTAATCCAGGTTTGTTCTTGATCTTAGTGGGGGGAAGCATTCAGTCTTTCACCATTAAATATGATTTTAGCAGTTTTTCCTAGATACCCTTTACAAGCTGAGGTAGTTCTTTTTCTAATTTGCAAAGTGTGTGTTTGTTTGTTTGTTTTTACATGAATCAATGCTAGATTTTGTAAACTGCTTTCTCTATATCTCCTGCAGTGATCATGTGGTTTACTCTTTTTAATATAATGAATTAAATTATAATAATTAAATGTGATGAATTAAATGAGTTAACAGATTTCAAATATTGAATCATCCCCACTTAGTCATGAGGTGTTTTTCCTTTTTAAATATTCTGGGATTTGATTTGCTAAAATTTTGTTAAGAATGTTTGCATCTGCATACATGGAGAACATTTGTAGTTTTCTTCTCATCTATTACCTGCTTCGTTTTGGTATTTGGGTAAAGCCGTTCTCATAGAATGAGTTAGTAAATGTTTTCTCCTATTTAATTTTCTAGAAGAATTTGTGTACAGTGGGTATTTATTATTTTTCCTTTCAGTGTTTGGTGGAATTCTCTGGTAAAGCCATCTGAACCTGGAATTTTCTTTGTAGGAAGATGCTTAACTACAAATTCAATTTGTTTAATAGATACAGGGCTACTCAGATTATCTGTGTCTTCTGAGTGAACTTTAGTAAGTTGTATCTTTTAGGAAATTTGTTTTTCACATTTGAGTTGTTGAACTTATTTTTTTTTTTAATTTTTTAAGTGTTTATTTATTTTTGACAGCTAGGACTGATAGAGTGTGAGTGGGGAGGGGCAGAGAGAGAGGAAGGGAGGGAAGGAGACAAAGAATCTGAAGCAGGCTCCAGCCTTTGAGTTGTCAGCATAGAGCCCAACGTGGGGCTCGAACTCATGAACTGCGAGATCATGACCTGAGCTGAAGTCGGAGGCTTAACCAAATGAGCCACTCAAGCACCTCTGAGTTGCTGAACTTATTGGCATAAAGTTGTTTATAATTTTTTCATATTATCCTTTTAATATCTGTAAAATTTGTAATGATGTCACCTTTTTCTTACTAATTTGTCTTCTCTTTTCCCTCATCTGTCTGGTTAGAAGTTTATTTTATTGATCTTTAAAACAATAAGCATTTGGTTTCACTGATTTTGTTATTTCCTGTTTTCTGCTTACTTTGGGTTTAATTTACTCTTTTTCTGATTTTTTTAAATGTTTTTTATTTCTGAGAGAGAGACAGCATGAGCAGGGGAGGGTCAGAGAGAAGGGGAAACACAGAATCTGAAACAGGCTCCAGGCTCTGAGCTGGCAGTCAGCACAGAGCCCGACGCGGGGCTCGAACCCGCGAACTGCGAGATCATGACCTGAGCTGAAGTCGGATGCTTAACTGACTGAGCCACCCAGGCGCCCCATCTTTTTCTGAATTTTTAAGGTGAAAGCTGAAGTCATTGGTTGGATAGCTTTCTAAAAAATATTTTTACTTTTGACCTATTTGTGTCTTTATGTTTATTTTTATTATTACTACGTTTTATGTTTATTTATTTTTGAGAGAGTGTAAGTGGGGGAGGGTAGAATGAGGAGGTCAGAGAGAGGGGGACAGAGGATCCAAAACTGGCTCTGTGCTGGCAGCAGTGAGCCTGATGTGAGGCACAAACTCACGAACCGCGAGATCATGATCTGAGCCTCCACCCAGGCACCCCATCCTCTAGCTTCTGGAATATACAGGAGAAAGTTGTAATAATTGTTGTAGTGCCCTTGTTTGTTAATTCCATCATCTGTGTCATTTCTAAGTCTGTATTAATTGAGTTTTCTCCTCATGATAGACCATAGCCTGTTATTTCTTTGCTAGCCTGGTAATTTTCTTTTTATTGGAATCAGTGTTGTGCATTTTATCTTTTGGGGGCTAGATATTTTTATATTTCTATAAGTATTTCTGAATTTTTTCTGATATTTGAAAACTGTTTGATCCTCTTGTGTCTTGCTTTTAAGATTGTTGGGTGTGACCAGAGCAGTATTTCATCTAAGGAAAATTTCTCTCTACTGTAGAGGTGAAATGCTTTTGAGTACCTCATCCAGGGTCCTATAAACCACGAGCTTTTTTTTTCACTTTAGTTGTTGGGGACACAAACTATTCCTGGCCCTCTGTGATTACTGGGGATCTTCTTCTCTGGTGACCCCTGGCCTAGGGCAGTTTCCATATATGAAAATTGAAGACTTGAGTGCAATCCTCTTGAGAATCTCCAGAGTTCTCTCTATCTGAAGATCTCTCCTCTCCATTACCCTGCCCTGTGTGCTCCATAGCTTCCTTGGCTTCTAGCTCCTTTTCCTGAACTCAGAGCAGCAGTCTCAGCTGGGTTCCTTGTTACTGACCCATGGCCTGGAAACTCTCTCTGGGCTATAATCTAAGGCCACTGTAGGACTCAACTTGTTTGTTCTCTATTTTTTTGAAATCATTGTTTTTAGTCTCCTGTTATTTACTAATCTTGAGAATCTTTTAATATTGTGTGTGTGTGTGTGTGTGTGTGTTTATTTTAGGCAAGAGGTAAATCTTGGTTGGAAGTCAGCACTTTTGTGTTGTGGTCACATTATGTTGTGTTGGTCACAGAGGCTCTATTTATTATTTTTTGCTTCTTTTTAGCTGTGTGCTTCTTTTTAGCTATTGATGTGTCTTGAAGTTCACTGATTTTTTTCCCCACTGTTGAATCTGCTGTTAATTCCACCCAGTGTAAGTTTTATTTCACATGTTGTATTTTTTATGTATAAAAATTTCATAGTTTGTATCTCCTGTTTCTTTCAGCATTATGTCCATGTTTTAAGTCCTTAGGTATTTTTGATATTTTCTTATAGCGGTTTTGACTTTTTTCCTGCCAGTTTCCATCATCTTTGTGTATTTCTTTTTTTTTTTAATTTTTAATGTTTTATTTATTTCTGAGAGAGAGAGACAGCATGAGCAGGGGAGGGTCAGAGAGAGAGGGAGACACAGAATCTGAAACTGACTCCAGGCTCTAAGCTAGTTGTCAGCACAGAGCCCGACGTGGGGCTTGAACCCACAAACTGTGAGATCATGACCTGAGCCGAAGTGTACGCTTAACTGACTGAGCTACCCAGGCGCCCCAATCTTTGTGTATTTCTACTGGCTGATTTTGTTCTGAGTCACTTTTTATTCCTTCTTCATATGTCTATTAATTTTCATTGGCTCATTGAACTTGTGAATTTTAGATTGTGGCTTGACAGATTTTGTTGTATTTTTTTAAAGGCTTCACAGATTTATTTTGGCAGACAGTTTGTGGATTTTTAGGGGGGCAAGTGCATTCTGAAGTAGCCTCTCGCTAGGGTAAATCCAATCTTGCTAGTAAGACATGAGACTTCTAAGATTTCTACTATATGTCCTGCATATTCTTCCATGACTATACTCTGGCTTATATGAAGTCTGATGCGTTGCTGTAGGGGAAAGCAGAAGTCCACTTGACACATTTTTAGTATACACACCACTGTACATGCACACTTTCTTGGCCCTATTTGTACCATAGAAACTTTTTGTATTAAAGCTTCCTGGTTCTTTTCCTACCGCTCTTGTGAAGGTTCAGTTCTGGAGCCCTGGTAGGTGTTTAATCAAAGGATCCAGGGGACCCCCGTGCCAATTCCTGGAGTAGTTTCACTTCTAGATCCTGCCATTCTAATACTCTGACAAGCAAATTCTAACTGAATCAGCCTTTCTCAGCTTTGATATCTGCTCCTTTTCCTCTTTGAGACTGCTGCTGGATTATCTTCAGTACCTCTTTCTCTGTGAAATTGCCTCCAGATAGATAGGCACATCCATTGGGATTCACTGCATTTGTTTGCTTTCTCCAGGCCTCACAGTCCTATACTGCCTGTTAAGTTTAAAAACAATTGTTTGCCTTTTTTGTCCAATTTCCTGTTGTTTACTGCTGTTTAGTAGGAGGGTAATTCTGAACCCTGTTGGTCTCTCATGGTTGGAGATGGAAGCTCACTAATTACACATCTGTATGCATGAATATATACAGGAGTATTTGTGTTAGTTTTATTTGTCCTCATTAGAATAAAATGTCCTTGAGGGCTAGGTCTTTTGGTTTATTGTATTTATAGTATTTAGAATAGTGTCTGGCACTTTGGGCCTCATACCTAGTATAAGTAGGTACCCAATAAATATTTGTTAAATTATTCATCGTCATCATACTGTAGTCATTGTAGTCAGCAATACATTTTTATTCTCTTTACTACACATTTCCTTTTTCATCTTCACCTCTAAATCACTCTCAGATTAAATTCTTGGATACTTTGCAGAAATCTAGTTTTCTCTTTTCTGCTGCCAAGCCAAAATTTTGGCTGATTGTTAAGAAAGTTGGAGCAGAGTAGAGGAAGTATTTGAGTTTAATGGTCTGTATCTTCATATGAATTCTAAGGCACTCACATACAAATTACTTTTACGTCTTTCACGCTTTCATGGAATTGCCAATAAGTGCGTAGATAGAAGTATGCTCAGAATTCTATCAGCCCAGGTTGAGAGGAATGCAGAATGGGTTTGAGGAGTTCTTTCCTTCAGGAGAGGCCACCTAAAATGGATCTTAATTTAAGTCAGGAGGGGAGGGCAGACTCCAAGCATAGGGAAAACATGAGCAAAGGTACTTAGTCCTTAATCTGTAGGACATGTGGTTGAGGAAGTGTATGACATTGTCTTGAAGTCTCATTGTAACATCCAGGTAGAGATGCCCAGTAGGCCACTGGATGAGTCTGAGAGAGTAGTCAGGAATGGAGTTAAGGACTGAGAAGATACTAGCACTTAGGTCAAAGCTAAACTCTGACATAGGAAGAGCTTTTTTGCAGGAGACGGGTCTATATAGAATCATTGAGTATGAAGAACTTTGCGAGAGATACTAATATATAGGGATTTGTGGTTAAAGGGGATTCAGAAAGTAGACAAAGAAATAATGATTGGAAAGGTTTAATGAGAATCAGGACAGAGTGGTCTTGCTAGGAGACAGAGTTGTGTTTCTCACAAATAAGTGGCACTAGCAGTCCTTTAATACGTGTCTAATAAGTACATCTAAATATACGTCCAAGTACCGCAGACCTTACATCTTTCTATTTATTATGTTTGGGAGCACAGAGGTGTGTAGGAGAGGCTCAGGAAGCTTTCACTGACCACCATCCTGGAGTTTTTAACACTACAGATCTATTTGTTTTTCTATCACAATATATTTTTATGTCTTCTTTTGAGAAATACATAGTGCCTCTTTTCCTTTCTTTCTGTCTAGGGTAACAAAATGAATAAAATATTTTATGAAAGAGCACATTTCCTAAAAGGTTACTCAAGGGGTCATAACTAATATTCACAACCTTTCCCCTAGTTGTTTATTTTTCATAAGTGAATTAATAAATATCCACATTTACCAAAAATTAAGAAAACTGTTCGTTAGTTGTTAAAGATGTGATTTTAGAAGTTTGGCTGGAGACTGACATTTTCCTAGAAGAATTCTATAATGGAAATTAATGGGAACTATGAGTCACTTAGTAAAATTCAAGGTCAATGAAAATAGTTGGACAGGTTGTTTACTGAATAAGAATGCCAAGGGGGCAAGTGGGGCAGAGATTGAGCTTTGCTCCATTAGTCAAACCACATATTTTCAGAGAGGATAGACTACTGAATTCATACAAAGGTGTCATCTGTATCTATCTATATGTATGTGTATGTGTATATGTGTATCTACATCTTTATCTGGGCTAGCAGGAACCCTTGTAGAATTCTTTTTTATAACTCTGCTGAAATATAGGTATCCTGTTAAGCAAAATCCAGTATTTTTTTACTTTAAAGAAGGAGCTTTTGCATAGAAAATGAAAGCAAAAATGAAACTCTCATGCCCATTCATCAAAACCCAAAAAAGTGTCAGTTTCTTTTATAAATAAATGGAAGTAAATACAGTGAAATACAAGACCTAAGTCCTTTGTGTCATATGTATTTCTTCTTTAAAGGGACGAAAGCTCAACAGTTTTGGCCACAACTGAGTCTATTCAGAGAATTACTAAGTATCATAATTAATCCCAGCCAGTGGTAAAGAAAGAAAATGACGTTACTGGAAAATGAGTGGAGAGGAAGCCTCAGAAGAGGGAAAACTTCCTGTTGGGGTTACTCCTCTTAAAGAAAAAGCTTCCTCTAAGATGGTAGAAAAGAAATCACTGTCCATTCCCCATGGCATAGACTGTTGATCTGGAGTTTATAGTTGTATGTCTGCTGTCAGAGATTAGGTCCTAAACTACTAAAACTATTCACCTTGAATGCGGTAGAACTTCAGAGGCATCGGCAGGAAGCGCCCCCACCACATGAAGTCAAGCATTAGGAAAGTAGTTATTTGATTCTCTTTTGGTGGAACTTGCAACTAACTTTATCTTCACATTTAACGTGAGCATTCAGGTTACTAGTCTATGCCCTTCCTTGTCATTCTGTGAGAGGGCCTTTGATGACCTTAATTCTGACAGTAGTTTTGTATGGCATTTTTAAAGCATGTGAAGTGCTCTGACTGCTGGCCCTTAATGATTTACCGAAGGAATTTATCTTATGATGAACAACGTTATAAGCAAATTGGTGAGAGTGAGGTAGAGAAGTAATTGAAAATACCTTTGATGATGATGATGATTGCTAATAACAACTGTAATAACAATGTGAATTTAGAATTTATTGTTTTACTTTAACCTGGCTATGATACTCAGGAAATGTCTCCATATGCCACAAGGAAAGCTGAGTAAAATAGAATTCTGCTTCTTCTACTTCCTCGAATGGTTGTAAAAAGACAAGAATTATTGACACTATTTCAAGAAATTCTAATACGTTCTAAAATGCCAACCAAAGGATAAATTAACAATGTGATTTGTGTTTAATAGTGCTAATATATTCCATTTAGATTAGATACATAGCAATTGTTTTTTTATGCATGGTATCTGTGTCTTGTATACAACTTAATATAGCCAGTGTATTTGGTCTGTTACACTTGTCAGCTTTATTAGTTTACTTTCAGATTTTTAGAGAAATTTGTATTAATCTTTTTTCTCTTGTAAGGCACCTTTGCATACAGCTTTGTTCTTTAATGAAAACTTTGACTGGGGACATAATTTCCAACATATTTAATGATGAAAATACCACTTTTATCATTTGTGTTTTAAGAAATACATTAATAGATTGGGGTGCCTGGGTGGCTCAGTCAGTTAAGCGCCTGACTTTGGCTCAGGTCATGATCTCATGGTCCATGAGTTTGAGCCCCACATCAGGCACTGTGCTGATAGCTCAGAGCCTGGAGCCTGCTTCAGATTCTGTGTCTCTCCCTCTCTCTCTGCCCCTCCTCTGCTCGTGCTCTGTCTCTCTTGCTCTCAAAAATAAATAAAACATTTAAAAATTTTTAAAATAAATACATTAATGGAAAAAAAAAAGAATAGCCTCTACTGTAAAAGCGTGAAGCTTTTGGGGTTTTTTTTGGGTGAGTGAGTGAAGAATGTAAAGTATAAATGGATCAGGACACTGGTGACTAGGGGGAAATGAACATGGAATTAGATATCAGGAGATTAAATTTTTAGTTGTAATTCTCAGAAATTAGCTGTGTGCTCTTGGATGAGTTTCTTCATTTCTCGGAGCTTCATTTTTCTTATCTATAAACTATGACTTATTTGAGTATTTCTCAAATTCTCTCTCAGATCCCCAAGTCTAGCATCTTCTGTCTTGCTGGAAACTCTAGTTATTATGGCTTTCCAATTTTAATCTGTTTGTACAGAAGTGAGGGGCAGCCATCTTAAAGTTAGCCAGTGAAAACAAATGAAACACAGAATTATTATTGCTCAAGGGGATCCCATAGAACTGAAACCATCATGGAATAGAATAAGTCTGAATGTGGCAGGGCACCTGGGTGGCTTAGTTGGTTAAGCGTCCGACTTTCGCTTGGGTCATGATCTCGCGGTTCGTGGGTTCGAGCCCCGCGTCGGGCTCTGTGCTGACTGCCAGCTCGGAGCCTGGAGCCTGTTTCAGTCTGTGACTCCCTCTCTCTCTGACCCTCCCCGCTCACGCTGTCTCTCTCTCTCTCCTAAAAATAAATAAAACATTAAAAAAAAAAGAATAAGTCTGAATGTGGAAAATGTATTGTGAAAGAAGAGAATCAAGGGATAATTATTCATCCTAATGGCCAACTCATTCCTGCCAGAATTCAGTAAGTTGGGTTTATATTTCACCTTCGATTTTTACTGAGTAGTTTAAAGTTGAGCTGTTATTGCCTCATGAGGAAAAAGACTAGAGGAAAACCTTAACAGCATGGTCCACAGAGCTGTTTAAAACCCGCACATGCAAGAATGATCATCCACATGAGAATGACCACGTGAGGCTCCAATCAGAGGGACTACCTGATTATCCCTTTGATCTTGTTTTTGATTTTGCCCTACTATTGTTGAAATTTTTTGGAGTTCAAGAAGGGCGACAGACAAAAGAAATCAACAAACAGTACAAAGATGCAACAGAGTAGAGTTTTCGTGTTTTGTGGCTGACCACTGAATGACTAGGTAGTAGAAACAATAAATAGAGACCAGAGATGTGGAAGAAAAGAGATTATATGGTTGCATTCCAGAAGATAGTTACAGTGCCAGAGAGGCAAACTTTCAGATGACACCAGATTGGGAGACTCATCTGGTTACTTACTTTGAAAGTCATGCATAGTAACACCAGCCACAACAGGCCCTTCAAAACCACAGAATAAAAATACACACTGACATTTGGTACTAAAGAGTAGAGAGAATGTATAACTTGCTTTTCAGTGAAAAAGACAATCTTTAAAAAATTATTTATCTAGATTTCTTGGATAAGAATAATTTTAGAAGCACCAAACATATAGATGTCCGAAACTCTTATAATAACATGTATCAGTGAATGGAGAAAGGACAGAATTCTATTAAAGAGCAAGGGAAAGCTGCTTTTTGGTTTCATTCTGTTTTATAGATATTTTTTTCCTGGATATCTCCTAGTTGAATAAAAAATAGGAGCTTCTGAGTAATGATTAGGTGTCACCAAAACTAGTTTTCCACTAATAATTTTAACTTATCTTTGAGGATGATGTGATGAGTTACTTGTGGGATTGACTGAGCTTCACCAAAATCAGTATCTATGTCAAGCTCACAAATTGTACGTTGGTTTTAAAATATAACATAAAGCATTCATACTTGGAGATTTCCTTTGCCTTTGCCTTAAAAACAGCCATTTTAGGCTGTTACTTGTTAAGAGGATTAATAGTTGAACAGGTAACACTATTTCCCATCGGTGACTATTACTCTTTGCTTAAAGGAGTCAAAGAACCTTTCATAGGAGTGTCTTTACATCCACAGCCCTTTTTGAAAATTTGATTCTTTTTTTGATTTTTAAAACTTACTTGAAATCCCAAAATATTTTTTTGAAGAAATTTTTTAGAGCAGTTTTAGATTCAAAGCAAAATTGAAGGGAAGATCCAGAGACTTCCTGTATACCTCCTGCCCCACACATGTACAGCCTCCCTGTTACTAACATCCCCTACCAGAGTAGTACATGTTACATTGATGACCCTACACTGACACACATAGTCAGCCAAAAGTCTATAGTTTACATTAAAGTTCATTATCAGTATTGTGCATTCAATGGGTTTGGACAAATGCATAATGACCTGTATCCGTCATTAAAGTATCAGACAATATTTTCACTGCCCTAAATATCCTATGTGTTCCATGTGTTCATCCCTCCCAGCTCCCCCTCAATGTCTGACAACCACTGATATTTTTACTGTTTCCATAATTTTGCCTTTTCCAGAATGTCATATAGTTGGAATCATATGGTATATAGTCTTTTAAGAACATCTTCTTTCATTTCATTTATATTTATAGAAATATACATTGAAGTTTCCTCCATGTCTTTTCATGATTTGATAGCTCATTTCTTGTTAGCACTGAATAATGTTGTATTATCTGGATGTACCACATTTATACATTCACCTACTAAAGGATAGGATAAAGCTGCTATAAATATTGACATTGAAGGTTTTTGTGTGGACGTAAGTTTCGACTTTCTTTGGGTAAATACTGAGGAGAGTGATTGTTATATTGTATGATAAGCAGATGTTTAGCTTTACAAGAAATAGCCAAATTGTCTTCCAGAGCACGTACACTTTTTTGCATTCCCGCCAGCAATGAATGAAAATACTTCTTGCTCCACATCCTCACCAGCCTTTGATGTTGTCAGTGTCGAAGCACTTTTAATTATCAAAATTTAATAAAAGTAATCTTTTCTTATATAGTTTTTAATCAGTGAATAATTCATATAACAAAATTTACTCTTTTAACGTGTACAGTTAAAAAAACCCAATGTATACAAATTTGATGGTTTTTATAGTCACAAAGTTGTGATACCACCACTACTATCTAATCCCAGAGTATTGTCCTCGTGCCAAAAAGAAACTCCATACCTGTTAGCAATCAGTATCTATTTCCCTGTTCCCTCAACCAAAGTAGATGAAACTGAAGAAACCTTGTATTTTGACTTTGTCACGTGTATGTTTATATATGCCCATATAAGTGATATACTCTAATTATACAGTGGCTACACAAGCACTGATTCTCATTAGTGGTGCCTTTGATAAAGCAGTAGATAGAACATGGCATAGATTACTTTCTTTTTTATTATTTATTTATTTGAGAGAGACAGAGCACGAATAGGGGAGGGGCAGAGAGAGAGGGAGACACAGAATTCAAAATGGTCTCCAGGCTCCGCACTGTCCGCACGGAGCCCAGTGTGGGGCTCGGTGTCACAAACTGTGAGATTATGACCTGAGCCAAAGTCAGATGCTCAACTGACCGAGCCACCCAGGCGCCCCGGCATAGATTACTTTCAAAGTCAAGCATGTAGAATTGACTTTCTTTCATAGCTAGAAGAATAGAAAAACATTCTCTCCTCCTTATCCATCCTCAAAAAAAGATGGTCATTCCCTCTTGCAGCAGAGCTTGTTGTCCCATTTAAGCCCCCCCACCCCCCCTTGCAGGTTTCTGGGGTTCAGTATTTAATGATTGGAAGTTGTTCTTTCCATGTTGCAACGTTCACCTTCCTAGCCCAGTGCTTGTGCTCAGAGGTGTTATGTACATGCATAAGAATTTAATTGCTGACAGGAACCTCAGTTAGTTAACAAAATTCCAGCTTTCAAAACCATTTCAAATATCCACTGATGAGTGACGGAAATTTGTTTGCTGTTTTAAGCCTCCACCTAATCTACAAACACATTTTTCTGTATTTTTTTTTCTGCCAACAGAGAGGTTCAGGGAGACCTGTTTACCTTCTGATGGAATAGTTTCATCAGCTTTCTTCTTGTTCCCCAAAGAGGGGTGAGACAGGCCAGGAGAGGAACAGAAAACGGGGATGGCAGGAGGAGGGTGAGGGACGCCAGATGGTACTGAGAGACAGAGTCCCTGAGCCTGAGAGAGTGGGAACCTGCTCTGTGTTCTTGCTTCTGTTACTTTGAAACCATAGCTTCCCTTTATCACCAGGGCCTTTCAAGTGCTTTTTGCAAGACATTCAAGTTGAGCTTGTTTATAAGCATGTTAGAATTCAAAGATCGCTGAGAAGCCAGTGCCTAAAAACAAGGGATTTGTCTTCTTACGTTACCTAAGCGGCCTCCTGAGGGAGCTAAGAGGCCACACAGCTGCACTGCTGGGACTGTGCCTAGGGTCTGTCCCACAGAGTGAGCAATTTCACTGGCAAGAGCCCTGCTGCAAAGACTCCCTGAGGTCAGGAGCCAAGATGATTTCTCTAGGCGGCCATGCTGTGCTTCCATTGGCATCATTTAAGGACAATGACAATGGAAAATCCAATCCTTCTCTTTCAGAAAGAAGAGGGGGAAGTCTTTGATTTTGGTGTATTCTTCCTAATACTCTTGGAATATATTTGCTTTGAGAACAATGTGAATATATTCCTTATGTAATTAGGTAGGGATATCTTCAGCAGGAATGAGTTTAACTCTATAGTACACTGAACAAGGCCAGATCAAGACATGGGGTTAGGCTAATAATTTCGCAGTTCTTAAGACTGAAGATAAGATTACATTAGACACCCCTTCCTTTAGGAGGCAGGTTCTTGACTGTGTATTCTTACTTGACTAGTCCTCTTAGAGCAGTGGAGAAGACACATAATCTCACTCTACTCCAAATGACTTATTAAAGTATTCCGTCTAGTTACATGAGTTGAGAATCATCTGGGCTGGAAGTAACAATGACAATAATGAAGATGAGCCTAGTTTTCAAAAATGGGAGCTTGTTCTCACATTTCTAGAAGTCTAGAGATAGGCAGCATCTGATATTTCTGAGACTCAGTAATATCAAGCCTGATCACTGTAATTTTCTTGGCTTTTGTCTCGTTGCAAGATGGCTCCTAAAGTATCAGTCATCTTGTCTACATTCCAAGAAAGGAGAAAGAGGAAGAGAAAGCAATAGCACTTATTTTAAGAAGACAAAATATCTTACAGAAACCATGGGGGAGAATTTTTCTGATGGGATTTGGCCAGAATTGTGCCAGATGGCCACTTGGGACTTAGGGAGTTGAAACAAGAAGGCTTGGAAATGGGGTTGTATTAGAGAGGAGTTCCAATAAATGCAGTTTTATTTATTTCATTATATTTCTAGTGATATTGTAGTGCCCCTGCCCATGATAACCTGAACATAAATTAGTTATGGGCCTGCTAAAAAATTAAATTATAGCAGTCACTTAACATACGGGTTTATTCTGTGCTATGCATTTCATATATATTGACTCACTTAATCCTCATAATAACCCCAGGACATGCGTATGATTAATTTTCCCATTTTACAGATTAAGTAGTGGAGGAACAGAGGTTCAATAGCTTGTGCAAAGTCATAGTTCCAGCAAATATCAGAGCCCACATTGAAACCTGGGCCAGCTGGCTTCACAGTTTTTCTCTAAATCACCACATATTTCTCCTCTGGTACAAAGATACATATAACAACACGCAGATACACTAATACCTGAGGAGACTTTTGAAATTAAGAAAGATTCCTGTAAGGAAAGCATTTGGACAGGATTGAAAAGGTTTGAATTTGTATTCTGGCTCCACCGTCAATAGTCATTCATTCAGCAAATATTTCTGAGTTCCTGTTACTGGCCAGATACTGTGTAAATGAGACAGACATGGTTCCTCTCTATTCTGCTGGGGGAAATCATTCCCCCAAAATGAAGTAAGTGTAGATGAAGTGTAAGTTGTGATGGATGAGAAGAAGGAAGTGCAGAAAGCCGAGATGATGGATAACTGGAGGAATGCTAAGTTAGAATGGCCAGGAAAAGATCCCCCGAGGAGGTGACATTTACCTTGGGAGCTGAACGATGAGAAGCATCTTGGCTTGGAAATGGGAGAATGTTCCAGGCAGAAAAACCAGTAAGAGAAAATTTCCTAAGAGAAGAAACAGCTTGGCTTTTTAGAGAAACTGAGAAAAGATTAGCATGCCTAGTGCTAATGCTGGGGAAAGTGATAGAAGGTGTGACTGCAGAAGCAGTTTGAGGACAGAACGTGCTGGGCCATGAAGTCCTAGAAGAGCATTTGCATTGTATTGTAATCGTGGCGGGAAGTGCTGTGTTTCCACTTTGCTGTCAGTAACCGTTTCCCTCATTGTATAATGAAACATGTATTTTTGCTTTGGCTGCTTTACACGGTTAATGTAAGGATCAAATGATGTAATGTGTATGGTAGTAAATTGTTATGTGTGAAATTCTTTATAAGAGACAATAAGGGCCCATCGAGTATTTCTTAGCAAGAAGTATGTCTTTTAAAAATATTCTCTGGCATATACTCAGAAAACTTGGACTTGTGGTTAGATAGAGCTAACAGTTCATTAGCAAATACAATGTTAAAAGACATTTGATGTGTTTACAATGTTGTGCGGAAATTCCACTAATAGGACGTAGACTAGGTGGTGGCTGACTGTCTTCCCTACTTTAACAACTGGAAAAGAAAGGATAAGTGTAAAAATTGTGTGTTTTATAAACACTGTAGTGGAGCACTGTAGACACAGTGTCTAAAGGAGCTAAATTCCAGGGAGGGCAGAGCTCTTCCTAGGTGGCAGAGCCCAGCAGTCATTTCCCTCCCTGGGCATGTTTCTGCCCTGAGTTTATGTGCTATAGGGCACATGATCACACCTGCCTGGGTAGAGGGCCCCTGCAGGGGCAAGGAGACAACAGTGCAGCTGTTAGTGGCTGTGTGCACTGGCACAGCAGATTGGAATCTGTCGAACCTCAAATACAGGGTCCTCCACACCTGATAATCCTCTCTCGGGACTTTTGCTGAGAGCCCGACAACACAGGAGGCTGGGGGCAAGACTCTAAAGCACGGAGAGATTTCTGAGTCCCTCAGTGTTTATCACATAGCCCTCCTGGAGGAGGGAGTCTGTAAACACACAGGATTCTTAAATCATTTAGAACCAGAAGTAACCTATAACTAATTAAAGTTGCAATATAGTTCAGACTCAGCTCAACTCTTGATTGGAATGAAGTGATCTGTGTCTCACTCTTAACTACCAGACACAAAGGAAAAGGCTTGCCTTTCTGGGGAAAATTACTATTTATGCCGGTTTTCTAGAGCTCCTTTAAAAAACAATGAATGCCATATAACAGAAAGTTATGAGGTTTGTAAAAGAAAAGGAAAATGTAACCCCCCATGAACCATTGACTGGTTCTTGATCAGTGTTAGCAGGCATACTGATGGCACAGATGTTGGCATTGATATAAGAGCTTTTAAGTAACAATGATAATATGTTAAAGAAATCAGGAGAAAAGTTGGACAGAATGAATAAAGGATGAATAATGCCAACAGAGAAATGGAATCTCTCCAAAGAGCTAATTTGACATATATATTTTGGAAAAAACCCACAGTATCAGAATTGAAGCATTCACTGGATAGACATACTAGATGCATAGAAGAAATGAAAAGTGAACTTGAAGACAGGGTAGTAAAAATTAAACTGTAGCTCAGAGGAGTGGAGCATAAAACAAAACAGACCTTGAAGGACATTTGGGACCGTATCAAATGACCATCATTCATGTTACTGGAATTCAAGGAGAAGAGGAGAGAGAGAATGGGACAAAAGAAATGGTTGAAGAGAAAATGGGTAATACTTCAAAATTGATGAGAGACAGTGACCCACAAATTCAAGAAACGCAGTAAACATCAAGCAGAATAAAAACAAAGAAAACCACAATGTCAGCATTTCATAATTAAGTTGCTAAAAACAAAAGAGAAAGAGAAAATCTGTGAGAAGCAGCTAGAGAAAAACAAAATTATATTTAGAGGAATCTGAATAAAAATTACAATGGATTTCTCATCAGATTCGGGAGTCCAGAAGACAATGGAATGACATCTTTAAAAGGTTTGAAAAACAGCAATAAAAACTGCCAGCCTAAAATTCTGTGCCCAGTAAACAAATTCACCAGACTACAAATGAATTAAAGGTGCATTCAGAAAGAAATCTGAGGTTGTTTGTTACCAGCAGGTCCATAGTACGGCAAATGCTACAGTAAAACAGAAGAAGTGGCAGATGAAGTTCTCAAAGCTGATTACAAGTGATCTGTTATGGGCACAAGGACATGCTGGAAGAAAGGAAGAGCATCAGGAAGGATACGTATAAAAGACTACTTACTTAATCTGTAAAAAGATTATTGACTTTTTAAAAAGTCAATTGACATGTGGAGGGAGAATTATCCTCTTGTAAGGTATTTACATTGTTCTGAAGTTATAAAATACTCATTCAGGGTAGACAATAAAAAGTGAACAGATCTTTAAGAATCATTGCCATAGACTGGGGCGCCTGGGTGGCTTAGTCGGTTAAGCGTCCGACTTTCGCTTGGGTCATGATCTCGCAGTTCGTGGGTTCGAGCCCCGCGTCGGGCTCTGTGCTGACTGCCAGCTCAGAGCCTGGAGCCTGTTTCATTCTGTGACTCCCTCTCTCTCTGACCCTCCCTGCTCACGCTCTCTCTCTCTCTCCTAGAAATAAATAAAACATTAAAAAAAAAAAAAAAGAATCATTGCCATAGAATACAAGTTATATCTAGAAAAATAATGGAGGGAAAAATGGAAAAATAAAATTATTTTTTAATGCCGCTTTGAATTCATGGAAATTACCATGCACCCAAACTCTAATTTGAGACCTAATGGTGTTTTCCCAACAAAAGTTGCTGTGTAATACAATTACGTTCTGGTTTTCAAGTAATATTTTCCTGATACAGTTTTGGAATTTAAAAAAATACAAACAGTTTCTGAAGATTAAGCTCTGTTTGTCCTAATATGGTGAGGTATGAAGCTCAAGGTTAAAGGCTCATCAAAGTGTTGGATGAGCCTGAGGAGGATCACAATTATGTAATGCTTTATAACTGGTAGGTCGTGGTCCCTACTCTACTCTGGAATGAAGAGGGAAATATTTGGATCCCTAACTAAAAAAGCTAGAACTCTTCCAAATGTGCTTGTCCCAAAAATCCTGTCTAACTTCTTTGCCAAAAAAAAAAAAAAAAGACAAAAAAATGTTGATCATGCAATTATAGGATTATTTGGGTGGATTATCTGAGAATGAACCAGTGTGTTACTCAGACATTCATGACCTATATTTCACATTTGATTCCCCTGGCCCAGCAGAATGGTATGGTGATCTCTTCTCTGAGATTCCACCAGGATAAGCTTTGCATGAGTAAGAAACTGTGTTGTAATTAAAGTTATTGCTATTAGCCCCAACTGTACCTGCTCCTCATCTTCTAAGATTTACTTATTGTTTCTCAAGTTTCTCACTTCAGACATTTTTAGTGCCTGGTTATATCTGTGTGTTTGTTTAATTTGTAAGATAACTTATGCTAATCCATGCAGTTATTGAGGTAATACTTCTTTGCTGCCATGGAAAAGATATCTATGACATATTTTTGAGTGGGGGAAACAAAGCAGCTTATAGAAAAATATTGATGTGATACAGATGGAGGAGAAGACCTTCAGTTTCTACTTTATAAATTATGTATTATTTAAACTTTTATGCTTTCAATGCTGCATTATAGTTTTTAAAAACTTGGTCCATGCCTGCTGTTAATACTATAAATTTTTCACAAGTCAAGCACATTTATTTTTAAAAGAAATAAAACTAAAAAACATCCATAAACAGAGAAGGTTTTGGACATCTATAAATTTTTTTCTGAAAATGGCATATGAAGGGTAGTAGGCTGTGTAGCAGTGGTAATTGGACAGTTTGTAAGTTGATGTTTCTATGCTAGAATTCTACAGATTTGTTAGTGGCTCTCAGTATTGGTCTTGTTGCAAAAGGGAAGTCTTAAAAGCATAAAAAATAATAAAGGAAGCAATAGTCGTCATGATTGTTGATGTTTCAACATGTGTTGATTTCTATTTCGCCCATTAGAATATATCTGTGTTTGGGTGCCTCAGGTGGCTCAGTCGGTGAAACTGGCTGACTCATGATTCTGGCTCAGGTCGTGATCTCACCGTTCGCACTTCAGGCTCTGCACTTACTGTGTGCAGCCTGCCTGGGGTTCTCTCTCTCCTTCTCTCTCTATGCCCCTCCCTCCCTCATGCGCTTTCTCTCTCAAAATAAATAAACATTAAAAAAAAAAAAAAGTATGTGTGTCTTGTCAAACTATAAAGAATTTAGTGGATGGGGCGCCTGGGTGGCTTAGTCGGTTAAGCGTCCGACTTTCGCTTAGGTCATGATCTCGCAGTTCGTGGTTCGAGCCCCACGTCGGGCTCTGTGCTGACTGCCAGCTCAGAGCCTGGAGCCTGTTTCAGAGTCTGTGTCTCCCTCTCTCTCTGACCCTCCCCTGCTCACGCTGTCTCTCTCTCTCTCTCAAAAAAAAAAAAAAAAAAAAGAATTTAGTGGAAAACTCTTACCAACCAATTGTTAAAGCTGCCTAAAATTCACAGTGTAAGAAAATACAAGTGGATAGTTCATATTTTCATGAAATGCTTTGGGTTTTAAAAACAAATTGGCTAACTCACTGCCAGTTGATGTCCAAAACTAGTACTGCTTAACGGCGTGGTAGTGTCAGGACCAGTGGTAAAATGTCAGAAATGTCTGCTAAAAGTGATTTTGGAATTTAGGATTCCTAGAGGTATAGACAGTGTGAGCTCATGGATTGTTTGCTTACTCCCCTGTGTCCTTGTGTGCTCACGCAGATCAGTGTGCTTTGCCTGTGCTGCGGGACTGGTTACATTCACTAGCAGTCCACGCTGCTCCGCAGAGAAAACTGAAACTGCCCTAAGTGAGTCATAATTCCACACTTGCCTCTTTCCGTCTTCGAGGTCTTGTTTTGGGTGAAACAGCTCAGCCTGCACTTTGGTTAAGAGGTAGTCTTAGCGTTTCTGTTCAACTCCACTTGAACCCAAGGAGAACAAGGCAGGCTTGGAGTTCTTTGAAGGAAGGTGCACAGACATTCCACATTGGAAAATTGAAAAGAAAAAATCATGTCAGAATAAGAATAGATGATCATACTGCATAAAGTGGCTCTTTTTCACGGTTAGGAACTCAGGTGTTCTTATTAATCAAACACTGTTCCTAGCAAGTATAAGATTTGTCAATCACATATCATGGAAGTGAAATATTTTTTGAATTTTTTCCAGTTTTATCGGGATATAACTGACATATAACATTGGATTCAATTTAAGATGCATGGCATGTTGATTTGATATGTGGACATATTGCAAAACGATTACAACAGTAAGCTCACTTAACACATCACCACCTCACACCAAAATCTTTAATTTTACTTTTATGTAAATCTCCAAAATTTCTCAGAATTCTAGCATTTTCCCATCTATTTCCCCCATTGTCTCTCTTGTTTTTTAAACCAGCACTTGTTGGATATTTGTATGTTCTCAGTGTACACCCCCTGCTAATTTATTTAGTCCTTGCAGCACCCCTGCAAGAAAGCACCCCATGACCCTGTTCCATGCTCTGCACTGCCCCCTGCGGTGTTTGGACCCTACCCCGAGTGGTACTCCAGTTCTCCCCGGGGTGACTCTACGGTCTTTGTGTTCCTGGTTGGTGCCCCCTTCCTCATCCTCACGTAGGATTTTTCCATTTAATGTTACAGATTATTTCCTCACAGTATCTCATTATTTGAGTGGCCAACTTTTTACAACATTTTTTTCAATTTTTAATAATTCTGATCAATGGTACTACCATAACTTTTTTTTTTTTTAGTGTGAGTAGGGAGAGGGGCAGAGGAAGAGAGAGGATATGGTTTTAAAAAGAATTTTTTAGTGTTTATTTTTTGAGAGAGAAAGTGAGTGTGAGCAAGTGAGGGAGGGGCAGAGAGAGAGGGAGATAGAAGATCTGAAGCGGGGCTCGAACCCACAAACCATGAGATCATGACCTGAGCCAAAGTTGGACACCTATCTAACTGAGCTACCCAGGTGCTCCAGAGATAGAGAGAAAATTTTAAGCTCTCTCTTAAGATGAAGGTTGATACCATGACCGTGGGATCATGGCATGAGCTGAAATCAAGGGTTGGATGCTCAACCAAGTCACCCAGGTGCCCCCGATCCTAACCAGTGTTTTAGCATACAGCTCATTGGTATCAAGTATATTCACATTGTTGTACAACCACCTCTACTATCCCTCTCCAGAACTCCTTTTCTCTTGTAAAACTGAAACTCTGTACTCATTAAACAAAAACTCCCCATTTCCTCATCCCCACAAACCCTGGCAAGTACCACTCTATTTGTCTCTATGATTTTGACTTGTTGACATACCTTTTATAAATGGAACTGTACTTGGAAGTACAACGGAAGTATAATGGAAACTGAATTATTTGTCCTGTGACTGGCTTATTTCACTTAGCATAATGTCCTCAAGGTTTATTCATGTGGTAGCATATATCAGAATTTCTTTCTTTTCTAAGGCTGAATAATATTTTATTGTACGTATAGACCACATTGATTTATCCATTCATTTGTCGAAGTTGCTTCCACCTTATGGCTGGGAGTAACACTGCTGTTAACACAGTGTACAGATGTCTCCTTAAGACCCTGTTTCAATTCTTTTGGGTATATATACCTCAGAGTGGAATTACTGCATCAAATGGTAATTCTATATTTAATGTTTAGAGGAACTGCCATACTTTTGTCCACAGAATCTGTACTGTTTACATTCTTACCAACAGTGAACAAGGGTTCCGTTTTCTCCACATTCTTGCTTTCTCTTTTTTTGATAGTGGCCATTCTAGTGGGTGATATATCCTCTCGATTGATTTGCAAATATTGAGCCATCCTTGCATGGCACTTGGTGGTGAATGATTTTTTTTTTTTAACAGATTATTGAATTCAGTTTGCTAGTAGTCTGTTGAGGATTTTTCATCTGTGTTCATCAGAGATATCACCTTAAACTCTGTGCTTTGGCTAATACAACTAACTTCATGATTTATAAGTGTGTGAAAATTACAAAAAGTAGTTTCATGGTGATTCTTACATGGCCACCGAATCATTATAAATTATAGAGAATGAAAAAGAACGGTCACCATGGAGTGAAGATTATTCTCTCCAATCCCTCTCTATCACACTTAACTCTACTTCTCCGATCATTTTAAACCTAAATTTCATTTCATGATTTATAACATAAAAGACCCTAATTTTTAATTAACAACAGATATTATTCTTTCCTCAGAAAATCTATTCCTCGCTGCCGAAGAATTAACAGAATGCTCTCCAATGAGTCCCTACATTCTCCTGCGTTTAGCCGTTCCAACTCACAAGCCTCCGTAGACAGCACCTCCATGGCAGACTTCTTGCGAGAGATAGAAAGCATCAGAGAGAGCAGCATGAGAGTGCAGGAAGAGCAGACAGCAGCTGACACCAAGCCTGCGGATGGTAAGGTGCTGGGTGTGTTTGCCTGTGTGTTACTGTCTTCCTGTGTATGTCTTGTGTTTGCAGGTGGAAATCCTTCTAGTAGTAGTTTAGCAAATGAAATCAGGCAACTCTGGCACATCAACAGCCAGTTCCCACTGATTTATATCTGTTGGACTGGCTCCTGGTGGCTTCTGTAAACAGTGACGTGACCAAAAAAGAAGATCTGTCAAAATCCAAATTGATTCCTTGCATATTACTGGTTAGACTTGCTGTGTCTATCATCAATTGGATTCACTGTCATCTAGCAGACTGAGGATTCTAATTTTGATGGCATTTACATTTGAATACTTGACTATTATTACTTTAAAGGAAGAGAGAGAGAGAAAGAAAAAAGATGCCAGTACAATTTTAGAGGAGAAAAAATATTTGGTTTTATGACATCTACTAGCGTTAATGTATTTAGGGAGTGGATTACCTTGTATTTCTCCAAACAAGAGCTATGTCAGATATACTAATTTTCAGTGAAACTAAACAGAAGATTGAGAACTAGGGGAAAAAAATGTAATTGTCTTTAATTTTTAACAAGAGCTGAATTACTTCCTTTGGATTAAAAGGATAGGTTATCTCCAGTTGCTCTCTATCCCAAGTAAATACATAAGATATCCATGAAGGACTGAAGGCAGTTGAGTAAGTATCCACCTAAGAATGTTGTCATTAGCCAGTGATTAACCTGAAGACAACTACCTAAACTTTAAAAAAGTTTTTATCTGGGGAACCTAGGTGGCTTAGTTGGTTAAGCCTCTGACTCTTGATTTTGGTTCAGGTCATGATCTCGCAGTTTGTGAGTTCGAGCCCTGAGCTGGCCTCTGCACTAACAGTAGGGAGGCTCCTTGGCAATCTTTGTCTTCCTCTCTCTCTGCCGCTCCCCCACTTGCATGCATACATGCTCGCTCACTCTCTCTCTTACTGTCTCTCAAAAATAAACATTTAAAAAATAAACATTAAAAAAAAAAAAACCCTTTTCATTCTTCATTCCTTTTCCTATGAGTCTATCCTTATTAGGTCTGAAAAATAATAGTTTGTGTGCACCACTATATTTCACAGGCCATTAGAAGTAAAAAGTCCCACTACACATTGAATGAGAACTCGTTCAAGGAAACCATCTCCAACCGTGTGGTGTATCCTTACTCCTTTTACCTACACTCTTGTATTTTGCCTTTTTGGATCCAGGAACGTAGAAAGACCCATGAAGGAAAATAGCTGTTATTCTTCATCCCTTTTTTCCTACTTGCTAGCTGGCTATTCTGCATTAAAACACAGGAATTCATACTGAGAACCTTCCATTCTCATTCACCACCATAAGCTTTATTGTTGACTCCTTCTTCTTTGTTTCCCCCCCTATATTTATAACTCCTCTAATAATGGGACACATGGCTTCTACTATCATTTGGTCAAGCCTGGAGGACACAGGAAATCTTTTGTGGTTCGCTAAACTTCTACCAAAAGCATACTTATTAACTAGACTTCAATATTTATTTGTGGATTTTCTTCCCCTCGAACTATACACACAGAACTTTAAGTGTACAGTTCAGTGAGGTTTGATGGATGCGAACTTTGTAGCCTCACGTTAAATCAAGAAAGGTAACATTTCAGTCACCTCCGAAAATGTCTTCCTGCTTTTCCCCAATCTCATCACTCCCACGACTTGCTGACTCTGGCCGGAGGCAACTATGGTTCTGATGTTCTTGTGTCATAGGTTAGTTTGGGGCTTCGCTTCCTTCACTTATTTCACTGACGTAGTGTGTGTGAGATTCATCCGCTCTATCCGTAGTTCCTCTCTATTTATTACTGGGTCATTTGTATTCGTTTAGTAGGGCTGCCGTAACAAAGTACCCCGGAACCCGGTGGCTTAACACGGCAGAAATATACTTTCTTGCAGTTGTGGAGCCTGGAAGTCAAGGTGTTGGCGACCTCCCTGTTCCATCCCTTTCTCTTAGCTTCTGGTGTTACCTGCAGCCCTTGCTGTAGACAGCAGCGCTTGGCACTGTTGTCAGGTGTGTAACATCCACTTACGTTGTACCACCATCAAGACAGCGCTGTTTAGATGAACTTCTATATATATTTTTTATTGTGAAACAATTTGAAACCTACAGAACAGCTGCAAATACAATTTAAATAACTATTTTTTTTTTTTTGGTCTGAAGCCTTTTGACCATTTGAGAGTAACTTGCCAACTGCCTGTTACTCACAAGTACCTTAGGTCTTTAGATATGTAGAATATATCTAAGCTATTACATATATAGGTGTATTATATGTTTTAGTTTACAAAGTATATATACACATGCACACACTTTTGTGTAATTATTCTGTCAGTTACAGAGAGGATTGTTAAAATCTCCAACTCTGATGAGTATGGATTACAGATGTGGCTCTATGTGTGTGTGTTTGTGTGTGTGTCTGTGTGTGTGTGTGCAGCCGTTCTCTGTATAGTGACAGTATGACTATTAAAATCAAGAAATTATTATTTTTAAATGTTTCCTTATAATTTTTGAGAGAGAGAGAGAACACAAAGGAGGGGCAGAGAGAGAGAGAGGGAGACAGAATCTGAAGGAGGCTCCAGGCTTTGAGCTGTCAGTGCAGAGAGCCCAATATGGGGCTTGAAGCCATGAAACGTGAAATCATGACCTGAGCTGAAGTCGGTCACTCAACCAACTGAGCCACCCAGGTGTCCCAAGAAATTAGTTTTGATACATCACTGTTATCTAATCCAAATTTAAATGTTGGTATATTTCCTGTATTTTCTTTTGTAACAAAAGCATCCAGTTCAGAATCATTTGTACTTCATTGCCATGTTTCTTTTGTTTCCTTACATCTAGAATAGTTTCTCAGTTTTTCTTTGATTTTATAACCTTAACAGTTTTGAAGACTACAGGCTATTTTATAGAATGTTCCTCTGTTTGGATTTGTCTGGTGTTTCCTGATGATTTGGATTCAGTCTCTGCATCTTTGGCGGATCATAATGTATTCTTTTCATTACATCCTATCAAGTGACATACAGTTTTCGATTTTCCCATTGATAATGATGGCCACTTGCATCACTTCAAGTGGTATTAATAAGGTTTCCCCCTTAAGTTACTCCTTTCATCTTTGTGATCAGTAAATATTTTTTGTGGAAGGTTTTTTAAAACTGGATACATATCCCATTCTATACCAAGCTCTCAACTTATTTCTTTATATCAGAATGGGCTCCTGGTTTATTTAGTGGGTTATTTGTTAGTGGATTTTCTTTTACTATCATCTATTTTGATGTTGAAAGTGTTCTATATTTGGTCTGGGAATCAACTAGGTTAATTCTACCCTTCCCTTCTGTATTTGTGATTCCCTTCTTAGGCAGTGAGAAAACTGGCATCCACTGTCTTACACATATGTATTTATTTGATTAACACCTCCATATGGTATCAAATTCCCCTCTCCTTTTCATGGTTGCCCTGATCATCCCACATGGGCTCCAACACCCCTGCTCCTCTGTATAAATGACTGCTTTGCTGTGCTCTAATGTCTTTAGGCTTTAAGACTTAATTTTGAGACAAGAGGAAGTAGCCATATGTCTTTTAAAGAAATCAAACCTGAATGTTTAACATTTCCTCTACTTTATTTTTGACAGAGAGAGAGAGAGAGATAGGGAGAGACAGACAGAACGTGAGCAGGGGAGGGACAGAGAGAGAAGGAGACACACAATCTGAAGCAGGCTCCAGGCTCCGAGCTGTCAGCACAGAGCCCAACACAGGGCTCAAACTCCCAAACCATGAGCCAATGTCAGATACTTAACCGACTGAGCCACCCAGGTGCCCTTCCACTACTTCTTTTTTGTATATTCAGTATCCATCTGACATCTTTTCCTTTTACCCTACAGAGCTTCCTTTAGCATATATTACAGAGCAAGTTCGCTGGTGATACATTTCTTAGTTTCCATTCATGTGATAATGACTATTTTACCTTTATTCTTGAAGGATATTTTTGTTAGACGTATAATTATTGGTTGGCAGGTTTTTATTTTCATTCAGGATTTTTTAAACATCATCTTAGTATATTCTGATCTTCTCTGCTTCTAATAAGAACTCAGTGCCTTCATATTTATTGTCCCCATGTGTGTAGTATGTTCCCTTTGACTGCTTTCAAATTTTCTCTGTCTTTGGTTTCCAGCAGGTTGTCTTTAAGATGCTTAAGTGCAGTTTTCTTTTGTATTTATCTTACTTGGCATTAGTTAAGCTAACAGGTTTTTCAACAAGTTTTGGAAACTTTTGGACATTATTTCTTCAAAAAAAAATTTTTTTTTCTGTACTACTCTCCCTCTTCTCTGAAACTCAAACTATACATATATTACAGTACTTACCATTCCCAATAGGTCTCTTGGGCTCTGTTTTGAAAATTTTAAATATTTTTCTCTAGAAATTAGATAATTTCTACTGATTTTATCTTCAAGTTTACTAGCCCTTTCTTTTGAAGTCTCTAATATACTGTTAAGCCCTTACAGCAAATTTATTTAATGTGTTTTAATTTTTAATTCTGTGACTTGCATTTTGGTTTCATTTTTTATATTTTTCATTTCTTTTCTGGAATTCATTGTTGACTCATGAGAATCTTTTCCTTCAAGTACTTGTCTAACATCAGAGCCCTCTCAAAGTCACTCTGTATTGATGACCTTTTCTCTTGACAAATTAGTCCATTTTTTTTTGTTTTCCTTTTTATTATATCCTACCTATTTTAACATCATTGGGAATGTAATATTATAACATTGCTGATGTGTTTCAAAGACTCTGTATCCCGTTATCTTCCTCTAACGGGAGTTAATTTCATAGCAGTTTCATGGATTGGACTCATTCTCACCATCTTTTCTGTTCTATGCAGCTTCTGTAACCTTGCTTATTTATTTTAGACCTTTCAGCTGCTGGTTTTCAATAGGATGCTGGAGTCTTGCATATGCCTTTTTGGTTTAATGTGTAGTCAAGATTTGATCAGAGTTTGTGCGTTTTGGAGACTCACCTGTGTGTTTCCCTCATAACAGGAATATCCCCCTCACTTTCCACATGTCCTAGTAGTAATCGCCTACTACATCCTCTGACTCTTCAAATAAGTGAGACTGTGGATTTGTTTGTGTTCTACCTGTGGTATAGTGTAGGGATTGGAAGATGACATTAGTTGAAAAGTTGTGTAGGCTCAGATCTCCCACAGTACGTTTTCTTGTATCAAGATTTAATTATTTTTCAGTTTCTGCCTATACTTGGTTCTTCTCCACTACCCTCAAATAGTTATTTTATGTACTCAGTTCAGAGTTCATAACTGTTATATGCAGAACTGTTATGTCTCTACAAGGTATTCTGTTTTATTCCCGTTTTGATATTTTTCTCTAATAAAGTTTACTAACCAGATAGATTTTTAGTATAGAATGGTATGTATGACAGCTACATTCATTTTTTCTTTCATTTTCTTTTTGATGTTTGTTTATTTTTGAGAGAGAGACAGAGACAGAGTGAGGGAGGGGCAGAGAGGAGGGAGACTCAGAATTGGAAGCAGGCTCCAGGCTCTGAGCTGTCAGCACAGAGTCTGACAGGGGGCTTGAACCCACAAATCATGAGCTCATGACCTGAGCCAAAGTCAGACACCCAACCAACTGAGTCACCCAGGCGCCCCTATTTTTTTTTTAATTTTTTAACAGCTACATCGATTTTTGAAAGTTGATGTTTTGCATTCATCATTTTTGACATAGAATAATTAAATATTTCAACTGAGGTATAATTAATTCAACAAATATGTGTACCTACTCCTCACAGGCATTGCAAGATGTTGATGTTAGAGATATAAACAAAGGCAGAAATGTTCCCCGCTCTAATGGAGCTTATAACCTAGGAGGAAAAAAAATAACTAATGAAATGATATAACTAGATGTATGTTGGGAGAAAAGTTGTTTGAAGGAAAAAGACACACAGAAGGATTAGGATGGGCAACAGTGGACCCGACTTTGATTGAAGGGTTCAGGGAAAAAAGACTTCATTGAGGAATAAATACCTAAATTGAGATCTAAGAGATTGAATGGCCAGTTTTTAGGAGTCCAAATAGAAGAATTGGCATGTCCAAAGGCCTTGTAACAAAATATAACATGGCCCTTTGGGGAACCAAACATAGACCAGTATTGCCAGAGAGGGGAGAATGAAGAGAGAATGGTACAAGCTGTGGCCCAGAAGGTCAGTAGTTTCATTTCCTGTGGGCCATGTGAAAGATTTTATTCTTTTTTTCTTTCTTTCTTTCTTTCTCCCTTTCTTTCTCTCTCTCTTTCTTTCTTTCTTTCATTCTCTTTCCTTTCTTTCTTTCTTTCTTTTTTTTTTTTTAAAGGTAGGCTTCACTTCTTGCGTGGAGCTCAGCGCAGGGCTTGAACTCAACCCTGAGATCAAGACCGGAGCTGAGATTATGAGTTGGATGCTTAACTGACTAAGCCATCCAGGCTCTCCAAGGGTTTTATTTTTAATCCCAAGAGCAAGGAGGAACTATGATATTTTAGAAATCTTATATTTGCATTTGGAAAGGTCTAATTTAGTTAAAATATGGATCATGGATTGGAGGGGAAATCAAGAATGGGAGGAAAAACTGGGAGGCAACTGCAGTAGTTCAGGTGAGAGATGATGGTAGTTTGGACCAAGGTCAGAGCAGAAGACATAAATAAAAGTGGGAATTTTTGAGAAATAATAAAGAATTAATATCAGAAGAACTTAGTGATAGAAATGCCTGGGTAGCTCAGTTGGTTGAGCATCTGACTTTGGCTCAGGTCATGATGTCAAAGTTTGTGAGTTCAAGCCTCATGTTTGGCTCTCTGCAGTCAGAGCAGAACCCACTCTGTCACCCTCTCTCTCTGCCCCTCCCATGTTTATGCTTTCTCTCTCAAAAATAAATAAACTTTTTTTTAAAAAGGAGTGGGTGACATATTGGATTTGATGTGTAGAAGAGGGAGATGTCAATAACGTGTCCTAGGTTTGTTACTTTGCTAAATTAGGTGGATGGTGGGTTTCACTTACTGAAATGTGGAATACTGAAAAGAGGCCTAGAGATGGGAATGAAGAATATGTGTTCAGGTTTGAGCATGTTGAGTTTGATGTATGACTGATAGTGTCAAGTAGTGGTTGAGTAGATGGTTGAATAGATGTAGCTGAAATTCAAAGGAGTATTCAGTGTGGAAATTATATGTTCAGTAACTGAAGTAATGAGCACAAGGTTGTGATTCAATTATTCCACAGTGTTACAGAGGTAACATTGATCTCTAAGACATTTATTCCCTCTGGAAAATATATATTCTACAGATTCTGTAGTCTGAGTCCAAGGATTTAGATCATCCTCACCCTTGTCTGTTAACTTGAACTCCTTCCATCCACTCTTTCATTACTGCTTACAGAGTTGGAGGGGAAAAAAATCCAAATTCTGAAACTTTCATATTGAATTGTATTTATAAATTTTGTCTTAAAAATGAAAATCTTATCTAAGGCTTAAGTAAAAGAAGATTTCCAAGTCATAACTCACTAATTTAAAATGTTTATTATTTTAGATTAGAGCTGCTAAGTTTACTTTTTCTGTTAAAGGGATAGCTTATAAAACAAATGAATAATAAGCACGCACGCACACACGCGCGCATACACACACACACACACACACAATAGCAAAGATTTGCCTCACTGAGAAATTCTTGTAAAGTACATTTAGAAGGCTTTGTTTATGTGATACAATAATACGAGCAGGGTCCAAGACTCTTAGACTGATGACTTGACAGACTTTTTACAAATCAATTTGATCTGCCCTTTAAACAAATCTCATTCAGGTAATGCATGTTCAGCATAGTTCCCAGAAATGTATCTGGAGTGGATTTTCTGTTATATGATGTTGCTATTCTGAATTTTTTAAGTTATTTCTGCACATCTGAATTTCAACAGCAGTTAAGCCTCATTATGATGAATTTTAAGCTTTTTAACTGACTTCTGAAAAAAGGAAAGATTACCTAATATTCAGACTATGGAGAAAAGTAAGAGGATGAATATACTGAATTTATGCCCTGTTCCAGATTCTTTGCCATCTATCATGAATAAATTGATAAAACAATCATTATAGCCACCTAATGCATCTTATTACTTCCATTTGCCAACAAGACAGAAGCCTAGAGATATCTAAAAACTTTCCAAAGCTGTCTTCCTGGAATATGGTAGCATTGGGATTTGAACCAGCATTTGAGTGATTGAAAAACCCTTTCCTACATCACTAAGGCATTCTTTTTCTATTATAGTTTTAGTTTAAATATTTATATTTTATCATTGTTTGAAATTGGAAGTCCAGATATGGCTTATAATTAACTCTCTCTGGCAAGGAAAATTACATTACTAAATATACCAATTAACCTTAATCTCCCAGAGAATACTTTAAAATCTGACTTACTTAAAAAAATAGCATACAGACTTTTCATTCATTCCTATAGGCCTTTGCCACGATTACCCCGGAAAAAAGGATGGCCTTTTTTTTAAATTGAGGTATAATTGACATATAACATGTAAGTTTCAGGCATACAACTTAATGATTCGATATCTATATACATTGCAAAGTGATGACCACAATAAGTCTTATTTATATCCATCACCATAGTTCAGAATTTTTTTTCTTTCAATGACAATGTTTTAGATCTACTGTCTTAGCAACTTTCAGTTATGTAATACAGTATTATTAGCTGTTATCGCCATGCTGTACATTACACCCCATGACTTATTTGTTGTATAACTAGAAGTCTGTACCCTTGGCTCCCTTCACTCATTTCAACTACCTCTCACCCCCCACCTCTGGCAGCCATCAGTCTGTTCTCTGTATCTGTGAGCGTGTGTGTATGTGTGTGTGTGTGTGTGTGTCTTTTTTTTGAAAGATTTCACATAGAAGTGGTATCATATGGCATTTGTCTTTCTCTGTTTGATTTATTTCACTTGCCCTCAGGTCCAGGATTGGTCTTAACATAGTGTTTACTATTCACTGATATGCACAGGCCTATAGATAATACATGCCATCTAATTAAATGGAGAACGTTCTGACCTTTCATTGATAATGTTATTTTACAGAAGGAGAACTCGAAGCAGAGTGGTTGCAAGATGTGGGTTTATCAACCCTGATCTCGGGTAACGAAGAGGAGGATGGCAAAGCCTTGCTCTCTACGCTGACTCGAACCCAAGCAGCTGCAGTGAAAAAGAGATATAATACTTACACTCAAACCATGAGAAAAAAGAACAAGCAATCCGTTAGGGATGTCAGAGACATCTTTGGAGTCAGCGAATCTCCTGTAAGTAATGAACATGGCTCAAGCGTTTTGCTTTGATTTAGGGGTGATGGGGAGAACGTGAAAAAAATATTAGAAAAAGTTGGCCATCCTCTTTTAGAGAAAACTAAAGCAGATGGCAGAGTGCAAATTTTACAGATTTGAAACTTAAGTGGTCATTTCTTCTCCCTCAGCAGTCTGCCTCAACACTAAATTTATTCCTTCCTTGTTGAGTTGAAGACGATCTTATTTGGTAATGGAGCAAATCTTTATGGATGGGATACGGAGAACCTTTACTTAAATCTAGCACTGAATGGAAATTCTGTGACAGGCAAAGGAGCCCCAGAGAAGTGGGCCCAAAATATTCTAAGCAAGTTCAGGTGGTTAGTTTTAAATGGAGGTTGGAGTGGGAGAGTGGGTAGGGTAGCCTTTATGTTCAAATTAAAATGGTACAAAGTGAAAGATGCCAACACTAATTAAGTGGACAAGAGAATGATTCAAAAAACCATAAGGGGAGCATCACATGTTTTCTGAGAAATGGCCAGTTGAAATTCCAGCTTACGCTTAGCAATTTCATGGCCATAAATTTTACTTCTGAGGATGTTAGTCATGTTTTCCTGTTGCTAGGATGGTTTTGTTGCTGACTCTGCCTTACAACTCTTTCATTCATTCACTCATTGCATCACTGAAATCAATAACTGTATTATTGATTCAACAAATACTTACCGGATACATTTTCTATGCAAGATCCTATATGAGGTTCTATGCAAATAGGATTCTCAAATTTTAAGGGTAATTAGTCTATAGAAAAAAAGAAATTTGATATTTTTTTGCAGTTACAGACAGTTGCCTGGGGCAAGTTAGTTAATCACTCTGATTTACATTTCTTATCTGTTTAATTATAACATCAATGATGACATAAATTAAAACTTCAAGGATATTTGGGTTAAAGGCACCCTCCAATTTGAGTTACTTTAGGTTATCTGTAAGTCCTGTCTTCTCTTAGATATAATAATAACACGGGGTAGTTGCCAGGGTACCTCACATTTCCAGGTTAACCTTTGCATTTATGCTAATATTGCCTTAGAATAACAGTGTCCTCTAGAACTTTCTAGTGATGGAAATGATCTAATTCTGTGCTGTCCAATATGGACAGCTAGTGTGTATTCAGTATGTAGCTAGTGTAAGGAACTGAAATTTTAATTTTATTTAGTCTTAATTAATTTTAATCTAAATCATCACATATGGCTGGTAGCCAATATATTGAGCAGTACAGTTCTAGAACCTTCTGTTGTACATAATTATATACCCGAGGCAGTGCATTTTGAGTTCTGTGCTGTTTGAACTTTCAGCCTAGTTGAAACCTGTACCTGTGTGGAAGTGAGATTCTCTAAACCTGTAGCTGAGTCAAAGTCACACCCACAGCTTGAGGCAATGGCTTCAGCCATGTGAGTCCTAGCCAAGATGCCTATCAAAGAAAAGGATTACCCTGCTGGTTTAAATTCCCTGAGTTGTTTTGTATTTATCTCCCAGACTGTCTTCAGAGAGTCCTAAGAACTTGGCCTACGTGCTTCCTTTCTTATTTCCATTTCCAACTACTCTGGACTAAGATTTTTGCTCTTCCCTGGCAAACCGCAAAGTAGTTGCGTATCAGCTTCTCTGAATCCGGCAGGTACTCAAGAGAATGCACTCAGTGCGTCTTCAGGTGTCCGAAAACTTTGGACTCCTAAGATGCATAGAACCAGTGTTCCTCCATCTTTTACTTACACCCTAAAGGGAAGTATGCAGCAGGCACTTACTTATTCACTGGGGCTTTAAGTGTAAATAGAAACAAAGGGTCTTTTACTTTTCCATAACATGCAGGTGCAGGAAACCGGTGTTTAACTCCAGCAAAGGCAGAGAAAGGACCATATTTGTGGTAAATGAAAGGAATGGCCCCTGGGGCTCTTCCTCCTGCCCACCTTCCTCTTCTCCCTTCCAGTCTTGCTGCTGAAGCCCCAGTTCCAGAGTGAATAGAGAATGGGTGTGGGAGGGAGACTGACTGAATGGAAGTCCATATATTCTAGGGAGTAGAGGTCTCGGTGCCGTCCAGAGACTTGCAGCACCTGGAAGTCAGCGAAAGCCTGGCGCTATATATCCAGGTGCACAATCCAGATTGTTGTCCATCAAAAATATGTAAAAAGCTAGCATTTATCTTTCCTCCCCCCCCTTCTCTTTCTCTCTCTCTCTATGTATGTATGTATGTATGTATGTATGTATGTATGTATGTATGTATGGTATGTTTACAATTATATCAGGCCTGATAAACATCTTCACAGATTTTCTCCCTAAAAAAATTCAGCACCTGCTCCTGCAAGTAAATAGACTTGGAAATTTCTTAGAAAAGTACCAAAATGTTTTAAAATTTCCTATCAGAACCTGACAGCATAAATACCAATTGCTCTCTCCCTCCTTCTCTTGCCCAAAGTATTTTTCAGCCCTGGTCTGTCTTCTCTGAGTGTCTCCTCCTCCTTCACTTCCTCTTTTCTTCTCTGTCTCTATGTGCCCCTCTGTCTCCTCACCCCTACATCCTCTCTTACTCTGTATTTCTTCCTTTGTCTTCATTTACCTATGTAAATAGAACAATCACCTAAAGTTTCCATCTCACTTTCTTAATGAAGATTTGGTTGCAAAAGGTAATTTTGCATTAATCTTAGACGTATGACTCTAACCCAGTTTATTTACCTAGTGAAGATATAAATTTAGTTATTTAAAAGATAGAAATACAGATTACACTTGTCTTTTCTTAACTTGTTTTGCACCCTGAACCCCATGCTCAGGATAATTTGCTTCCAGAATTTTGGAGCTACCCACTCATTACCTTCTCTCCTGCACTGTCGCCTATCTCTGCCAATGAGGAATGAGTTCCTTTATATACAAATGTGGAAGCTTTTTGAATTTTATGTTTATTTTGGAACCTTGGAATTTCACCAGTTTTACCATTTTAAAACATTCATCCTGGTCACTGCTAAGAGAGCCCTTTCAATATGAGAGTTCATTCTTTCTTCAGGTTCTGCATTTTGTCTTCTAACATTTAAAACCAGTATTTAGTCCCTTCCTTTCCTCAATCTCCTTCTCGAACTCCCATTAGATGATTATTGCATTGTTTGGATTGAGCCTCAGTGCCTCTTAAATGTTCTCTTGTTATTCCAGGCTTGGTTTGTGTGCATCTGTGGCTGTCCCTTCCACTTCATTTTTTGTATTCATAATTTACCGTAATAACATCATGTATTCATGGTGGCATTGATGCTTCTGCCTTTTGTTAATTAAAAAAAATTAACAGTCACATTGTTAATTAGCTGAGGCCGCTCCTTTCCCCTGTCTTCCTCTTTATTTTAGTGCTCTGTTCTTGTTTCTTGGCTGCAGTAGCCCCTTTTCACCCTGAAGGTACTAAATTAAACCTTCAATTCCAAGGCAGCAGTCTTCTTTTCCTTAAATTACTGTTTTCTTCAGGGTCATCTGCTTACTTTTGGCATCATCACATTACTATTGTTCAGTTGATTTTGATCTTTGGGTGTTAATTCCTATTTACTAATGTGGGGCTAGGTTGATTGGCTGGTTGATCGATTGATGAGCTGTAATGACTGTATATTTCCTATGTAGTTATATTGACTTGTTTACTCCCCAGAACTCTCCTAATGGATAGCACTGTGGGCCTGTGTGAGTGGTGAAGTGTGGCAGTTAGCTGTCACACTTCACTTTAAAGACATGCAAATATGGTGTCAATGCCAAAGTAATGATAGTCTTAAAGAAATATTGATTGATTGATTGATTGATTGCTATTCAGGCAAGCTTAACTTCCCTTTTTATTCTCCTGTCTATATTCTTGTAGAAGGCCCCAAGGAAGGGCAATTTAACTTCCTCTCCAGGACCACTGTACCAGGACAGCACCCACCCCACTCCCTGTGCAAGTGGTCCTTTTGTCAACAAGAGGACACTTGTTGGGTTTTATTCCGGACTTGTATTTAGCTGCTTCCCATGGTTCAGTGTTAGAGGGAGGGAAGCTTTCCTGCCCTCTTTTTTCAGAAAAACATTCTTCAGTCACTTTGGCCATTGGATTCTGTATTGGGGAGGCCTTACTGTCCTCTTTATTCTCGTGTTGGATATGTGTTTTTTTTCTATACCAGCCTTTATCTTTTATCTGACCTTTTTTTCTATACCAGCCTTTATCTGACACGTTTTTCTCTTGTAACTTTTTTAAGGCCAACATTTTCCTCTACCCTTATCAAACCATTCTTGCTTGCTTTTTATCTTCCAGAAACATCCAACAATTCTGTTCTGCTAATGGAAATGTTTAGTGGTTTCTAGATCTCCTCTTTGAAAAAGGTATCTCTTTTGACACTTTGAGTGATTTGTGGGGGGAGGAGAAAGCAGTATGTGCATTTTGCTATCTCGATCCAGTTCTACGCTGATTCTTCAGTAGTATTTCTTTGTTCCTTCCGAAAAATGTGCTATTCCTTACTATAAAAATAGTACATAATATGTACTGGAAACTTAAGAAATATGAATCAGCAAGGTGAAAACTATTTCTATGGGCCCAAATAAAATTTTACGATTTAATTAAATATCCAATAAATAAAGTTTTCAGTGGAATTCTAGCCGTAAAGGAATAGAATATTTAACCCTTGTGTTAGTAGAGCTATTACATACTAAATCGCAAATACTAAATCAGCCTCTGGATGTATATTACAGGATCTACAGTACTGTTCATCATGAGCAGAATTCTGGGGCCCAAATACATTTGTGTCTAATGTGAAGATGTGAATCAGGTGTTCCTTTCAGTAACACATTTAGTTGAGCAAAATAGTCAACCTAATTTATTTCTAATTTCATAATTGATAAACAACTAGTCAAAGGGTGGGACTGACATAACTGACTGTGTAAATATAGTCATGCACCCTGTTTTTAAAAATATGATTATGTCAGAATCTGTGCTTATAGCTAGCTCAGAGCCTGGAGCCTGTCTTCGGATTCTGTCTCTCCCTCTCTCTGTCCTTCCCCTGCTCACATTGTCTCTCTCTCTCTCTCTCTCAAAAAAGAAAACAAAAAATTTAAAAAAAATGATTATGTCACCTATATTCCCATTTTATTGCATGTAACAGAAAACCCAAGAAATCATGAGTTATACGAATACAGATTTATTTTTCTCTCTTTAAGAAGAAGGTAAGGTAGGTGTTCCTTTGCATTAGCATGGATCTGTCTTCCTCTTATCTTTCTGTTTTGTCATATGCAACCTTCATCCTTTTGCTTACAAGTTGGCAGGGCCATTCCTAGCACTATATCCATGGTCCTGGAACTTGCACCATCTTACTCTGTTTTCTCTGACCTTAGTTTCATGGAAATCTTACTCTGTAGAATTCCAATTACTTTTCATTGCCCAGAAATGTTTTGTGATCATCCTTAGCTGCAGGAGAGCCTAAGAAATTGACATTTTTTTACTTGGACACAAAAGTCCCTGGAAAAGGAAAAACTCAGGAAGACAGGTGGCTGGGTTTGGAGTAAACAGCTGACAATATACTCCACAGAGACCAGAGTCGATCTTCGTGCCCCGCATGTAGTGGGCTCTCAGTGTCGGCTGGTGGATGGCTACATGCAGCGATCAGTGCACGCTAACATCTATGGATGTCCCCTCAAGTCTGGGTGAGTGTGCGCATATCATGCAGAGTTCATGACTGAATGCACAATGGCCCTGGGGAGAAGAGGCCTGAATAAAACTGCGCTTTCATTTTTCTCAGTAGCCAGATGGTTATTGTTGTATCCCAGCTCCTCTTTTGGAAGTGATCCTGGATGAAGAAGGGATTTCAGCAATTCCCTGCAGAAACGGTCAACTGGCAAGATAAAGCAAGGGGGCTTGAGAAGGAGGAGATTAGAGAAAGCAATTCCCTCAAGGCAGTCGAGAGGACGTGAGCAAAATGCTTGCATGCCTTGTTACAAAGAAGGAAACAGAGACTTTTGAATTCAGGAGTGAACAATTAAACGGTTAAACCCACCAATAACTCCGTGGCCTGTCTGCACCTACAGTAACAAAACCACAGCTACAGTTCCAGCCCCAGCCAGAAGTCAACATGTCAGCGGGGTCATCAGCTAAGCTTTTGTTCTTTTTGCTGAACACGTAATGGAAAACCTGCTGCTGCTCTCCATGTATCTGTCAGTAGTGATTTAGTTCTTGACATAGGAAATACTTGACGTTCCAGTTATTTTCTGCGTGTAGATAATTTTGTTGGGGGACAGCACCATAGCATCTTCAATGTGCAACAGTGGGTGGGAACAAGTACACTTTCTAGCAAAAGAGGTAAACACCTTTATTAGAGCCCACCCTGTCTGTCTTAGTACAGCGGTTCCAAGAGTGCTAACCTGAGCTCATCACTGCCAATGATGTGATCTCAGTGGAGGGCCTGTGTGTGTGTGTGTGTGTGTGTGTGTGTGTGCGTGCGTGCGCGTGCGTGCGCACGCGCATGCAACAGAGAGAGAGAGAGTAATGAATGCCATGCCATCATCTGTACCACTTGGCCGAACGCCTGGGTCCTTTTACTGAAGCGAGGCGCCCAGAGTAGGAGATGTAGAAAGACATGGATTTATTGACCTCTGCCTCCACTTGGACTCATGGCAACAGAAATTTATGGTGAGAGACTTTCCTCTGTTATGACTCATGTTTCCTTCTCTTTAGCTCTACTTTTTTTCCCCCTTCGTAGCAGAGGAAGAGGGATTCTTTTGCAGTTCTAAGAATAACCCATGTACCATCCTTGATCTGATGAATAACGGTGC
The DNA here is from genome assembly GCA_017311185.1 of Proteles cristata cristata. Taxonomy (NCBI): domain Eukaryota; kingdom Metazoa; phylum Chordata; class Mammalia; order Carnivora; family Hyaenidae; genus Proteles; species Proteles cristata. The sequence goes on along the minus strand of JAESUZ010004989.1, from coordinate 1,474,381 downwards.
TGCTGCTGATCTTTAGTTTCTATACAGTTTATTTTCATCTTACACATATTTTATGGGGTACATTATGTCTGGGTCTTAAAAAGTTGTCCTAACACAGGCTAGCCCATTGTCTCTTGCAAATGCTACTTAAGGGTTTGGATGTGGCCCATTGTTATTCCAGCTGCTCCTCTGCTGCCTGAGGGTAGGTCAAGTTCTGTAGTCAACTGGAGCTGGGAGTGTCCCGTGAGCGTCCCGTCTTTGCAGGTTTTGTGTCTAGTTGTTCTTTCCCCCCTAATTTCATTATATTTCTCACAGGAGTGTTAACTCTGTTTAGCCCGGAGTCTTTACTTTTTCTGTTGAGTTGGCAGCAAGTATTCCTCGGGTTTTAGACTGTTCCTGCATTACAGGGAGTCTTCCATACCTTACTTTCAACCAGGACATTTATTCTGAGTTGTTATCCCTGTCTGTCTGCCCCTTATTCCTCAGACCTGCCAGAGGAGGGGCCTGTAGAGTAGATACTGGTGTTTTCAAATAATGGATTTCTATGAGGCTTCACCCCAGCTGACTCTACCAACTCTTTTGATCGCCTCCTCTTCACCCTGTAGGTAAGGGAGGAATTCCCATGCTAGGGTTATAGGGGTGGCTTGACACCTGACAGTGGACAGAGAAGTACAACAGCAATTTATTACCACATTTTCTCACAGCTTGGGTTAGGAGGATACCGCACACCACCCAAAGCTATGTGGGGTGTGCTTGGGAACAGTGAATAACTAGGGGCTGTAGGAGGCAGGCTGCGAAGTGTCAAGAGAGTGAGGCTCCCCTTGGGAGAATATGGGAGAATATGATTGGCTTGTTTGAATAATTCCACAGGAATAGTTCCACGGGAACGGAGAGCCACTGCTGAGGGATAAGCAGGAATCGTGTCTGGCCTCCTGGATAAGGACCGTGGTCCTGCTGGGGGACCTTATATAAGGGAGCAGAGTGGGAGGGGAGCTTGTGGTTAGACCACTTACGGCCCTTCTGCTTTTACCAGATGTCAAGGCAGCACCTTCTGTGCTTATAGAGGCTTGTTAGAAGTCTTACGTGCACACTTAACACATCCCCCTAACCGTGGACTCTCATGATTAGTCTAGGCTTATTTTGTTTCTTTTCCCTTTTATCACTATTTCTTTTATTTCAATTGCTGAAAGGTCTTACCACCTTTTAAAGGTGAATCAAGGAGCAAGTGTGGTGCCAAACAATTCAAGAACTCTAGCAAGGAGAAGGAAAAGGACATTAAAGTTTTATTCCAAGCCCCACTCTGAACTACAGACCAGTTTATAGAACGAGAAAGCGAATACTCATGGAGGATGGGAGGGCTAACATAGCAGAGTGACTACAGAAAACAGTAAAAATATTAATTTGCATAATCATATATATATTACAAAATGTTACATCTTCTTAGCAGATTGTACCTTTTATCCTTTGAACAAATCTGGCAAGAAATCTCTCTGGATACTAAATTTTCATATCCAAAAAGCTTAACTCCTAAATTGTTGAGTATCAAAGTGCTGGGCCCTAAATTAATTTCTTACAGAAATTTTTAATATTAATCTGTTTGCTTCTTCATATAGTGTTAATGTTGAAAAGCCTGATTTCTCTCTAAATCCTATTTGTTTTGTATCCTTTCATTTTTGTATTTCTGAAAGCCTTTTACATTTATTTTTTTAATTTTTTTTAAATTATTTTTGAGGAAGAGAGAGCACATACATGTATATGTGTGTGAGTGGGGAAAGGGCAGAGAAAGAGGGGGACAGAGGATCTGAAGCAGGCTCTGTGCTGACAGCAGAGAACCTAATGCAGGGCTTGGACTCATGAACCCTGAGATTATGACCTGTTAACAAACTGAACCAACCAGGGGCTCCTTAAGTTTATCTTTCGTGTTGGAGACCTCAGCTGTCATCAGGATATGAAATCTTTAAGTCATGATCAGCGCTCGGCTTTTTGTTTCTGAAAAATACTCCTTTTCTTTCAGTTATAACCATTTTCTTCCCATTATCTCTTTAATTATTTCATCATTTTTCCATTTTCTCTATTCTTCCTTTTATTGCCTGTATATTAAACTTGTATATTTCTTAAATTGTCTGCTATATTTCCTGGTCTTTTTTCTGTTTATTCTGTATGCTAGGAGATTTTGTCTATATCATTTTATAGATCCCTAATTCTCATTTTTGCCATGAGTGGTTATAATGTAGCCTCTATTGAGTTTTTAATTCAGTAGTCATACTGTTAATTGACAAAACCTCCTTCTTTTTCACTGACTTCCCTTTATTTTATAGTTAGTTCTGATTTATGGTTACACCATCTTCTCAAATCTCTCTGAAATTAAATCATTTTAAGCCTTTTCCCTTTTCTCAATCTTTTTCACAGTGTTTATCACTGTACTTTTTTAGAATTTTCTTTTTCTCCATGAGTGACTTTTTCCTAACATTGGTTTTCTCAGTGACCACTAGTCCTTGGTGATTGATTTATTAATGGACTAGATTGACTAATTGATTACTTAGGATATGTCGTTACTGTATGATTTCTCTGCCATGATATAGATATTTTCCCAGAGGACTCTTTATTGGATAAGAGGGCTGATTTTGGATACTGTGTGAGTGAGGTATGTGAACAGTGTATGAATAGAAGCTGGTTTCACTGTATATATGGGTGAGCATGCATGCTCCTGTGCACATGCACGTGTGTGCACACACACACAAGCACACACCAAAGGGAGAAGTGGTAAATGATTTCATTTCTTTCTATCCAAGACAACACCGATGTTTTCCTTTCATCCTCATCTTCCGTGTCCTTCGTGGCAGTCCGAGGCAGCCTGAAACTGAGGTCTGTTTGAGTCCCAACCCCGGACAACTTCCCATGGCAGGTGGTTCACTCGAGCCAGAGTGCTTTTAGCTGCTGCCTGCTGTCCAGTGTAAAGGGAGCCTTTGAGAGGTCTGTCTAGCCTCTCACTTTACGATAAATTATTGCAGCTGTTGCACTAGGGCCCCTTCCTACCCTTTGTAATTTTCACACTGAGTTTACTTGGTTGGTTGTCTGTCTGCTTTTTGTAGATTTATCCGTTGCTTGCCAGCAGTATTGTTTTACACTGTTCTTAGGCTAAAATCTGTATAATTATGAAATACATTATTTATGTTTTATTTCCCAGGAATTTCTAACAATTTCTCACCTGTTATTAGAACACCTTGTTGGTGTCCAGTGCCATTGGGGAGCGGGTCTTACAATGCACGCCTTTCTCTAATTCTGATTTATTGGGAGTGGTATGCCCTCAGGCCTCTGTCCTGACCTGGCTTCCTGGATTGCCTCATTAGCATAGGTTTCACTTCAAAACAGATGTATGTTTTTCTTATGAATATTATGGGTACACTTTGGGGGAAAATTAGAAAATATGGAAAAGAAAAAAGAAAAATAACAGTTTCTGAAGTCTCAGTAGAAGTTTATGCTTTCATTAATATCCTGTGTGTTTAATTTGGCACAGTGTTGCTTCTGTCATGGAATAGAATAATTGCATCTTATTTGGGGGAATGCCATTATATCACAAGTGCTGCTAAAAATCTTAGAGCGTATGCACAAAGCCTACAGTGCGATCAATCACAGTTGGAATAGTCTCCACATAATCTTGCTGCGTACTGAAAATCAGAGCTTTTACAATATTCAGTGAATGGGAATGAAATGTTTGGTTCAGTCATATGTGTTTCTGAGACAGTCACTCTAATGTATTTCCAGTTTCTTAATTGAAAAAAATACTGACTGCTGATTTATAAAGCATTGCAAAAAAGTCGTTAAGTCTGATTTTAAAGTAGCATACTTTTATCAGTAAGCTGCATGACTTAGGCAATTAGAGATTTATTGCCCTTCTAAAATAAGGAGTCTGAGGCTGGTGTGGCTGATGATATCCCAGGACTGGATCTACCAACCTTTTCATCTTTCCATTTTGCTCCACCTAGCATGTGGGCTTATATTTAATGCTTCTAGAATATCTGGGCATCACAGTCACCATGTCCATATTCTGGAAGAAGCATCAGCCAGCAGATTCTATCCACTTAAACAAGAAAACACAAGCCTTCCCGGATGCTCTACATAGTAGGATTTTACTTGTATCTCATTGGTCATAACCATCACATGATCACACTCCTGTCTTTTTAGTTTAGAACAGATCATGATGTGCATAAGTTAGGAAGGAAAGAAACATGGATTTTGGCCGATAATTAACAGGGTCTGCTCTTGACACTGTTCTGCTATAGTACACAATGTTTATGAGGATCAGTATAATTGTGGATGAATTGGTGAATGCCCTTGAAATTGCACAGGTCAGTCATTAACTCTGTATATCACCCCATGGCTGTCCATTTATAGAGTTTGTGTGATGTATAATCGAATAAACAGTCATGTTGGGACAGATATACCTGGATAAAAAAGGCTTTCATTTCTCTCATTAGTCAGGTGATACCTGTGACAGTCATACTGCTCAGTTGGATGGTGCCGAGGAGGAAAAAGAGCTGCCAGGAGTTATGAAAACAAGTGGTTCCTTGGTAAGTTACAGCAGGATAACTGGGAGTAGGGATGAATGAAGAGGCCAAATTTCTCAAGACAATCAGGCAGAACTTGAAAGCAATGCACCATAATTAAGATGGCTGGACAGCTAGAGCTCTCAACATACCTTTAATCAATTTGCAGGAAAACCTTCAGCAGTAAACAAACCCAAGTTTAATAGTAAAGCCTACAAATAATTGCATGCTCTATAAAAACAGAGAAATACCCGGAAAACCGATGTTTGTAGTTTCTGGGGCAGATTTAGTTTGCCTTTTATTTTAAAAAATTCTTATAAGAGTGCTAGTTCCATCAAGTCATGGGTCCATCTGTTGGAGGAGAAGCAGGTGTCCTCAGGTTTTCTGTTGTTTTCCCCGTGCAGGGTGAACACCAGGCACCTTTCTTCTGACCATGCGTATAACCCCAGGTGGCCAGTGCCTCCCTCCCTTCCCCCTCTCGCTGCTTTTCCCCAACCCCACTTCTTTGCCCTGCTCACCCAGAGGAGGGGAAAGTCAGGCAAGCCAGAGGAGAAAGGTCAAGCATATGTCCGTTTACAACCAGGAAAGTTTACTTAATTCACAGTTCAGCCCAGAGCCTTTCCTCACATGTTCCTGTGTACACTCCTACTTCAAGCTGTCTTCTCTCCGTTGGTACAGGTTACGTATTCTCTTTTCTTTCTTCCTTTTCCATCCTCCTATTTCCTCTCCTACCTTCCTCCCAGAGTAGCAAAAGGTGAAATGGCGAATTCCTGTAGGTTCCCTCCTCCCTTACGAGATAGTGTTGGGGAGAGCCTTTGACTGTGCATGTGACTATATCAAGCCCACCTGTGGTTACTCACGCCTCTGCTTGTCCTCTCTCATAATTTGCACATGATGGTAGTTGTCTTTGTCAAAATTTTCTCCATTTGCTTTTTTCATCAGTGCTGTTTTGATGGGGAGGGAGTTGGATTGTAGAAAGGAATTTATATTATTCCTGGAACATCTCTTTCCAGTCACCACTCATATGAATGTTGCTGGGAATCTTTCTTCCTATTTTTTAGTTATGTTTTGTTTACTGTATTAGGTTTTAGGAAAGAGAGTTTGGACCATCTGAGTTAACTTTCCCATTTAATCCCAGAATATAACTCTGATTGTTTACATAAATAATACAAAATTTCCTTTGATATTAAGTATTATCTGCTCCCTGCTGATATTTGACCTTTGGTTCCCTTAACTTAACCACACAAATCTTTTACTTTTGAGAACAAACCACCTTTCTCTTTCAAGAATGTAGGGCGCCTGGGTGGCTTAGTTGGTTAAGCGTCCGACTTTCGCTTAGGTCATGATCTCGCGGTTCGTGGGTTTGGGCCCCGCATCGGGCTCTGTGCTGACTGCCATCTCAGAGCCTGGAGACTGTTTCGGAGTCTGTGTCTCCCTCTCTCTCTGACCCTCCCCTGCTCACGCTGTCTCTCTCTCTCTCTCCCTCTCCAAGAAATAAATAAAAATATTAAAAAAAAAAAAGAATGTACCCCAAGGTTTCCATTGGTAAAGGTTTAGTTTGGTCTTTTCTCACCTTTTAAAATGAGAATTTGAACAGATGCTTCACCAAAGAAGATGTGGGAATGTCAAAATAATCTCATGCAAGGTGCTCAGTGATTATGGAAATGTAAGAAAAGCCACAGCGAGGTATCTCTGCATAACCCGCGGAATGAAGGACTGACCCTGTCATCTGTTGCTAAGGGTGCCGAGCAGCTGACGCTTGGCTGCCCTGCTGGTGGCAAAGTCAAGTGCTCCATCCACTTTGGAAAATAATTTGGCAACTTCTATTTTTTTAATATTAAAAAAAATTTAAACATTTATTCATTTTTGAGAGAGAGAAAAAGAGAAAGGGGAGAGAGAGAAAGAGAGAGAAAACAGGATGGATAGAAGCAGAGAGAGAGCAAGGTACAGAATCTGAAGCGGCTCCAAGCTCTGAGCTGTCAGCACAGAGCCTGATGTGGGGCTCGAACCTATGAATTGTGAGATCATAACCTGAGCTGAGGTCAGAGGCTTAACTGATTGACCCCCTGGGTGCCCCTGGCAACCTTAAAATGTTATCCATGCACCTACTTCAAACCCAGCCATTCTACTCAGATATAATATATATTCCTACAGAGACTCACTTACAAGTGTTTCTCACGTAATAGACCCAAACAAGGAACAACCCAGTTTTTACCTGCAGGTAATGGATGAGCAAATTCTGGTATATCCATACAATGGAATATTACTCAGCAATAAAAAGCAGTGAACTATTAATATGTACAACGTGGATGGATCTCAAAATAATTATGCCATGTGAAAAAAGCCAGACCAAAAAGATTCAATTTATGTAAAAGTATGGAAAATGTAAACTAACCTAAAGTGAGGGAAAGGAGATTGTAAAAGCCTGGGAACCCCAGATGGGTGAGGAGAGGAGAGAAGGATGATGTGACAAAGGGGGACAGGAACATTTGGGTATGCTCACTTTGTTCATTGTCTTGACTCGTGATGGTTTCACTGGTCAGCACATTTCTCAAAACATCAAAATGAATGCTTTATTCTTTACATATTTGCGGTTGAGGTATGTTATACCTCAACAAACCTTTAAAAAAGATTTCATGTAACATCTTATGATTTCATTAATATCCAAAGTGTTTTGCAACAAGCTACTTAAAATAAAGAGTCTTTTTATGTATTCTGTGTGGTTGACCCTTGACTCTAAATCACACATGCCACTGAATTTTGGCATTTATAAACGTCTTACCACCGCAGGCTTCCATCACATCGAACCTACTCTACAGATCACTCCTCGTATAGATAAAATGTGCATTCCACATAAATGAATTAGTCACTTGAGGTGTTAGTCTAGTCAAAAAGCAAATCAGTTCATCTAGTTTGTTTCCAGTGTCTTGAGTGAGTGAAATCAAATGGCTACACTTGGTATTGATTCATAATTTACTGCAAAATACAATCATACCATCTGTTTAAAAATGTCAGTTACATCTGTGTTTGCTTCATGGAGAAGAAAATCTAAAGAACTTTGATTTAAACATGTAGGAGTTTGTTTTAGTCACAAAACGAGGAACTAATGGTGGGTAGACCACGACTGGCACCACTGTGTACAACTCAGTGCCAGCCTTAGCCTGGACTTTTAACGTTTTCCTTTTATGCTGTCCCCGTAGCGTGCAGATTTAATCCAGCAAACTCTGAATACCACGTTGACATTCCTGATAGGAACGTGTGTCAGATGACGGACCCTTATTAACAGAAGACCTTAGCTGTCGGGGAAAGCATTTATGGTAGAATTCCTCTTACTGCTCACTGAATGTTACACTCTTACATTATTGTTTTTCTTTTCGTTTCTTATTTTGGTTACCTGGATCTCATTCCTTTATATATAAGTGGTTTTGTTTGTTTGTTTACTGTGCAAATTTTTTCAACTTTGGAATTTTTAATTTATTTTGAATTTACTGCTAGGGTTCTGAACTGTCATGAGGATCTGCTTTATTGCATTTATTTTGGTCATTGCTCCACAAGTTCATTCTACCCAAGGACTATTTTTTTTCCCTCCAGTTTCTGCACGCTGTCTTCTGTTACGTTTTAAATTATTTTCTCCCCATTTTCTGTGTTTCTAGCCTTCTAGAACACACATCAGATGATTGTTGCTTTGCTTGAATTGAATTTCAATATCTCCTAAATTTCCTCTCCTGTTAGCCTGTTTACTTGGATTTTTTCATCATTATGTTGTAGATTAATAGTTCTTTCTTGGTCATGATGATAATTATTGTAGCTTATCTCACTCTTTTTCTGAATTTCAGTAAACATATTCTTATTTCTTTTTTCCCATTATTTTAGCAGTGGATTCTTGGTTCAAATAGATACCCATGGCCCCTTAAATCACTCTGAAGAGAAAAATTATGTTTTTTTTTAAATATATTTTTAATGTTTATTTTAGAGCATGAGCGGGAGAGGGGCAGAGAGTGAGAGAGACACAGAATCTGAAGCATGCTCTAGGCTCTGAGCTGTCAGCACAGAGCCTGATGAAGGGCTCAAATACATGAACCCTGAGATCATGACCTAAGCTGAAGTTAGATGCTTAACCGACCGAGCCACCCAAACGCCCCAAAGAAGCACATTTTTTTAAGGAATCAAATTATTTTTATGTTTTTTACTGAGGTAGATTTACAAACAACACATGCATGTGTTTTAGGTGTATAATTCAGTTGGTTTTAACATATGTTTTTACCCACATAATCACAAGTCCGTCAAAACAGAGAAAATTTCCATCACCCCAGAAATCTCTCTGGGGCCCTTTCCAGCCGATTAGCCTCCTGCTTATCCTCCAGGCAAGCCTTGTACTGATTTTAACCCTTAGGTTGGTTTTAATGCTCATATAAGAAGAATTATAAATACAGTATGTACTCTTATGTCTGTCTCTTTTCACTCAAGATAATTTTTAGATTCATCCATTTGCCGCACGTGTTAGAGGTTTGGTCCTTTTATTACTACCAGTAATCCATTGCATGAATATACTATTGGTATATCTGTTCACCTGTTGATGGACATTTGGATTGTTTCCAATTTTGAGCAGTTACACATAATGCCATCGTGAACATTCATATCACGTAAAGGATGTATATTCGCATTTCTCTTGGGTAAATATGCAACATAATTTAGATTTTTGGCAGACAAGCCACCCACAGGCCATCACCAATAGCTCATAAACTCAGAAAGAAATAACTTAGTAGGTAAATCAAAAATAACAATTCTTTTTTAAAAAATTTTTAATGTTTATTTTTTTGAGAGAGCGAGAGAGAGACAAAGCATGAGCAGGGGAGGGACAGAAGGAGGGACACAGATTCTGAAGCAGGCTCCAGGTTCTGAACTATCTGCACAGTGTCTGACATGGGGCTTGAACTCGTAAACTGCAAGATCATGACCTGAGCAAAGTTGGCTGCTTAACCGACTGAGGCACCCCAGTGCCTTTAACTAAGTTCTGTCTTTTAAAAAACGCATCTACAGAAAGAAACAACAACAGAGACTAATTCTGTGTGTGTGTCTCCCAAGTGGAGGGTGTTCTCAGCTAAAGCTCGGTCCTGAGGGCTAAGCTCATATAGAAAAATAACAGACTACCGTGTAAATATTTATTTTTTCAGTATTTTCACTATCAACTAAGATATAAATATTTAGGATTTTTCTTCCAGTTGTTTTTCCTCTTATGTGGAGAAATGCCAACTTTAAGAACGTGTAATAAAAAGTGACACAGACTGTGAAATGTCTCCCTGAGTGTGAGAACCATCTGATCAGGGAAGCGCACGTCTCCCCTGAGGTGGCAACCAGTGTTGGAGATGTTCGGTTTTGCCTCCACTGCAGAGAGAGCTTTGGGCCAAATCTGTGGCTCCAGGTTGTTTCTTCCTCTCCAGACCCCTAGGCCCTCCCTCCTACCTCTGTCCACGAGAATCCTGTCACAGCAAGAGGGTGAGGTGGTCCTCCAAAGACTCCATCCACAGAAGCATAGAGTGGAAAGTGTTCCACAAGGCAGAAGGTACCAGCATACCCTCAGGTGGAACTACAAGCCCTGTGGCCTCTTAAAATTCTCTGCAGAATCATAGCACAGGACTTCATTAGTTTTGAATCAGTTAGGAAATTGCTGTATGTTTCCTCTGCACTTGAGTAGATCATTTTTTCCAAAGGCCAGAATTTTGCTTGTGTGTCCTTGTGAGTGGAGTGCCCTTAGCTTTAGGTCCATAGAGGAGGCGGGTAGGTTGGTGAACATTCTCCCCAGATGCCAAACCAATGACACGATGAAGGGCCTAAGTTATTCCTTCCAGGCAAAACTGATTTCATTTCAGTCTCCTGTCCGTGACTTTTGTTGTGGCCTCCTGATTTCCTTCTCTCTCAGACCCCTATACTCACACTAGGAACCCACCCCACAAGGCAATTAGTTCATTTTATTTGGACTATATTTTGGGAAGGTTTCCTGGGTTATATTTAGGGGCTGTCTACCTATTTTTGGAGCTGGTGTAGTTGGCTCCTATTTAGCACATTTTTTAACCATGTGCCTGGGACCCTTTCCTAGCCTTTGTACAGTTCTGTGTTATTTGTTTTTCTTCTCCCTCTCTAGAAATTTATGCTGCTCATAGGTAGAGATTTTTATTTTACCAAACTAATTCTATTTTCATCTACAGATTTCTATGAGTTGGTCTGCTGTAGAATTCTTTGCTGGTTTCCAGTGCTATTAAAAATGTCTTCCTTAAAAAAAATGTCTTCCTTTAAAAAAATTATGTTTTCTGCCATTTTAGTGTTTGTGGATGGGAAGGGTAGACAATTGTCAGTTCACCATATTGACTTAAAATTTTTGTACTAGTATTTGCATTTTATTTGTCCCCTTAAAAAAAGTCCTTTGTTCATTTTATAAAGTAATGCCTATCCTCTGTAAGAAATTTAGAAAATGTGGTCAAGCAAGGTGAACGACAGTTTTTCAAAAGAGAAAATACTGTATGTATTCATAAGTATCAAATACATTCTGTTTTGCAACACGTTTCCTTCAGTAAAGACTATTTCTATCTTAAATTTTAGTGAAGCCATTGTCTGCTAAAGCAAAAAATCTGTTTCCAGCTTTATAAACATAACTTGGTACTGTTGCTACTGAATTCTAGTCACTGCAGAAGATAATCATAGGGTGTGTTTAAAAAACTAAGATTAGACAAGTTTGTGTTTGGCCATGTGTAACAGAAGAGTTGGAGCTATTTTGCTCCACATGGAGATTTGGAGGTCTGAGTCGTATGGGGCATGTACATAATGCCTTTGCACAAACCCTGGTGGGTTTGATCCTCCACCCTGCCGTCCTTGGCCATGGCCATCCTCCTTATTCAAACAAGATACCTGGCAGCTGTCATCTGCGATGCTATCATGAGCGTACAGATGTCATGAGCTGACCCACTTCTTTTTGGTCAGGAAAGCCTTAGCCATTCCAGAAGCACTCTTGGTAAGATTACACTTGCATCTCATCGACCACACTTGTCACATGGTCACTCTTAGCTGCATGGAATCCTGGAAGTGAAGTTCTTTGGTTTAACTCCCGGGAATCAAACCAAGATATTGTTAAACAAAAGGGAATTTGTGGAGGGCAAAGATGTGTCTGCTACAGGGGCCAGTGTCTGCCAGAGGGCCTGCCATGTAGGTGCTCATAGCGCTGTCCCCTGAAGGGCTGCCCGGGCAGTCACAGCTTTGTATGCTGTCACACATGTCTAAATACATACGCGTACTGCAATACACGAACACGTGAGAAGTGTCTGCCTGAATAAGAATAGTACTTTTATTTCTCCATTTAGCCAGATGATGCTTCTCTCAACAGTACCGCCCTGTCGGATGGGTCCCCAGATGAAGAAAGGAGTTTTACAGTTCCCAGGAGTGGCTCTGTGGTAAGTCGTCAATGTGCCGAGACAATTGCACATCAGGGCAAAATGGCAAATTCAAGGCAAGAAGAAGCAGTTTCCTCAAAACAGATAAGAAAACCTTGCCCTGAGATTGCAAAGAAACCACAGCTGCCAGTAGACCCCACCCCCTCCCCAGCCAATGCTGGAACAGTTAGGAAGTAGGAGACTCACAACTAAGAACGGCTAGATCTTACTATAAAAGAGGGCTGCATAAACTAATACCACTGTGGTCAGAAACCCAAAGGATGTTCTCTACCTGTATCCAGCACGGAGGAATTTGTTACATTTGGTCCTGTTGGTTGAGTTCACACCAATGATCCAACTGTCTTTGCCATTTGACCCAGAGGTCCTCTTTACCTGCAGGGTAAATTAAAAAGCCCTCACCCTGATATTGAAGGCTCTACTTCTACATTTCCAGCCTTAGATCACACCCATATAAATCCTCCACTTCAGACAGATTCTGTACTTTTCTTTCTCAGAAAGTCTCATCATCCCCCCTCCCCAGAACCCCTGGGGTTCCCCACCTGGGGTCTCTCTGTAGCTACTCTGGCATGGGGGAGGGGGGACACAATGGACCAGAAGAAGTGAGAGACCCTGTTAAATGAGATAGAGGTTCTTTGATGGCAGGTTGATTGGAAGGCAAGAGCCCATTAGTCAGGCAAGTAGAGGGGGCGCATTTACAAGTCCCTCTGGGCAGTGTTTTCTCACTGGTGTCCAGTTTGAGAGAAAGGATGGCTGATGTTCGCATGCACAACACACGCAGCAGATTCCCATCATTCAGAGAGACAGCTGTTAGCCCCAGGTGAAGGAGCTTTTCTGTTGTGTTTTCAGGGTTTTGGTTTTGAGATTGCTTTGTTACAGTGGTCATCTAAGAAACAGAAAAGAATGTGAGTGGCATTTGTCAACGGGTAACTTATCAACAGCACTACAGGCACAGATAGGTTCAGGGTTACCCACAGGGTCTGAGCTACTGGTTCTAAATTCAGCTGCCACTTTCCTATTTAAGACTGTGCATGGGAATACAGATGAGTGAGGATGTCTCTGTTTTAGAGACGCTTTCCAGTGCTGATGGGATGAAAACGGTAAGTCACTCATACTCTGATGACTACAGAAATGAGGAGTTACCTACCATAGATCTTTCACAGTTGTGCTGTGCCCCAGTGACTGGGACTCCTGCCTAAAGCTTTGCGTAGGATCCTGTATATTCTCTTAGCTGGTGACGCTGCCATGTGCCCAGGGTACCATCCCTAAGCATTAGCCTCACTTCTGCCTACAAGCTGCCCTCCATGTGCTCCTTTCTGAGACCTATAGATTTCGTCTTATAAAGATTATTTCTACATTCTACATTCAGGAATATTCTGTGTTCTAGAATATTCTACATTCTAGAAGATATCTACTCTCCTCTTTTCCTGTAACTACTTCCTTAGTACAGAAACTTATCATCTTTACTATATTACTGAAGTAGCCTCCTAAGTGATCTCTCTCTGACTTTAGCTTTAACCCCTCAAACTCATCCTTCCCCCAGCTGCAAGTCATTGATCTAAAAATGCAAAGCATTGAGGAGGGCACTTGTTGGGATAAATACCGGGTGTCATATGTAAGTGATGAATCATGGGAATCCACCCCCAAAACCAAGATCACACTGTATATACACTATATGTTAGCCACCTTGACAATAACTTATATTAAGAAATAAATAGTGAAATAAGTAAATAAATAAAAATGCAAGCCTTGTTTAACGCCTGCTGAGGTTCCCCCACATCTCCTATTTAACACAAAAGCTCCTGACACAGCCTGACGCCTTGTCTCTCTCTCTCTAGCTGACTTTACGCCCAAGGCATGTTATCTAAGCCAACAAAGGACTGCACGTGGTTCTGTGCACACACCAAGTAGCACTTGAAGCAGAATGGTTACATAATTGAGTTGCTGAGGAGGAAGATTTGGGGTAGGCCTTGTTTTCTAGGTTTTCATTAATCCACTCATCCGTTCACCAAATCCTTATTAGGCATATATTGTCTGCAAATAGTATTCTTGAAAGCTTGAGAGTGTAAGACAGTGGTCTTGTGTAGCATTTACAGATGTGGTTTCCTGGAGTAAGTGAATCATTCAGATTTTATTTTTGTTTTCATTTTTTTTTCCTGAAAACTGATTGATTGCTAATTGTGATATAAATAAAAGTATCAGCAGTCTTGAGGCTCAAAACAGTCTGATTGGTACCATCTCCGATGTGACTGACTTTGGATTGTTTGTTACTCAGAATATCTTTACTTAGAAATGTTGAACAAATCGGTTAGTTGCTAAGAGAGATGGGAACTTAACCCTTACTGCACCTATACTGAAAATCATTCTAGAATTTCTTACCACCAGAGAAATACATTTTGACCTCCCTGATTCTTGATTATAAGGAGCCAGTGGCATACCAGGTGGGTTCTGCAGTTTCTTCTAGTAATTCAGTGAAATGGTAGCAAGAGCTTCAGGGGTCCTGGCCATGACACCTATAAAGTAAATCTTGCCTGGAGGGTGAATTCCCAAGGACATTTCATTGTCATCTTCAAGACTTCAGAGGGTCCCCACGACTTGCCCTTGGAGTTTCTGTTGTGAAACATTATAAAGTAGATAACGTAACTTTATCTTTTCCTAAAGGATAACCTTGGCTTGACCAATATTTTTTTCAATCTTTCATCTTTTACATACATTAGAACTGTTACTTTTCCAATAATTGAAATCTCTGTACATCTGGGGTCTATCGTAATTACTATGACTCTGCAGTTTGTTTTTGAAATCTGTTGGGATGTGTTTCACCCTCATTGTTCTGGATCAAAATTTTCTTTCTTCTCAGAAATTTTTTTACTTCCAAATGAGCTTAGGATGACAATCTCACCACCCATTAAATAAATTTTGTTAGAACTTCACTAAGAATTTTATTCAATTTAAAGATTAATGTTGGGCAGAAAATTCACATTTTAAAATATTGACTCTTCCCTTTGAGAAATAATAATTGTCTTTCCACTTACTTATGTATTCTGTCCTTCAATAGAAGTTCATAATATTCTTTCTTATACATTTTTTCATTGATTAACTACTTAGGAACTTACTAGTTTTCATTGATAGGTTAATGGTAGATCTTTTTCAGGAAAACTTCTAGTTTGTTTTTGTGGCAGTGTAAAGGAAGTAAATTTTTTGATTTCTCATAAAAATATATTTTATAGCTTCCTTTCTGAAAATTCTTCGTACTACTAAAAACTTTTCATTTGATTTTATAAGTTGTACAGATATCATCTGAAAGAGTGAAAGTTTTCTTGACTCCATCTTTAAAATAGCCATTTTATTTTTTTCTTTAAGTTTTTTAAAAAAATATTTATTTTTATATTTGAGAAAGAATGAACAAGGAAGAGGCAGAGAGGAGGAGAAAGGATTTGAAGCAGGCTCTGTTCTGTGAGTGGAGAGCCTGATGCGGGGCTCAAACTCAAACCATGAGATCATGACCTAAGCCAAAGTCAGAGGCTTAACCGACTGAGCCACCCAGGTGCCCCTAGTCATTTTATTTCTTTTCTCTGTTTTATTGGACCACACACAATCACTTGTTATATTGAATAATAATTTTGAGGATCTTCTGATAAGTTCTTGATTTTCCCATGAATTCTTTTACGTTTCATTGTTAAGTAGAATATTATTTTTTCTAGGTTTCTGAGACTTCTAGTTGTTTTTATTAGAAATGGAGGTTGAATGATATAAAACAATTGTTCATCGTCTATTAAAATGAATATATTTTTCATCTTTAAGCAATTACTTAAGGAGATTCTGTTGATAAGTCTTTCTAATATTGAGCTATAATTTTATTGATAAATAAACCCTTATATTGTTACATTAGTTTATAACACTACAAAATATATCATTTACTACTATTTTAGCATTAAAATTTTTTTTAATGTTTATTCATTTTTGAGAAAGAGAGAAACAGAACGTGAGCAGAGGAGAGAGAGAGAGAAAGGGAGACACAGAATACAAAGCCGGTTCCAGTCTCCGAGCTGTCAGCACAGAGCCTGATGTGGGGCTTGAACTCATGGACTGTGAGATCATGACCTGACCCAAAGTCAGACACTGAACCAATTGAGCCACCCAGGCACCCCAGTTTTAGCATTTTTTACCAATATTCTAATAAGTGGGATTAGCCTAGATATATAATTTCTTTTCATTTTTACAGAGTTATAGTAACCTTGGTATGAATGTGTTAAATAATTTGATTTTGATTTTTTTTTCAGTATTTTGGATCCATATATTGCATTTTTGTGTAAATCTATAATCTATAAAATCCATTATATATAAATTTGTATTGCAATTTGTTTATGAAACCCCCAAGGCCTGGCATTAATGTAGACATAGTGCTTTGATTAATTTTTCAATGGATATGGTTTGGAGTTTTATTCCTTTTTATCCCAACTGGTATGAGTTTTGGTAATACATGTTTGTTCTAGCAAAACATCCAGTTTATTTATCATTTTAATATATGTAGATATTTGTGTATACACACATATACAAATATATACACACATTTATTTAAGCATATAATTTTTAAAATTTCTGTGAGGTAGCTATTTCTCCTTTTTTTACTCCTAATATTTATGTCTTTTATCCCAATTTGAATGGAAATAGTTGTCTGTATCAGCAATATTTTTTTAAACTTTTTAAAACTTATTTCTGAGAGAGAGAGACACACACACACAGCATGAGCAGGGGAGGGTCAGGGAGAGAGGGAGATACAGAATCTGAAGCAGGCTCAGGCTCTGAGCTAGCTGTCAGCACAGAGCCCAATGTGGGACAGTGTGACCTGAGTCGAAGTGGGGCACCTAACCGACTGAGCCTCCCAGGCACCCCATGTATCAGCAATATTTTTAAAGAAGTCACTGCCTTTAATTAACGAAGCCTACTTTTTCTTTTCTGATATAATTATTTTTTAAAATTTTATTTAAATCCAAGTTATTATATAGTATAATAATGGTTTTTGGAGTAGAATTTAGTGATTCTTCACTTCATGTAACACCCAGTGCTCCTCCCAGCAAGTGCCCTCCTTAATGCCCATCACCCATTTAGCCCATCACCCCACGCCCCTCCCCTCCAGCAGGCCTCCGTCTGTTCTCTGTACTTAAGAGTCTGTTATGGTTTGCCTCCCTCTCTGTTTTTACCTTATTTTTCTTTCCCTTCCCCTATATTTATCTGTTTTGTTTCTTAAATTCCACAAATGACTGAAATCAATGGTATTTCTCTTTCGCTGAGTGATTTTGCATAGCATAATACATTCTAGATTCATCTACATTGTTGCAGATGGCAAAACTTCATTGTTTTTAATCACTGAGTAATACTCCATTGCATATATATACCATATCTTCTTTATCCATTCATCAGTTGATGGACATTTGGTCTCTTTCCCTAATTTTGCTGTTGTTCATAGTACTGTTATCAACATTGGGGTGCATGTGCCCCTTTGTGTTTTTCTAAAATTTTTAATGTTGTATTTATTTTTGAGAGAGAGAGAGAGACATAGGGTACGAGTGGGGGAGGGGCAGAGAGAGAGACACACACAGAATTAAAGCAGACTTCAGGCTCTGAGCTGTCAACACAGAGTCTGACATGGGACTCTAACTCATCAACCATGAAATCATGACCTGAACCGAAGTCAAATGCTTAACCAACTGAACCACTCAGGCGCCCCTGCATGTGCCCCTTTGAATCAGCATTTTTGTATCCTTTGGATAAATACCTAGTAATGCAGTTGCTGGGCCTTAGGGTAGCTCTGTTCTTAACTTTTTGAGGAATCTGCATACTGTTTTCCGTAGTGGCTGCACCAGTTTGCATTCCTACCAACAGTGCAAAAGTGTTCCCCTTTTTCCACATCCTCACCAACATCTGTTGTTGCCTGAGTTGTTAATTTTACCCATCCTGACAGGTGTGAGGTTGTATTTCATTGTGGTTTTGACTTGTATTTCCCTAATAATGAATGACATTGAACATCTTTTCATGTGTCTATTAGCCATCTGGATGTCTTCATTGTAAAAGTGTCCATTCATGTCTTTTGTCCATTTCTTCACTGGATTATTAGTGTTTTGGGTGTTGAGTTTGATAAACTTTTATAGATTTTGGATACTAACCCTTTATCTGAGGTCCTTATTCAGGTCTTTCATCCCTTTCGAGTTTATTTTTGTGTATGGTGTAAAAAAAGTAGTCCAAGTTCATTCTTCTGCACATTGCTGTCCAGTTTTCCCAACACTATTTGCTAAAGAGACTGTCTTTTTTATTGAAGCTTACTTTTTCTATTGTGTTAATTTATTTAATCTTTATTTTTTCATTCATTCTTGGTCTTGTATATTTTTTTCTAGTCTCTTGGATTATAAACATTTATTTTTGATCTTTCTTATTTAGATTTAATGCTAAGAATTAATCTCTGAATAATACTTTAGCTTTTATCATGGATTTTTGGAATTTATTGTTCTTATTGTCTAACATTTAGCTTATAATTTCACATGTGACTTAATTTTTTATCTAAGATATCATTGGAATGCCTTTAAATTCACATTTGGATAGATTTTGTAATTATTATTATATGTTTTATTTTAAAATTGATTACATATTTGTCAGTGAATGTGACTTATTTAAGTTTATCTCTAGGGTACTGGGTATTTACTGAAAGGAAAAAAATACTAATTCAAAAAGATATATACGCCCCTATGTTTGCAGAATTATTTACAATAGCTAAAATATGGAGCCAACACAAGTGTCCATTAATAGATGAATGGGTAAAGCAGATGCAGCATATATGTATACAATGGAATGTTACTCCACCATAAAGAAGAATGAGATCTTGCCATTTGCAACAACATGGGTGGGCCTACAGGGTATAATGCTAAGTGAAATAAGTCAGACAGAGAAAGACAAATACCGTGTGATTTCAGTCATCTGTGGAATTTTAGAAACAAAACTAATGAACAAAATTTAAAAAAAGAGACAGAAAACCAGACTCTGAAGTACAGAAAACAAACTGAGGTTGCAGAGAAGAGGTGGGGGGGATGAGTGAAATAAAGGGGATGAGGAGTACATTTACCTTGACAAGGACTGAGACATATATAGAAGTATTGAATCGTTATATTGGATACCTGAAACTAATAGAACACCATGTGTTAATTACACTTCAGTTTCAAAAAAATGTGTAGTTTTGGAGAATTTAGTAAGATGTAGATTTATCAGTTTTGATCTCAGGTGCAGAAGAGGAAGAAGGGGAACCTTACTGTCTGTATTGACTCAAGGCAACTTTTGTACATCGAGGTATAACACACACACACTCAGACCTTGAGGAGAAAGGAAGCAGCCAGTCAGGAAGGTCAGAAACATTCCTGTAAGTAATGAACATGGAAAATGTTTGGTATGGTGTTTCTGTAATGTGAAGGAAATAGCGTACTGTCAAACTCTAGTTTTGAGAGAACTCTAGCAGATAGTGCCAACCTTTCACAGGTGGGAATCTAAAATCATCATCCCCCATAAATGATACTCTCCAATCCCAGTGTTGCGTGATTCAGTGGCTGGAAAATGTTGCCGCTGCTTACCAGGTGGAGCCCAGCCTCTGGTGGTCAGTCAGCCACATGGGGAAACGGTAGGGCCTGTTATGGACAAGCAGAGGAGGTGTGTTTTAGGTAGGAATGGCATTAATGTTTGAAATAGATTAAAATAACTAGTAAAAATTTAAAAATGATGCTAGTGTTAGTATGTTTAATAGATGAATGGATGATTTAAAACTATAAATACCAAGCACCTAGCCTTTTCAGCCAACCTACTTCAAAACTCAAGGTCCATTTATTGGCAGGTTTATCTTCCTTTTTCATTCTTACCATATCATTCCTCTGCTTTAACACATGAATGTTCTTTTGTTTGTTCTGTTCTGTTTTGGTTTAACCCTTATGGGAGTCTCAGCTCCTCTACCTGGCTTTCTGAGCCTTCCATCATTTGAGTTGACTGTCTTGACTAATTCATTTCTCAGATTTTTATAATACCTTGCCTCAACTGCTGGCAAACCAGTCTCTCCACAATTCAAGGGTTGCTGAAATGTTTCAGGAGTTTCCGTACCTGAACTTTCTAACTCCATTGCAGGCCTGAAGGCCTTTGCCAGCCTCCTCTGGCTCTCTCAGTCCTTTCCCTCAAGCTTTGAATTCCAGTACGTTTATCCACCTCTGGGTGAAACGCTTCCAGGCGGCACCTCTTCCCTCTCCACTACCCTCCAATAAACACACAGTTGTAGAAATCAGCTCTGAACAGTGGCTTGATTCTTTTTTAATAATGTTTTATAAATGTTACTCTGTAGTCCTCATTATGAATAGCTCAAGAGCAGGGATCACCATTTAAACTTCTGCCTCCTCCAAGACAGTCCCACAGTCGTTTACATTACAAAGGGCAGGCATGCCTTCTGGCCAGTAGGTTGGCCTCAGGCCAAACAAACCAACTCTGCAGGTGGACCCTTCTCTACTTCACAGATTAAGAAATTGGCATTTAGTAGGCTTTAAGCATCCCAAACCATCAGTTTCAGACTGTAAATAAATGTCTCTCCGTTTTCAAGACTGTTGTCTATCACAGGTGAGTCATTTAAAAGTTTGAGAAAGCATTTCTTTTTGGAAAACTTCCGAAGACCACCGAAAAGTGGTCCATATCATTTTAAGGATTTGAGTGTACGGATTAGTTTTGAGAGCCACCATAAATCTGATTGGCAGTCAGTTGTGTGGCTTTAGACCTTTTTATGTCTTTTCATTCTCCTACCAATTACAGTAATTGGGCATCCATGTTTTAATAATTGGCCGTGTATTTACATGATTTTTACACAGTTACAAGTGTGTCACCTCCTTTGAGATAAAAAAGGAAAAAGAGCACACAAGTCTCAAAAATCTAGACTTCCCTTGTGTAATTCATACATATGATAAAGGATCTTTCATGAAGCAGGTGTTCAGTTATTGCTAAATAAATAGAGAATAAAAGAAATAACATCAGGCTCTGGAAAAAATGAATAGACTTTATATTGAATAGTACCATAAAAGATTGCTGATTGAATAGCAGATTTTCGTCGTCACAAACATTCAGAGATAATAACTCCCACATTAAAATTTATATTGGCAGAAATGGTAGACTTGTGTATAAATTTTTTTTTACCAGCACCCATCCAGACTTGAGCAGTTGACTTGTTTCATGGGGCTTTAGAAAGATACTCAGCTTCTGACAGTATCGCAGGGGAGGGCAATGCTTTGGCAGGATCTCAGTGAAGAAAGCAGCAAATTAGAAACTGAACTAGAAAGCATATTTAGGCTTTTTGTAGTTACTCTCACTCTGTATTTTGTTGTGAAGGAATTAATATGTTGATTGTCAAGAGTAGCCAACCCTCATATTGTGCTCAGTGTGTATCAGATTTTGTTTGATGTAATTTATACAGGAAAAGTCACTTAAAATTCATAATAACTCTTTGAATGTTCTATTACCATCTTCATTTTATAGATTAGCAGACTAAGCAATAGAGAACTCAAGTGGCTTGCTCAAAGTTGCACAGTAAGTCGGGGAGCCTGGATTAGAATCCCAGCAGTTTGGTCCCAGGGTCCTTTCTGTTAGCCATGTAGCTATGTCATCACCTGGAATTCTTTTTTTAAGTTTATTTATTTATTTTGAGAGAGTTTTGAGAAAGAGAGAAAGAGCATGGGTGCAGGTGGGGGAGGGGCAGAGAGAAAGAGAAGGGGAGAGAGAGAATCCCAGCCAGTCTCCACACTGTCACACTGTCAGTGCAGAGCCCAATGTGGGGCTTGAACTTACGAACCATAAGGTCATGACCTAAGCCTAATTCTGATGCCTAACTGACTGAGCAGTCAAAGTGCCTCCATCACCTAGAATTTAAGCCCAAAATGTGTGGCTGCTGCACCAAAAATAATAAATACTGCAATTGGCAAACTAGGTGACATCAAGCATTGTAATTTCTACATGTTAGGAAGGATATGAACAGCAAATTCTCCAGAGCTAAGAAGACATAGTTACTTTGACCTTGACACAGTTCTCCTTTGAGAAGCCTGTGTGAGCTATACAGGTCTGGATTGAACACAGGAGCAGGAAATGAGGTGCAGGCCCTGTATGAAAGCAAGAATCTCTTGGTGTAAAAAGAACTTTTGTAAACTGCAGAACGTAAACCAGATCGAGATGTGAGGCAGCCCGTGCTTATATGATAAAATGTCTTCCCTTGTTTCACAGTCCATACTGGAGACCATTCCAGCTCTCCCAGTTCATTCCAATGGATCTCCAGACCCTGAACCATCAGTTCAGAATGCAGTGAGTGGTGAGTGACACCTCCTTCTCAATGGGACTTAGGCTGTGTCTTCTTGCTTTTGTTCTGGCACTCAGTACACTTGGCAGTAACTTTGCCAGGGCAGAGTGTTTTCCTTTCCATTTTGGTTCTGTCACTCCAGCACCCACTCCCTGCCAGCTCCAAACACCCCATTCTGTCACACCAGCCAAAATTAATTGAGCCAAATTGGAAGCAGAATCTTTTTCTCCTTCACCACCATCACATCATTTAGAAAGTACTCACTTGGGTTGTGTCTTTGATTTGAGATCTGTTTCACAAGTAATCTGGATCTGCTTAATAGTTGGCAAGTGGGCCAGGAAGTAGGATACTTCCAGAAATCTCTGCTTATGCTCAAGTGTAAGCAGCACCAGAGAAGCTCATGACACACAAGGTTACAGACTTAGCTTCTAATTGGGCCTCTTCCACTTGAGCGTTGGACATGCCTCAGGGGCTCAGTATGGAATCCAAAACCCTCCTTCGAGGCCCTACTCTGGTGAGTCCTTGACCTTTTCCTAAATATGTACCTCTTGTTGTATACAACAAGGATTCACACTTTCAGCATTAACTTCAAAATTCAAATGCGTTGGGGTGATGAAAATGTTCTGATATTTGTTATTCAGTTCAAGTCACGCCTCTAAAAGGTAAAACTCTACTTGGGTGGTTTGTTGGTTTGGAGCACTGTAATCACCACTCTCCAAAACCTCTGTGCATAAAGCTATAAGAAGTTAGAATATTCTTTAACAATCCATCTTCTTCCACTTTAAATGCAAGCCTCCGTATGAGGAGTGAAAATCAAAACTCCCCCTTTGCCATTTCCTAATTTTTTACTGCATCCATTTACTGTATTTTTGATTAGTATTTCAGTTCAGAACTTTACAGTCTGTTGATTTGCAAATTTCTCCATTTAGTTTTTAAAGTAAGATTCTTTGGGTCTTCTATTGTTTCTTTTTGTTGCTATTCCTTTTGTTCTGTTTGGTTGTCCTTTGGTCCCTGTCTATAGAAGAGGGTAGAAGAGATGAGTTCTCTTTTTTATAAACAAATTGATCTTTGATTGAATATGAAAACTTTTCCCAAGCAACGAAAACAGATGGCAAGTCAAAATCTTAGTCAGAAATCAGAGCTTAGGGTTACTCAGATGATTTCTGGATTCACTTGTTTTTGGACAAGGAATCTATGGTCTTAAATTTTAGACTACCTCAAGGAAAATATTTATGTGGGACATTACTTGTCACCCATTGGGCTGTTTCTTCATAAACAGCACACAAGGTCAGGTAACCAAATTAAATCATAAGATTTTGGGTTAATTTACCAGAACAAACCTTGCAGTGAAGTCCAGATTGAATTTTAATACATCTTAAGAGACAAAAATCCCATAGTTTGGAAAAAAAACAATAAGAGAAGTGAATTTAGGCAGGAATCTCTGGCCTTCCTCCTTTTGCCTTAAGCTTCTGCTTCCCCAGTAGGAGCAACATTGGGTTTAGATGGACGTAACTATATTATCATGGTAACAGAATTATCTCATTTGCGGGCTTTCCTCTAGTAATTCTCTAGTGCCTTTCATGAGGCAGAAAAAATCCAAAATTAAAAGCATCAGGTGAAGTAGAAAGTTTGTTTGGATAATGACAACAGAAATTCATTCATAGGGAAGGAAATCTGATGACCCCACATTATCATTTAACTGAAATCTTCTGGGTGAGTCTGATGCTATTCCTTGGATGTAAACATTCTGACATGCTTATAAGTTAACTTATAAATATTTTGTGCTTATTTTATAGGAAATGATAGTGATTGATTAAATGACTTATAAAATATCATACATCTTTTTTTTTTAGATGACAATTATCTGGAAAAAAACATTCTACCAGAAACTGAAGAGCTGTCCTTCGAAGTATCTTATTCAGAAATGGTTACAGAGGCTCCAAAAAGAAACAAATTTAAGAAGTCAGATTTTAAGAAAGAGGACTTTGCTTTAACTGTATGTAAAACCTTTCATGATTATTCTGATAACTTTCTGTGGGAAAGTTCTGACTTTCCCGTGGGACAAACTAGTATTTAAAAAATAAATAAATAAATAAAAACATCTGTGTGTGGAGGGAGAGGACAGGCAACAGTGTTGTATAACACCAGGGCACCATTTATTGTGCAGTGCACAGCCTGCCTGGCTGTCCCTGGCAAGACTGGGTTGAGGAAGAGTTATGAGGGTGTATGCTTGAATACTGTTTTACAGAAGAAATAGGATTTCCTGGCTTGTGTGCTTTCACACACTTTATATTCTTACTTTACTTATAGGTTAGTGCAAATTCTAACTGTACACCTACTTGTGCCTCTAGAAGCCACACATCAGAAGAGGGCACTGAAGAAAGTCACAGTCATTCAATAAGAAGTGAGCACTTACGGGGCAGACACTAAAAATTCATCAAAAATAGACTCAAGAGTTTATATTGATATTATGGAATAGGCAAGTAGAGCTATAGACTTCATAATGCTGAAAGCCTCAGTGTGTGTGTGTGTGTGTGTGTGTGTGTCCAGGATGTTCTATCCTGAAAGCCCACTACCAGAGCTATGTTACAGTGATCTATTGGCTATTCAATAAATGGATTTGTGAAACGTTCATGATATAGAGCCCTGAATATTCTGTGGTGATCAGAGCTGGAGGCATGATGAGCAGGGCTTAGGCAGTTTCAGGGCTAAGGGAATGGGTCACATAAAAACTAGCAGAGCCTTTGCTTAGGCAGCCTGGGCCATTCCCAGACAACTACCCCGTGATGGAGGAGAGCAAGAGGCCAGGGCAAGAACTGTAAAGCTCGCTGAGTGCCCTCTAGTAGCCTGATGGTGTATTAGGTATCCTCATTGTAATCATCCTGGACTGCTCCCATTTTACAGCTGAGAAGACTGAAGCCCATGGGGCACCTGGGTGGTTCAGTCGATTAATAATCTGACTTCAACTCAGGTCATGATCTCTGGGTCCTTGAGTTTAAGGCCAGTGTCGAGCTCTGTCCTGACAGCTCAGAGCCTGGAGCCTGCTTCAGATTCTGTGTCTTCCTCTCTCTGCCTCTCCCCCACTCACACTGTCTCTCTCTGTCTCTCAAAAATGAATAAATGTTAAAAAGGAAAAAAGAAAACTGAGGCCCAAAGAAGTTAAGTAGTATATCCAAAGCCCCTCTCAACAAGTAGGAAATAGAAAGAGGATTTAAACCTACGTATGTCTGACTCCAAAACTCCTCCTGGTCCCTAAGCAGTTTCCATGTTCGAGGGCACAGGAGTATTCCGGAGAAAAAAGGAAATCCAGTGGAACTCTGGTTTCCGGGAGGCCCTCCTAATCTTTCGAGGATCATCCAGGAGAGGATGCTGGCCCCCAGTTCCCTCATCCAGGCTGTCTGTCTGCTTCTGAGATTTGGGTCATCTGGGGTGCAGGTCAGTTTCCAATGAAGAACTTTGCATGGGATTTAGCAAGTGGTCACTCCATGAATAATTGCAGTTCTGGTCTCTATTGTTGTTGCTGTCTATTACCCTTCTGTGGGGCCTTGGTCTCAGAAAGAGGGTAAAACAGCCAAGCTTTATAAGACAAAGTTGCCCCAAACCACATTCTGCATTTTGTTGTTTTAATTTTAAAATACTTGAGGTTCCACAGAACAATTGTTAACTGAATGAACGAGTGAATGACTAAGTGGCTGGTTTCAAAACCTCAAGAAAGCTGTATTTGAGGGAGTCCCTATGGAGCATGTGCAAAGCCTTGTAATTCAAATAACTGGGATTTTTCTACTTTAGCATTTTTTTTTTCAATAGCAGGTTGTTTTGAGAGCAAAGCATGCTTATGGCCATTATAGGAGAATAATCTCTCCCTTAAAAGATCTTATTAGAGTCTTCAGAGTATTTCTGGACTGTCGAAGACTTTTTGTTGTCTTTTTACTGTTTCGTATTGCGGAAAGGGAGAATATAGCAATATCATTGTCTCAAAACCGATAGAATGATTATTTGTCACTTTCGATGTATTTTCCCTTGTTAGGAACATTTGGAGTCCTCTCCATTTGATTTTCCAGGTAGAGTAACTGCTGTCTCAGCAGGCATATGCAGTGAGATTCAGTAGGGAGACTCCTTTGTCTTTTAGGATTTGCAGAAGAGCATAGGTAGCACCGGATGGAAGGACTGATGGCCCCCCCACCCCCAAAAATATGTCAAAAGTTCTACTGGGCGCTCTTAGCTGTTGTGCCTTATGTGCCTGGGTCATATGTGCCCATGGTAGGTACATTTCCCGTCTTGCCTGGGACGTCAGTTCAAAACACAGGATGTCTATTTAAGAAACCAGTTTTCATGGCTGTGATGACAAGGCTATATAGTACACTTCAGCCCATGGCTTTATTCCTAACTTAGCACAGGAGCGTTCTGCAGATGTTCTAAACACCATTCATAATCTTCTGTGATGCAGCTTGCTCCCCACAGATTTCTTACAAATAGCATGTTTGCTCTACAGATTTAGGATGTCCAGGCGGTGTTTGGATGAAGGGGTAATACTTTTGCTTTGCCATAAAAAAATAAATATCCTTCATGTGTATTCTAGAAACTAATTGTCCAGAAAACCAGATTCGGCCTAACTGAGGCAGGAGACCTGTCTGCCGAAGATATGAAGAAGATCCGTCATCTATCTCTGATTGAACTGACTGCCTTTTTTGATGCCTTTGGAATCCAACTGAAAAGAAACAAAACTGAGAGAGTTAAAGGACGAGGTAGTTGAGACCGGTTTCTTCTGATTTTAATGCTTTGGCACACTGGAGTAAGATAGCGCTTTTCTGATTCTTTTTCCTTTCTTTCTTGCCCATTTTACAACGAAGACAATGGGATATTTGGAGTTCCGCTCACAGTCCTGTTGGACAACGACCGAAAGAAGGACCCTGGAGTGAAGGTCCCCCTCGTGTTGCAGAAAGTGAGTGAACTGTAAATGAATGCGTAAACGATAGAGCCTCATGTGGGCAGTTTAGTACCTATAAGCCCACTGGTGAATTCTCTTTTAGATTTAGAGACACTGAAACCCTCTTAGGCCTCAGGCCCTTGGTGATTTTCAGCGTTCCTTATGCATCTGCATAGCATCCCCACAGCCCTGGGGCCAGTTTGCCTTGCTGTGAACTTGTGGAGCCTGTGATACTGTCTGACCGTAAAGCATTGGGCAACAGACACAGATGCTCTCTACATGGCTTCCTTCTGTTATGTCTTCTCCAGTAGTTTCTAAAGATTACGTGTCTATGTTGTATGTTAGTATTTAATTTTTCTCTCTGGAATACAAGTTGACCATTAATTATCAGTTATACATTTACTAATTATACAAGTATTTGCTGAGCTGTCTCACAGGGTGGGTGTTTTTAAATATGTATGTGTAATCATTTAAATGAATTTGCCAACCAAAACTTAATAAAGCCTAAAAATCAGCTTTCCTGGTGGTTTTTCAGGTATGACTAGGAAGATAGGGTATATTTAGACAACAAAGAAGTTTGGTAGAAGGAAGTTTTGAAAAATAATATTATCTGAACTGTCATCTGCCAATATCTCTGAGACCATAATTGCCCAATAGTTGGTTTGATTTTAAGCCATATGTTGTTCTATAGCTGACAACTTACATTGGTTTACCCAAGTATGCATCTAGTCAACAGTGACATCCAGTGGCACATTTAAAATTCCAAGCCCTAAACACAAGTCTTGTTGCATTTTAGATTGAGTTTATAAGTAGCGTAGTAAAATAATTGACTGAGGAAACATATACTTATTTTATTCACCATAACAATGCTATGACCTTTTATTGTGTACTGTCTGAACTTTGTTGTCAATGCCTCAGATTGAGCTACTCCTGAAGTCAGGTGACTCATTGCTGCTGATGGAGAAGGGGGATGCAACGGGAGAGCTAAAGGGTGCTGGTGACACACCAGTGTGCACAGGAGCTCTGTAGGGCTCCTGTCTGGGTGCCATCCATATCCTAGCACAGAGAGTCAGCAGCAAGCAGCAAGCAGCCAGAGGGTATTGTGTTTCTTCTCCCTTCTACTGCTGAGGCCACCGAGGCACAGAAGGAGGAGATACCTTACCCTTGAACATGCAGCCAGCAAGGAGGAAGGGCGAGAGGGAGCACAGTGTACTCCCACAGCCGAAGTCCATGGTGACACTAAGATTTTTCTTTCCTTCCTTGAATTAGAACTAGAGTTATGACCTCTGTCCTCTGTGTAAAGGACACAGTTTGAAAACAATACATAAAAAATCTAAGACTGAGAAGATTCAACACATGAATTTATATTATTGTGTAGATGCAAAAACCTAGCACAAAACTTAGCAAATGGAAGGTACATAATAAATGCTACTTCAACTCCATTTTGATTTATATCATGTTAGCAACTCAATAAATGTTAGCTATTACTCCCCTTGTGGTCAAGAGTTCCTCATTGAAGACAGCTATAGGTATTATTCGTCTACTCCTACAGGAGCGTCTTTTTTAGGGACATATTTCTTTGGCCTAAATATCCATTTCTCTCCATATCCTATGAGAACTACCTTAGTTCCAGGCACCATCATTTCTTGAAGGGAAAATAGCAGAGACTCTGGGTCCTCCTTCTGCTGTGTGAACATGGGTGAGTTATTTACCCTTTCCACGCCTTAGTCTCCTCAGCAGTCGGATGAGGTGTGGTTAGCACCTGCCTCATAGGATCAGTGTGAGGATTACATGAGCTAATAGATGCGAAGTGCTGAGAATGGGGTATCTGACACAGTTAAGTGCACAATAAATGTTAGGTATTATTACTACTTTCACAACATCGTCATCATCATCATCATCATCATCATCGCCATGGGTACACATGAGAGGTGTAAACGTTTACAGTTTCTACCTCCTTGGTCATATCGGTAGGATTCCTATAGTCTCTCAGCTAAAGTGGTTTGCATCTAATAATAGCAAATTTAGAATCTTTCCCATTGGTCCACCTGCAGAAAGAGAGAGCAGTTAGATCTTAAATTGGGCAAGTGGCCTTGTACTTTAGTGGTCAGCAGCACAGGCTTGAGAGACAGTCCCATTACTCTTGAGGTTGGTTTTGGGAAAGCCACAGGAGGTTCTCACTCTCCACTTCATTTGCAAATTGGAGGCCACTGTTGACTTCAGAGTTGGTTATAAACATTGAACAAAGCATTCAAGTATGAGCCACATATACATGCATGGTAATTTATTGATTGTTGTCACCATCATTATTATTTCAGATGTTTATAATTATATGGAGGTATTTATTTTTATAACTTACCATTGCTTTCTAGTTTTTTGAGAAAGTCGAGGAATCAGGCCTGGAATCTGAAGGAATTTTTCGACTTTCCGGATGCACTGCCAAAGTCAAGGTACTGAAGATTTTCTCTTTCTAGTTAGAGATCTAAGCCAACTGGACCTGGTTCAGACAGGCCCCAGGGAGCAAGTCCTCTGTTGTTGTTGTCATTGCTGTTGACAGTGGGACCACTTGGTCCTATCTCATGTTCCTGGATATCTATGATTAAATGTATATCCTTTTAAATTAAAACAACAACAATAAAAAACCAACAACAGCGAAACAACATACCAGTTCACCATCAAAAACTCCTGCTTATCTTTCTTTAGTTTGGAAAAGTTGAACTGTCCCAGCATTGTTTTCTGGGTTAAACATTTTAGTTGGCTGTGTTCCTCTCAGTGATGGAATTCACCAACCCAACGTTACATGAGCCCTGTTTCCATTGTCAGTTGCTTTGAACTGAGAAACATTCTTCGGCTTTTCATGGACGTCCTTATAAGAATGTGTAGGAATAGTGCTCACCACTGGGATAGTCACTCAGCCCAGTTCCGTTCAAGGTTATGTTAATTTCTACATACAGAACCACGCGGGGAGTGTGATCCTTTGGCTTTGCTTTCTTACTTCTGTATGGTGGCCAACTGTACAGTGCCGTAAGGAGAGAATCACTAAAAAACTTTCTTATAAATTTCCAGTAAGCCCTTCTACTTGGTCTGTTGGGGGGGGGGGGGGTGGATCACAAGAAGGAGTCCCACTCTTCTCAGACCGTTCCCTGGCCGTGAGAACCTGAGCAGGTTTAAACAATCAGTCCTTGAGTAAGAAAGCCTCAAGATGAGGGAAAAGTTAACTTGGTTGCAACATGTAGATGTGGAAGAGTATCTCTTCATTAATTCACTTTAGCATGTGTTTTGGGCAATCCTATTTGTATCAGAGACATCAGAGTTTTTATTTAGAGGTGCAATGAGCTATTTTTGTCAGTGGAAACTGAAAGTAAACCAGTTGTGTCTGTTGGGAGATACTGAGACGGAGTCAGGAGTAGAAGAGGGTGCCCTGCACGTATAGCTGCTGCAGGGCTGGGCAGGCTGCGCTTCAGACCAGCTGCAGGGCTGATGCTGTCCTTCCCTGTCCCCCCACCTGGCCGAGGGGCCAGGTGCCAGCTCCCACACCACACTTGGTCGCCACCAGGCTTCCTGTGAGGAAGGGGTGAGGCAGAAGAGCTGTTGTTAACTGCAGGGGCAAGGGAGGGGGATCGGCTGGCTGGGAGTCACCTGCATTATTTTATGCAGATAGCTTGTTTTGCAAGGGAGATCTGAGCAGTTACACTATGTGACCTCCCTGGGAATGGAGGGTGCTAAGTGCTGGCACAAGGTCATTTGAAAGGCAAGAAAAATCCTAATGGCTCCTCAAGATTTATTCTTTCTTTTTTTTTTTTAATTTTTATTTATTTTGAGAGAGGGAGAGACAGAACACAAGCAGGGGAGGGGCAGAGAGAGATTGAGAGTCCCAAGCAGGCTCTGTGCTGTCAGTGCAGAGCCTGACAAGGGGCTCAGTCTTGCAAACTGTGAGATCACGACCTGGGCTAAAATCAAGAGCCGGACACTTAGCCAACTGAGCCACCCAGGTGCCCCAAGGTTTATTCTTGCTAAATTGAGTCTACTTTTTGTCTCAGGTTCTCAGGGGTATGGTTGTTATATGTACCCTGAATCAGAGAATGAAAGTGTTGTATCTGTAGGGTCAGAGAACCAAAGTGAAGTCAGGGAAACAAATTTCCTAGACAGAATTAGACTTCATTCCCCTAAACCTTTTTCCATAATTGGGAATCTGCATCTGCACATTCTTCCTGGCCTGCGTATGTGTGTGTGTAAAACATAATGGAAATGATTTAAAACTTTCTTTTTTCAAAATAATCAAAAGGAGTCGACCGTACACAACATCTGTTGTGTGCACAAGTTTAAGCCCATAGCACAGGTTACTTTTCTTTAGCTAATCTTTGACTAGCTTACCAGAGGCTAATAATCCCTTCAAGAGTATTATTATAGGCACATGCATTCCTGAACCACAGTTAGGGAAAAGTCCCTTTTCTCCCCTAATTGGTTTTATGTAGTTTCAGCCTATTTATTCCAGCTCTTATTAGTCTGAAAATGTAATCCAGATGTTTTCATGGTTTGAGCTCCAGAAAAACCAATGTGAAAGAAGTCTGGGCCAGTGAACAGAAACCAGGGAATATCGTAGTTAGAAAGACATTGTAACTTGATATATTAAAGGGGTCTTTATTTCTCTCCTTTGTTCAGGCTTTAAACTACTTTTGTAAATTCATCTGTTAGACTATTTTTCTAGGAATGTGCTTGGGGAAAGACAGTTAAAAAATTTAACCATTATAATTATCCTTGAATTGTGCCAAATGGATGACGCTAACACTAATGTATCATTATGAACAATCCAGGCCCAGGTTTTTGCTTTCAGGGCCTGGTGAGATGAACAGGGATGCAGCCCTGGGGGGAAGCTGCTAGCTCTGACCGCACAGGGAACACAGCAGTGGAGCCCATTCCTGTATTTGAGGCCTCAGCTCATTTGGAACCAATTTAATGCTTTGGTGTTTCCAATGATTTTCTCTTCCAAAAATGACAGAAATTTGAGCCAAACACTGGGGAATACATTTTATGGAAGAAGGCAGACTGTTTGACATGCGAAGTTCTCTTTTTTTGTGACTAGCT
The DNA here is from genome assembly GCA_017311185.1 of Proteles cristata cristata. Taxonomy (NCBI): domain Eukaryota; kingdom Metazoa; phylum Chordata; class Mammalia; order Carnivora; family Hyaenidae; genus Proteles; species Proteles cristata. The sequence continues at coordinate 1,442,053 of JAESUZ010004989.1, read as the reverse complement.
GCTTTCAGTGTTTCATAATTATGTTACCTGGTCTGCTAGTTTCCCTTCCTGAGCTGGTTTTTGAAGCCAAAGGTGGGTCATTTGCATTTTCATAAAACTGCCTCCGAAATGGAAGCAGATTGTATATTTGCCCAGAGCAGATTTAAGGACGTGGCATCTGACCCCTGCCTAGTGTTCTCATTAACACTGGACAGAAAACATGACTTCTTTAAACTTTATATGTCTCCTGTCCTTGGCAAACTAAATCCAGTGCCTGGTTTATACGGCCTCATATTTAACACCATGGTGGAAATGTCAGCTCTGCCCCTCTGTCCCTCGCTTTGCTTTAGTCAAAAGGACGAGAGGACATTCTTTCTCTGTTTTGTTTATACTGGCCATCCAAACAAGAGGAAGAGATACTATGACGCAAACAACTGCATATGCATGGGTTCCCCATAGTAATAACACTAAAGATTATTACAGACCAAGAGGAGGGGGGTGTTATGAGCAGCCAGTATTTATTGAGCGTTTACTATGTGGCGAGCTCTCTCCCCTGAGCTTTACATTGTATGATCTGACTTAATCTCTATGAGGTCATTTTGGTGTCTCTATAACACAGTGAGAAATATGGGGGACAGACCTTAGAACTAGTCAGTTGTAGAATTGGGATGATAACCTAAAGGGTCTGGTCATAGAGCCTGTTCTTCGTGCCGGAGCCATGTTGCCTCTTAAGCTACAGGGAACAGCTGACGGGTTAGAATGGTAGTCATGTTACGTTTCAGACAGCTTCCTATAGCAGAGGGATGTGGGAGACGAATTTGAATTATTCTGCTCTTGCTGGTGCTTCCGGTCTCCTTGAAATCTGTCTCCCCTTTGCTTTGTGTGGTGGTGGCGACAGGCAATGGATGGAAGACATTTGCTGCCTTCCCTGTCATAGCACCTCCGTCTACCTGTGACGTGGGATAGCAATCCGAGTCATCTTGGACTGTTAAGTCTCCTGAATAACCCGTCACTGATTCTTGAGAATTTTCTCTCACAGGCATTTCTTCAGTGCCGCCTATCCTTTCTGTCTTCTAGCTGCTTATCCAGGTTAGTCCTCCATTTTTCAGAAATAGTGCCATGGCCCAGTAGTGAGTCTCCTTGCTTCTAGTCCGTTCCCCAGTCAGCACCAAGCTCTGTTCTCCTTCAAATCGCTTTCCCATCTGGTTGTCAGAAAAGATAAATCTCACCTTGTTCTCTTGCTCGGACATGTTCCTTGTTGCCTCCTGGCCCACGGAATGAAATCCAGTCCCCCTGAGGGTCGGCTCTGGTTTGTGCCCCAGCCTCCACTCTCTCTGTCTCCTTCTTGCCTGTGATGCTTCAACAACACTGAACTAATCGGAGCTCCCCAGACACGGTGGGTCTCCTTGCGTATGAACCACTGCTGGAGTGCTTTCTGTTGCCTGGAGTACCCTTCTGTTTCCTCTTCCCTGGACAAGTTCCTCACAAACTCAAGACACGGCCTGAACAGAGTTGGATTCTCCTTTTTCATGGCTGCAGTGCATCCAGTATGTGCTCTGAGTTACATTGTGAGTTCACAAGACGGCCCCACTCAGTGGACCACAGGACGCCTAAAGGCAGAGAGTCGATCTTGTGTGTCCTTCTCTTATCAGAGCCCAGTCTGTTCTCTACATCTCTTCTAGGAAGGGCTTTCTTTGTGTATTCAGTGCTTTACTGAAGTCTATTTATCAGCAAAGCATTGCTTCATTTGCTCTATTTTTCCTATTAGATTGAGAGCTTCTCAAGGACAAGAAAAAAAATCTCCTTTTGCTGTCATTAGGAAGGGCTAGAGGGTGGCTTGGAATGATGTCTGTCTCTGTAAGGAACATGTCCTGCCAGAGTGTCCCCAGGGTTGCGAGCTCAGGGAGCCATGAGAGCGTTAGTATCTGAGCTGGTTAGCAAGCAGCAGCTTGGTAGGGAAAGGTCGGACGCACAGACCGACTCTGGCTGTGTCTGGCTCAGAGCACTCAATAAATAAAGCAGAGGCATCAAAGAAACTGAGGGTTTCCAGAGTTCTCTCTCTTTGGAGTAGTGTCAGTTGGGGAACTGACCGCAGCTCCCTGGTGTTAATAGGCAGACTCTGTCTGTAGTCCAAGGGGCTGGTAGGAAATGAGTTTGACTTTGAAAAAGAATCATGGAGAATGGTGGCACTGATCGTCAAAGGCATCAATAAGAAAAATGTATAACCCGACAAAAATGTAGGGAGGCTTCGTGACTTTTTTTTCAAGTGTTTGCACAGTGCTCCAAGCCTTACGAAGGACTGGGCAGGCGTGCAGGCATGTGCAGGGCATGGCTTAACACTTGGCTCTAACTGCTCTGGGAGGTGTCATTGATCTTCATGTCACAGTGAGGTCAGAGTTCCTTTATGGGGACATTTTTCATTCTGTATGAGAACTAGCTGAGAGGCATACATTCTTATTCTAATTTAGAAGTAGATGACAGGATGACAGAAAGAAGAGATTATGGAAAAAAAAGGGGGTGGGGGGAGTGAAGACTTTTGTCAAATCAGTACATTTGTCCTGTGGGGTTAGGTGATACTCTGCCAAAATCACAGAAACAAAAAACTATGCCCTGAGTAAAAAATGTTATATTTCTGCAGAATTAGTAAATTACTTCAAGACTAACATTATTCATTTTTTTAAGTTTATTGGTTTTGAGAGAGAGTGAGGAAGAGACCGTGCACACACATACGAGCGCATGGGGATGGGCAGAGACAGGGGAGAGAGAGAATCCCAAGCAGGCTCTGCACTGTCAGCACAGAGCCCAACAAGGGGCTCTATCTCATGAGCCATGAGATCATGACCTGAGCTGAAATCAAGAGTGAGATGCTTCACCGACTGAGCCACCCAAGTGCCCCAAGATTAACATTATTCTTTTTTTTTTAATGTTTATTTATTTCTGAGAGAGAGAGAGAAGAGTGAAGGAAGGGCAGAGAGAGAGGTAGACACAGAATTCAAAGCAGGTTCCTGTGCTGATAGCTCAGAGCTTGACACAGGGCTCAAACCCACAAACTGTGAAATCGTGACCTGACCCAAAGTTGGACGCTTAACTGACTGAGCCACCCAGGCGCCCCACATCAACATTATTCTTAAAAGGTTTTAGAAGAATTCATTCAGAAATAGCTATTTCAGGTCTTTAATTATGTTGAAAAAGTAAGGCTTTGTAGATATTGGCTTTTCAACCTATTTACAAAAATAATTTATATAATGACAGTTTTTATAAAGGAAAAGGAGATCAGATGGTCAAAAATGCCTTGAATGTTGATTGTTTTTCTTGATTTTCAGCAATACCGTGAAGAACTGGATGCCAAGTTTACTGCTGATAAATTTAAATGGGACAGAATGTGCCACAGAGAAGCTGCAGTAATGTTGAAGGCATTTTTCAGAGAACTACCCACCTCTCTCTTCCCTGTGGAATATGTACCTGCCTTCATCACTCTACTGGAAAGTAGGTGGAAGAAGTTAAGTGTGAATGGACTAGCATATCAGGTCAATAATGTGGCACACAGCAGAAGAAAGATGCGTAATCACATGTGGTCATAAGTGTACAGATTTGCTCTTTCCTGGCAGTGCTGGGTGAAGTACTGAGTTCAGTGGTAAACAGTCATCTCTTTTCATATTTATATATTAAGTTTGGTAGATAAATTTTAGAGGGTTTTATAATTGTTAAAAGAGAAGATTGCTGCAAAGGCCAAGCTCTTGAGATTTGAATTCGTCTCAGCCATCTGTTAGCCATGTAAGCAGCCTTTCTCAGCTTCATTGCTATACCTATAAATTCCGTATAATAATTGCTTGTCAGGGTTGATGTGGTTATTGAAAGAAGGCATCTAGAATAGTGCCTCGTATGTAATAGGCCTTCCAAATATAGATGATCTCTCCCTTCTTTAAATCCGAGGCCCCGAGTTTGATGATGTGTAACACACAATATATGCTACACAGAAGGTGTTTTGTCTCTGAAAATTACGATATCACCATAGTGTTTTTGAAAATTACAGTCCCCTAGATTAGGCCTTGAGTGAGGAACTTGGATAAGAGCATGGAAACTGGAAAGTGTGTGTTGTATTTGGCAGTGAGGGAATAATTTGGCATGGTGTTAGCCTCAGGGTTGACTGTTGTAGAGATGTGACAAGAGAGGCGTTTCGGAAAGTAGAATGGAGCTACATGTTGGGCACTTTGCCTGCTCACCGAGGAACTTGGGGGTCACAAGCCTAACTATGTACAAACCTTAAATAAATGGCAGTTCCACATGGATCGAAAAGGTCCAGGGACAAACAGAAAGGACACACCCCATATAAAGAGATCGGCCACTGCCCAGCTCTAGATAATGGTTACCATGCGGGAGTGAGAGCCAAAATCCACACTCTAATGGGGAAACTGTTAATTTGAAAATATCAGCTACGAATTCAAATGTGAAAACACTGTGTGGCCTAACAGATGATATCTATATCTGCCAGTTTACAGCTTTCTGCAAGTTGACCGGAACGATAAGATCCTTAAAACCACCAGAAAGAAGATAATGGTCAGGTTCTAAGTTTTATGACAAAACTTGTCCTAAGGTTAATAGGTTTTAAGTCCGTAAAAATTTTAAGTAAACCAGATTCATAAAATAATCCTTTGTGTCTTCAGAGAAGAGCATATAATAGGCAAGACATTTTTTTTCTAAGCTTGAATTCACATGCCATCTGTGACCAGTATCTCTTTTTTTTTGTATGAGGTAGTGTTTTGTTTTATGAGAGAAGCTCACAAAGAAAGAGAGAAGAGCTAGTTAGCATCATTCTTTTTTTGTATTTTGTCAGTTCTAGAGTTTCTAGTTGGTAATTTTCAAAAACTGAAATATAATTAATACACAGTGTTATATTAGTTTCAGGTGTACAATAGAAATATTCAGTAATTCCATACATTTTTCAGCACTCATCATGATAAGTGTAGTCTTAACCCCCTTTATCTTTTTCACCCCTTCCCTGCCCACCCCACTCTGGCAACCACCAGTTTATTCTCTGTAAGAGTCTGGGTTTTTTGTTTGTCTCTCTTTTTCTTTGTTCATTTGTTTTGTTTCTTAAATTGCACATGAGTAAAATTATGTGACATTTGTCTTTCTCTGACTTTATTTCACTTAGCATTATATCCTCTAGATCCATCCATGTTGTTGCACATGGCAAGATTTTGGATTTTTTTATGGCTGAATAATATTCCATTGTATGTATATACATACAAACATGGTATATATCGAATGTATATATACACACACATGCACACACAACATCTTTTATTGTATTATATTTTATTTTTCACACCACATCTTCTTTATCCATTCATCCCTCAGTGGATGCTGGGGTTGCTTCCCTGTGTTGGCTGTTGTAAATAATGTTGTAGTAAACATAAGGGTGCACATATCTTTTTGGATTAGTGTTTTTATTTTCTTTGGGTAAATACCCAGTAGTTGAATTACTGGGTCATATGGTATTTCTATTTTCAATTTTTTGAGGACCCTCCATGCTGGTTTCCACAGTGCCTGTACCAGTTTGCATTCCCACCAGTAGTGCACGAAGGTCCCTTTTGCTCCGTATCCTTGCCAACACTTGTAATTTCTTGTGTTTTTTTATTTTAGTCATTCTGACAGGTGTAGGGTGATATCTCATTGTGGTTTTGATTGCATTTCCCTGATGATTACTGTTGTTGAGCACCTTTTCATATGTCTGTTGGCCATCTGTATGTCATCTTAGGGAAAATGACTCTTCAGGTTCTCTGCCCATTTTTTAATCAGATCATTTGAGGTTTGGAGCGAGTTGGGTTATATAAGTTTTTTATATATTTTGAATACTAACCCCTTATCAGATATATCATTAGTAGATATCTTCTCCCATTCAGTCAGTTGCCTTTTTATTTTCTGGATGATTTCCTTCACTGTGCAGAGGCATTTTATTTTGGTATAGTCCCAGTAGTTTAATTTTGCTTTTATTTCCCTTGCCTGGGGAGATATATCTAGAAAAGTGTTTCTGTGGCTGATGTTAAACTGCATGTGCTTTCTTCTAGAAGTTTTATGGACTTGGGTCCCACATTTAGGTCTTTAATCCATTTTGAGTTCAGTTTTGTATATAGTATAAGGCAATGGTCTAGTTTCATTCTTTTTATGTGGCTGCCCAGTTATCCCAGCACCATTTGTTGAAGAGCTTATCTTTTCCTCATTGTGTATTTTTGTCTCCTGTGTCATATTCTTGCCACCTTTTTAAGCATTTTCTTTTTTTTTTTTAATGTTTATTTTTGAAGGAGAGAGAGACAAATAGTGAGTTGGGGGAAGGGCAGAGAGAGAGGGAGGCACAGAATCCGAAGCAGCCCCCAGGCTCTGAGCTGTCAGCACAGAGCCCAATTCGGGGCTCGAACCCACGAGCTGTGAGATCGTGACCTGAGCCAAAGTCGGATGCTCAACTGACTGAGCCACCCAGGCGTCCCTAAGTATTTTCTATTTATTTGCTGAGATGGCCTATCCTTTCATTCATTATAAGAATATTTTCCTTCACATCATTGAACCTAGTTACGATAGATGCTTCAGAATCCTTATCTGCTAATACCCACAGATGTGAGTCATCTCAAGGTTGGTCTCTGTTGATTGTCTTTTGCCTTGAGAACGCATTGCTCTTGTATGTCAAGTACATTTAAACTATATCCTGAATAGTGTAAATACTGTGTTTTGGAGACTCTGCATTCCATAATTTCTCCAAAGAGTGAGGTTTGGAGTTATGTTTTGGTTTTTGTCATTTGTTTGTTTGTTTGTATTTAAGTGAAAAATTTACTTGAACTCAAATTGCCAGTGGTCTTTTGGAGAGCAGCTCAGCTGTCGGTCCAGTTATTTAATCCTTACCTGTGCTACTCCACACATGCCTGGTTTGTGGGTCAGCCAAGACTCATACCAGAGTCAGAGCCTTTGCCCCTAACTTCCCAGTGGTTGTAGGCATCTTGAATCCTGCCTTTTAGTTGTTCAGGCCAGAAAGACTAGAGTTTTCTTTTGAAGTTGTAGCTACCTCACACAATACTGACTATAGCCTGACCTCAAACTAAAAACTAGAAAAGCAAGAAACTCTCCCTGTGCCCTTCCAGGTGTCCCAGTCTTCTAAGTCTGCCTGCTTTTATGAATTCTCCCACCTACGTAGTTGTTTTGTTTTGTTTTGTTTTGTTTTGTTTATTTTTATTTTGTCCAGAGTTTATAGTTCCCTTCAGGAGGGTTGGCCAGGAAGGAGCTTAGTCAGCCATATCAGAAGCAGGACTTCCTCCCTTCAGTTTATAAGCCCTGAAAACATAGGATTTTAGTATAGTTTGCTTTCCTGGAAAATGGGCTGCAGGAGTACTGGCTTTACTGTAATCTTTGGTGTATATACTAAATAATTAAATCAAAACAAGCTGGTGCCACAGAGGATTTTGTTGTGCTTGTGGCTTCTTGGTATTATGAAATTATGCCAGCCCTGGTCAGAGAATCCTATTTAAGAAAGGTATGCAAACACACTAGTTTCCTGAGCAGCATTGTTCCCTGTCTGACTGCGGCCAATACACCTCACTGAAGGAAGAAAATCTGGAAAATATCCTGAAAAAGTTCACAGAGGAGTCCATGTTTGTTTGTATGCCTTTGAATTTGAAAAATACTATGTTACAGTGATTGATTTGATACCAGGCGACCCCACAGGAAGCCCAGAGTTCTGGGCTCCTACCAGCAGGGAAAATGGCCTTTTTGCTGCCTAGAGTAAGCTCTAGTTATTACAAGATTTCCTGAAGGAAGAAATTGTGGATACGTGCATTTAAGCTACCATTCTTCATTCTCTGAAAGGGGGTTTGGAGAATGTTGTCTTTGAGTGTAATCGCTTTCTCTTCCCAAACTCGGCCCAAAAAATGTCCATAAAATTAAAAGACTAATAGTTCATCCATCAAGTGTTAGTTGCTTTCATGAAAAGCCTAATAACTTTCTGAGAAACTAATCCTAACCAGAGTGCCGTAAATGAATTAAGTACAAAACAGTTAACCACGAAATGGCATAGGGGCAAGTTATCTAAATAAAATGAAAATGGACTATTTGCCAGTTTAGAGTTTTAGTCTTAAAAGTATTTTCATAATTGCTCTGAAATTAGTAGAAATACAGAAATTGCGGCTCTGCCTGTTGTTCCCGCCACCAGCCAAAGAGCTTTCCTGGTTGCATTAGAAGATTAGCCTGCAGTTTATGCATTAAAATGCCTTATGTGGCCCTCAGTGCTTTATACTGAGATATGCTCCTGATAGTTCCTATTAATCAGGTAAGCTCCCAGCAGCGTACATTGGCCATTTTCAAAAACATCCTGAACCTGCGTCATTTTTGTTTACAAATTCGACATAAATTTCTAAAAAACCCACATGGGGATTATGCCTGAGACTATGATACAGCCTTACAATGATGTTCCCAACTGTTTGTCTGTTACATGATTATATACATTAGTCATCTACTGCTAACTAGGATGCCTACCATCTCCTCTAAGCCACTAGCTTGTCACAAGAGTGTTTCCACTGCTGTAAAGCTAAGGAGCTTTACAGGCAGGTGACTGCCTTTCATCCACTGAATATAAATAGATTTTCCTTCAACTTGAAAACTCTCCAGGGATGCTTGAACATAATGCTTCCCTCCAGGAACTCCCCACCAAGAGGCCATTGTGAAGAGAATACAGAGAGACAAAGCAAAGCCTGGAATGCTCTGATATACTGTACATTTTCAGCACAGCTGGTTGTGGATTATCCAGTTGTGGATGGAATCCCTAAAATTCTTTCCTTAAAACAGGAAAAAAAAGCCAACGTTTCAAAATATGGAAGTATAAATGTCAGCCCTCTGGCGCCATCTTCTGTCATTATCCCGGAATAAAATACTGAGGAATCTGGAGCTCCAACAGGAGTCACCTTCTTTAAATGTCCATTTAAGATCTAAAAGTGTCACTAATCATAATAAAAAGAGCAGACACATGCAGAGGTAACCATGTACAGGCAATGATGCAAATTCTATACATACTAACTCATTTGGTCTTTGTAACAACCCAGTGAGGTAGGTACGACTATTCCCATTTTATAGATGGTAAAATAGCAGTGAGGGTTTATACAACCTGTCCAAGGTCGTTCAGTGACTAAGCAGTAGATGCAGGATTTGAACCTGGTTCTAGAATCTATGCTCCTAATAATTATACTTTGCTGCTTCATCATGTGGAAACAAGATTTATTTTCTGTTGACTTGAGCTTTTTTTTAATGTTTCTTTCTTTCTTTTTTTTAATAGTTTATTGTCAAGTTGGTTTCCATATAACACCCAGTGCTCATCCCCACAAGTGCTCTCCTCCATGCCCATCACCACCCCCCCCACCGTCCCCTCCCCACCACCCCATCTGCCCTCAGTTTGTTCTCGGCATTCAAGAGTCTCTCATGGTTTGCCTCCCTCCCTCTCCCCCACTATGTTTATTTATTTTTGAGAGAGACAGAGTGTGAGTGTTGGAGAGGGCAGAGAGAGAGGGAGACACAGAATCCGAAGCAGTCTCCAGGCCCTGAGCTGTCACCACAAAGCCTGACGTGGGGCTCAAACTCACAAACTGTGAGATCATGACCTGAGCCCAAGTCAGATGCTTAACCGACTGAGATCATGACCTGAGCCCAAGTCGGACACTTAACTGACTGAGCCACCCAGGTGCCCCTTGACTTGAGCTTTTAAGCCTTCTGTTTATAGCATACAATAAAGCAGCGCCAATGGAAATACTTTGAAAAGAGAAATGTTATACAAATCTGGAATTATTTTGAGGCTCTCACTGGCCACCTGCCTCAACAGTGGCATTATGGGATGTGAAAGGAGTTGATAGACTGAGGCTCTTATCCAAGTTAACAAATTTACATTGTTGGGCACAAAACCTGAGTCTTTACCACCAAAAGCTGTCAGGAGCCCTCCTGTGCCACCAGATGTTAGCAAGAAAAGCTGTCAGAATGTATCAGTGTTGTTCCAAATGTGTGGTTATTTCTGTTTTCTTGTTAGGAGGGCCTCACATCAAAGTACAGTTTCAAGCTTTACACCTCATGGTCATGGCACTGCCCGATGCCAACAGGGACACAGCCCAGGTAAGTGATATCAACCTCATGGTCTGTCGTTGACCCTTCTTAGAGAAGATGGTTCAGAGGGACAAATGGAGCCCACGATGACAACTGCCTAAGTCGGCTCAGTGCACTGCCAACCTGTCTTCGCACATTCCCACTGCTGTTCTTCCGAGGAAGGCAGGCAAGAATGTAAATCTTGGGACCTCCTTTGAACATTTTGGTTCTCTTCACCCAGTCCATTAAGAGGTACTGAGTATCTATACTATCTAGTGCCCAGGCACTGGGCTAGGGTTAGCAGGAGGAGAAGCACATAATGTTAGAAGTAGATGAGACCGTTCTGTAAACTGCAGAATATGAAACTCCCAGGGCACCTGGGGTGGCTCAGTCGGTTGGGTGTCCGACTTCAGCTCAGGTCATGATCTCACAGGTCGTGGGTTCAAGCCCCGCATCAGGCTCTGTGCTGACAGCTCAGAGCCTGGAGCCTGTTTCCGAATCTGTGTTTCCCTCTCTGTCTCTGCCCCTCCCCCACTTGTGCACTCGCTCGCTCGCTCGCTCTCTCTCTCAAATGAATAAACATTTGAAAAAAAAAAAAAAAGAATATGAAACTCCCTAAGCTGTTCAGTCCAGTCTAGAGGCAACAGATATAAGGAGTGTGCTTAAGGAGGAAATTTGAAATCACTGATTTAAATGAAATTTGTAAAATGTTTGTGTCTTAAAGTTTATAAGGATAATTTAATTAAAGAGTCCTAGAATCTTGGAATTTTGGAAATCATCTGATAGGGTCTTCTCATTTTACAGATTAAAAAGTTAGGCTCAAGAAAATAATTTCTCCATTAATATGTAATAGAACATTTGATAGAATCCTACTCCATTGTTCTCCAAATAGTCTGCCCTTTATTTCAGATTTATTTCCTTGCTGTATGTTGGCAGAAATCAAAAGGTCCTCTTGTTATTTTGATAATGATTCTGTATGCAGTGGGAAATCTGTTATAAGTACAACAGGTGTTTGGAATCTCTGAAATGAAATTGAGTTAAGATGAACTGGAAAGAGCCTATAATTTTGAGGCCAGTAAACATAATGCTTGAAAACAAAGATGATTCTTTCTGCTGCCTTTTATCAGACATTTCAGTTCGGTGAAGGCCTTTCCTCCTACATAATAAAAAATATCTGGGTCAATTATCATATACATCAATTATATCATATCCTCAGCCCAAGGCTGGGGATTGGATATGACATAAGAATGTCTGTGTCTAATATAATTCAGTAATTTTTCAAAAGCAGGAAATTTATTAGCTTATAGTTGGGGGATGTGTTCAACAGTGTTCTTTTATATATAAAAGGGAAAAAAGATGATATTTGGTTCAGAAACAAGTAATCCGATACTTTTCTAAAAGAAGATCCTCAAAAAAAACATCATGGGACTGGTGAAGATGTTACACTCACGCACGTGAGCGTGCACACTCACACACACACACACACAAACACAAATTTTTTTCCCATTCCATGATGTGACTGGATCTAGGATTGAAACTGGTATGAGGGAGAAGTCAAGAGCTCTGGCTCAAGAGTTAGATTTCCTCAGATCAAATCCTAAATTTGCCACTTACTTAATTCACACTGGTCAAAGCTACTTTAACCTTTTCATTAGTTTCCTCATCTGTCAAACAGAATTAATAATAGTACCTACTTCACAGGGTTTGTAATGATTATAAAGCCAGTGATATATATGAAGTATTAAGAATAAAGCTTGGCTCACAATAAACCCTCAAACAAATGTTAATCATTATTGATATTTTGTGCTACCCATTTTCTCCTTAAAAATATACAGCAGATTCAAACTTGGAAAACTAAAGAGCATCCTTTCTTTCTTTTTTCTTTCTTTTCCTTTTTCTTTTTTTAAGATTTCTGCCCTCTTGGTGAATTTCAGAAGGTTCTGATAAGTATCTGTATTTTGGTGGCTTAGCAAACTTTAAGCTTTCTCAAATCTCTCTCTCTCTCTCTCTCTCTCTCTCTCTCTCTCTTTAAATGCCAAGAACAGCTTCGTGTAAGCATTACCCTTTGGTCTGCTGAAGATTCTAAACCTGAAAAGCAGTGGGAAAATGACACCCAGAAAGTAAAACTTAAAAATTTTTCAGTTGAGTTTACATTTGAACTGAGTAATGAGATACTCATTTTTTTTAATGAGTTTTGCTTTCCCAAGGAAACAGTTAATAGTTTTCAATGACAATGCTTTAAATTAAAGTGTTTTTAGGGGTGACGGGTGACGGTGAAGCATCCGACTTCAGCTGAGGTCATGATCTCAGAGTCTGTGGTTTCAAGCTCCGCATTGGGCTCTGTGCTGACAGTTAGCTCAGAGCCTGGAGCCGGCTTCAGATTCTGTGTCTCCCTTGCGCTCTCTCTGCCCCTCCCCTGCTTGTTCTCTCTCACTATCTCTCAAAAATAAATAAATGTTAAAATTTTTTTTAATTAGGGTGTTTTTAAGGATTTCTATTCTTCCTTAACAACAAAACTTCTTTATTTGAATTGCAGTGTTTTCTCTTCCTAGTTTGCTACATAATTTTAAACCTCATTTTGGATAAAGAAAATTTAAAAAATGCAAACTGTTACTTACAGAGATGTCAACATAATAAACTCCATAAATATGGAGTACTATAATGAAGCAGAGAATTGAATGAACAGTTCACATTTCTCATTAGCACTTCTAAGTAATAAAAGGGGCAGCATTACACATTTAACCATCCTATACTTCTGACAGTTTTCTAGAGGGCGCCAGGAATGGTATAGAAGTGAATGACAGCAGCCAGTGGTGCCTCTTGATAATCTAATTAGTGTGACACAGTGCTGTTTCTTGCTAGGCCCTCATGACATTCTTCAATAAAGTGATTGCCAACGAGTCAAAAAACCGAATGAGTATATGGAACATTTCCACCGTAATGGCCCCAAACCTTTTCTTCAGTCGAAGCAAGCATTCTGATTATGAAGAACTACAGTTAGCAAACACTGCAGCCCACATCCTCCGCCTAATGCTTAAATACCAAAAGATGCTGTGGAAGGTGAGTAACATTGTGATGACTGTGATGTTTTCCTTGGAAGTCCACCGGCACCCAGGAAATGTGAAGACTCCACGAGCAAGCCATATCCTTAGTCACAGGAGGAAATAGGACAAGATCACCCAGGCTGCCTGTGGCATCTTTGTACATTCTTTAATGACTATTCCTGACATGTTTCCCCTCATAAACAGGAATGCTTATCATTTTCTCTAAAACGTGAAGACAAATGCCACAGTCCATTTCCAGGATACTGAGTGGCCAGAAGGAGTTACATAACTGAAGACAGAATGTCCCGGGGAGGTTTAATTCAAACACTTTCCTTTCTATTCAAGCAGTGTTTCTTCTCCAGGTTCCATCTTTCTTAATCATGCAAGTCAGAAGAATGAATGAAGCTACCATGTTGTTAAAGAAGCAGCTCCCAAGCGTCAAAAAGCTGCTGAGGAGGAAGACCATAGAACGAGAGGTAAGGGCAAGAAACTAAGGGCACAAATGTTACTGCCCAGGTTTTTATTTCTCAGAGCATAACACAAAGTAGCTTGTAATGTATAACCGAAAGTTTTATATTCTCAAAAAGTATCAGTTTTGAAACCATAAACATTGTGGAAATGGTGTTCATAACAGAGTACTGTGGTATTTCCATTTTGTAGAAATATGTGCTTCAGGTTGAAGTTCTTGAAATAGCTTTATCTGGAAGATTATTTAATAATCTGTTAAGTACTTAAGTCTAAAATGGTTCTCCTTTAAAATTTTTCAATTTAAAAGGTTGACTAAAAGTCAAACCTTTTAGTCCCTGTGAACTAAATTTAGGGCATTCCAGTATCCAGTATGTCTAATAAATAGAGAACGATTCCTCTAGTGTTTGGATAATAAACGAATATTTAATCTTCAAGATTAGTGTTTAATCTTCATTGCATTCCAAATAATTTTTGCTTTAGCATAGTTTGTATGGAGGTGAAAAGGAGAGCAAATTTTAGAAGCATTATCCTTATTGCTTTAATTTAATTTGAGGAAGATCCTGAGGGTCAGGCAGAGAATTGGACCTTGAGGAGAATGAAGAGATACATGAGATTTGCTTTGGTCTTAAAGGAATTTCCACGTAATGTGGGAGAAAAATGTACGCAAGAGCCATGAATGCATTAAGTGCTAGACCACTTGTATAGACAATATGGCAAGGACAGGCAGAGGAGAAAGAAGTGGGCTCTGGTGTGGGAAATTATAGACAAGTTCATGAAAGAAGTGGTGTTTGAGTTATATCTTGAAGGATGAGTAGCATTTAGAAGGGAGAAAGGAGAAGAAAATTTATCCAAGCAAAGGAATAATAAATGCCAAGGCAGCGTGGTGGGAGTATTGTAATTGATCTACCATAATCATGATGAATGGCTGTATTCCTTTATTGATTATAGGCAGAGTGACTTCAGATCAAGAAGAATCAACATTATTATTTGGAAAGAAGATCCTTTTAATTGAGAAAAAAAATTCATTTTTTTAAAACAACTTTATTGAGATATAGTCCTCATATCTTACAGTTTATTTAAAGTGTAACAGTTAGTGGCTTTTAGTATAATCACAGATACATGAAATTGTCAATCAATACAATCAAGCTCAGAACATTTTATCCCCTGGGAAGACACCGTACCCTTTGTCTGTCATCCCCTTAAACACACCTCCACCGTTCCCTCCTACCTGTCCCAGCGACAACTTATCTCCTTTCTGTCTGTATAGAGTTCCTTATTTGGGACTTTTAATGAATTAAGTCATATAATACATAGTCTTCTGTGACTGGTATAGTTCCTCTAGCATTATATGTTCATGGTTCATCTAAGTCATAGTATGGGTCAATACTTCTTTCTTTTTATGGGCAAATAATATTCCATTATATGGATTTCCGCATATTTTTTATCCATTCATTTATTGATACAGATTTGGGTTGATTATATCTTTTGTTTATTATGAATACTGCTGCTGTAAACATTTATATGTAAGTTTATAGGTGGACATATGTTTTTGCTTCTTTTGGGTATATATGCTGAGTAATAAAGCACCTCTATGCCGAGTCATCTGAGGAACTGCCAGACTGTTTTTCAAAGCAGCTGACCCATTTTTTCACACTTTCACCAATAGTGTGTGAGAATTTAGATTTTTCTGTATCCTCACCAAAATGTGTTATTATCAGAAAGTTTTATTCTAGCCATCCTAGTGGTCTAAAATGGCATCTCAGTGTGGTTTTGATTTTCATTTCCTTGAAAACTAATGGTGTCAAGCATCTTTTTGTGTGCCTATCGGCCATTTGTAGATCTCCCTTGGAGAAATGTCTATTCAGCTTCTTCCCGTTTTTGATTGGGTTGTCTTTTTACTATTAAGTTGTGTAGAAGTTCTTTATGTATTCTAGATACAAGTCCCTTATCAGATGTATGATTGGAAAATATTGTTTCCCCTTCTGCGGTTGTCTCAGCTTCTTGATTGTGTCCCTTGATGCACAAAGGTTTTTAGTTATGATGAAGTATAATTTATCTACTGTTTCTTTTGATGATCACGTTTTTGTTGTCATATCTAATAATACTTTGTCAAATGTAAGGTCATGAAGATTTGAACTCTTTGTGTTCTTCCAAGAATTTTCTAGTTTTAGTTCTTATATTTACATCTTTGTTCCATTTTGAGTTATTTTTAGCATATGGTATGAAGTAGGAGTATACAAGTTCATTCTTCTGCACATAGGTATTCAGTATCTCAGCACCTTTTGTTAAAGAGACTAATCTTTCCCCCAACGAATGGTCTTGACACTATTGTTGAAAATTGACTGTAGATGTAGGAGTTATTTCCAAACTCTTAACTTTGTGCCATTTATCTATATGTCTGTCCTTATGCCAACAACGGACTGTTTTGATTACTGTAGCTTTGTTTTAAGATTTGAAATTGAAAAGTGAGAGTCTTCCAACTTTTTCTGTTAAGTAACTTTAGTTATTTTGGGTCCCCTAATTTCCATATCAGGTTAAGGATCAGCTTTCCCATTTCTGGAAGAAGAAAAAAAACAGTAGTTGGGATTTTGATAGGGATTTTATTGAATATATAGATAAATATGGGAAGTATTACTATCTTAATAATATTACATTTTCCAGCCCATGAAAATGGGTTATCTTTCCATTTACTTAGGTTTTCTGTAATTTCTTTTAACAATGTTTTATGGTTTTCAATATACAAGTCTTACACTTTCTGGATTACATTTATTCCTAAATATTTTATTCTTTTTGATACTATTGCAAATGGAATTGTTTTCTTTTTCTTTTTTTAATGTTTATTTTTGAGAGAGAGAGAGAGTGAGAGTGAGCAAGCGGGTGTGCCTGTGAGGCTCTCTGAGCGGGAGGGGCTGAGAGATGAAGACAGTCCGAAGCAGGCTCCAGGCTCTGAGCTATCTGCACAGAGCCCAACCCAGGGCTTGAACCCATGAACCGCGAGATCATGGCCTGAGCCAAAGTCGGACACTTAACTGACTGAGCCACCCAGGCGCCCCTGGAATTATTTTCTTAATTTCATTTTAGGATGGCTAATTGTTTGTGTATGGAAATACAACTGATATTTGTATGTTGATCTTATACTCTGAAGTTTTGCCAAACTCATTCACTGGCTCTAAAAGTTTGGTTTTATGTGTGTTAATTCTTTAGGATTTCTACACATAAGGTCATGTTATCTGTAAATAGAGATAATTTTCCTTCTTTCTCCTCAATCTGTGTGCCTTGTTTCTTTTTCTTGCTTAATTATCTTGGCTAGAACTTCAGTAGAATATTAAATAAGAAGGCAAGAGGAGAGTCCTTGTTTTGTGTCTGATCTTAAGGGGAAAGCTCAGTCTTCCGTCATTAAGTGTGATGTTATATGTGGGCTTTTCATTGATTGCCTTTATTGGTTTGAGAAAATTCCATTTTTCTTTTTCTTATATTTTTTAAATTCAATTTATGTAAACTTAAACCCCCCAAAATGGTTCACCCATTTCTTCCTCTTGTACCCCATTCCCCACCTCAGCAACCACCAATCTGGTCTCTATATCTATGAACTAGAGAGTCCAAATATAAGAGAGATCATACAATATTTATTTGTCTTTCTCTGTCTGACTTATCTCACTTAGCATGATGCCCTCAAAATCTTGTCATTTGTGATAACATGGATGGGCTTCAAGAAAACTCTATTCTATTCTTAATTTGTTGGGTGTTTTTAACATCAAAGGTGTTTGGTTTTGTCAGATGCTTTTTCTCATCTATTGAGATGGTCTTTGGGGGTTTTTTTCCTTCATGTTAATATGAGGTACTTGATGTTTATACTGATTGGTTTTCTTTTATTGAACTACTCCTGCATTCTTGAGATAAATCCTACTTTGTCAAGGTATACAGTCCTTTTAATATGCTACTAAATGGGTTGCTTATATTCGTTGAGGATTTTTATATCAACATTCATCAGGGATATTGGTCTATAGTTTTAATTTCTTGTTCTATCTTTGGTATTGCTTTCAGGGACATACTAGACTTTAGAATGAGTTAGGAAGTGTTCCCACTTCCATTAATTTTTTAAATGTTTATTATTTTTTAAGTTTTTTCATGTTTATTTATTTTGAGAGAGATAGAGAGAGGGGAAGGGAGAGAGAGAATATGGGGAAGGGCCAGAGAGAGAGGAAGACACAGAATCTAAAACAGGCTCCAGGCTCTGAGCTGTCAGCACAGAGCTTACACAGGGCTCAAACTCTGGGACCGTGAGATTATCACCTGAGCCAAAGTTGGATGCTTAACCAAGTGAGCCACCCAGGTGCCCCCCCTCTTCTATTTTTTAGAAGAGTTTAAAAATGAATGATTGATGTTACTTTTTTAAATTTGCAGTAGAAGTTACCAGTGAAAACATCTGGTCCTGGACTTTTCTTTGTAGGACTTTTTTTTTTTTTGAGTACTGACTCAGTCTTTTTACTCCTATAACTATATTCAGATTTGCTGTTTCCTCTTGAGCCAGTACTAACTGTGTGTTTCTAGGATTTTGTCTATTTCATTTGGTTATCTAATTTCTTGGCCAATATAGAAGTTGTTCCTGGTGTTCCCTTGTAATCCTTTTAATTTCTGTAAAATTGATAGTAATGTCCCTGCTTATAGTCTGTATTAATAATTTGAATCTTCATTCTTCTTTACCCTGTCAGTTTAGCTTAAAGGGCTGACCATTTTGTTGATTTTTTTTAAAGGCCAACTTTTGTTTGACTGACTTTATTGTTTTTCTATTCTCTATTCCTTATTAAAATTCTTATCTTTATTATTTATTTTCTTAAGCTTGTTTGAGTTTGGTTGGGTTTTTTTCTTTAGTTTCTTAATGTAGAAGGTTAGATTATTGACTTGAGCTCTTTATTTTTCAGTGTAGACATTCACATCTATAAATATTCCTCTGAGAACTACTTTTGCTCAATCCCATATGTTTTGGTATAATGTGTATCCTTTTTGTCCATATCAAAGTACTTTCTGGGTACCTGGGTGTCTCAGTTGGTTAAGCGTCCAACTTTGGCTCAGGTCATGATCTCACAGTTTGTGGGTTCGAGCCCCGCATCGGGCTCTGTGCTGGCAGCTAGCTCAGAGCCTGGAGCCTGTTTCAGATTCTGTATCTCTCTCTCTCTGACCCTCCCCTGCTCGTGCTCACTTGCTCTCTCTTGCTCTCTCTCTCTCGCTCTCTCTCTCTCAGAAATGAATAAAATGTTAACAGAAAAATTAAAAAAATAAACACAAAGTACTTTCTAATTTTCCTTTGACCCATTCATTATTTTAGAGTATGGTGTAATTTCCACACATTTGTGAATTTCCCAGATTCCTGTCTGTTACTGATTTCTAATTTAATTCTATTGTGGGTGGAGAATATACTTTATATTATTTTGATATGTTTAAATTCATTGAGACTTATTTTATGGCCTGAAAAACATACTGTATATCCTGAAAAATGTTCTATGTGAACTTTAAGAGCAGATTCTGTTTTGCTAGTGTTCTGTAGACGTCTGTTAGGTCTAGACAAAGGTTTCGCTTTTCTTCTGATCTGCCTAGTTCTTCTGTTACTGAGAGTGAAGTATTGAAGTTTCTAGCTGTTGCACAACTGTCTATCCTTTCAATTCTTTTAGTTTTTTTTTTTTTTGCAATGTCTTACATGATTTTTGTTCCACAGTTCCTCCATTACTGCCTTTATTTGTGATGAATAAGTATTCCTAATATACCACTTTAACTGTTTTAATATATATTTTTGTTGAAAGAAATGGTTGTTTCTTTTACTACACAGTTTTGAATTATCTCCTGAGTGGTTACCCTGGGGATTACAAATACCATTTTAATTTATAGCAATCTGGTTCATCTTAATTTCACCTTCAATTCAATAGTATATAAATACTCTACCTATAGGTCTCCATATCTCCTACGTTATGTTATTATTGTCACAAATTGCATATTTATAAACGGTGTGCCAATCAACATAGATTTATAATTATTGCTTTATAGACGTGTCTTTTAAAGATGGAAAAAAAGTAGAGTTGTAAAAAATACAGTAATGCTTCCTTTTATATTTATGTATGTAGTTATCTTTACTGGTTTTCTTTATTTCTTCATGCAGGTTCAAGTTACTATCTAGTGCCCCTTCATCTCAGCCTGAAGGACTGACTATCTTTAACATTTCTTCTAGGGCAGATCGACTAGGAGTGCTTTCATTTATCTTGGAATGTCTTAATTTCTTCTTCAGTTTTTGATTGTGTGGTTTTTATTTAATAATCATAAACATAACTCTGTAAATCAGCTGGACTTAGAGGGGGATAAGGAAAATATGGAACCCAAAGAACTGTGGCAAGAGCACAAAGATTATAGGCTAGTTTAAGCAGATGGGGTTGAATGGTGCTCTTCTGAGCTACAGAAGGAATGGTCTGGTGGCTCAGGTAAAACCTAAGTCAAATTTATTATATTTGCCTACAGTCAGCAGTGGTGATCTTTTTGCTGGTCTTGCCATTTGTGGACCCACAGTGCTCTGTGACTCCCACAGTGTTCATGCCCTCTTTCACCTTGCCCAAGACCACATGCTTGCCACTCGGTGTTGGCAGTACACATGAAAAATGGGAACCGTTTGCATTGGGTCCAGCACTCACCATGGACAAGATGCCAGGACCAGTGTGCTTCAGGATAAAATTCTCATCATCAAATTTCTCTCCATAGGTAGACCTTCTGACAGTACCATTATGGCATGGGAAGTCACCACCCTGGCACATAAATCCCAAAATAATCTGTTAAAGCAGGAACTTTTGTAACCTAATTTTTTTTTCCCCAGTGCTGAGAGCATGAAAGTTTTCTGTTGCATTTGGAACAGCTCCAAGGAAACATAGTCAAAGGGCTCACTTCTCAACATCAATATTAAAGAACATGCAGGGGTTGACCATGGGTGAGCAACACAGGCAGCCTGGGGTGGTGGCATCTAAAAGACCTCTTCTTAATTTTTAACTATCGTTTTGCCAGAGATAATTTTGCTCAACAGCTTTTCTTTGAATGCGTTATTCTATTGTCTTCTGGCTTTTGTGATTTCTGCTGGAAAATCACCTTTTAATCTTACTGAAAAATCTCTTGAGTATGCTGATCTGCTTTTCCCTTGCTGCTTTCAAGGTTCTTTGTCTTTTGGCGGTTTGATTGTAATGTATCTTGGTGTGGATCTGTTTGAATTTATCCTATTTGGAGTTTGTTGAGCTTTTTGAACTGGTAGATCCATGTCTTTCAGCAAATTTGGGGAGTTTTCAGCCATAATTATTTCAAATATTCCCTGCCCCTTTCTTTCTTCTTCTGGGACTCTTAATTATATATGTGTTGGTGCACTTCATGTTGGATGTTATCCTATAATTCTTCTTAAGGGTTCATTTTTCTTTATTTTTTAGTTCCTGTTCCACAGACTGGATCAATGGACATATCTTCAAATTTACTGACATTTTCCTTCTGCCTCCTTAAATCTGCCATTGAGCTCTTCTAGTAGATTTTCTATTTCAGTTGGACTTTTCAGTCCAGAATTTCCATTTGATTTCTTATTTATAATTTGTTTCTTTTTTGATATTCCCAATTTGGTGAAATATAGTTCTCATGGTTCCTTTAGTTCTTTAAACATGGTTTCCATTAGTTCTTTGAACATATTTAAAATATCTGATTTAAAGGCTTTTTCCAGTAAGTCTATTATCTTGGTGTCCTTAAGGAGTTTCTTTTGAAACTCCTTTTTCCTGTGTATGGGCCATATTTTCTTGATGTTTTTTGCCTGTCTCATGATTTTTTGTTGCAGAATGGACATTTAAACATTGTAATGTGGCAACTCTGGAAATAAGATTCTCCCTCCTCTCCAGGGTTTCTTGCTGTTTGTTGTAGCCGTTGTTGCTTTATTTAATTACTTTCCTGCTGGATAATTTTGTAAGGTTTGAATTCTTTGTTTTGTGTTACTGAAGTCTATTCCATGAGCTTAATGGTTAGCTGACATTTACACAGAGAGTATCTTTAAACACCTGGTACCAAAAAGCTCCCAGTCTTTGCAGATGAACTGCATGTTTGTTGGAGGCACATCTTCAGCCATGCAGTTTTTGGCTGTGCTTGAGCTTCACTTCTGCTTGGACAGAGCCTGTAGGTCAGCCAGAGATGATAGCTTAAGTCCTTTTCAAGTTTTTGTTTCTTTGTTTGTTTGTTTGGAACACATACATGGTCCTGGGCATGCATATGGTCTTTTTCATTCTCAAGAACATTTGGAGCTTTTTAAAGCCCTTGCTCTTCAACATATCTCAGTTTCCAGCCCTGCCTCTCAAGCTTCTTGGTCTGTTGTTTTCTCCAACTCTTATCCACTGCATTGGGTGACAGTAACTAGAACATTTGCCTGTAAGTGTTTTCAGCATCACACCACTTTAGCATTGGTCAGGTTCCAAGTTAGTCAAGGTAGACAAGTCTTCTGAGCCAGTCTTCTAGGCAGCCATTAACCAGGACAGAAAAAGAATCAGAAATCTTTGCGCATGAGTCATTCTTCTCCTTCCTGTATCTGGACAAGGAACACAGCCTGTTGTTTTCAAGCCTGTCACTGAGCTAGGGAGTAGAGATGGAAAAGGTGGGAGTTTAAATCCCACCAAATTTGCTGTTCTTACCAAGATCCATTGGTTTTTCATACCTAATCCCTTCTCTGTTTGCATCCTTAGGGCTAGTAGCCTCAGCGAATTAAGACCTTTCTCTGTGCCTCAATTTTCTCATATTATAAATTGGGGCGGGGGGAGTAATGACACCTAATTCACAGAGTTGTCATTAGCATCAGCTCACTTAATGTGTGTGGAAAGCACTATGTAAGTTGTATGCATTCACTCTATGAATGTCAGCTGTTTTAATTTTTTGGCGTTAACATTAGCAATAGGAAAAAAGGTGGCATTTAAAGTTTAGAAATAACATGGAAGCAAATTATAAAGTTGAAGAAATAGTCTTTCTTTAGTTCTGTTTTACTTTCCATGTATTTTCCTAACTTTGCTTAGAATAGACAGTTCATTAACAGGTTTCAAAGTTCAAAAGGTACAAAACAGTATAGAATATAAATTGGCCATCTGTGACTTCCCCTCCTGGAGACAAATAATGTCACCAGTGATAGGGTGGGCGGCGTGCCCGGGAACATGCAGGCTTGTGTACTTCCAAAGAAGCACGATGCACATGCAAGCAAATATGAATATATGTTTCTTATGACTTGTTAAATTAACATTTGTTAAGTGAAACACAGGCACTGGGTGGTGAATCACAGCTCAACAACAAACCATAAGAGAAATTGAAATAGAAAAGTTTATTACTCAGACAGAGGTTCTGGGGAAAGTACACAGAATGCCCCCAAGGAGCCGTAAGGGCAGGTCAAGGCAAGATATCGACATAGCCACAGAACCTGGGGCACCTTCCTTGGTTAGAGTCCATGGTTAGAGCAGTGCTTTGGGATTCCCAGGCTAAGGCCACATTGGTCCATTCAAACCAAAAGAGTAGGCTTTTGGTGAGCCCCAAAAGGTTCACCTAAGGTTCACACAAGGACACAACCTTGGGAGGTGGGGAGACTGTTGATCACAGGGGCTACAAGGGAAGTCATATCAGGACACTGTGATTTGCTCGTGACTCCGTGGGCTGTTATCTAGGGCATAGGCTGACACGAGGGACTACTGTCAGTTTAAGGCCACTGCAGGCTGCTTGGCCAGACAAAATGGATGCTGAGGCAGCAACACCATGGAAGAGCTGAGCTGAACTCTCAGTAGCGTTCTTCCTCCTTTTAGCATGAATGGTAATATACATGAAATGTCCTGCGTCTTGCTAAACTGACGTAAGAAATCATGGTGACTATTCTATGTCAGTTCACAAAGCCTTCTTTGCTTCTTTTGCATATATTCCATGGACACAACTTAATTTATTTACACAATTCATATTGGCGAACAGTTAGATCATGTACAGTCTTTTGCTATTAAGAGTTATATATCACCGAACAAAACTGTATAGACATTATTTCTCACAAATGAAGTGTATTTGTAGGATAAACTCACAGACGTGACATTGTTGGGTCATTTTATACATTGATAAATATTTCAAAAATATTTTTCATAATTTGCACTTCTAACAACAGCATGTGGTGGTTTTCCTAATATTAATCCTGAGGACTAAATGTGTTTTATTTAGGTTATAAGCCCCAAGACTTCAAAGGTACTACAAAAATCACCCTCTTCAAGAAGAATGGTAAGAAAACAAATAATTTCCTTTCCTCTCTAATTATTAACTCCCTACATGGTATTCTCTGGCTATATTTACCATATCTATTTTTTTTAATTTGATCATGAAACATCCTTCAAAATTGATCTTTCATATGGCACATGAAGGAATAGTAGAGGGAGAGAATCTGCTAACTGATGACTCAAAATGTATGGTTAGGCATCTGTACACAAGAATGAGTACTGTAAGAATTTATAGGGAAAATGTGATTATTATGATCACAGGTTCAATAATGTCAGCAATGTGGAATTTATCTTATAGAGGCTTCCAGGGAGCTGGGAGAGGAAGGGCATGAAATGACCAAAAGAGGCTTTCAGGAGTATAGTCTTGACTCCAGTGACCCAGGGACACTCTGCGCTTCTCCCGCCAAGTCCAAGTTTCTCAGCATCCTGGCATGCTGTCCCAGTTCTTGTCGGTAATAGTAGAAAAGTACCATAAGAACTGACCATATTTTAAAATATTTTCTATTAGTTTTCTGGTGCTTTTGTCACAAAGCACCACAAACTAAATAGCTTAAAACAATTGAAATGTATTCTCTCACAATTCTGGAGACTAAAAGTCTGAAATAATGGTGTCAACTGGGTTGGTTCCTTCTGAAGGCTGTGAGAGAAGTACCTGTTTCTGATATCACTCCTAGCTTTTGGTGATACCAGCAATCCTTGGTGTTCTTTAACTTGTAGATACATCACTCCAATCTCTGCCTCCATCTTTAGATGCTGTGTGTGTGTGTCTGTGTCTCTTCTCCCGTAAGGACAGTAGCCATATTGGATATACGTCCACCCTGTTCCGTATGACCTCATCTTAGCTAATTACATCTGCAATGATCCTATTTCCAAATAAGGTTATGTTCTCAGCTACTGGGGGTTAAGATTTCAGCATATCTATTGGGGGACACAATTCAACCCATAACATATTCCTTCTAGAGTATATGTATTGGGTCAGTTAGCATATAAACTTTCTACATCAACAATGCCATTTTTTTGAGACTGTTCAAATTTAAAATGCCTGAGTAGCCAGATCCTCAGGTAGAAATTTATTTCCATTCATATCTAGATAGAGAATTAATTTTTAAAACATTCCAAATTTTGGAACAAAAGAAATTTTCCAGTCCTGACAGAATAGCAATTTATGTTAATTAGACAGTGCCATCCTCTGACTATTTCATTTAAGGAGAGTTTCAGGGTAGGTCTCCAGGCCAGTCTTGTCACATGAGATTCAGAGATTCAGTGGTCCACACCTGCTCATCAGAGTGTTCCGAGCACACCATGAGGGGTCAAGTTTTAAGTTCTCATCTGGAATTCAACTGGGATCAGCCAGTCATTGTTACTAACTAAAGAAAAAGAATATTTAAAAATATTTTTTAAGATTTTTGAGAAGGTGAATCTTCTTAAAATATAGTGAAATACAGAATCCTGCTTATTTAGGGCATAGTTCAAGGGAATGAACTGATAGCAACATGAGATTTTTGTCATCACCTAGTGTTACTTGTCTTATTATTTTAAGGGACTATATAGCAAGTGCCTTAAGTGTGTAACAGAAGTAAAGTCCCAGGTTAAGTTTACTCATTAGTGAATCTCCTGTAAACAGAAAGCAGTGTTTCATTCTGGTTATATACTGTTCATACTTACAAGTTTTCCTAATTTATAGTGCCACTGATTTTCATATCTTTTTAAAAAAATTTTTTAATGTTTATTTACTTTTGAGAGAGAGAGAGAGAGAAACAGAGTGTGAGTTGGGGAGGGCAGAGAGAGAAGGAAATGCAGAATCCAAAGCAGGCCCCAGGCTCTGAGCTGTGAGCACAGAGCCTGATGCGGGGCTTGAACCCACTGACCACAAGATCATGACCTGAGCCGAAGTCAGATGCTTAACCGACTGAGCTACCCAGGTGCCTCTGATTTTCATATCTTTAAGTGTGATCATTAAAGCAATATTCATCCTAGTTTGACAGAATGTACTGAACTTTTCCTCATTGGCAGTCTGATGTGCCGGAAGGAGTCATAAGGGTCCATGCTCCACTTCTCTCTAAGGTGTCCATGGCCATTCAACTCAACAGTCACACCAAAGCCAAAGACATACTGGCAAAATTTCAATATGAGAACAGGTGAGTAAAAGTGAGTAGAGCTCTCTGTACAAGGAAGATAATCTTTTATCAGATAAGTAACTCTCCAGGTATTTACAAACTTGGCCTTTTTAAAAAATTAGAACCTGTTGTTTTGGGGACTTTAGTAACAGAGTAAGTCAAAAGTAGAGAAATTCATTAAGTAGACCATAGAATTGTTGATAACAGAAACGTTTTGGGGTTTTTGGTACTTTTTAAAGAAATTTCTACAAATGGAATCTTTTTTTTTCTTTTTCTTTTTTGTTTTAATGTTTTTATTTAATTCTGAGAGAGAGAGACACAGCATGAGCAGGGGAGGGGCGAGAGAGAAGGAGACACAGAATCTGAAACAGGCTCCAGGCTCTGAGTTGGCTGTCAGCACAGAGCCTGACGCGGGGCTCAAACCCACAAACCGTGAGATTATGACCTGACCTGAAGTTGGACGCTTAACTGACTGAGCCACCCAGGCACCCCCCAAATGGAATTCTTAATAGATATCTGCTATCTATTAATATATCAAACCATCTTGGTGGTTTCATTTACTCAATGAGTTTATTTTTTATTAGAATAAAAAATATAGCAAGTTAGTTTTACAGAGATCTAGAATATCGTTCCAGGCTTCGCTGGGATTCAACATGCCTCTGTCGATAAAGCTTATGTAGTTACGTGGGCATTGTTGCTCTTGTTTTTCTTAAAACATACTACTAGTAAATCTTGAGACCAGAATTCTATTCACGAAAAAAAAAAAAAACTTTTCCTCATTTGCCACAAGTCACCTTGAAATACCATAAATCAGGATCATTTTTGTTTAGGCGTGGTTATTCAAGGATTAACATTTGCCCTAAGGTTTTTAGGAGATAAGAAGCACTATTTTAA
This sequence comes from Proteles cristata cristata, assembly GCA_017311185.1. Lineage (NCBI taxonomy): Eukaryota > Metazoa > Chordata > Mammalia > Carnivora > Hyaenidae > Proteles > Proteles cristata. The sequence goes on along the minus strand of JAESUZ010004989.1, from coordinate 1,415,167 downwards.
ATCTGTCCATCAGAGAGCAGGTACAGTTTGAGGGTTTCTAGTAAAACTGATGGAAGTTTCTTAAAGAGAAAAATCATATTGAAAAATTGAAAATGATTTTTCAGTCATATTAAAAAGAGGTACCCATATTGATGGTGAGAAATAGCCAACCGAGGAAAGTTAGATACCATAACACTCTGTTTATATAACATTTTGAAATGACAAAATTTTAGAAATGGAGGGTAGATTAGCAGTTGCCGGAAGTTAGGGAGGGGAAATCATGGGAGGGAGGTGGGTATGGTCAAAAATGGGCAACACAAGGACCTGGCGATGTTGCAGCTGTTCAGGATCTTGACTCTGGTGGTAGATAAGTTCAAGTTGTGTTGAACTTAATATACACACGCACACAAATGAGTCCACATAAAAGGGAAAATCTAGAGAATATGGGTGGATCATATTAATGTCAGTATTCTAACTGGCATTATACCGTATTTTTGCAAAATGTTACCATTTGGGGAAAACTGGGCAAAGAATATGAGGAATCTTTCTGTATTATATTTTACAGTTGTAAGAATCGACTGTCTCAATAGAAATATTCCAATTTAAAAAAAAAGGAGTAGCCAATAGAAGTAATCTATGGTATTAGAAGCCTTGATAGTGGCTTCTGTGAAGTTCTTTTTTTAGACTGTGGGGGCTGGTTACATGGTATGTTCACTTTGTGAAAATTCCTCAAGTGTTTTTATGTAGGATGTGTGCATGTTATGTATATAGTATATAAAAAAGAAAAAAGAAAAGAATAGGGGCCGGCAGTATCCCTGAAAACTTCTCTCTGCAGCTAAGACACCATAAGTAGTTACCACTAGGCAGTAGTAGAGAGATTTGAAATTCCACTGGGGGGATTTGAACACGCAAGAGACTCCCAGTCATGTGCATGAAAAAACTGCCTGTGTGCTCTCACAAAGATAGACCTTTTGTAAAATGAAAATGTTTCTAGTAAAAGTAGGTCAGAGTCAGTGACTGCAGATAAACACAAATCCTTTGTCTGAACTTCTTCAACAGATTTTGTCTAGTCTATTTTCTTCACCAGTTAAAAATGGGAAAAGATAGTTGCAAATGACGTATCAGATAAAGGGTTGATATCCAGAATCTACAAGGAACTCACCAAACTACACGCCCGAAAAACAAACAACCCAGTGAAGAAATGGGCAGAAGATATGAACAGACACTTCTCCAAAGAGGACATCCAGATGGCCAACAGACACATGAAACGATGCTCAGCATCGCTCCTCATCAGGGAAATACAAATCAAAACCACACTGAGATACCACCTCACGCCAGTCAGAGTGGCTAAAATGAGCCAATCAGAGAACTCTAGATGCTGGCGAGGATGTGGAGAAACGGGCACCCTCCTACACTGTTGGTGGGAATGTAAACTGGTACAGCCCCTCTGGAAAACAGTGTGGAGGTTCCTCAGGAAACTAACAATAGAACTCCCCTATGACCCAGCAATAGCACTGCTAGGAATTTACCCAAGGGATACAGAAATGCTGATGCATAGGAGCACATGTACCCCAATGTTCATAGCAGCACTCTCCACAATAGCTAAAACATGGAAAGAGCCTAAGTGTCCATCAACAGATGAATGGATCAAGAAGATGTGGTTTATCTATACCATGGAATACTACATGGCAATGAGAAACAATGAAATCTGGCCATGTGTAGCAACATGGATGGACCTTGAGGGTGTTATGCTGAGCGAAATAAGTCAGGCAGAGAAAGACAAATATCATATGTGTGCACGTATAGGAGGATTAGGAGGAGCTTAACAGAGGACCAAGGGGGAGAAGAAGGGCGGAAATGGTGGGGGAAAGGGGGAGAGGCAAACCATGAGAGACTCTTGAATGCTGACAAAAACTGAGGACTGGTGGATGTGGGGGGAGGAGGGGTGGGCATGGAGGAGGGCACTTGTGGGGATGAGCACTGGGTGTTATGTGGAAACTAATTTGACAATAAACTATTTGAAAAAAAAATAAAATAAAATAAAAGATTAGAATTTGAAAAAAAAAAAATGTGGCCAATTTAAGTTTAGTTGTAAAGTGGTCCATTTTTGCCTATTCCACTAGAGGCTTATTATCTGACTCTTACCACCTCTTCTGGTTAAGTAAAAGAAAGAGGAGAGAAGTCCCCTTCTCCTAGGTCCTCCCTCTTATGACTAAAAACCCTTGGATATAACCTAATGACAAGTGTAGGAAGACTCTGAAAGGTAGAAAGACGAGTGCTGACCGCCTAAGGACATCGGGCCTCTGAAACAACATAGTGGTGAATGCCTGGGCTTCCTCATTGCCTCCCATCTATGTGGGAAGGATGCCGCAGAAACCTCCAACCTGGCACAGGCGCAGATAACAAAAGAGCTACAAGAAGAGCCTGTTCCCGCAGCCAAAGGACTGGGGAGAGGGTGGTCTAACCACAAAGCACTATTTTGGCAGTACCTGCCCTACCAACCAAACAGGAAGAGGAAGAGCACACCGCCATGCCTGTGGTGTCAGTGGGACCAAGTAGGTGACTGATCTACAATGCCCCACTGGACAGACCCAGTTCCCAGCCACATTAGCATGAGCAGTGTCCTGCCTCTCACTGAGTCTGCACTCCACCCAGCGGCGGGAAGACCTAATGAGTAAGTGCAAAGGGGACAGTCTCCACCAGCTTCATCCCACCCTCAGAGTCAGGAAGGCCTGGTAAGGAGCTAAGCTTTTGCCCTCAAGCAGCAGCAGCAAAGCAGTGCGAGGCAGCTTTCTGGTTCCCCTCCCTGGTGGCAACAGAGCCCCGCAGGCGACTAATCTTACTCCCCCAATCAGAGGCAGCAGAGTGGTGCTAGTTGGTGTCCCATTTTCACTGGGAAGGTGTCAGCGGGGCCCAGCAAAAAGCTAAACATGCATACCCACCCAGACCTTGTGCTGTCCTTCAACAGGACTGCCTGCCAAAAAGTAATGATTAAATAAGATCCAGAGTCTCATAATATCCAAAGTGTCTGAGACATGGTACAGAATCACTCATTATACCTAAACCTGGGAAAATCACAATAGGAATGAGAAAAGACAATTGACAAATGCCAGCACTAAATGGAATCAGATGTTCGAATTATCTGACAAGGATTTTATAGCAGCCATCGCCAAAATAAATAAATAAATAAAGACTTCAACAAGCAATTATGAATTCTCTTGAATCGAATGAAAAAATAGAAAACCTCAGCAAACAAATAGAAGTTATAAAAAGAATGAAATGAAAATTATAGAAGTGAAAGATAGAATAACTGAGATTTAAAAAAGCCTTGCTGGATGGGCTCAATAGTAGAGTAGAATTGACAGAGGATATAATCAGTAAACTTGAGGACATATCAGTAGCGTTATTTATTCTGAACAACAGAAAGAAGACAGACCCAAAAAAGTGAATATAGTCTCAGGGATCCACGGACTATAATAAGAAAGCTAACATTCACATCATTGCAGCAATAACAGTAGAGAAAACAGAGAGGAGCTGAAAAAGTATTTGAATAAATAATGACTGATAACATTCCAAATTAACAGAAGGTATAGACCTACATATTCAAGAAACTAAGTGAAGCCAAATAGGACAAACCAAAGGAAATCCGTGGCACAACAATGTAATTAAACTTGTAAAGATTAAAGACAAAGAAAAAAAAAACCTTGAAAGTATTCAGAGAGAAGCAGTGTCTTTCTTATAGGGAACACCAGTTCTAGTGACAGCAGATTTCTTATCTGAAACCCTGGAGGCCAGATGCAAGTGGTATAACATTTTTCCAAGTACCGGAAGCAAAGACTGTCAGCTTTGAATTCCAAGTCCTGCACAAAACACCCTTCCAGAATGAAGGGGAAATGAAGACATTCTTGGGTGAAGCCAAACTAAGATTTTCAAACATACCCATAAAGAATGGATAAAGGAAGTTCTCTAAATGGAAAGAAAATGGTAACAAAGGCTTGGAACATCAGAAAGTAAAGAAGGACATCAGAATGGGGAAATAGTAGTAAATGTAAGACATTATCCTATCCGTTATGCATTTCTTAAATCATACCTGATGAGTGAAGCAAAATATTTTACGATCTGATATGCTGCTCAGCGTAGAGGACATATTTAAGATAATTACATTTAAAAACAGTTGAGGCTCAGCAGCCCTGATTGTCTGCATTATGACTTCCTTCCAAAGACTGCAGTGTGTGAAGAGGGAAAAAGAACAACTTCATAGTCATGAAATCTGACCTCAGCCAGGTGATCAAGATTAACATCATCAGTATTAAGTCATGTTGAGAGTATGTCCTCTTCATAAATTATGAAAATGGCACTTTATGTCAAGAAGATATAAGAACATATATCTTCAATCTAAGCATGAGTAAAACACAGATTAAATCCCAGTTTAGAAATGTTCTCCAAAACACCCAATGACTCCTCAGAACTGTCGAAAACACAATATGTGAGAAACAGAATCAAGAGGAGCCTAACAAGACATGACTATGTATTAGTTTCCCAGCATTTCCACTGACAAGTTATCTCAAACTTCTGGCTTAAAACAACAGAAATGTATTCTTTCAGTTTAGGAGGCCAGAAGTCTGAACACAGTGTGTCTGCAGGTTGGTTCCTTCTGGAGGCTCTGAGGAGGAAGCTTTCTCCTAGCTTCTGGTGGTTGCCAACATCCTTGGGATTTCATGGCTTATAGACCTATCACCTCAGTCTCTCCATCTTCACATCCTCCTCTGTGTCTCTGTCTTTCCTTCTTAATAAAGATTCATTGGGTTTTAGAGTGTCTTCTGAATCCACAATGATCTCATCTCAAGATTCTTAAATGATTACATCAGCAAATACCCTGTATTCAAATAAAGCCACATTCTGAACATCTAGGTGGACATGAAGTTTGGAAGGGACACTATTCAACCAACTATAATTACTGAATATATTGCAATATTCTGGATGGGCCCCTGGAACAGAAAACAGACACTGGGTAAAAATTATGAAAATCTGAATTAAGTGTGAACTTTGACTAATAATAATATATTAGTATTTATTAGTTGTCACAATGTACTGTATTAATGTTAGATGTTACTAATAGGGGGCACAGGGTGTGGGAAATATGGGAACTGTTTACAATATTTTCAATTTTTAAGTAAATCTAAAAGTTCTAAAATTAGGTTTATTTGTAAAATTTGTTAGGGTTCTACCACTTAGGAAAACTACTGGTTATTAATGGCTAAGTAATTTCAAAGCAAAATAGATAAAGTTTAGTTATGATAGAATGTCAGAATTATCCTTCTGTTTTAAAAATGAAATCATATATGCATTAGTGGCCCTCTTCCTTTAACTTATGTTATTTTAGAATAAATAGAATTAAATGTTTATTTTTAAAGTATGAAGGTAAAGAGAACTGACAGAAGTAGGTTTCTACACATCACTCAAAGTAGTAAAACCTCAATCCTAATAGACCATGGTAAGTTACATATGTGTATTGTAATACCACAGAAACCACCAAAAAAAAAGCAGTATATTTTAAGTATAAGTGAATCAAGATGCAATTATAAAAGACCATATCCTGGCCATAACACAAACCTTAGTAAATTTAAAATAATTGAAATCATACAGAGTATCTTTTCTGTCCATAAAGAAATCAGACTACATATCTGTAACATCAGGAGAATGTGAAAATCTCTAAATACTTGAAAATTAAACCACACACCTCTAAATAATCCACAGGTCATAGAGGAAGTGTTTAAGGAAAATTTTTAAAGTACACAGATTGAAAATAAAACTGCATCTTACCAAGTTTTCTACAGTGCAGCTGAAGCCATGCTGAGAGAAAAATTTATAGCAGTAAGTGCTTACATTAAAAAAGAAGGTGAGATCTCAGAATAATCAAGTAACTTTCTACCTCAAGAAACTAGAAAAATAAGAGCAAAGTAAACACAAAGTAAGCAGAATGAAGGAAGTAATAGAAGGGCAGAAATCAGTGAAATTGAAAACAGGAAAATGATAGAGATCAGTGAAACAAAAAGCTCATTCTTTTAAAAAACAACAAAATTGATAAGCTTCTATAAAAACTAATAAAAATGAAAAGTGAAAACATCACCAATATTAAGAATTAATAGAAATCACTATATATATAATATTTCCCTTAAAAGGATAATAAGAAAATACTGTAAACAAACTATATGCTCAAGAAATGGACCAGTTCCTCAAAAACTAATTACCAAAACACAACCAAGATATACTAGTTTTGTGGCCATTAAAGAAATTGAATCTTTATTAAAAGTTTCTCCAAAAAAGAAGTCTCTAAGCCTCCATGGTTTTACTGGAGAATTTTAGCAAATGTTTAAAGAATTCACAGCAATTTTGCACATTCTTTTTCCAGAAAATAGAAGAGAAGAAGGAATGCTACCTAACTCATTTTATGAAACTAGTATTGACCTGACACTAAAGACAATAAACGAACAAACACTGCAGACTAATACTGCTCATGAACTTAGAGATAAAAGCCCTCGGCAAAACATCAGCAAATCTAATCCAACATGTATGAAAGGAATTACTCACTATGACCAAGTGGGGTTCATTTCAGTTTAGCTCAGTCTTCAGAAATTAGTGTAATCCACCCTTGGATTGGAGAAAAATCATAGATCATATTAATTGATACAGAAAAAACATTTGACAGAATCCAGTACCCATTCATGATTTAAAAAAAAAAAACTCTCAGTGAACCAGGAAAAGGGAAGAACTTAATAATGACCATCTACAAAAACCTACAACTAACATCACACTTGATGAAAGATTGAATGCTTTCCTTCTGAGATCCAGAAAATTACTTAAAAAAACCAAAAAACATGACTTGTAACTTGTATTCAGCATACTTTTGGAAGATGAAGCCACTGTAGTGGAAGGAAGGGAGGGAGGGAGGGAAAGCAAGCAAGCGGGGAGGGAGGGAGGAAGGAAGGAAGAAAGAAAAGGAAGGAGGGAGGAAAGGAAGGAAGAAGGGAAGGGAGGGCAGGCAGGCATAGAGATTTTAAAGGAAGAAATAAAAATGCACATAAGATAAAGTTTATCCTTTTAAGTTTACAGTCCAATGGTATTAAGTACATTTACACTGTTAGACACTCATTACCACCATCCATCTCCAGAAAGATTTTATCATCCCATACTCAGACTCTGTCCTCATTAAACAATAATTCCTCATTTCTCTCTCTCCTAGGCACTGGTAACTGCTCTTTTATTTTCTCTCTCTATGTATTTGACTATTTTACTAACTGATTTTTGACAAAAGTACAAAAGCAATCCAACGGATGAAGGACAGCCTTTTCAACAAATGATAAATGGTGCTCTAGCAGTGGGACGTCTCTAAAGAAAAAATGTTTAAAAAAGAAAAGAAAAATAATTAACCCAAAGTGGAACACAGTTTTAAATTTAAAATGTAAAATTATAAAACTTTTAGAAAATTACAGGAGAAAACCTCTGTGATGTAGGTAGTAGAGTTCTTAAAGTTGACATCGAAAGCGTAATCCATAGATTGGACATCTTTCAAAATTGAAAACTTACAGACTGAGACTCAGCGAAATGGATGAAAAGACAAACTAAGAATATATACATATCTCCTATTCAGCAAATGACTAGTATCTAGAATATATAGAGAACACTCAGTACTCAACAATAAAAGAAATCCCATTTAAAAATGACCAAAGGACATGAACAGATATTTCACTAAAGAAGATATACAGACACAAATGTGCACATGAAAACATGTTTGGTGTCTTTAACCATTAGGGACATGCATAGCCACAATGACTATCATCACTTTTGAGAATGGCTAAAATTAAAAATAATGATGAAATCAAATACTGGCAAAGATACAGAGAAACTGGATCACTCCTACATCAGTGGTGAGAATGTAAAAGGGTATAGTCACTCTGTAAAACTGTTTGACAGTTTCTCATAAAACTAAGTATGCAACTACCATGTGATCCAGCTTACACACTCCTGGGAATTTAGCCCAAAGAAATGAAGATAATATTCACACAAAAACCTGAACACAAATGCTTATAGCAACTTTATTTAAAATGTGAAAAAAACCTGGGGGAGTGGTGAACCCAGATATTCTTCAATGGGTAAAAAACAAACTGGTACATCCATACCATGGCATGCTACTCAGCAATGAAATTCAGCACCTTGGATGAGTCTCCAGTGATTTATGCTGAGTGGGCAAAAAGCCAATAGAAAAACAGCCTGTGTTACCATTTACTCTCTGTTTCCATTTACTCTGTAACATTTTTGAAATGAGAAACTTCTAGAAAATGTAGAATCGATTAGACGTTACTAGGGATAAGGGTAGTAATGACAGAGAGGGAGGTGAGTGGGGCTGTAAAGGGAAATGAGAGACCTAGTGATGATGGAAGTGCTCTGTATTGTGACTGAGTCCGTGTTGACATTCTGGTTGTGATAGCACACTAGAGGTTTGCAAAATTTTACTTTTGGGTAAAGGGTACACAGGACTTACCTGTGTAATTTCTTAAAACTATGTGCAAATCTATCTCAAATTATCTAAATCTATCTAAAACAAATTATCTCAAAATGTTTAAGTAAACAAAATAGGGCACACATCTTTCTTCCTCACAAAGAGCTGAAGTCAATCTTTTTGAAGAAACCAAGCTGAAAGCCATTTCGCAAGTGGGATGGAGATCAACAGTGGTCTTTCTAGACTTTTCTACCACAGCATTCTGGGATGCCGAAATTCTATTGGGTGATTATTTTCTCTGACTTGCTTTCACCACAGAGCACATGCAATGAAGTCAACATTTGACAGTTTGAAAAGCTTTAGGCAAGTTTAGAAACATGGCATGGACAGAGGAGAGAATACCATTCAGTTTCTGGCAAAAAGAGAAATGAAACCTGACTTCTTTTGAACCGGGAGTACTGTGACCAATGACGAGGCAGTATTAAACATCCAGCTGCTCCTGCACCAGTGGCTTGTCTCTAACAGTTTACTCTCTTAAATGAAGCTGTCAGTGGTGGAGAGAATGGGCTCCAGCTTGCCACAGGATACAGCAGCATTCGTCTTGATTTGGAATAGTCCCAGCCTCTCTGTGCCTCGAATGTTTGTCTGCGTCAAACAGATTTTTTTTTAAGTTTTTATCATAACTTAATTGTAATAATGGTTTGTGGGTGTATTTCACTCAAGGCAGAAGGAATTGTTTGTTGCCATGGTTATTTATTCCACAGACTTACCTCAGACTGTAGAACAGGGTTAAAATTACATTGCTTTCTTTTTTTCAGTTATGGTCCATCAGAATGCATTAAGATTCAGAACCAACGGTTATATGAAATTGGAGGAAATATAGGTAAGCTTTCTCTAATGGTCTTCACTCCTAAATTCTCTGATTACTCTAAAAGAAATATGCTATTCTTGTAACAGCACATTTTACAAGTTTCTTAGATATAAATTCAAAGTCAGTAAGATTCTGATTTTTTTAATCCCGTGTGAGAAGTTGTATGAATTTCCTAAAATATTCTCAAAATTTACATTTGAATATTTTAGTTGATACGGAGTAGACGTGTGGGTCTTTTTATTGTGCCTCAGAATTGACAAGTCTCTTCCTCAAGGTCTCTGCAAAACAGAGAAACATCATGGAACTTTGAAATTGTGACCCGAAGTTCACGGTTGAACTTTCCTGGTTTCACCCTCAACCCAGGTTCATTCCCTGTTTCCCTGAGGGGGAACAAAAAGGAATCAAAAGGAAATACCCTCTGCTTTCATCTGCGTCCTTATCTTCCCCTTCGTCCACGTCTGCTGCTTGCTCCCCCTTCGCCCCCCGCATAGTCTGGATGAAGGACCCACGTTCCCACTGAAGGCCAAGAACCTCTGTGTGGACCTTGCTTTGTGTCCCTGCCTGCCACTCAGGGCCTTCTCCAGTCCCCCATTCTCCTGCACCATCAACTTTTCCCTCCCAGCTGCATCATATCCAATGGCATGAACAGTTTTGTGAAGATAAGAAAAATTACCAAAACTCTCTCTTGACCCTCTTCCAGCCCACTTGCATTTCCGTGTTCCGCTTTACAGCAAAACTCCTTAAAGCCTTTGTCTGTCCTCCAATTTCTCCCTCTTGTTCTCTCTTGAAGCCACTCCAGGCAAGCGTTATCCTGCAACACTTCACCCGAATTGCTCTCTTGTTGAGGCCACCAGAAATCTCTTATGTTGTGAAATGCAGTCATTCTTCTGTCTTGATAACTGCCTGCCGAGTTGATCTTTCCCTTCTTTGAAAACACACTTTCTTCACCTGGTTTCAAGGACGACCTAAGCTTCTGGGTTTCATTCCACTTCACTGGTGGCTTCTTCTGAGTCTCTTTTGCCTGCTACTTCTCATCCTCTTAGCGTGGAGCGCTGTGGGGTCAGGCCTCAGAGCTCTTCTTACCTACACATAACTTCCTTGGTGAGCTCAATCCACCACATTGCTTTTAATACACCCGCATGCAGATGCCTCTCCCCTTACATCCAGACTTCCGCTCAGCACCAGCCTTGCCGAGCTCCTCACCAGGCACCTTTGCCATGGTGCCTTTGCATTTACTCTTTGTCCCAGAATGCTCTCCTTTAGAGTGGTGATTTCCATTCCCTCACCTCTTGCAGGTGTTTGCCACTGTGTCACCTTCTCAAAGACACCTTCCAGGACCTCACTCTCTCTAGGTGTACCTTACCAGGCTTTGTTGTTCTCTCATGGTCTCATCACCACCAGACTTACTTTAGATCGTATTTGCTTATTTGCTGGTTGCCTTTTACCACTTTGAGAACTAAGTGCCCTGAGGGCAAGTGGTTTTGATTATCTGATGTATTTCTGTACCTTTAGCCCCTGGAAGAGTACCTGGAATATCGTCACTTTCAAGAAATACTTGATAAATGAATGAGTGAATGAAGCAAGCAGTCAAATATTGATAGTTTTGTTTGATACTTTGGTATACTTTTCAAACACACTGTACATAAAGATTTTCAAATGTATTTGCTTCATGGAATGATTCGTTGTTGTTGTTGTTATCATTTCTAGATCTCCTGCCTGTGGGCATTGCGTCCCTAGTAAAGAAACAAAATGACCATTCCTAAAATGAATGTAATTTTAATCTTTTCTCGGCCTGGTCAAGTTATTATCTGTAAAACCGTTAGAGGACATGTATTATTTTATAAATCATCAGTTTATACCTTAAACAAGTTCTCTCCAAATTTTCCTGATTTCATATGGTGAGTCTAGGGAATAATTTGCCCATATCTTTCCACCATTTTGCATGGGATTTATGTGAAGTATTTCACAGTGAGAAGGAGACAAAAAGAGGGAAAGAGGAAGGCAAGAAGGCAGGCCGACTAGCTTTGCTAAGGAGACTTTACCATGGATCTACTTACTTTTGGCTGAGAGATTGGCCTTCACACCTTCCAATACACACATGCATGTGCACACATAGAAGCGTGCGCTGTCAAAACCATTCTCTGATTCTCTCTTTCCTTTAGGGCAGCATTGCTTGGATCCAGATGCTTATATATTGGATGTATATCATGTAAATCCTCAAGCAGAGTGGGTGATTAAACCCCAACCAAGTTTTTGAAATACCCTCCAAGATGGCAGCTATCAAGTATCACATGCCAGGAAGATTCTACATTTGGTAGGAAAAAAAGCGAGACTACTTGTGACATGTGTGCTCCAATAACCCTCTTGGTGTTTCTCAGCCCAAGTGGTGTCTCCTGGCACTGTCAGTGTGAACCGTGGAGGAGGCGCTGGTTGACTCTCTGAGCTGGGGCTTTCTCCTGTGCTTCCTGTGAAGAGTGAAGGAAAGATGATGTGATCCTTCCAGAAGAAAGGCCAATCTAGTGTGTGGAACTCTAATCATTTCTAGTACTTTGACTTCACAGCAGAAATGAACTTGGCCCTATACCTAGAGATAAGAAACACTTTATGTAGCAAACACTACCAAAGACAAGAGGTGGAAGAGAGTCATTTTTATACCTGTGTTACATATACGGGTGGACCTTTTTGAACAAGAATGCCAGAAATATCAATAATTTCTGCTCTGCAAAATAATTCAGATCTACTTTTCAAAGGGAATCAGTTTCTAAAGTTATGCATACGATATTTATGCTCTGACTTGCTCCCAAATTGAAGGACGACGAACTTCTCTCGAAGGAACACTGTATTGTTATGTATGTCGTACTGTATTATGACTATCAGCATTCTGGTGCAAATGACCATTTCTCTATCGTGGACTGTTGAAAATTGCTATTTTTAAAGCTTCTTCTCTGATGAGCACTGGTCCCCATAGCAAAGGTTAGTCCAGCAGAGGGTGTCCTTATTCTCTCATAACTTCTGTGTAGTTAATAATCACAGAACCTGGATTTTCTCATCCTGATTCTGGTGCTCAACGAATAGCTTTCTCTGTGCCAGACACAGATTTCCTTTCCTGATCAAACATATCATTCTTTATATTTCACAATTGTAGATAGTCACTTCTGCCACCCCAACTTAAAGATATAGAACTGCCTTTATCCAACTGTTCTTTATCCAAGAATACTGAAAAATACTGTTATATCCAGATTTTATATGCTGTAGAAGCATATTTTGTTTCTGTTCATCAGCCGTAGACATGGCCAAGCACTGAGGACTAGGCTCAGTCTTTAAAATCAGATGCAGTTTTGGCAAAGCTGGAAAACAGTCTCCCCGTGCAGACCCTACGGAGCCGTTTCCCAGACGGGCACCTGGTGGGAACGTACACTGCTCCACGAGCTAATGCAGAGCAAATAGGAAACGTGCCGAGGGGTCAGACGGCTCTGCCTTTCCTCTTGCACCTGCACATAGCTTCTTCCAGGGTTAGCTAGAAATGGGGACAGGAGCATTTATCCCACATGCATGCTTTGGATTAGAATCTGCAGATTGGGATTTTGATGAATTTGTATCAGTTTTACTGAGATTTTATGCCCAGAGGACTCTCTTCTGCAGTTCAAACAGTAAAGTTGCTCACAAATACAGAAGACATTTCATCTACTTAGCAATTCTCAAAACATAATGTGATGATAACTGAAGCCCATGTATAGAAGAAATCTTTCATATGCTGCATTATGCCTTGATATCTCTTAAAACATTACTTGTATTCACCATGTAGATAATTGTGTTTCTGGCCATTAATATTTTGTTATATTTTTTATAAAGAACTCAAATATCCATTCGTTTTATTTGAGAATTTTTATTTCCCGTGCCTGAAAACCCGTTAGAAGATAAATGCGTTTCTATCAGTTTTTATTTATTCCTACATTTCCTCAGTTTTCGGTGGTTGGCTAATCGATGGCATGTGAGTTTACTTGATGAATTTCAAGAGTTCAAAAAAATACTTTTATCACTTGATACTTCAGATGACAGAAATAGACATTTTACTTTAGGCAGACATAACATGGCGGTAATTTATACCCACACACATGGAAGAAAATCTTCAAATTCGCTACCTTATGCTTCCATGTATATATAAAAACAGGGACTGATTTTTCTTATTGTGTTTCCTGTAATTTAGCATCGTTAAATTCTACCGTGTTCATATAGAAGATTTACAACTCGTATCTTTGAACTCAAAACACAGTAGAACCCTTACATAAGTTCTAAGCGTTTTGAGATTCACTCCACTTACCGCTTGTAAATAAGTAGGTAACAGATGACAGGTAAAAAACAGTACATTTCTGAATTTCTTACCCCCTTTTGTGTGGTGTCAGAGGTCAAAGATTCAGCTGAGTCCATAGCTTTAGGTTAATCACTTGACTGTATTTAAGGATGTGTGACAACTTTCAAATAGCTATGTAATATGGAAGGGACATGTCAGTCCCACTGCCTTTCGACGTAACTTTTATTCTTTGTCATAGGATAACTGACTGATTTGAGGAGAATTTTCAGGAGACACACAGACCAATTTTTGTATGAGTAGAGGTTCTTTTTACTAACTTTATTCTTAAGGAATAAACAAACCTCTACAGTTACAATTCAAAGATGTCTGTCAAATAATTACTCAAACTATTTTTGCTTTGTCAAAGGTGGTTTTAAAATATTACAGTAGTCAGTAAAATTGAGTAGTGTGTTTGCAAACAAGAGAAGACTCAGGTCCCCAGGCTTCTAGATCCAGTTTTCACTAGCTTCCCACCTAGGAAAATAATATCCCGGGAAGTATTGGAGAAAGTTAACATTTTGGTGACACCCAGGAAAACCCCTAGAGCTGGCTCATTGTTTTCTGCATTCTGTGAAGGAGGATCCCTTTGGTTAGCAGCTCATGGGGAGATATGATTCTTGGAGTCAGTGATCTTCAAATAAACTGGAATATTAATTTCATTACAATGTGTATACAGTATAAACTACCTCACTTGCCTTTCTTGGGGGAAAAAAAATGCATGGACTTTAACAGTTTTTGTTACAAACTGTCCCTGGGTCTTATTATTATTTAAGTCACTTCAGTTAGCTTTCAATGTACATTTAATGATATACATTTAATGATATAAAATATTTGTAGCAAAAGCTTTAAAGCCAAAAATACTCTGTAACTGTGACCTGTGGTATACTCTGATAGAAGTCTGTTCCTTAGTCATTGTCTTGTGTGTTTCACCACGTGCAGTGCAGGTTTTCAAGCGCAGGGAATTAAGAGTCATCTCTTCTTCCCGGCATTTTCAACTGCTTTCCCCATATTGCACTTGACAGAAAAGAACATGAGATTAAAATCCCCTTCTTTCTATCAAGCATATCTCAACTGTTTTTCACAAATGTTTTACATGCCTGAAAAGAATATATATTATGGGATTAAATAGTTCCTAGTTTCTGACAAGCATTTTCAACTGTTTTCCGTAAATATGTCATTTAACAAAAAATAGTATGACATGGATTAAAATGTTTCTTTCAAACATTTTAAATGGTTTAACACACACATATACACACATACACCTTAATTCGAAAACAACATATTTTTATTTCAGCCATTTTTCAACTACTTTCTAAAACTCTGTGACCGGATTAAGAAATGATGTAATGTTGTGAGAAATGCCAATGTTTTTATGTTGTCTCCCATCTCAAAAGCTAAAATTCAATATTCTGTTTTGGCTTCCATTGTTAAATCTGTATGTTGCATTTTATCCATAAAAATAAAGAGAAAAAAAGGAAAACATTGTCCCAAGAATTCTTATGTTCCACCGGTCTGAGGACACCATGTGCCTGGTGAAAGACGGGGGCTTTTGGGATGACTGGGTGGCTCAGTTGGTTAAGCCTGACTCTTGATTTCACTTCAGATCATGATCTCACAGTCATGAGATCAAGCCCCACGATGGGCTCTGCGCTGGGTATGGAGCCTGCTTATGATTCTCTCTCTCCCTCCCTCTCTCCCTCCCCCCCCCCTTCTCTCTCTCCCTTTTCCCCTCCCTTTCCCTCCTCTCGTGGGCACACTCTCTCTCTCTCTAAAAAAAAAAAAAAGGCTTTCAAGTCAGCAGGCACATGTGTGTGTCCTCTGTCATTCATTAGCTGGATGGCAGCCTTGTGCACAAGCTATGTGGCACTACAGTAATGGATTGTGTGATGTTTTTAATGTCTTTAAAAAACAACCAACTTTTCAACTAATACAGAACAGACATTTGACAAAATTCAATACCAATTTGACTTTTTTTAACTCAACATTTTACTGTATATCTTGTGCAAAAGGCAAGAAAGAAAAGGCATCATGATTAAAAAGATAACAGTCTGTATTTGGAAATGATACGAGCATTTATATGAAAAAGCCTAGAATATCTTCAACTATTAGAACCAGTAAGAGAATTGAGCATGGTAACAGCATATAAGACTATTCTGTAAAAATCAATAGTATTTTTTTAAGGTTTGAATTTCTTTGTTTTGAGAGAGAGCACACGCACACATGGGAATATGAGCCAGGGAGGGGCAGAGAGGGAGACAGAGAATCCCAAGCAGGCCCCGTGATGTCAGTGCAACACAACGTGGGGCTCAGTCTCACATACTGAGAGATCATGATCTGAGCCGAAATCGAGAGTTGGACACTTAACCGAATGAACCGTCCAGGTGCTCCAAAATCAACTGGATTTTTTATGTATTAGCAGCAAACAACTGGAAAATAAAGGTCTTAATTTCCATTTCCTATAGCATAAAAAAACGTGTTTACAAAACTAAAAAATACTTTTGGTAGAAATTAAAGAATAGCTAAATAAATGTATAGACAGATCATGTTTCTGTATGGGAAGAGATGGATGGAAGAACATCAGCAAGATGTCAGTTCCTCACAAATAGATCTGTAGATTATTACAGATTGTAGGTATTAACCATCCCAAGCATAACACCAGTAGGCTTTTTAGGTAGAAATTGGCAAACTAATTATAAAATTTATATGGAAATGCAAAGGATCTAGAACATCTGAAGTGATCTTACCCCAAAAAGAGAACAAAGTTAGATTAAGAATGAGGGATTTCAAGACTTACTATAAAGCTACAGCTATTAAGGTAATATGATACAAGATAACATAATAAGATCAACACTTATATCAGTAAAACAAAATAGCACTGAAAGAAGTGCTCACATATACCGTCATCTGATTTTCAATACAGGTGCCAAAGTTATTAACCTTATGGAGAAAGGAAACTTTCTACAGAAGGGGCCAGGGCAAAGCATTCTTAGGAACAGAAAACAACTCTTTTAAAGGAAAAAAATTGATAAATTAGACTTCAACCAAAGTTAAAACTGCTGCTTATCCAAAGAGACCATTAGGAAATCAAGCAAACCACAGATTAGGTAAAGAGATATTTGTAAAATATATATTTGACAAAAGACTGACATATATAACAAATTCTCTAATGAAAAGTAAGCACACTTTTGAAATGGGCATAAGACTTGAACAGACACTTCTATGAAAGAAGATAACACAAATGGCTAATAAGCACATATAAACACATCCAACATCATATGCCATTAGGGAAATGCAAAACACACCACAGGGAGATACCACTACATCCCCACTGGAATGATTAAAATTAAAAAGATTGATCATGTTGAATGTGGAAGAACCAGAACTCTTATACTTGCTGATATAAAATGGGGCAGCCATTTTGGAAAGGGTCTAGCGGTTTCTATCAGATCAACCACCAGCTGCTGAGTACAGATGATAACATAAATGAATCTCAGAAACATTATGCCGAGTGAAAGAAGCCAGACACAAAAGGCTACACGCTGTACCGCAACTGGTAGGACTGGCAGTGCTGAACCATTTTAGGAGAAAACCCAGAACAATGGAGCCTCTGTGGGGGTGGATATGGAGACTGAGTGGAAGGGGCGTGGGGCCTTTCTGGGGAATGGTAACATTCTATATGTGCCATCCAATACAGGACCACTGGCCAGGCCACGTGGGTATGCTGAACACCTAGAATGTGACTGGTCTGAACTGTGTTCCAGACTTCGAAGACGTAAGTAGGAAAGAATATAAAACATCTCAGTAGTAGTAGTTTACTATTGCATGTTAGATTCCAATATTTTATATATTTAAAATGATATTTAGGAAAATGTCAGCAGTTTCTTTTTACTTTCTTAATGTAACTAGTAGAAAATTCTATAATTCTAAAATTATAAGGTAACATATATAATTCTAAGTTATATGTGTGACTTGCATTACATTTCTATGGGACAGTATTATTTTATATTTTGATGAGTTAGAAAGATGTATTTGTCAAAACTCGGTGAATGCTTCCTTACTATTTCTGCATTTCATTATATGTAAATGTTACCTCAAAAGAAAATAATTTGCAAATAAGAAATATTGAACTTTAGATAATGGTATGCATACTGGAGTATTTCAGGGGAAGTGTATTGGTGTCTGTAGCTTATTGTGAAATGTATAAAAATAAGATAGATTGATGAATCAATCAATAGAAGGATAGGTATGCATCAGGCCAAATATAGTAAAATATTTATGATGGAAGGTTCATAGGTATACCAGTATTCAATATAATATTCTCTATGCTTGAAATTTTCTGTAGAATTTTGAAAAAAACAATTCTTAACATAAAAACATAAGAGCAGATTAAAGAGAATCAGGACTTTGGGCAATGCTGGGGTTCTCCTTAGATGTTTCTTTTTATCTTCGCCATAGTAAATTACACTTGCTCTGGGTGGGGGTCAGAAGGAAAGTGAACGGGGGAGTATGCTTTTGAAAAGTTTTACCTGAACTATGTCAACTGGTGAGCATATGTGTATTCTTAACAATTTGCTTATGGGGGCGCCTGGGTAGCTCAGTCTGTTAAGCATCCGACTTCGGCTCAGGTCATGATCACATGGTTCGTGGGTTCAAGCCCCGCGTCGGCCTGTGTTCTGACAGCTAGTTCAGAGCCTGGAGCCTGCTTCAGATTCTGTGTCTTCCTCTCTCTCTGACCCTCCCCTGCTCATGCTCTCTCTCTCTCTCTCTCTCTCAGAAATAAAAAAAAAATTTTTTTAATTTTTTAATTTGCTTATGAGCTTCTAGGTAACAATAATTCATTCTGAGTATTTGCTTTGCACCTCACCACATGTTCCCTCAGGCGCAGCTGCGGGCCAGTGCTGGGGCGTAACTTGTATCCTTAACTGACAGGGGCTTCTCTCCCATCAGTGACCCTCACACAATACATCTCACCCCATGCCACCCCAGGGCCCAAGCCCAATGACTTAACAACAATCTGAACATAGAAGTACCAAAATCAGTAAGAACACATCCATCACTAATAATTAAGTGAATTCACCACTCTAATAATCCATTGCCAAACAGGGTTGTGGAAGCTATTTGGTAGTGTCAAAAATTTTTCAATGATGCAACAACTTTTTATTTTATTTTTATTTACTTTGAGAGAAGAAAAAGAGTGCGCATGAGTGAGGAAAAGACAGAGAGAGGGAAATGGAGAGAATCCCAAGCAGGCTCTGCATTGTCTATGCAGAGCCCCACGTGGGGCTCAAACCCACCAACCTTGAGATTATGACCTGAGCTGAAATCAAGAGTCAGATGTGTAAGCCACCCAGATCTGAGCCACCCAGATGCCCCATCACCTCTTATTTTAAAGGAGTGGCTTCTTGCTTCAGTTTAAATAACTGAAATAGTTACAAAGTAATCCAGTTCTAACAAGCAATCCGGGGTTATTCCCTTCTCAATTATATTCTCAATTATATAATCTCTAGCCCTACAACTCTTGATTCAGCAATACAGTAGTTCAAGAAGTATTATCTAGTGATGCAGATAATAAACACAAAATATACTGAACATAAAAATTTAAGTTTAGCAAGTTAACATCACTCCATGACATTTTGCCCATAGTTATAAGCAAAAGGTTCACCAAACAACCTCAGGGTGCCTGTGTGCCATTAGCAAGCAGCCTCTATTAAAAGGAGCTTAAGAATTTACAAATTTCAAGAGTTTGCTTGATAACAACAAATAACAGTACCTGGTTCATCTTTTGGACGCCATGTAAAATCGTCATGCAGAGATTTCAAAGAGAGTCACCACAGAGCAAACAGCCTCAGGTGTTTCTCTGAGGTTGAGGTCTTCTTCCTCCATAATTCATACAGAGGGATGGGCCTGAGGAATTATTTTTTCCTTGATCTTACTGTACCCAATAGAGCCAGAACCACATATCAATACATTGCACTGCCCATTATGTGGAGGCAAAGGTTTTCTGTTTCAGGAGGAAAAGGCTACAAAACTCCTGGTTTAGAAGCATTGATCTGCATCGTAAGATCTACCTTTTACTAAAAACAATGTTCTGGAACCAGTACAGCTAACATGTTCTCTTACCAGGTTCCCAGAAGCAAGAAGCAAGAAAGTTAACCTACAGTCAGATGGCCATAGAGATAGAGAAAAGTTCACATCAACTCTTTTTTTCAAGTCCCTCCCTCCATAATGTATGATCAACCCAGTTAACATACAGATATATGAGAAATACATAAAAGATCATTAGGATTTGGCTTTTTCCATGAGACAGCAATCTTCCCTTCATCTCTTGACCAATCCATTTAGTATATAATCCAATTCATCTTAATAGAGCTCCAATTATCTTTTTCCTGGAGATGTTTCATGTTTATATCAAATAACAGCACATGATATTTAAATGCATCAAATCATGGTGCTGCGTAATTTTTATCCAGTTTATCAAAAATATCCCTGTAAACATTCCATACTTAGCACATCTCAAAGTGAATTTTTAAACCTCTATGCCAAAATCCATGCTAACCATATACTGTTTAAGATCTCAGTTAAGAGCAACAGTTTTTAGTTCCTCAAGTCAAAACTCTTGAGTCCCTTGGATCCTTTCTTGTCATGGCCCACATCAACCCAGTGGTAAACTATGGGGTGGCGGGGGTGGGGGGGATGGACCAAGTTTGAAAGCACAGCCATATCCCGGTCCTAAAAGAACACAGGTAGGCCCAAGGCCTTCTGGCTTGAACTTCTCAACATTTAGATCCTGTCATTTTACCTCTAAAAATAGCCTGTCTTTATCCCAGAGAACTTTCCGCTCTCCCGGGGTCTGTCACTAGACAGTAGCGAGGATTTGAGTTCTATTCTAGTACTGGTCAGTGAGCTGAGCTGAAGAATAGTTGAGGGTACGTTGCTGTCGTTGTCCTCTTGTGTTGGAATGGAACTCTCCAGAAGACAGAAGTTCTTCACATCATGCCTTCATGTGGGGTCAGTGGGGAGGAAGGGCCTTGAAAGCTTTTCTCGAGCCCATGGTTGAAGTCAGATGCCCTGTGGTCACACACCCAGGAGCACACTGGGGGACTTTGGGATGACTAGGAGAGAGGTGGGCGGCGAGCACTTCGTGTTCCTCCCTGCATAGGTATATGGCACTCCATTTGCCTTTTTGACCTCCCCTGGGGTTTGCAGAGGGCTCTGAGTACCCCAGTGTAGATGGCAATTTTGTTGGGTCCTCCACGATCAGGCCGGACCTGCCTTGTACTCTTTCCCATTACACCGGCATCCCTGTTTCAACTAGGGAACTTGTATCTCTCATGTCGCCATTCCAACCACCTGACCCCAACAGTCCCATTATTAAAGTGAAAGTACTTTGTCGGCTAGGCTGTTCTAAGTGCTCCTATTATATATACAGCCTACAAATAATAGTTACAGCTACCTTTTTAGAGCCTTCCCATTCCTTTCTATCCGAGTGTACCATAACTTAGCCCTTGATTTGATAGTGTTTTAAGGTGCATGTATGCCTCTGGTTCTAGCGATTTTGTTATTTTGAGTGTGTGTGTGAGCAGAGGAAGGGCAGAGAGAGAAGGAGAGAGAGAATATCAAGCAGGCTCTGTATTGTCAGGTCAGGCCTGGACGCGGGGCTCAATCTTGTGACTCATGAGATTATGACCCGAGCTGAAATCAAGAGCCGGATGCTTATCCAACTGAGTCTCCCAGATGCCCCGGTCCTAGCAATTTTTGTAGAGCATTTTCTCCATTTTCATTTCACCATCCAGTTCAAGTGCTAAGCTAGCATTTGATAAATATTTATGAAATATTCAATATTCAGTCACATATCATTCCTAAATACCATGAATGTTAGAGACAGACTGAATAGAACATCAATATTTTATCATAGAAGACCTATTTGTTGGGACTTACCCTCCTGGTCAAAAAAGTCTTTTTTAGGAGCTTTGACACACATTAAAGTACCTGGCAAATGAATGCCTTGGCAACTTCAGTGGTATTTCTCAGGGACTCAAGGGATTGACAGAAGACACTAAGAAAATTATAATCAAATATAACTTCATTGCTCTGCTCCTTTCATTTGAAAAGTGGGTGACTGCTACCTACTAGCAACCATTCTTCACCTAGGGCATATTTCCCCTCCAGGAGCTTGTGAGAAAACAGCCATCTTGTTTTATAATGTCAATAAAATGAGAATACCATCTAAAGCTAAAAGTGTTAGGAAATTGGAAGACGGGGAAAAAGGAACAAAGACTGGGTGAAAAAATACAATACACTACAGGATAAAAAGGGAAGTCTGTGGGGTACAACTGTAATTGGTCCTATTTTTCCCATAATTGATGACTTACCCAGTGTTTCATTGAGGATCTTCACACCTGGGTCCAAAAGTAACACTGGGTCTGTAATTGTCATAATTTCCTTACCTTGTCTCGGAGCTGAGATTATACCCGACTCGCTGAATGGGTAGAATAGCTTTCCCACATTTTGTCTTCAACTTTGAAATAATGTGTTACAAGTTTAAGGGAGGTTTGGAAGAGAGGGGTTGCAAAGGGGCATGAAGAAACCTTTGGGGGTGATGTGTTCATTATCTTGAATGTGGAGATGGTTGCAGGGAGGTATACATATGCTAAAAACACATCCAACTGCACACTTTAAATACATGAAGTTTATTGTATGTCAATTATACCTCAATAAAGCTATAAAAAAAAACATGAGGCCTGGACTCTGTGCTTTGGCTCTGAAACATGGCGGCAGTATACTGAATTCCCATGCCTAACAGACCCTGGGAGAGAATCGTGCTTTGCCCACTGCTATTAATGAGGAAATACCAAAAAACGCTTACCACAGGGAAAACATTAAGGTCACTAGACTGTCAAGAAGGACAATCGAGAATATCTCCTGTGAAAAATGATAATTTCCAGTGGAACGATTTCTGGGAAGAGGCAGGATCGTTGTGTGCTCCTTCCCAGTATTTCAGACAGTCCAAGATTCCTAAGGCTAACGACTTGAAAGCTGGTTTGAGACGGAAGTGCGTTACCTTCACACCGTTTCTTATGTACCTGCTACAGCTGTCGGAATTATAGGTGCCAGATTACAGTCGGCACTGGGTCACAGGGACAATGGGAAAGACTTGAGGAGGCCTGCAGAGTACTCAAACACACAACCTGTTGGGACACATGGTGGCAGGGTGGTATATATAGGGCCTCGCTTTAGCCTTCCTTGAGTTCCAGATGAATGTGTCAGCTTGGCCAGCGTTCCTCTTACGAATTCTAAATGGATCTCAATGAAACCACAATTTGACATTCTTTAAGAAGGAACTACCAAAGCCAGCCTTAAATAATTCGAAAGGGGGAGTGAAATTTGATGCACTAGACAAAAAGAACCTATCTGATCTTCCCTGCAACGACTGTAGGTGTTAGAGGAGATGAACTTTCTATTGCCTTCCATAGACACAGAGGAACTTTTGTTACGGCTACAGGACAATTCTGCAACAGGAAGTATGAACTCCTTCCAGAGTGGCTCACTCAGCGGTCAATGCAGTCCACACAGAAAATGGCTCCCAGGGCACCTGGTGGCCTCAGTCAGCTGAATGACTGACTTTAGCTCAGGTCATAATCTTACGGTTCATGAGTTCAAGCCCTGCATTGGGCTTGCTGCTGTCAGAGCCAAACCCACTTCCGATCCTCAGTTCCCCCTCCACCACCCCTCCCACCCCCAGCCCTTCCTCTGCTTTCTCTCACAAAACTAAACATTCGAGAAAACTGCTCCCGACCACCAGCACAGTGGGTTGAGAAAGCAGTTTAAACCACCCGCACAGATTTCTGTCCCCAAGAGGAGTACATTCCTTAAAAAACGTCTCCCCCACAAAAATCGGCATTGGTTACAAAAAGGTCTAAAATTAGGGGGGAAAAGGGGTTTTAGAGTGTCTTCCCATTTTGTGCTCTCTTGCATCTCGGGCTTGCATAAAGTGGCTAGACACAGCCCCTGGCCTTCAGTTTGGCAAAGGTTGAGGTTGCTCAGACCACTGCAGGGATGCCTGTCCCTTGCGCGTCTGGAAATGAATGGGGAAAGTCCGGCTCTCACCTGGATCAGAAGAGGGCCCTGCAGATGTACCCGCAAGCTGGCTGACCCTTGGGATAGCGTGCCCCATGGTGCCCTCCAAACCAGACCGATCATGGATTCCTCCCCAGAGGAGACGTGGCTGCTGCCTCCTCTGGGGGGGGAGAGGGGGGAATACTCTCTCCATCTTCCTTTAATGAGGGACACTTGCTCAAGATAAACTGATCAAAATAAATCAGTAAAAGAAGACATATCAGGACACAGAAGTGCAAAATGACATGCTAGAAGCCTCCACCTGAAGGTTCCCTGCCCCCCCATTCCCCACAACAGGACTACAAGCACCAGATGCAGAAGTTTTGTCTGAAGCGGAAGTGACGTGCCAGCGTTCACGAAGAGCAAAGATGTTCTTAAAAACCCACTGATGCACCAAACTCTCCACGCCCTATCTGGAGAGATTCCGTGAAGTCTCCCATTTACTATAGGAATTCCTTTTGGCTCGTGTCAGCTACAGCTGGCTCATCATCAATCCTGAAGCCGCCGTCACTGAGGTCTACCAAGGACAATTATCTGAAGTCTGGAAAATCCACACACAGAGAAGACTGGAAGTCCCAGGCCGACACTTGGGCCTGACCTCAGTGTAGCTGACACTTGGGCCTGACCTCATTGTAGTCACACCCGGCCCCACTAGGATTTCCACGGCGCTCTGTGGAAGGTGGAATACAGTTTGCTTACACTTCAGTTCCTCACACTTCGATGCTCCTCAAAAAGGTCTTCAGTGGACACGAAGCTGCTGAAGCCTCCGCTGTGACCGAGGTGGGGAGCGGGACACAGCGACGAAACCCACAAGACTGATGCTAAGACCAGCTTTAAAGCCAGGCCACAACATCAGAGGACTTGACGAGCCATAGAAGTCCGTGTCTGTCCAGACTGCATGTGTTTCTCTGGTATACTGATGCCTTCTTATTTGGGGGTGCATTTGTTCCCCGAAGTGAAGATTCCCCTGAAAATTGCAAGGCCCATATTATAATCTACTTCTCTAGAAACTACCAGAAGTAGGATTACTGGCATCCTCCACTGGGTAGCTCTTTGTATCTCTTTAAATTGTTTTTAATCGTACACTTTACAAATACACTTTATTTGGGAAACAGGAAAAAGGCTCATTTTGGCAAGACTTACCCGTAGAAGGAAGCCCCGAAGAATAAAATGTCAGGGATTAACAGTTTCTAGAAATAAGTCCACAGGAGTATTACCTTAGAAGAAAGATGTAACTAAATCATGGTTTCGCCACCTGCCACGATTGCTATTTGAGGCCAGCTAGTTCTTTGTCGTGGGGGCCTATCCTGGGCATAGGAGGGTGGTTAGCAGCCTCCCTAGCCTCTACCCACTCGTCCCCTTCTCCCTCAGTTGTGACAACCAAAGTATTTCCAGACGAATGTCCCCTGTGGGACAAAATTGCCCCTTGCTGAGACTCGCTGAACCACATCTATTTCATGAATGTGATTATCTGGTGTAATATTCTATTCATGTTCTACTTACTTCGAGAGAGCATAGGGCCACAGAAATTTCATTCCTTGATGTTATTTTTACCTTTTTTTTTTTTTTTATTTCTAGGAGAGAGAGAGAGAGAGGGACAGCGTGAGCAGGGGAGGGTCAGAGAGAGAGGGAGTCACAGACTGAAACAGGCTCCAGGCTCTGAGCTGGCAGTCAGCACAGAGCCCGACGCGGGGCTTGAACCCACGAACCGCGAGATCATGACCTAAGCGAAAGTCGGACGCTTAACCGACTAAGCCACCCAGGCGCCCCTCCTTTTTTTTTTTTTTTTTTAATAAGAAAAAGATTATAAACTTTGGTGGGGGGAGGGAAGACACTTAGGTCTGTTTTGAGTTCACAGCCTCTACCATTAGGCTGGGAAATGTACAAGCAGGGGTCCCAGCCACACTGGAGCTACAATGGCGGCAGGCGCGCCGCCGCTGGAGTGAGGAAAACCGGGTCTCTCTATGGCTCGTCACCCGAAGTACGAACTCACAGGCAAATTTCCCAGTTTTTAGCTCTTTGCCTTCCCTCTCGAGTTCCAGCCAGCCAGGAGCGCGGACGCCCGGTGTCTGCGCGTCTCTTTCAGGGGTCCCAGCCGCCCTGGAGCTACAATGGCGGCAGGCGCGCCCGCGCCGCTTTAAAACCCAACCTCCAGGAGCGGCACAAAGAAGCAGTTTGTGTGCTCAGCCTCCCCCAGGACCAGTTGTCGCGAGGGGACCTGGTGTGCAGGTATTTGGCAAGTACGGTCTTTCTATGCACCGAGTGGAGGTTTTTTTCCCCCCCGAGCGGAGGTTTTTCTGTTTTGGACTCTCTCCTTTTCCCCTCTCACTCCCCGTAGAGGGTAGAGGGGGATCGCCTCCCACCCTGGAGTCTCCGATGATCCCGGCCCGATTTTACCTTCCCCGGTTCACACTCACATTAGAAGGCTTTCTCAGTGGATTCTGCGTCCTTTTTCTCCCAGTCTCTCAGGTTTTGTAAGGTTTCCAATGGCTTCAGATCTTTTCTGTGTGATGTATGGGCGCGAGTGCAAGTACAGAGCTCCTTACTTCTCCGCCATCTTGCCCCCCCTCTATTATTTTTATTTTTGAGAGGCAGAGAGAGACAGAGATGCAATCAGGGGAGAGGCAGAGAGGAAGACCCAGAATCCGAAGCAGGCCCCAAGCTCTGAGCTGTAAGCATAGAGCCCAACCGGGGGCTCAAACCCAGGGACCACGAGATGATGACCTGAGCCAAAGTCAGGCGCTTAACTGACTGAGCCACCCAGGCGCCCCAGGAGGACTGCTTTGCTCTTCATATCATTTTAAGATTTGTCAGCTATAATCCAACATAGGTGTTATAATCATTTTGACTTTTAATTAAGACTTTTTTTTAATGTTTATTTTTGAAAGAGAGAAAAGCAGAGTATGAGCAGGGGAGAGGCAGAGAGAGGGAGACATAGAATCTGAAGTGGCTCCAGGCTCTGAGCTGTCAGCACAGAGCCCGACGCGGGGCTCGAACTCACGAACCGTGAGATCATGATCTGAGCTGAAGTCAGACACCTAACCGACTGAGCCACTCAGGTGCCATTCTCTAATGAGTTTTTTAAAACAAAACATAGAAGTCATTTGGATATATCTTATCCCCTGCAAGTAATGTCATAAACCCAAATTATTTTAGATAAATTAACAAGAAGTAAACACATGTGTGTAATGACAAAATGCTATAAGCATAGTAGGGATTCTTTATATTGGTCACCTGTACACTTAACTTTCAATGAATGTGTACTGGTTTTAAAATTTTTTTCCTGTTTCATTTATTCTAATGATGGTTAATATAATGCAGGTTGATTCTGTGTCTTTAATTCAGGAAACTGGGTATGTATTATGTCTGTTTTTAAATTTCATTTTTCTAGTAATCATTTTTATAGTATTTTACAAAAATATCAGTCTACTATAGACAGGAAATTTTTAAAAATTAAAACTGATCTTTCATTATAGAGGATTTGAGAAACAAATTGCTTAATATGACATCTTCCCACAACTCTCCTCTGTGCCCTTTTTAATCTAGGTCAAATTTTTATCCCTTTGTTCCTAGGCACCTCCCCTCCAACTAGCCCCCACCTCAAGGGATATTTACCTGTTGTCAGGACTCTTTTATAGGTAAAAAGGCTACTTAAGGCTCTGAGAAATTAAGCTGTAATTAACAAAAAGCCTATTGGTAGAGTTGATTATTGGAATCAGCAAATCTCACTGCTGGATTTAGAGGAAATACAGCTCAGTATCTCGCCCAAATTTGGGAGTTGGTTCTAGAAAATACTGGTTACAACAACAACAACAAAGTCCCACAGGATTTAGGTTTTATGCTGAGAGAACAGGCTCTGGGGTCAGTCTGCATACAGTCAAGCCCCGATTCTGCTCCAACCTGCTGTAAGGCCTCGGGCAAAGTACTTCACTGATAGACAGTGGCCATAGTCTCTTCATTTGTAAAGTGAGGCTAATAACAATACCCACCATGCAAAACCCCTCCACTTTCTGAGAGGGGAGTCAGTAATTGTTAGCTCTTGTCACCCTTACTGTGCAAAGCATCTTCACAGCGGCTATCAAAGTCCACCTCTGCCACAGGCTATGAGATAGCAGGGAAAACCTCCTTATCAGAATTTCAGAAATGAGGAAATAGGGCCTTGGGGAAATAAATGACCAACTCAACACCAGAAGCAGAGAGACTTCTCATTTCCAAAACCATGCTTTTTGCACCACGGGGCTCACTGTTCCTGGCCAGTGATTGCCTGATCCCAGGGATGGCATGTTGTCAGCTCAGTCCTTACCCTCAATCAAGTCTAAATCGGTCTCCTGGCAGCTTCCATCTGTTGGGTCTGGCCGCGCTCTCTGAAGCAAGAGAATAAAAATGGTATAGGACACTTCGGATCCCAAAGAGAGCTTGCCAGCTCCCAACTCCACACTAAAAGGCAGGAGCTTCCCACAGGACGGGCCACAGCCCAGGCTCCCCACCACCCTCAGCTGCCCACATCTAGAGATCTGGGGCGTCCTTTTGCTGCCCACAAACTCCCCCCAATTTCCCCAGTCTCTGAGAACCTCCCATGAAGAGATCAGGGGCCAGGTGAGCTCGGCCTGTTCCAGTGCTGCCTGCGCACACTCCTGTCCCCTCCGGATTGCTTTATCGCTGTAAGGCCACTCTGGGTAAATAGAATTATTTTTACTCCGCTCTCCAATCTACTGAAACAAGATTATGAAAGGATAACACCTGGCTTCACTAGCAATCCCGCTGACTCCTCAGCAATCATTTTCGACACCTCTTGGTGAAAAACCACTGATCTAAGCTTCTCTCCCCCTACCTCTCAGGACTCACCGTGGCCTGGCCTCTCTCTTTACTGAATAACCACGCTGAAGCAGACGTTCATTGCAGCTTGGGGTGGCCGCGGTTCCCTGCTTTCTACAGAACTGAACACAAGCTTGCTACGAATGACCCTAACCCCAGGTGTGAGACCAAACTTCACAACTCTCCCCAACCGCCTAGCCAACGGCCACCAACCACCAAGCCAACTGCCACCAACCGCTGCAGGTCGACCCCGCCCACTCCGCTCAACTGCTTTGCACGGCCGGGCCGGCCCCGCCCCCGCCGGCCCGCCTTCCCGCGCTCTGGCCCCGCCCCTCTGCTGCAGGTAGACCACGCCCACTCCCTCAGGCGCCACGCCCATGGCCAGGCAGACCCCGCCCCCGCCGGGCTCTGATTTCCCAAACCACGCCCCACCCCGCGGCAGCCCCGCCCCGGCTCTCAGCTCCCGGCTGGCGCTACCTTTCTCCGCGTTGCCAGCGTACACCTGCCTGCCGGCCTAGATGGGCCAGAGACTCGAAGCTTCCAGTGCCTGGGCACATCCTAGTCCTTGCCTCACCACGGTGGCCCCAATGACGTGTCTCTGAAGGACTCTGCCCCGTGTTTCCCCGCTCTGTGCGCTGGAAGAGAGGGAAGGAGCCGAGAGCACCGCGCATCTGCCGAACCCCGCGGGGCCGCATATTCCTTCAAGGGTCCGAGGAGGCCTACCCTGGGGACGGGCGCACGACGGGCCGTGGAGTGGTCGCTGCCGTCGCGTCCGCGCAGATCGTGTGACTCCTGAGACCCAGGACCCGGTGAGCAGGCTGGCGGTGGTACCCCGGACGCCGGCGGGGCCAGACGCCCGCCGTGGTGCCCGCCGTGGGTACCGTTCCCGCCGAGGACCACTGGGGGCCCGGCAGTGCCCAGGCCTCGGTGCAGAGACCCCGACGGGGCCGCGGCCGGGGGTGTGAGGGGCGAGCCGGGCTCCCGGGAGCGGGGTTGGGAGGGGAGGGTTTCATGGGAGGCTGGGCGTCCGTGGTGAAACCCTCACCGAAGCGCAGCTGCTTCCTTGGCCGAGTGCGGGCAGCTCACACCCTGGAGGAGCCGCCGTGCTCGCGGTAGCAATGGTGTGTGCGGGCGAGTGGCTGGGGCAAGTGGGCGAGCCATCCGCCCCGGAGGGCACAGCTGCCCGCTGCCCAGTGGCCCAGGAGTCGCAGGGCAGTGCTCATTAGATTCGCGCCATAGCCTGCGCTGGTAACTCGATGGAAGTTATTTGGGGAAAGGGAGGTGGGAATTGGAGACACCTGCCGGAAGGAACTTTCACGTTTCTCGGGACTTGTGCGTTTCCTCCCTCCTCATTTCTGAGCCTTTGCACAATCTGCCCAGCAGCCTTTTGCGCCCTCCCTCTCCCACCCCAGTGCCAGGCCTAGTACTTCCTGGTCATCCTTCAGATCTCAGCACTTACCATCGCTTTCTCAGAGAAGCTTACTCTATCCCCCCCAGAGAACCAGTTAGATCAGGTACTCCTTTCATAGGCCTGCATAGCATCCAGCTTAGTCCTGCCGGCCCCCGGGGTGGCTTATAAACAACAGAAAGTTATTTCTCACAGTTCTGGAGGCTGGAAGTCCCAAGATGAAGTGTCAGCATGGTTAGCGATGTCCCTCTTCTCGGTGGCAGACTTCACCTTGTATCCTCACATGGTTGAAGGAGGCAGGGGCCTGGCCGCCCACTACCCCCGACCCCGGGAGGGGGGCCTGTTTTATAAGAACCCTAGTCTCATTGAAGAGGGCTCCACCATCATGATTTAGTCACCTCCCAAAGGCCCCCACCTCTTAATACCATCCCTTTGGGTTACTTTAAGGGTATATGTTGGAGGGACACATTCTCTGTTTTTTTTAGTGCTCTTCAAAGTTTGTCATCGTGATGTTTTGAGATTTCTTTTTAAAACTTGATGTTTCACTTATCCTACTCCCTACACACTGGAGAGAAAACTATGAGATTGGGGGAAAATAATGTGTTTTGCTTACGATGGAGTCCCGAACATCTAACACAGTGGCTGGCATGTGGTAGTTGCTCAGTAAATATTGAATGAATGAGTAAATGTAGTCTTTAACACCTTGAAAGTATAATAATCTTGTGACTGCTATTTTTTTTCCTGTTGTTTATTATCTACATATGCTCCCTGAGAGCCATTTATGTAACACACAAAACTCTCTCAGGAGTGCCTTGATTAATGTTGCTTAAAGAAAGCATTGTCGGCTGTCATTAAGGAACTAGGTTGCTGTTTCCAAAGTTCTTAGAACAATGTTCAGATTACTCTTGCTCCCTGTTTATTTATTAGGTGTGAAACATTTCATGAAGGATTTTGACACTCTGAACCTTCCTCCACTGTAAGATGGAGAAACTTACATGTTTCTACTTGCTGCATGAAACCATTATGGTAAAATGAGATTAGATACATGAGAGCATTTTGAAAATCCTGGAACTCTGAACTCTAGAAATGTAAAGAAATATTTTGTCATTATTCTTTTTCAGTAATTGACCCAGGCCCCACTTCTCTACATTATGGTTTGTTTACAGGTCACATTACTCATAGAACGTGAAAATGCTCTCCTTTGTTTTTTCCTTCTTTTAATTAAAAAAATTTTTTAAATGTTTATTTTTCAGAGAGAGAGAGAGCGAGCGAGACAAAGTGTGAGCAGGGGACGAACAGAGGGAAAGAGAGAAAATCTGAAGCAGGCTCCAGGCTCTGAGCTGTCAGCACAGAGCCCGATGCGGGGTTCAGCCCGTGAACCACGAGATCATGACCTGAACTGAAATCGGACGCTTAACCAACTGAGCCATCCAGGTGCCCCTTTCTCTTTACTTTTAAATTTTGGTGTGTTTTTTTAAGTTTTTATTTTGAGAGAGAGAGAAAGGGAGGCAGCGCAAGTGGGGGAGAGGCAGAGAGGAAGGGCAAAGAGAGTGAATCCCAAGCCTGATCCCCACTGTCAGCACAGAGTCTCGTGTAAGGCTCGAACGTAGAACCGGGAGTTCATTACCGCAGCCAAAATCAAGAGTTGGATACTTAACCTAATGAGTCACCCAGGCACCTGGGTTTCGCCTTAAAGGTACTTGCAGATGCACTCAATCTTTTCATTGTCTGTGCAAGAGCTAAGCTCTTCCATGTTTTATTTGCATGCTATACTAGCATGCAATGTAATACACATTTCTTCTCTTTAGTTCCCCTTGGAAGGCAAAAAACAAAAACACAGGTATAAAATGTGCCATTCTTGACTAATTGAAACATAATATTTAAAAGCAATTGCAACTGCAGAATGCTGACCAATGTTCACCTGATAAAACCCATGAGAAACATTATAATCAGGCAAAAGTATTACATTTTCTTCCCATTTACATGATATATGCAGTACCTATAGATGTTTTCACAAGCCGCACATTTCCTTACTTTATAATCTTCTAAATGAATATATATACACACGCACACACGCACACACACACACACAAGAATATCATACTTAGTGTGATAATTAACAGCAAGGAAATAGGGAGATGTATACAGATATGGAAACCTCTATCGAAGTTTCACTCTGGCACCTACCAGCTGTATAAGTTAAGTACAAATTAGCTAATTTCTATAAATATCTCAATCTAAGGCTGCGAGGGCGAAGGATGGCTGGGTGGAAAGTGCTGATGTCCCAGAGAAGGGGCAGGGAGGGTGTCTGGGATCTTCGTGGCTTAAGCAAGTTATGGCTGAGGAGTTTGTTTGCACTAGCATAGAAGAGGTTAAATCGTGGTAAGAGAAAAAGTAAAAACAGGTCACTTCTGGCTAACCATTCAGCAGGTGGGGGAAACTGGAGCCAATAGGAATCAGGCTAAGGTCTGGGTAGAAATAGCTGACGCATCATATGTTTGCACGTATAGGAGGATTAGGAGGAACTTAACTGAGGACCATGGGGGAGAAGAAGGGGGGAAATGGTGGGGGAAAGGGAGAGAGGCAAACCATGAGAGACTCTTGAATGCTGAGAACAAACTGAGGACTGATGGATGTGGGGGGGCAGGGGGGAGATGGGCATGGAGGAGGGCACTTGTGGGGATGAGCACTGGGTATTATATGGAAACCAACTTGACCATAAACTATTTGTAAGAAAAAAAAAATAGCTGACGCTATTTTCCTAACAAAGACATCAGAGCTTATGGACAAGTTACAAAGGAATTTATGTGGATAGTATTACTAAATCTGTATAATTTGTGGTTGAAGAAACTATGGTACTTACAGTGGCTACAGTATGGGAGTGATCATTGGGGGAGGCTTGCAGAAGTGACCTTGGCTCTCATCATCTCCCTTGTCCTTGTACTGATAATGCTTCTGCCATATATTTGCCTTGAGCATCTGTTTCTTTTGAGCATTCACTTATGATTTTATCATAGTTTTCTTCTCCCAGAAACTCTTTGGCCTTTAAATATCCAGAACTTTCTTTTACTTCTAAAGCCTTCTTTATCTTAATAAGACTTTTCTCCTTTCAGCATGGACTGAGAAGTGATATTATCCTTGAGAGAACTGAAATAAGAATTGATAAAGTGTGGAGATGGAATCAGAGGTTCACAGTTTAGATTGCTGTTTTGTTATTTAGGGATATAACTTAAGAGTAGCCATATGGAGGAGATGCGCATCCATGCCCTCTTCAGGCCCGCGATCTCCCCAGCTCTCCACATGCTCACTAGTCCAGAAACCCTCTGATTAAAAAGTTAATCTCATCCACAAACACCTTCATAGAAACACCCAGAGTAATGATTGGCCAAATATCTGGGCACACTGTGGCCCAGTCAAATCGATCTATAAAATTAACCATCAAAGGTCTTGAATGTTGTCAAATACCTTTGCATCCTCAGAGATGGCTGTTATTTTTTCCTTTCATTCTGTTAATGGGGTGTGATGTAGTATATGATTTTCATATGTTGATCCATCACAATCCAGGAATAAAGGCTACTTTACACTAGTCATGTTGTGTAAAGCTTTAAAATGTTGTTGAATCCAGTTTGTTAGTATTTTGTTGAGGGTTATTGTACCAATATTGGTAAGGGTTATCGCTCTGTAGTTTTCTTGCAACATCTGTCTGGCTTTCATATTAGGGTAATGCTGGCCTCTTGGAATGAGTTAAGAAGTGTTACCTCCTCTTGAGTTTTTTAACTGTGTGGTTGGCCAAAGGAATGGTAGAAACACGAAAAACAACTGTGTGAGAACTAATGGTTCCTCAGAATGTTGCAATCAGATATATTGTATCTACTTTTAATTAAGAGTCACTGCCTAAGATTGGGAAAATGACAACATTCAAAGATAAACAGGAATGCAATTGATAGGGAGCTCTTTGCAGTGTGAGAGATACCCTAAAGTAAACCATGATTAACTGTCAGTTGTATATGATGTAGTAATTCAGAAGTAGAAGAGAAAAATAGAAGTGGGCTAGGAGGAATTCACAAAAGAGGAATTTAGAGTTTCATATGCAGAGAGATAGCAGGCCTAAATTAATGATGGAAAAGTAGAATAGGCGAGAATCATGAAGTGGGAATGAGCCAAGGTATATTCATGGACAGCAGAGAACCCATTTGATCTGGGACAGACGGTTCAGGAGGTAAGGGGTTTGAGATTGTTCTCTACAGGCTGTAGAGAGCTGCAGCTCTAGGGGAGTGGAACTTACAGAGCGGCCCGAGAGGCTAGAGGAGGCTAAGTGATATATGGTCAGGGAGTATCTTACTAGTGCAAGGTGGCTGCACAGAGCAGAGTCCTTGAGCTGAAAGAGACTGACACCAAAGTCATAGGACAGGTGAACTCAGGAGGGCATGATTTGGTCTGTTTCTTAATCACTGCCCTGGTGCCAGTGCCTTTTGTATAGTCGGTGCTCGATGATGAATGAATGAATGAATGAATGAATGAATGAATGAATGGAAAGAAAGAAAGAAAGAAAGAAAGGAGAAGGAAGGAAAGAAAAAAGACATAAACTGGCAAATGGGTATAAAGATGAAAATGCAAGGAATGTTTTGAAGGAAGGAACAATAGAACTGAGTGACTGGTTGGAGACGAGTATCAAGATCATCATCTTAACATTTCGGGGCACCTGGGTGGCTCAGTCGGTTAAGTGTCCAGCTTTGGCTCAGGTCGTGATCTCATGCTTTGTGGATTTGAGCCCTGCATCCGGCTCTGTGCTGATACCTTGGAGCCTGGAGTCTGTTACAGATTCTGTCTCCCTCTCTCTCTGGCCCTCCCCCGCTCACGCCTCTGTCTCTCTCTCTCTCTCTTAAAAATAAACATTAAAAAAATGTTTTTTAGTACAAAGATTATCTTCACATTTCTAACAGTGGGAGGAGACTTTATAAACTACTGAGAGAATGATGAGCACCAGTAAAAATCCAGAAGTGAAACCAATAAGGAGGGCTAGATGGGGGGAGATAATAGGCCCATTTGGACAAGGTGACTTTGAGATACTGGGTGACTTATGCAGGTAGAAATGTCTCGTAGACGATAGGAACTGGATTTGGAAGAAGTGAGGACTGTGAATATTATTTTTTGAACCTTTCAGAATACTTTGAACCTAGGTTATATTTTAAACCTTAGGCATAGATCAGATTTAACCTAAAAGCAAGAAGGCAGAAAACCAAAGTCAGTGTTGGAAATTTGAGGAGCATCCATATTTAGGTGATTGGAAGTGAAATATATTGAAATTTATGTGTGAAAAACACACTGAATGACTACAGAGTGCTAAGTTACAGCGAAAATAGAATTTTAGTATACATGATTAAAAACATAATACTAAGAATGGTGGTGATTGATGATCTGAAGTGACTGAAATGATTTCCCAATGATTGAAGGTCAGACTTGTAAGAGAATGAAAAATAACTAAAATCAAGAACCATATTTTATTTTCCTGTGGAGAAGTGCCCACATAGCAATATATATACACTCTTTTACCCAGCCTTCCCAAGCCCACTCCTTCCAAAATTCTCAGCATTCATCCCCTGACATAGGCTCCTGCGTTCTGCGTGTGTCAATTAGGTCCACGAGGAATTCTGCTTCTTTAAAGAATTTCCTTCCAGAGTGTTTTGAGTCAGATCACACAAGCCTTTTTATCTGTTCTTACCTGCTCCTTGTATAGGTTTCAAATGACTGGCCTGAGGCTTAGCCATGTACTCAAAAATTCATTTCTCATTGGTTCATAGGTGGGAAATTAATTGGAGAAATCTGAAACACATGGAAATTTGTAGATAATAAACACAATTTCCAATTACCAAGCTGGCACCAATCACAAAGTATTTCGCTTAATAAAGAACCGTGAAGCCCCCAGTTCCCTGGCCAGTCCTGTCATGTGAAAACATTCCCCGGCACAATGTGCACACTCTGCTGGGCCCATGCTGCCTGCATGCTTTGAGGTATCAAGTTCAGATGGCCGCATAGAATTTGAATCCGGCCTGTTGTTAATTAATAGCTATGGGACTAAAGGGAGAGAAGGGGGGGGGGAGGGGGTCACATTTTTTTAATTATACTTTAAATTTATTTTGAAGTATAATTAACCTACAGTATTATAGTAGTTTCAGGTGTACAATAAAATGATTCAACAATTCCTTATATTAATCAGTGCTCATCAAGATAAGTGTACTCTTAAAAGTAGATTTATTTCACCCATCCTCCCTCCCTGCCTCTCCTCTGGTAGTCACCAGTTTGTTCCCTGTATTTAAGAGTCTGTTTCTTGGGTTGTCTCTCTTTTCTTCATTTGCTTGCTTTCTTCAATTGCACATATGAGTAAAATCACATAATATTTGTCTTATTTTATCTGACTTACTTCACTTGGTATAATACCCTCTAGGTCTGTCCATGTTTTCACAAATGACAAGAGCTCATTCTTTTTTTATGGCTGAGTAATACTCCATTACACACACACACACACCAGGGATTGTATTAAATCCGCAGGTTACTTTGGGTAGTAGGGGCATTTTAACAGTATTTGTCCTTTTAATCCATAAGCATGGAATAGATTTCCATTTGTATTGTGTCGTCTTCAATTTCATCAATGTTTTGTACTTTTTAGAATGTAGGTCTTTCACCTCCTTGGTTAGTTTATTCCAAGGTATTTTCTTCTTTTTGGTACAGTTGTAAATGGATTGTTTCCTTAATTTCTTTTTCTGTTACTTATTAGTGTAAAGAAGTGCAACAGATTTCTGTGTATCAGTTTTGTATCCTGTAATTTTACAAAATTTATCAATTCTAGTAGTTTTTTGGTGGTCTTTAGGGTTTTCTAGATATAGTATCATGACATCTGCAAATAGTGATAGTTTAATTTCTTCCTTATGAGTTTGGATATCTTTTATTATTTTTTCTTGTCTAATTGCTATGGCTAGGCCCTCAGTAATCATTGAATGAAACTGGTGAGAGTGTACATCCTTTTCTGGTTTCTGATCTTAGGAGAAAAGCTCTCAGTTTTTTAACCACTGCTTATGATGTTAGCTGTGGATTTTTTGTATACAGCCATACATGTTGACAAATGCTTCTTCTAAACCCACTTTGTCAGGGTGCCTGGGTGGCTTCCTCGGTTGTGCGTCTGACCTCAGCTTGGGTCAGGATCTCACAGTTCATGAGTTTGAGCCCCACCTCAGGCTCTCTGCTGTAAGCACACAGCCTGCTTCAGATCCTCTGTCCTCTCCTCTCTCTTCCCCTTCCCTACTGTTTTTTTTTCTCTTTCTCTCTCAAAGTAAATAAACTTTAAAAAATAAAGCTTTTCCATCATTAATTCAGTTTGTTTATTTTTAGAGAGAGAGAAAGTGTGTGCATGCCAGTGGGGGAGGAGCAGAGAAAAAGGGAGAAAGAGAATGTTAAGGAGGCTCTCTGCTGACAGCCCAGAGCATGACGTGGGGCTTGACCTATGAACCGGGAGACCGTGACCTAAGCTGAAATCAAGAGTCATAGAGTTAAATGACTGAGCTACCCAGACACTCCCCCCGCCAGAGACTTTTTATCATAAAGATACGTTATATTTTGTCAAATGTTTTTCTGCATCTATTAAGATGATCGTGTGATTTTTATCCTTTCTCTTGTTGATGTGATTGATTTGCAAATATTGATTGCGGTGAATGATTTTTTTTTTTTTTTTTACAAATAGTTTATTGTCAAATTAGTTTCCACATAACACCCAGTGCTCATCCCCACAAGTGCCCTCCTCCATGCCCACCCCTCCTCCCCCCACATCCACCAGTCCTCAGTTTTTGTCAGCATTCAAGAGTCTCTCATGGTTTGCCTCTCTCCCTTTCCCCCACCATTTCTGCCCTTCTTCTCCCCCTTGGTCCTCTGTTAAGCTCCTCCTAATCCTCCTATACGTGCACACATATGATATTTGTCTTTCTCTGCCTGACTTATTTCGCTCAGCATCACACCCTCAAGGTCCATCCATGTGGCTACACATGGCCAGATTTCATTGTTTCTCATTGCCATGTAGTATTCCATGGTATAGATAAACCACATCTTCTTGATCCATTCATCTGTTGATGGACACTTAGGCTCTTTCCATGTTTTAGCTATTGTGGAGAGTGCTGCTATGAACATTGGGGTACATGTGCTCCTATGCATCAGCATTTCTGTATCCCTTGGGTAAATTCCTAGCAGTGCTATTGCTGGGTCATAGGGGAGTTCTATTGTTAGTTTCCTTGAGGAACCTCCACACTGTTTTCCAGAGGGGCTGTACCAGTTTACATTCCCACCAACAGTGTAGGAGGGTGCCCGTTTCTCCACATCCTCGCCAGCATCTAGAGTTCTCTGATTTGCTCATTTTAGCCACTCTGACT
The DNA here is from genome assembly GCA_017311185.1 of Proteles cristata cristata. NCBI lineage: Eukaryota > Metazoa > Chordata > Mammalia > Carnivora > Hyaenidae > Proteles > Proteles cristata. Next base: position 1,376,713 of record JAESUZ010004989.1, on the reverse strand, counting down.
GGCGTGAGGTGGTATCTCAGTGTGGTTTTGATTTGTATTTCCCTGATGAGGAGCGATGCTGAGCATCGTTTCATGTGTCTGTTGGCCATCTGGATGTCCTCTTTGGAGAAGTGTCTGTTCATATCTTCTGCCCATTTCTTCACTGGGTTGTTTGTTTTTCGGGCGTGTAGTTTGGTGAGTTCCTTGTAGATTCTGGATATCAACCCTTTATCTGATATGTCATTTGCAACTATCTTTTCCCATTCCGTTGGTTGCCTATTAATTTTCTGGGTTGTTTCCTTGGCTGTGCAGAAGCTTTTAATCTTGATGAGGTCCCAACAGTTTATTTTTGCTCTTGATTCCCTTGCTTTTGGGGATGTGTCAAGTAAGAAGTTGCTGCGGTGGAGGTCAAGGAGGTTGTTTCCTGCTTTCTCCTCTAGGGTTTTGATGGTTTCCTGTCTCACGTTCAGGTCCTTTATCCATTTTGAGTTTATTTTTGTGCATGGTGTGAGAAAATGATCTAGTTTCATTCTTCTGCATGTTGCTGTCCAGTTCTCCCAACACCATCTGTTAAAAAGGCTGTCTTTTTTCCATTGGATATTCTTTCCTGCTTTGTCAAAGATTAGTTGGCTGTATACTTTTGGGTCCACTTCTGAGTTCTCAATTCTGTTCCATTGGTCTATGTGTCTGTTTTTGTGCCAATACCATACTGTCTTGATGATGACAGCTTTGTAGTAGAGGCTAAAGTCTGGGATGGTGATCCCTCCCGTTTTGGTTTTATTTTTCAGGATTACTTTGGCTATTCGGGGTCTTTTGTGGTTCCATACAAATTTTTGGATAGTTTGTTCTAGTTTTGAGAAGTATGCTGGTGCAATTTTGATTGGAATTGCATTGAATGTGTAGAGTGCCTTAGGTAGTAATGACATCTTAACTATATTTATTCTTCCTATCCATGAGCATGGGACGTTTTTCCATTCTTTGTGTCTTCTTCAATTTCCTTCATAAGTTTTCTATAGTTTTCATCATACAGATCTCTTGTATCCTTGGTTAGGTTTATTCCGAGGTATTTTATGGCTTTTTGTGCGATTGTGAATGGGATCAGTTTCTTGATTTCTCTTTCTGTTGCTTCATTGTTGGTGTATAAAAATGCAACCGATTTCTGTACGTTGATTTTGTACCCTGCAACTTGGCTGAATTCTTGGATCAGTTCTAGTAGGCTTCTGGTGGAGTCTGTCGGGTTTTCTATGTAGAGTATCATGTCATCTGCGAAGAGTGAAAGTTTGACTTCCTCTTTGCCAATTCTGATGCCTTTGATTTCCTTTTGGTGTCTGATGGCTGATGCTAGGACTTCCAGCACTATGTTAAACAACAGTGGTGAGAGTGGACATCCCTGTCGTGTTCCTGATCTCAGGGGGAAAGCTCTGAGTTTTTCCCCGTTGAGGATGATGTTAGCTGAAGGCTTCTCATAGATGGCTTTGATGATGTTTAAGTAGGTTCCTTCTATCCCAACTTTCTCGAGAGTCTTTATTAAGAAGGGATGCTGTATTTTGTCAAATGCTTTTTCTGCATCTATTGACAGGATCATATGGTTTTTATCTTTTCTTTTATTGATATGATGTATCACATTGATTGATTTGCGAATGTTGAACCAGCCCTGTAACCCAGGAATGAATCCCACTTGATCTTGGTGGATGATTCTTTTGATATGCTGCTGGATTCGATTTGCAAGGATCTTGTTGAGAATTTTTGCGTCCGTAGGTGAATGATTTTTTAAATGCATTGTTGAATTTGGTTAGCTAATATTTTGTTGGGGATTTTTGCATATATCTAAATTCATCAGAGATATTGGCCTGTAGTTTCATTTTTTGTAGTATTTTTGTATAGTTAGGGTATCATACACGCTGACCTTGTAGAATGAATTCGGAAGCTTTCCTTCCTCCCATTTTGTGGAATCGTTTGAAGACAATAAGTAATGACTCTTACTTAAATGTTTGGTAGAATTTACCTGTGAATCCATCTCGTTTTGGACTTTGGTTTTTTGGGAGGTTTTTTTTTTTATTACTGATTCAATTTCATTGCTAGTAATTGATCTTTTCAAATTTTCTATTCCTTGTTCAGTTCTGGAAGATTATATATTTCTAGAAATTCATTTGTTTGTTACATGTTGTCCTTTGCTATTTCTGTGTTGTCAGTTATTTCTACTCCTTAATTCCAGATTTTGAGTCCATTTTTTCCCCTTTTTTGATGAGCTAGCTGAAGGTTGATCAATTTTGCCAATCTTTTCAGAGAACCAGTTCCTCATTTCAGTGGTCTTTTTCATTGTTTTTGTACTCTTGCTGATTTCTAATATTTATTATTTCCTTCCTTCTACTGGCTTTGGGTTTCATTTGTTTTTCTTTTTCTAGCTCCTTTGGGTGTAAGGTTAGGTTTTTACTTGAGGTTTTTCTTGCTTCTTGAATTAGACCTATATTGCTATAATCTTCCTTCTTACAACAGATTTTGCTGCATTTCATAGATTTGGGGCCATTATGTTTTATTTTCATTTGTCTCCATGAATGTTTTAATTTCCTCTTTGATTTCTTTCTTGACCCATTTGCTGTTGAGTAGCATCTTGTTTAGCCTCCATGTGTTTATGGATTTTGCAATTTTTTTTCTTGTGACTGATTTCTAGTTTCCTACTATTGTGGTAGGAAAAGATGCATGATATGATTTCAGTCTTTTTCAATGTATTGAGTCTTATTTTGTGGCTTACTACATGGTCCATTCCGGAAAATGTTCCATGTGCACTAGGAAAGAATGTATTTTGTTGGTTTTGGATGGAATATTGTGAATACATCTGTAAGGTCTATCTGGTTTCATCTGTTATTCAAATCTACTGTTTCCTTGTTGGCTTTTTGTCTGGACGATCTATCCATTGAGGTAGGTAGGCAGTTAAATTGCCTACTGTTACTATATTACTGTCAACTTCTTCTTTATGTCTATTAATAGTTGCTTTATATAATTAGGCGCTTTCATGTTAGATACATAGATATTTACAATTGTTCTATCCTCCTGTAGTATTGTTCCTTTTATGATTATATAGTGTCCTTGTTCTCTCTTACTACAGTCTTTGAAAGTCTATTTTGTCTGATATGTATTACTACCCCGACTTTCTTTTCACTTCCATTTGCAGGGTAAGTGTTATTCTGTCACCTCACTTTCAATCTACCTTTGTCTGTAGGTCTGAAGTGAGTCTCTTGTAGGCAGCATATAGACGGGTGTTGTTTTTTAAAAATTTTTTTAAATTAAAAGAAAGTTTATTTTTGAGAGGGGGGAGGGGTAGATAGAGAGGGAAACAGAGGATCCCCAATGGGCACTGGACTTAGGGCAAAGAGCCCCATGTGGGGCTCGAACTCATGAACTGTGAGATCATGCCCTGAGCTGAAGTCAGATGCTCAACCAAGTCACCCAGGTGCCCTGGATCTTGCTTGTTTATCCATTCAGTTACCCTGTGTCTTGATGGAACATTTAGTCCATTTACATTTAAAGTAATTATTAATAAGTATGCACTTATTGCCATTTTTTAAGTTGTTTTATAACTGTTTCTGTAGTTGTTCTCTGTTCCTTTCTTCTTCTCTTGCTCTCTTCCCTTGGGCTTTGATGGCTTTCTGTGGTGTTATGCTTGGATTTTTTCTCTTTTACTTTTGTGTGTCTAATACAGTTTTTTGAATTCTGGTTACCACAAGATTTATATATAACATCTTATGTGTAAGGCACTCTATATTAAGTTGATAATTGCTTATGCTTGAACCCATTCTAAAAGCACTAAATTTTTACTCCCTCCCTGTTTTATGTATATAATATACTTTATATGTTTTTAATTTGTAAATCTCTTGACTGATTTTTGTAGATATAATTGATTTCACTGATATTGTACTTTAACCTCCATACCGGTTTTATAAATGATTAATTACTAGTTTTATTATATATCTTTATTTACCTGTGAATTATTTTTCCTTTCATAATTTTATTATCTCTTGATAATGGCTTTTTCTTTCCACTCCCAGAATTCCCTTGGACTTTTTGTGTACAGCTGATTTAGTGATGATGAACTCCTTTAGCTTTTGTTTGCCTGGGAAACTATCTCCCCTTCTATTCTGAATGATAGACTTGCTGGGTAGAATATTCTTGGTTGCACTTTTTTTTTTCTTTCTTTCGGCCCTTTGACTATATCATGTCCCTCCTTTCTGGCTTGCAAAGTTGCTCCTGAAAAGAATCATCTTATGAGGCTTATGAGATTTCCTTTGTATGTAACTATTTTCCCTTGTTGCTTTTAAAATTTCTCTTTATCATAACTTTTTGCCATTTTAATTATGTGCCTCGGTGTGGTCCCCCGTGGGTTTATTTTATTGGGGGATTTCTGTGAACTCCGAATCTAGATGTCTGATTCATTCTCTAGATTAGGAATTTTTTAGCAATTTTCCTGAAATAAATTTTCTGCCTTCTCTCTCCTTCTCCTTATGAGACTCCTATAGTGTGAATGTTACTACTCTTGATGATGTCTCTGAGTTCCCTTAGCCTGCTCTCCTTTTTTCTTTTTGCTGTTCAGTTTGATTGCTTCCCATTACTTTGTCTTCCAGATCTTTGATCCATTCTTCTGCCTTTTCTAATCTGCTATTTATTCCCTCTAGTGTATTTTTTCTTTCATTTATTGAGTTCTTCATCTCTGACTGTTTCTTTTGTATATTTTCTATCTCTTTGTTGAAGATCTCATTGAGATCATCCACTCAAATCAGTGAATATCTTTATGACCACTACTTTGACTTTTTTAATAAGATTTTATTGCCTTTAACTCTTTTGCTGTTCTTTTGTCCTCTTCTTTTATTTGCGATAGATTCTTATGTCTCCATTTGCTAACTCTCTGTGTTTGTTTCTGTGTATTAGGGAAATCAGGTAGGCCTCCTGATCTTGAAAGTAGTGGCCTTGTAAAGAAGGCCTGTGGTGCCCTGCAGTGCGATGCCTGTTGGTCGCCTGAACCACGTGCTTTAGGGGTGTTCCCTCCATGGCCTGTGCCCTATTGTTTTGGTTGATCCGTATTTGCCTCCGGTATAGTCGGTTGCAGTGGCCCACTTTGCCTGAGCAGGGTTTGGTCCCTGTGTGGTTAATGGGTCAGCGTGGGCTGCCTTGGGCTCGTAGTCAGGCAGTCAGTGGTCAGACCAGATGCCTTCCCTCACCTGTTGGCTGGGGCTGCGGTTGCATCGACCTGCAGGGAGCTCTCCCTGCGTTGTCCCCTGAGAGGCCATCGTCGGTGCGTGGGATGGCAGTCAGACTAGATTCCTACTTGTCAGTTTGGGACTGCTGAGTAGGGCGCTCTTCTGTGCTGGAGCTACAAGGCTCTGTTGCCGGGACTGTGGGCGCACTGGTGTGTGTGGTTATTCCCCCCCCTTCTCAGGGCAGGAGCTGCTCTGGACTCGCACCGGCCCGGCTGGGGTTGCTTGCAGGGTGTGTCAGGGCAGGAGTAGCTTTGGAGGAGTGGCTGCCAACTGAGGTGAGTTGGATGGGATGCGTTTGCAGGTGAATGAAGGGGCAGGGCCCCGGGAAGATAGGTGGACAGGGTTTGTGCTAACTCCCGCAAGTGCCCTGCTATCTAGGCTGGGAGAGAGATGGGTGCCCACCAGCCCTTTTGTTCTTGGAGTAGTTTCCTAAAGATCCCTGCCCCTCCAGTGCACCTTCGGGTATTAGTAAATGACTCTCCTTGTCGCATACCCCGGGTGCTTTTTAGACTGTGGCTTCTATGCTGTATCTCAGTGGGGTTATCTGTTAAGTTCCCCCTGTAAGGATGGGACTCAGTTTCTTATAACCCTCCAGCTCTCCCAGAGCTAAGCCCACTGATTTTTAAAGTAAGATTGTGAAAACTCTCAAAGTTAAGCCCCACTGATTTTCAAAGCCAAACATTATGCGGACTCATCTTCCCAGTGTCTGTTCCCTGTGCTGGGGGTACCTGGTATGGGGTCCGATCCTCTCGCTTCTTCGTACTTGTGATGTCCCTCCCGTTTGTGATTAGTCCTACCTGGGGTTTAATTCCCAGCTGTGTCTCTGCCCCTCCTACCTTTTGCAGTGTGATCGCCTCTCTGATTAGCTCTAGAAAGTTGTTCTGCCAGTTTTGGGCTCATTTTCAGAGTTAGCTGTGCTTTTCATCTTGGTGTGTCCGTGGGACTCAGTGAGCTCAGGATCCTCCAACTCCTCCATCTTCCCAGAACCTCTGAGAACTTATTTTTAACCTGTAAAACCTCTAGAAGAAAGCCTATGGCCATGGGGAAAAGATGAAGTCATTGCTCTTCCCCCAATATAAAGGTGGCTCTGTGCTGGTTGGAGAATCTTTGGAAAGAGCAAGGCAAGGAGCCTAGGGGCAGTCGTCTGGCTCCTGGGCTTCTCGAGTCACTTGAAGGGTCAGCCGCATCACTGGGCTTCAGGGTGCTTTTCATATTCCATCCACATCAGCAGCACCCACATCCACAACCAGTAATTAAGAAATTCATTTCTTATTTTTTCCAGCTTTATAGAGAGCTATTAAGTAAAATTAAACCCCAGATGGTTAAAATGATGAGTTTATGTACAATATATACACACACGTATGAAGCCATCACTGCAAACAAGATAGTCCGTAGTTCTGTCCCCCCAAAGTTTCCTCATGCCCACGTAGAGTCTATTCACCTTGACCCCAGATATTTTCTAGAATTTTATATAGATGATATCATACAGTATGTGTTTTGAGGAAGGCTTTTCCATTCAGCTTATTTCTGAGATTCGGCCATGTTGATATGTCAGTAGTTTATTCCTTGTTATTTTGGTGTAGTCCATGATATGAATATACCATAGTTTATTCTACTGATGGACATCTAGAATGTTTCCAGTTTGGGGCTACTGCACATAAAGCTCCTAAAAACACTTATCTAAACAAGTCTTTGTTTATCTATTTGTTAAATAGCAAGAATAGAATAGCTGGTATGCTTTTTCTCCACATCCTTGCCAACACTTGTTATTTCTTGCGTTTTTTACGGTAGCTGTTCTAACAGGTGTAAAGTGATATCTCAGCATGTTTTTGATTTGGTTGCCCTGATCACTAGCAGCGTTGAGCATCTTTCCATGTGTCTGTTGTCCATCTGTATGCCTTCTTTGGAAAAATGCCTGTTCAGGTCGTCTGCCTATTTCAACCAGAAATAGGGTGTTTTGGTGTTGACTTGTATAAGTTCTTTATTTTGGATACTAACCCCTTTGTTGGATATATCATTTGGCCAATATCTTCTCCCATTCAGTAGGTTGTCTTTTTGTTTTGTTGATGGCTTCCTTCCCTGTGCAAAAGCTTTTTATTTTGATGTAGTCCCAATAGTTTAATTTTGCTTGTGTTTCACTTGCCTGTTGCGATGGCTGATGTCAAAGGACTTACTGCTTATGTTCCCATCTAGGACTTTTAAGGTTTCAGGTCTCACATTTAGGTCTTTAATCCATTTCAAGCTTATTTTTGTGTATGGTGCAAGAAAGTCGTCCAGTTTCATTCTTTTGCATATTACTCCTCTCTTCCTACTTGTAAAATTCTTTTTATCTTTAACCTTTGACATTTTGTTTATTATGAGTTATGGTGTGGACCTCCTTGTGTTCATTTTGTTTGGCACTCTGTGCTTTCTGACCCTCGATGTCTATTTCCTTTGTGAGGTTAGGGTACTTTTCAGCTCTTATTTCTTCAAGTAAATTTTCTGCTCCTTTCTGTCTCTTCTTCTTCTTCTAAGACCTCTATAATGTAAATGTTTGCTTGATATTGTTCAAGAGATCTTTTAACCTATCCTTATTTTTTTAAAGCAACTTTCTCATTATTCAGCTGGGGTGCTTTCCATTACACTGTCTTTCTGATCGCAGGATCTATTCTGCATCTGCTAATCTACTATTGATTCCCTGTGGTATTTGTTCTTTCAGTTATTAATTTCAATTATGATTGGTTCTTTTTCATATTTCCCATCTCTTTGTTGGAGTTCTCACTGAGTTCTACTCTTCTCTCCAGTCCGGTGAGAATCTTTCAGATTATTTACTTATTTATTTTGAGCTTGAAAGAGAGAGATAGAGAGGATGCAAGTCAGTGAGAGAGAGACACAGAGACAGAAGGGGAAAAGAGAAATGGGACTCCCCTGAAATAGGGCTTCTTTTTTTTACCTGAAGCAGGATTCATGTTCACCTGAAGTGGGGCTCAGGCTCATCTGAAGTGGGACTTAAGGTCACCCAATATGAGGCTTGAACTCACAGTCCATAAGATCATGAGCCGAGCCGAAGTCAGATGCTTAGCAACTAAAGTTTTGTCTTGTTTCCTCTGTCTCCCCGTTTTGTTTGACTTTCTGTGCTTGTTTCTGTGAATTAGGCAGAAAAACTACTTCTCCTAAGTGTGAGAGAGTCATCTTGTGTACGGTTGTCCCCTCCGTAGGTTGTGTGTGCCTGGAGACCTGGGCTGTCTGGCTGGAGCTGAAGTGGGCCCAGTCCGCAGTGTCCAAAAGGACAGCTGAAGCTGTTGTGCAAGCCAATGGGTGCTGGATATCTGTGTGCAGAGGGTACCTGGCGGGACAGGTATTGTTGAAGTGGGTGCAGGCGGCGGACTCTTGGGGTTCACAGGAAGAGGGAGCCCCGGCGGGACAGCTGCGGCTGAAGTGGGTTCAAGGCAAGGGGTTGCACACAGGTGTACCCGAGGAAGGCACCCCGGCGGGACGGCTCAAGCTGGAGTCCTCGGGCTTGGTGTGGTGCCTGGGCTCCCTGTGAGGAAGGTGTTTGGGCAGGATGGCCGAGTCTGAAAGCGGGTACAATTTGAGCTGTCCTGAGGCTCTAGACACAGAGGCATCTTGGCAGGATAGTTGAAGCCGAAGTCCGAGTAAGTGGGATGTTCTGGAGCCCTCTACACTGAGGGTGGCCTGGCATGGCGGCGGGAGCTTGACGCGGGTTGGCAGCTGGGAAGTTCTAGGGCTCTCCATGCGGTGGGCGCCCTGGTGCGATAGCTACCGCTGACGTGGGTGCAGGCTTGAGGGGTCCCAGGGCTGTAAGCCCAGAGGACATCCGGGCGGGACAGCGGCTGAAGCGGGTGCGAGTAGGAGGTCCTGGGGCTCCGTGTGCAGAGGCCGCCGGGGCAGGATGGCAGACCTGCGGTGCATGTGTGAGATGGGCCCTCCCGCCCCCCCGCCCCCCATGCAGAGGGTGCTGTGGCGGGCCAGCTGGAGCCGAGGCTGGGCGTGGGCCCGGGCACCCCGGGGGGTTGCGCACCCGGCTGCCCGGGGGAGAGCTGTAGCGGGCGTGGGTGTGAGCGCCTGTTGACCCCGGGCTCTGTGTGGAGTGGGCGCCCAGGCAGGACAGCCAAAGCCGAGGTGGGCACAGGCCGGAGGTCCTCGAGGCATTCCACACACAGGGGCACCCTGGGGGGGTGGCCGGAGCCAAAGCACCCGTCAGCCGCGAGGCCCCAGAGCGCCCTGTGGAAGCCAGTGTGGTAGGAGCGGGAGGGGTTCTGCGGTGCTTTGCACCCTGTCGCGTCGGTACTACCGCGGGAGCTCGGTGAGTGCCGCCCCAGGGGGTGCGGCGTGTGCACCGGCTGCCTGGAGGGGCGGCTGCGACTGGTACAGGGTGGGGACCTCGTGCTCGCCCAGCAGGTCTGCGGAGGCCTCCAGACCCTGCTGCAGTCCATCCTGGGGGTGGGGGTGGGGAGTTGAACCATATCGCTCACCAGCTTCTGCAGCTTAGAGTTCCAGCAGCTTCCCAGACATCTGGCAGCGCTCTAGGGCTGGGAGTTCTATATACTAGTTGCTCTTGGAAACTGTGGCTTTCGGTTTTTTTTCTGTGCCCCAGGGCAGATCTGCTCCGGGTCCATCAGTGCTACTCTTCCCCACTGCAGTTAACACCCTTGTTGGCAGTAGGGGTTCCCTTTGTTACCTCCTCTCTGTCTCCCTGGCCCTTCTCTATCCTCTATTGTGCAGAAGCTGTTAAGTGAGCCTTCAGTTCTTCTTCAGGAGGAAAAAATACTACCTAAATAGGTGTAGCTTGGTGTGTCTGTGGAGGAAGTGAGTTCAGGTTTTTGGATTTTTCCTTCTTCTTCTTTTTTAATGTGTTCTTTATTTCTGAGAGAGAGAGAGACAACGTGAGCAGGGGAAGGTCAGAGAGAGAGGGAGACACAGAATCTGAAACAGGCTCCAGGCTCCGAGCTGTCAGCACAGAGCCCAATGTGGGGCTCAAACCCACAAACTGTGAGATCATGATCTGAGCCAAAGTCGGAGGCTCAACCAACTGAGCCACCCAGGCGCCCGGAGTTCAGGTTTTTCCTACATCGCTATCTCAGACTGGAGCTCACATGTCATTTTGGTTTTAATTTGCATACCCCTCATGACTAGTGATGTTGAACATCTTTTCTTCTGCACATTGGCCATTCATATTTCTTCTCTGGTGAAATATCTGTTCAAATATTTTGTTTGGTTTTAATAAGGTTGTTTATATTATTATCACATTATAAGAGTCTTTTTAATATGTTCTGGATGTAAGAGCAAGACTGGTCCTGATTAATTCTTTCTGTTTTCTTTCATCTGAGAATGTCTTTTTTTCACTTTTCAAAGATATTTTCATATTTTCACTGGATGTAGAAATCTGGGTTGAGCAAACTTTCTTAGTGCATTAAAAATGTGGTTCTGCTGTCTTCTGGCCTTCATGGTTTCTGTGGAGATATTCATGGATTTCTGAATTGTTGTTCCTCTGTGTATAATGTATTTTTTTTTTCTTTTACCTCAGCTATTAGTTGTTATGTTTCGAGACATTGTTTTCTTTGCGCTTATTCTGTTTGGAACTTGCGAAGAGTCTTCAATCTGTAAGTGTATGCCTTTCACTAAATTGGGGCAGTGCTTTGCCATTCATGCTAAAGATATTTTATCTGTTCCAATCTCTTTTCTTCCTTCGGGACGCTAATTATACTATATTAAATCTTTAGATGTTATCTATATACTTTTTTTTTTTCAATCTTTTATCTCTGCTTGCTAGGTTGGGTAATTTCTGTTATGGTATATTCAAGTTACTGACTCTTTCCTTTATCATTCTATTCTGATACTAGTCCATCCAGTAATTTTTTTTTAATTTCAGATATTGTATTTTTCACTTCACTAACTTTCAATTGATTCCTTTTTCTGTTTTCTATTTTTCTGTTGAGAATTTGTATCATTTCATTCATTTCAAATGTGTTTTCCCTGACTTTATGAAGCATAGCTACTTGAATGTCTATGATAATTTTATCTTGAGGTTGGCATTTGTTGAAGTTATTTTCCTTTGAGAATTTATCCTATTTTCCTAGTGGGGTGTACTTTGAGAGATTTTGGTTTTATATTATATATGGAAATTTTTTTATTATAGTTTATGGTCAAGTTGGTTTCCATATAACACCCAGTGCTCATCCCAACAGGTGCCCTCCTCCATGCCCATCATCCATATTCCTCTCTCCCCCACACCCAACAACCCCCAATTTGTTCTCAGTATTTAAGAGCCTCTTATGGTTTGCCTCCCTCCCTCTTCTTAACTATTTTTTTCCCCTTCCCCTCCCCTAAGGTCCTCTGTTAAGTTTCTCCTGTTCCACATATGAGTGAAAACATATGGTATCTGTCTTCCTCTACCTGACTTATTTCACTTAGCATAACACCCTCAAGTTCTATCCACGTTGCTACACATGGCCAGATTTCATTCTTTCTCTCATTGCCATGTAGTATTCCATTGTATAGATAAACCACATCTTCTTGATCCGTTCATCAGTTGATGGGCATTTAGGCTCTTTCCATGATTTGGCTGTTGTTGAAAGTGCTACTGTGAACATTGGGGTACGTGTGCCCCTATGAGTCAGCACTCCTGAATCCCTTGGGTAAATTCCTGGCAGTGCTATTGCTGGGTCATAGGGGAGTTCTATTAATTTTTTGAGGAAACTCCACACTGTTTTCCAGAGGGGCTGCACAAGATTACATTCCCACCAACAGTGTAAGAGGGTGTCCATTTCTCCACATCTTCATCAGCATCTGTAGTCTCCTGATTTGTTCATTTTAGCCACTCTGACCAGTGTAAGGTGATATCTCAGTGTGGTTTTGATTTGTATTTCCCTGGTGATGACTGATGCTAAGCATTGTTTCATGTGTCTGTTGGCCATCTGGATATCCTCTTTGGAGAAGTGTCTGTTCATCTCTTCTGCCCGTTTCATCACTGGATTATTTGTTTTTCAAGTGTGGAGGTTGGTGAGTTCCTTATAGATTTTGAATAACAGCCTTTTATCCGATATGTCATTTGCAACTATATTTTCCCATTCTGTTGGTTGCCTATTAGTTTTATGGATTGTGTCCTTTGTCGTGCAGAAGCTTTTATCTTGATGAGGTCCCAATAGTTCATTTTTGCTCTTGATTCCATTACCTTTGGAGATGTGTCGAGTAAGAAATTGCTGTGGTGGAGGTCAAGGAGGTTGTTTCCTGCTTTCTCCTCTAGGGTTTTGATGGTTTCCTGTCTCATATTCAGGTCCTTCATCCATTTTGAGTTTATTTTTGTGCATGGTGTGAGAAAATGGTCTAGTTTCATTCTTCTGCATGTTGCTGTCCAGTTTTCCCAGTATCATCTGTTAAAGAGACTATCTTTTTTCCATTGGATACTCTTTCCTGCTTTGTCAAAGATTAATTGTCCATACATTTGTGGGTCCAATCCTGGGTTCTCTATTCTATTTCATTGGTCTATGCGCCTGTTTTTGTGCCAATACCATACTGTCTTGATGATTATAGCTTTGCAGTTGAGGGTAAAGTCTGGGATTGTGATGCCTCCCATTTTGGTTTTCTTCTTCAATATTACTTTGGCTATTTGGGGTATTTTGTGATTCATACAAATTTTGGGACAGTTTGTTCTAGCTTTGAGAAGAATGCTGGTGTAATTTTGACTGGGATTGCATTGAATGTGTAGAGTGCTTTGGGTAGTAATGACATTTTAACAATATTTATTCTTATTGTCCATGAGCATGGAATGTTTTTCCATTTCTTTGTGTCTTCTTCAATTTCCTTCATAAGTTTTCTATAGTTTTCATCATACAGATCTTTTTACATCTTTGGTTAGGTTTATTCCTAGGTATTTTATGTTTTTTGTGCAATTGTGAATGGGGTCAGTTTCTTGATTTCTCTTTTGTTGCTTCATTATTGGTGTATAGACATTCAACTGAATTCTGTACACTGATTTTGTACCCTGCGACTTTGCTGAATTCATGTATCAATTCTAGAAGACTTTTGGTGGAGTCTGTCAGGTTCTCCATGTAGAGTATCATGTCGTCTGTGAAAAGTGAAAGTTTGACTTCATCTTTGCCAATTCTGATGTCTCTTATTTCATTTTGTTGTCTGATTGCCAAGGCTATGACTTCCAGCACTATGTTAAACAACAATGGTGAGAGCGGGCTTCCATGTCATGTTCCTGATCTCTGGAGGAAAGGTCTCAGTTTTTCCCCATGTAGGATGATATTAGCTGTGGGGTTTTCATAAATGGATTCATTTATGAAGTTCCTTCATTCCTGACTTTCTCGAGGGTCTTTATTAAGAAAGGATGCTGTATTTTGTCAGATGCTTTTTCTGCACCTATTGACAGGATCATATGGTTTTTATCTTTTCTTTTGTTAATGTGATTTATAACATTGATTGATTTGCAAATATTTAACCAGCCCTGCAACCCAGGAATGAATCCCACTTGATTGTGGTGAATAATCCTTTTCATATGCTGGTGAAGTTGATTTTCTGGTATATTGTTAAGGATTTTTGCATCCATATTCATCAGGGATATTGGCCTGTAGTTTTCCTTTTTTGCTGGGTCTCTGTCTAGCTTAGGAATCAAAGTGCTGCTGGCTTTGTAGATGAGTTTGGAAGTTTTCTTTCCATTTCTATTTTTTAGAACAGCTTGAGAAGAATGGGTATTAACTCTGATTTAAATGTCTGGTAGAATTCCCCAGGGAAGCCATCTGGTCCAGGGCTCTTATTTGTTGGGAGATTTTTGATAACTGATTCAATTTCTTCACTACTTATGGGTCTGTTCAGATTTTTTATTTCTTCCCCATTAAGTTTTGGTAGTGTGTGTGTTTGTCCATTTCTTCCAGGTTGTCCAGTTTGTTGGCATATAATTTTTCATAGTATTCCCTGATAATTGCTTGTATTTCGGAGGGATTGGCTGTAATACATCCATTTTCGATCGTGATTTTGTCCATTTGGGTGCTCTCTCTTTTCCTTTTGAGAACCCTGGCTAGAGGTTTATTAATTTTGTTTATTTTTTCAAAAAACCAACTCTTGGTTTCATTCATCTGTTCAAATGTTTGTTTTGGATTCTATATTATTTCTCTTCTTCTGCTGGATTTGGGGTGTTCTTACCACTCTGCTTCTAGTTCCTTTAGGTGTGCTGTTAGATTTTGTATTTGGGCTTTTTCTAGTTTCTTGAGATAGGCCTGGATTGCAGTGTATTTTCCTCTTAGGACTGCCTTTGCTGTATCTCAGAGAGTTGGGATTGTTGTATTTTCATTTTCATTTGTTTCCATACATTTTTAAATTTATTCTCTATTGCCTGGTTGATCCATTCATTCTTTAATAGGGTGTTCTTTAACCTCTATGCTTTTGGGGGTTTTACAGGTTTTTTCCTGTGGTTGATTTCAAGTTTCATAGCATTGTGATCTGAAAGCATGTATGGTATGATCTCAGTTCTTTTATATTTATTGAGGGCTGCTTTGTGACCCAGTATGTGATCTACCTTGGAGAATGTACCATGTACACTTGAGAAGAAAGTGAATTCCATAGCTTTGGGATATAGATTTCTAAATATATCTGTCGAATCCATCTGGTCCAGTGTGTCGTTCAGGTCCATTGTTTCTTTACTGATTTTCTGTATAGTTGATCTGTCCATTGCTATAAGTGGAGTATTAAAGTCTCCTGCAATTAGCACATTCTTATCAATAAGATTGCTTGTATTTGTGATTGTTTTATGTATTTGGGTGCTGCCAAATTCGGTGCATAGACATTTATAATTGTTAGCTCTTCCTGATGGATAGACCCTGTAATTATTATACAATGCACTTCTTCATCTCTTGTTACTGCCTTTACTTTGAAGTTTTTAGAAAACACATATGAGCACTAATGCACGATGAGAACTTCTTAGCTAGTTTTCCTGCATTGCGGTTCTAAGGTCAGTCTTGATGTTTCCCCAGCCGGGACTCAGTGATGATGTTGGCACGCCTTGGAGGCAGCAGTCCGTCAGCCCTCTGCTCATCAGCCCCCTCTCTTCTCACTGGTCCCAGTTTCTTCTCCGCCAGCCAGCTGAGACATCCCACCTCAGGTGTTCTCACCGTCTTCTCAGACTCAGCACATTTAGAGCTTAAGCTTCTGATTTTGCTCAGTTTATGTCCTGTTCGTGGAACCAGCAAGCGCTCCAGGCTCCCTGCTGAGCCTCGTAACCTCTTCTTGACGACAGCTAACGTGGGGCCTCTAACCTTCCTAGGCCCTTCTGTTGTCCTTTAGCCCTGCCCTGGGTGTCAGCCACCACCGAGACTCGCTCCACCTCCAGCCAGTTTGTGATTTCAAATGCATGGTCTCCAATCCAAACTGAGGGCGGGTGGATGGGAGGTGGGCGGGGGATGGGCTATATGGTGATGGGCGCTAAGGAGGGCACTTGGGATGAGCACTGGGTGCTGTATGAAAGTGATGAATCACTAAATTCCACTCCTGAAACCCATATTACACCATATGTTAACTAACGCGGATTTTCCAATAAAAATTTGGAGAACAAAAAGTTTAGATGATGGTTAACAGTTTTTAGCAATAAAGTATTTTTAAATTAAAAAAAAAATACGGATATGGATGCATTTGTGATGAAACAAGTGCACCGTCTTGTCCCGGCATTGCCCTGAGAGAAAGCTCTGGTGCTTCGCAGGGCCTCTCCCTCCTTACCTGCCCAGCTGGCGGGCCAGCCACCATCAGGCCCCATCCACCCTGCTCTCTCTCCACACCACGCCCATTGCTTCCAGCAGCCTCCTTTCTTTGCTAGACCCACGTGTCAAGGTCTCATGCTCCCTGCTCTACACCCGGCCACCACCACGCATATGAAAGCGATTTGTAGCTTGGGCTCCAGCCCACAAGTGCGCCTGTTGGGCTTTCTGCTGAGCCTGGTGACAGCTAGCTCTTTAAACCCTCCCAGGCCGTCCATAGCACTCGGGTCTGTCCTCTGGCACCACAATTTAGCCTTTGATTTCTCATGTTCTAAAGTGAAAATACAGACGCCTTCTGGGCTCAGCAAATCTAACAGAGCATTTAATCTATTTTCTCTCAATTTCTGGTTTGGACACCAAATTATTCCTTGATTCATAAGCCTGTGTTGATATATTGTTGTCGTATTCAGCTGTGTGTATCTCCTCCCTAATTACAATGTGTCATTTTAGAATCGGTTGTGGAGACAGACAGTACAGGAAAATCAGTAGCGTGGGACATAAATTGGGCCTTCTGAGGTTACACCAGCATCTTAAATGAGTTGGTTAGTTTTCTTTTTCTTGTTTCTGATGCCCAGTAAAGCTTGCCTTTAAACCAATTGGTTATTGGACTTTTTTTTATGGGCATGTATGACCAAGGATTACATTTCATTAAGGTCAATGTTACTAGCTTACCCAGACATTTTCTTTTCTTTTTAGTCAATTTTAGTATTTCCTAAATATGTACTTTTTTGATATTGGTACCATAACCCTACTTTACAGATGAAAAAAAATGAGGCTTAAAAACAGTGCTGGGTGCCGTGGAAAAAAGTACAGTGGTTCCTCAAAAAAGTAAAAGTAGATTTACCAGGGCACCTGGGTGGCTCAGTCGGCTGAGCATCCAACCTCGACTCAGGTCATGACACAGCAGTTTGTGAGTTTGAACCATGTGTCAGGCTCCCTTGTCATCGCAGAACCTGCTTCAGACCCTCTGTCTCCCTCTCCCTCTGCTCCTCCCCTGCTCTCTCGTGAATGCTCTTGCTCTCTCAAAAATTAAAAAAAAAAAAAAATTTAAAAAAAGTAGGTTTACCATATGATTCAGTAATACTACTTCTTAAAACATACCCAAAAGAATGAGACTTGCACAGATATTTACACACCCACGTCACCAGAGCCAACGCCAGCGCCCACTGATGGATGAGTGGATGTACAGAACATGGTCTGTCCACACAGCGGGACACTCCTCAGCACTACAAAGGAAAGGAGTTCTGACCCCACGCCACACCATAGCTGGACCCGTAGGACGCCATGCTCCGGGAAATAAGCCGGTCACAGAATGACAAAGACTGAATGCAGTGATGTGAAGGAACTAGAGAAGTCAACCCCCTACAGAGAGGAGGATGGTGGCTGCCAGGGGCTGGGGTCAGGGGGAATGGGGACATAGCGTTTAATGGGTACAGAGTTTGTTTAGTGAGATGAAACGAGTCCTGGACCCAGAAGGAGATGCCAGTTGCACAACAGTGTGACTGTACTTGCTACCACAGACCTGTACGCTTAAAAGTGGTTAAAGTGATAAGTTTTACATTAGCCGTATTTTACCACGATTAAGGAAAAAACCCAGTGATGGATGGACAGGCAGACTAAGTATATGATTGGGCTCCCAAAAATAGGTTAAAAAAAAATCTGATGTTTCAGTAAAAGTATTGCAGAAAAATATGATCTTTAATGAACTTTTTTGCATGTCTTTAAACTACAGATTATTAAAAATCATTTGGTAGTGAGGGAAGAAGTACCGATCTTTGTAGGCCCTGGGGCCTTTATAAAATGGGGTTGCCAAATTTAGCAAGTAAAAATATAGGATGTCATGCAATAGTTAGGATGTAGTCTTACTCAATGTGGTCCATTGTTTATCTGAAATTTGAATTTAACCGAGTGTCCTGCTGTATTTTATCTGGCAACCTAACTCCAAAGACCTGAATTCTGCCCTGCTGAGAGAGGTTAAGGAGCCAACATACGGTGCTGTGGTGAGGCAGAGTCAGCTGTCTGAGCTGGAGCCCAGGTTCTTTACCATCAGGGGGAGACCACTAAACCCCAGTCGGTCATTCTACTCCACACTCAGTGAAAGCCCTAAGGGGAGAGAAGTGGATTCCCGCCCCCCCCCACCCCCCAGGATCTTTTAGGAGAGGCCTTGTGAATAGTTCTAAGGATGAAAGGCCTAAACCCTGGTTCAGCTCTATGAATAAATGATGAGGGTGAATGCAAAGGAGGAAGAGAGGGGAGGGGAAAGGAAGGGAATAAACTCTATGCAGGTCTGTAGTGAGCTCTCTGTAGTGGTTCAGATCATTTCCTCCCGCAACGTGGCGAACCAGATTCTAGAGCATCCATGCCTCCACCGCAGAGGGTTTCCACAGAAACGAGAAGAGAAGGGCTACTCCCGGCACAATGAGTGGGCCTTGTGCATTTTTGTGCTGTGATGGCTAATGGCCCTTTCCTAATCCATCTGTCCAAGGAGCTGCCTTGACACTGCACTTGACCGCACTCCTTCAATTGCCAGTTGCTACAGAACAGACAGCACTACCACAGTTGGCTGTCACCTTTCTCTAGTATCTTCGTGCAGATAGTAAATTGGGAAGGAATTACAAATTTCAGAGACCTCAGCCAGGAAGTACAGATGGCTGCCAGGGGTCAGAGACATGAGGAAGGCATGGAAGAGAGACAGGGACGGGACGACAGTTGCCTGCCTTGTTTATCACATGAAAACCTCTCACAGGAATAGAAGTTGAATCTGTCACTTTCTGTATTGGAAAAGTAGGTCATTTCTGAGTGAGGTAGAGATCTTTTCCAGTAAGAATTTGAAAAAAGAAATCATTTTCCTGAAGTGTTTGGGATAGCAGCCATTTCGACCACAGCCATGGCCACAGAGCAGAACTAAAATACATTTGTAGGGAATCATATGAGACATCAAAAATTTGGGTTTAAAACTGCTCAGTTCACTTAAAGAATATACATGTGTGGCTTTTAACTGTATTTTCTTTTGAAACTATATGCATTATCCCAGAAAAAGTAGCTGATGGGGGCCCCTGGATGGTTGGTTGAGTGTCCAGCTTCGGCTCAGGTCATGATCTTGCAGTTCTTGAGTTCGAGCCCCACGTGGGGCTCCATGCTGACAGCTCAGAGCCTGGAGCCTGCTTTGGATTCTGTGTCTCCCTCTTTCTCTGCCCCTCCCCTGCTTGCACTCTCTCTCTCAAAAATAAACAAACATTAAAAATATTTAAAAAGCAAAAACAAAAAACTGACCAAGGGGAAAATTTATGTATATATGTTTAATTTTTTTTGATCCTGAAAAATGCTCTTTTAGTTCAGGTCCTGATTAAACAACAATCTGTCTAAAGGAAGTTCCATCTCCTTCCTTTGCTCCCTCCATTCCCTGTGACTCTAGAGCCTGTTTAAAGTCTTAGGTGGCAAGCAGCCGGCGCCCCCTGCTGAAATGTAACCAGTAGCATTGCTGGTCTGTTGTAGAAATCAGAGCTTAACAATTTTGGCAAAGAAATGAAAATATGCATCCTTTGTTCAATCTATTATAGGCTGTAGAGATACTTTATTTTTTCATTCTTTTTTAGTGACTCAAAAAATAATTCTTTATTTTCTAGGGTTAAAATTAACTTTCTAGAGGGGATGTGCCAGAATGCTAGTCTGTTCAGACATTTGTATAAGCCTCTTTAAAACGACTTTGAAAATAGAGTTCTTTTTCTCTTAGAAATAGGACCTGGGGCACCTGGGTAAGTTGGTTAAGAGTCCAACTCTTAGTTTCAGCTCAGGTGATGATCTAACGGCTTCATGAGTCTGATCCCCGGTGTCAGTGCTGTTAGCACTGAGCCTGCTTGGGATTCCCTGTCTCCCTCTCTCTCTGCGTCTCCCCCGCTCATGCTGTCACTGTCTCTCTCAAAAATAAACTAAGAAAGGAAGGAAAAGGAGGGGAAAGGAAAGATCTTATCTGATTGTTTGAAAATGACCTTTTTCCCCCAGCTCTTCAAGTTAAGACAGATGCAGTTGACAGTCCTTTGTTTTACTAGTCAGTCTTTAATTTTTTAAAAACAATTGAAGTACAGTTGATATCAGTGTTACATTAGCTTCAGCTCAGTACGACATAGTGATTGGATACATCTGTACGTTATGCTGTACTCAGTACACATGGAGCTACCATCTGTCACCACACGACACTATTGCAGTGCCACTGACGACCTTCTCTGTGCTATTACTTTTATCCCCATTATTTATTCATTCCATAGATGGAAGTCTGTACCTTCCACTCCCCTTCCCCCAGTTTGCCCATTGCCCCACCTCACTCCCCTCTGTATGTATGGGTCTGTTTCTGCTTTTCGTTCATTTTATATGTATACTTTTCATTTCTAATCCATTTATTTACTCATGGACACTGGGATTGCTTCCATATCTTGGCTATTGTAAATAATACTGCAGTAAAGATAGGAATGTATAAATCTTTTTGAATTAGTGCTTTTATTTTCTTTGGGTAAATATCCTATAGTGGAATTAGTGGATCATATGTTATTTCTGTTTTTAATTTAAAAAATTTTTATGTTTATTCATTTTTGAGAGAGACAGAGCGTGAACAGGGGAGGACAGAAAGAGAGGGAGACACAGAATCTGAAGCAGGTCCAGGCTCTGGGCGGTCAACACAGGGCCTGATGCTGGGCTCGAACTGATGAATGGTGACGTCATGACCTGAGCTGAAATCGGATGCTTCACTGACTGAGCCACCCAGACACCTGTATTTTTTTTTTTTTTTTTTGAGGAATCTCCATACTTTTTTTCACAGTGGCTGCACCAATTTACATTCTTATCAGTAGTGCACAAGGATTCCTTTTTCTCCTCATCCTTGCCAATACTTATTTCTTGTCCTTTTGATTTTAGCCATTCTGACATGTATAAGGTGATCTCTCATTGTGGTTTTAATTTGCATTTTCCTGATGACTAGTGATGTTGAGCATCTTTGCATGTGTCTGTTGGCCATCTGTTAAGTCTTCTTTGGAAAATGTCTGGTTCCTTGCCCATTTATTAATCTGATTATTTGAGTATTTTGAAGTTGAGTTGTCTAAGTTCTTTATATATTTTAGATATTAACTCCTTATAAAATGTATCGTTTGCAAATTATCTTCTCCCATTCAGTAGGTTGGCTTTTTGTTTTGTTGATTGTTTCCTCCACTATGCAGAAGGCTTCTATTTTGGTGTGTCCAAATTTATTTTTGTTTTTAATTGCCCTCACCTCAGTAGGCATATCTAGAAAAAGGTCATGGCTGATGTCCAAGAAATTGTTGCTTATGTTCTTTTCAAGGAGTTTTATGGTTTCAAGTCTCACATTTAGGCCTTTAACCCATTTTGAGTTTATTTTTGTGTGTGGTGTAAGAAAGTGGTCCAGTTCATTCTTTTGCTGTCTAGTGTCCCCAGCACTAGTTGTTAAAGAGATGGTCTTTCCCCATTGTATGTTGTTGACTCCTTTATTGTAGATTAAATGGGCTTTTTTTTTTTTTTCCTAGTTCCTTTAGGAGTAAGATTAGATTCTTTGAAAATTTTGTTTAGTGAGGTAGGTCTTTTCCTGCCATAAATTTCTCTCTTAGAACTGTTTTCAGTTTCTCAGATGAAAATGAAATCACAACAGTTTGACGTCTTTAGAACTATTGTGTTTTCATTTTCATTTGTCTCTGAATTTTTTTATTTCCTTTTTGAATTCTTTGTTGACTCATTTACTGTTTATTAGCAGCATGTTGTTTAGCCTCCACGTGTTTGTGTTTTGTGTAGTGTGTGTGTGGTTGATTTCTTGTTTCATACAATTGTGGAAAGGATTCACAATACAATCCTAAACTTAAATTTATTGAGACTTGCTTGATAACCTAAATATCCTAGATAGTGTTCCATGTGCACTTAAAAAAATTGTGTATTCTCTGGTTTTGGATGGAATGTTCTATACATACCTGGTTTGTCTCATTAAGATGTCATTCAGAGACACTATTTCCTTATTGGTTTTCTACCTGGATATTCTTTCCTTTGATGTAAATGGGTATTGAAGTCCCCTACTATTACTGTATTACTGTCAATTTTTCCTTTTATATTTATTTGCTTTATGTATTTAGGTGTTTCAGTGTTGGGTGCATAGATATTTACGTATCCTCTTGTTGGACTGACCCCTTTATCATATCGTATTGCCTTTCTCTGTCTCTTATCATAGTTTTTGTTTTAAGGTCTATCTTGTCTGGTGTGAGTGTTCTTCCGCCCCCCCACCCCCATATTCACATGGTATATCTTTTTCCATCCCTTTACTTTCCATCTGTATTATAGTTAGGTTTGAAGGAGTCTCCTGTAGGCACCATATAAATGGGTCTTGTTTCTTATCCATTCTGCCTCTGTATATCTTTTGATTAGTGCATTTAGTCCATTTAATATAGTTATTGTGAGGTATGTACCTATTGCTATTTTGTTAGTTGTTTTTAGTGGTCTTTATAGTTCTTGTCTTCCCTCTCCTTCTCGTCTTCCCTTTCCCTCCCGTCCCTTCTCCTCTTGCTCTCTTTTCTTGCAGTTGAGGACTTTCTACAGTGTCAGTTTGGCTTTCTTTTTCTTTATGTATCATGTTTTGGGGTTTGGGTTGCCATGAGGCTCCTGTATGGGATCCTGAGAAGATAGCAGTATATGTTAAGTTGATGGTCATCTAACTGAACACATCCTAAAAGAACTTTTTTTTACCCCCTCCTCCTTTTATGGATATGCTGTCATATTTTTACATCTATTTATTCATAATTTTCTTCTAACTATGACCTTTTGTTTTCCACTTAAAGAAGTCCCTTTAACAGTTCTTATAAGATCAGTTTAGTGTCAATGAACTCCTTTAATTTTTGATTGGGAAACTATTTCTCTCTGTCTGAATTCTACATGATAATCTTGCTGGGTAGAGTATTATTGGTCATAAGCTTCTGCCTTTTAGCTGTTTGAATAGATCATTCCACTCCCTTCTGGCCTACAAAATAGTTGCTAAAGTATCAGTTGACAGCCTTATAGGGTTTCCCTTGTATGTAAAATTTTGCTTTGAAATTGTCTGTTTATTTTTAACCTTTGACATGTTAATTTTGTGTTTAGTTGTGTACCTTCCTGTGTTCCTTTTCCTTGGAACTCTGTACTTCCAGAACCTAGATGTCTGTTTCTTCCCCAGGACAACCCAGCGATTATTTTTCAGATAAGTTTTCTGCTCCTTTCTCTCTCTGTTGTTGTCTTCTTGGGCCCCTATCATGTAAATGTTTGCTTGATGTTGTCTAAGAGATCCTTTAACCTGTCCTCATTTTTAAAAATCCTGTTTCTTTTTGCTGTTCAGCTGGTGTGCTTTCCATTACCCCGTCTGCCCAGACTGCTGACCCGTCCTGCCTCTGCTAATCTATTGACGTCCTAGAGTATATTTTTTTCAGTTATTAATTTCAATTCTGATTGATTCTTTCTTATATTTTCCGTCTCTTTGTTGAAGTTCTCATTGAGTTCTTCCACTCTTCTCTCCAGTCTGGTGAGCATCTTTATAATCATTACTTTAAATTCTATCACATATAGTGTTTATCTACATCTCATTTAGTTCTTTTTCTGAGTTGTTGTCTTGTTCTTTCATTGGGAGCATATGTCCCTGTCTTCTCATTTTACTTGAATTTCTGTGTTTGTTCCTCTGAATTAGGTGGAACAGCGCTTCTAAACTTGAAGGCCTGGTCTTGTATATGGTCATCTTCTGTGTAGAACGTGTGTGTCTTCATGGCTTTGGCTAGCTGGTGCCGGGTCTGGTGTGGGCTGGGGATCACGTGGCACTCCGTGCTAGGGCTGCCCTGGTGTGGTGGCTGGAGCTGGCATGGGCTGTCCCAGAGTGCTCCGTGCACCCTGAAGGACAGCTGAAGCGGATGTGGGCTGGGGTGTTTCAGGGTTCTCCGTGCAGTGGGCACTCTGGGGAGGCAGCTGTAACTGAGGTAGGCCAGGGGTACCTGGGGTGCCCCATGTATGGGGCACCTGGGCAGGACATCTGTAGCTGATGTGAGTATGACTCAGGCAGTTCCAGGGCTCTCTGGCCAGAAGGCATCCTTGAGGACAGGTAAAGCCGAAGTGGGTACAAGCACAGGCAGTGACCTAGTGTGGTGATTAAAACTTGTACAGGTCAGGGTATCCTGGGACAGTCTGCCCCGGGGGTGTGGCTGGAGCCAAAGCAGCATGAGCCAGGAAGTCCTAGCATGCCCTTCACCAGGGTGCCCTCGCAAGCAGTCTGGAGCTGGAGTGGTGCAGGCCTGGAATATTCTGCGGTGCTCTGTGCCTGTCTCACCTCGAGTGGATGGCTGGGGCTGTAGTGAGCACCGACCAGGGGTGTTCCGGTGTGCGCCGTCTCAGGGCCACCTTGGTGGAATGGCCAGGGTGGTGTGGGCCAGTGGCCCAGGACTCAGTGAGGCAGTGGGCCAGCTCTGCTGCCTGGCCCTTCTTCCCATCGACACTATCAAGGTAGACAGGGAATGTAGACCATGGCGCTCGCCAGTCCATCGAACCTCGAAAGAGTTCCAGCTCCTCCCCCACTGTCTGGTGGTGTCAGGGCTGACTCTTTTACATTCTATTGCTCTTTTATACCATGGCTTTTTTTTTCTGTGCCCCAGGGCACCCAGTGCTGAGTGGCAGGCCAGCTTCGGCACTGGACCCTGCTCCTGTCTGTGCTATCAGGGTGTCTGGGCACGTGTAAGCCATGGCACTTGCCAGCCCTTCTGACCCAGAGAGAGTTCCAGCAGCTCTCTCGTTTGGTGGAGTTATAAGGCAGGATCTCTTAGATACTAGTTGCTCTTTTAAACGATGGTCTTTTCTGTGCTGTAGAGCAGACAGATCAGCTCATGGTCCCTCTGTGCTAACCTTCCCCACCGCGGTTCACAGGGCTGGGGGCTCCTTTTGTTACCATGTCCCCACCTCTTTGGCCATTCTTGATGTACTCTGTTGCACAGAAGCCAGCCAGCCCTCAGTTCTTCAGGAGGAACGGCTCTATAAATAGGCATAGATTGTGGAGGAGGTGAGTTCAGGGTCTTCCTACAACACTATCTTGGACCAGACTCAGTATTTTTATAAAACTCAAAATGCAAAACATCAAAAACTGTCAAGTAACCAACAGAATATTCAATGTTTACAAAGAAAGAGCCACTGAATTCAATTTACAGTTTTAACTATTTAATAGAGGTATTCGTTGTACACATGGTTTCAGTTTATAGAAGCACAAAATTTCTCTCTGGAAACACTTAACCTGAGTTGAAAATGAAGTCAGAACTGAAGAGACTTTAATTCACAAAAGCAATTCTCAAAATGCAAGCAACGATTCCCACCTGTGGAGCTGCTCTGAAATTCAGGGTTCACTCCCAGGACAGGAATGGGGGGACACCCCTTGTAGATGGAACGCTGTGCTGAGGTCATAGGACTGCACTTGTGGGCCCTTAATCAGGGCGAGCTTTCTCAGGCACCCCCGGAAGGACGTCTGGCTGCTCAGACAGTTCTGCTTCACATCAGCTGTTAAGGAAGAGAGGGGAAGTCTGGCTTAGTTCTGTTAAATTGCACGAATAGCACAATAGGGGCAAAAAATAATATCGAGGAATTTCTTCATCAAAATTAGGCTTCTGTGATAAGTCCATGAAAACTTTTAATGTGTAGTAATTTTAAGGCATAGTTACGACTTAAGAGTCATCAACGAGATGTTTATGTTGTCATTCGTAATAAGCACTGCGAACATCCGAAACATAATTCAAATCCAGGATCCATGTGAGAGGGTAAGACCATGTTTCTTTGTCCTCTAAAATGGTTACCCGCCCTAAAATGATCTCCTACTCTGGGGGGTCATCTAGCTTACTTTACATTGCATCTGTGTTCTTAGAGCCTTACCTAATGATGAATTTACGTGCATAGATTTTAGTTTTTCTGAGAACTTCGAGGTATTTGAAATAGACTTTCTAAAAATGTAAAGGAATACATTTAGAAATGTAAAGGAATGCATTTTTAGAAAGTATGTATTTTTTAGAATGGTTTTTTAGAAACCATGTATTTTTCTTAATCCCTATTCTGTATCCAGCTAAACTGACCATGCTCCTTCAAAGTGGACGGGCAAAGCAGAAACCCATACGTACCTGGGTAGCCGCCGACATAAATGGGATTGTTGGTGTCTGCCGAGGTGGACTGGGTGTGTGGACTTTCGGCACGAACTGCATTCCCATCCACAATCAGAGCCAAGCGGTGTTTGCTTTTCTGAGCTTGAAGTGTGTGCCATCTCCCGTCGCACAGAGCGCCGGCAGCTGGCGGTTTGTACGCGGCAGTTATCCTCCCGGCACCATTGTTAACGTGAAACAGGATCTAAACAAACAAGACACAGGCAAATACCTTGGTGAGTTTTTCCATATTTAAGGAACACGATCCATTTACATAATGCTCTTGGAGTAGATAAATCCCAACATTCTGCTAAAAAGGAGGGTAAGCGATGAAAAACAGTGATTGTGAAACAACCTCAAAGGATTCAGATTTCCTCACTCCCGAAATTACAGAAAGGATCAATGACCACCCCATGGGGAACAAGCCCGAGCCATTGCCCTCAAAGCAGGGCCATTTTCAGGGCTGCAGGAGCTGATGGGTGTAGACGGTCAGTTCATAGTAGGTGGCTCACACCGATGAAGGAACATTTACAGACTCTCTTGTGACAGACGATAGGTACCCTACCTACCACAGCAAGTTGTAGCACAGAAAAATCTAAGACTTGCAAAAGAGAGCAGGGAAGACGTGTAAATATAGTATTGTAGAGGTGAGTGTATTTCAAGGTCAACAGTGATAAATTAAAGATGTACAGTACAGACCCTCGGGCAACAGCTAAGAAAAGTTTTAAAGGAAAAATAAGCCAATAGTAGAGGTAAAATATACATCAGAAATCACATTTTTGGCAACTGTTACATTTCCAATAACATTTTTTAGATGTCACATAAAAATGTGCAAATGATACAAAAGGTTTTCAAAATTCTTTTGAAGCACAGACGAGACAGCCTTTGGCTCTAAGCCACAGTGTAGAGAGGCAAGCGCTATGATGTAGAGGCAGCTCTGTTTAGACATGAAGATGAACTAAGAGGTGAAGGGCAAGGGGTAGCTCTGATTTTCTTACATCCTCCTCACCCCCATTCTAGGATGTCTGAGCGGCCAGAAACCCAGTGGGGAGAAGCAGAATTACTAGAAACAAGCAAATGAGATGGCAAACACAATTGGAAAAAACTAGAGCACAGAGACTTGTTCCTTCCCTTACAGGAGGCAGTAGCTTAAGTAGGTTCAAGCATCTTAGTTCCAGAGCAACACAAGTTGACCACAGTGCAAGAGAAATGGCCAAGTGTAGTTAGGCAGAGAGGAGATTTGAGAGACGCCTTTCATCCCCATGGTCTAGGAGTGGCCTGGCAACAGCTCGCCAGTTCTCCTAGGGTCCTCTGGGGGACACAGAAGATGGCTGAAAAGGTAGCAGTGTCCCTGACGGGAAGCTTGATCTGCAAGGGATGTTGGCCAGATCTCCAAGATCAGTCCCCACACCACTCGTTACAGCTCACCGGGGAGCACAGGCCCCAAAAGACAGAGGTGGGGCCTGAAGACCAGGAGAGAGGAGCCACACCTCAGCTACGGTCAGGAGAGAGCTTACAGAAAAGAAAGGACATTACATCTTGCCTGTATCCACATAGCCCCAGTGGGTGAGGAAGGAGAAGGAGAACCAGGAGAAACCCTGGAGGCAGTTTTCAAGCAAAAGAAACTAAGGTATTCTAATTGTTCAGTTCATTTTGTTCCGAGCATGGGAAGGACTGGAAATGGAAAAGCAAGAGCGTAATAGTTACAAGGAAAAAAAATGAACCATTGATAAACACAACAGCACAGATCAATGGCAGGAAATGAGGCTGGGTGTTTCCCAATCTCAAGAGAATATATACTGTATCATACCATTTATATAACACTCATGAGCTAACAGAGCTGGAGAACAGATCAGTGGTTGCCCAGGGTTGGGGAGAGAGTTGGTGTGGATATGAAGGGGTGGGTTGAGGGAGCCTTGAGGTACAATTAAGTGACTTGATTGTGAGGGTGGATACATAAAGCTAAACAAAATTGTGTAGAGCTACACACACACACACACACGTATATGTATAACTAATGCAACTGAAAAAATTCTGGCTTGTGCCAGTGTCAGTTTCATGGATCTGATGTTGTAGGAGAGTTATGCTGTGGCGCCTGGGTGGCTCAGTAGGTTAAGCGTCTGACCTTGGCTCAGGTCATGATCTCAGAGTTTGAGTTTGAGACCCACATATGCTGACAGCTCAGAGCCTGGGGCCTGCTTCCGTGTCTCCCTCTCTTTTTCAAATGTTTGAAAAAACATTTGTTTAATTAAAAAAAAAGTTATGCAGATGCTAACACAGGAGGACCTCCCTATACATTTTACTATAACTTGTTAGCAATCCATAATTACTTCCAAATAAAAAGGTAGCACATATCAGGGAAGGTAGAGCATCAGGTTGGCAACTTTGAGATGGCTCTGGAAAAAAGATTTCTGTGTGGTAAAGTTGCAATTTTGCTTTAACTTTAATTTCCATTTTCTGGTCATTTTTAATTTTTAATTAATTAAGGCTTTTCTCCATTCCACTGAAACGATCAATGGAAGTCTGGATCTAGGTATTTGTGCTGTCTCGGGTACTAGGGCAAAGGAGGACCCGAAGCACCTACCTTGCCATTCACAATCTCCAGTCCGATGGCATCCACTTTAGCACTGCTGATCCCCAGAAGGACGCCATTCTCAGAGGTGGTGCGGAATTCCAGTGTTATGTTTACATCTGACTGCACTCTGTAGCCTTCCTTGACTGAAAGATACAAGGATAATCTTGAGTTAGGGGTGAGCCTGGCCCAGGGAGGCTCAGAATCAGAGAGGCCGTGGGCCGGCCAGCTGGCTGTGCCTCTTGGCTCCTAGTTCAGGGGGCCCAGCGCTAGCTGTTTCTCTGAATCCATCTCCATCCTCGCCAGCAGCTCACCTCCACTCTCTGGCCTCAGATTCCTCATCTGTAAGATGAAGTGATGCTATTCAAGATAACCTGCCGGGGCTGAGGCGGACCAGAGCCCAGGCAGGCCCATTCTCTCCTCTAGGGAAAAGCCAGAAGGGGTTTGATTCATAGAATCGCTTCATCAGCTACCCAGTAATAGTCCACTTTATTTTCCCAATATCCACATACCGAGTATGTCATCATTTACTGAGCATATTAGTATCCACACTAGTTTTGGGGGGGTTTTTTTGTTGTTGTTGTCTTTGTTTTTTTTTACATAAGGATTTAATGGGTATTTTTTTCAAGTGCTAGAAAAGCTGAGAATCCAAACTGGGGATACGTAGCTGGCAGCTGTTCAGCGCAGGGTTAGAGGAAAGTGGGGAGCAGGTGGAGTTACCAGAGTGTGGAAGCACAGAGGAAGGAGAGAGGCGTGCTGGCTTTTCCTTTCCTCCCGGCCGTCCCCAGTCTCCCACCAGGACCTCCCTGAGACCTGTGGTTCCTGGGGTAGGAAGCAGAACCGAGGCCAAGAGGGGCAGGGTTGGGAGTGCAAACAGGCGAGAAACACTAACTCAAGTACATCACACGGAGAGGGAAGGCCGGCTCCGCTCCGTTACAAAGGCTGGTTCTGGGCCCCGAGGAATTGACATTCGAAGGCCTTTTAGACATTTAAACTCCTCTACTTAGGATCCATAGTGTCAGCAGTCTCAGGGGAGTCCATTTCTTCATCAAATCTGACTTGCATTTGGCTGGTCTAGATACTTGATGCACTGATTTTTGTCACAGGCCTTTATTAACTGGGGCAGAGAGAATATTCTGCCTTCCGTAAATTCAGGGCAAGTACAGAGAGAAGCAGCACCACGTTTGCCCTCTGCTGGAAGGAGCCGCTCTCCGGGCTGGAGCAGGCCTGCAGCAGGCCATCTGGGGCCACGACCGGGAGGAGGCTTCTCCCTTAGGAGTTGAGAAATGAGAAGACACTGGAACACTTAACTAACCGTGGTCCGCCTGCCTGTCCAGGGGATCCCATCCTATCAGGACAGACCATTGGATCCATTTCAGAGTGCAGCCTAAACCCACACGTTGCCTTCCAGATCACCGATAGCACGTACCAAGAGCTGCATATCCACTTCCTTCAAAGAAAGTTCCTTCCTGGGCCACTGCATAGCACCTGGTCACTGCAGATGCTGACACTGGGCTGCCCTTGTCCAGCTGTCTGCCGTTCACTATCACCTCCCCGATGCAGGCGGGGACACTGTGGGTGATCTAAACCAAGTGACATGAGAATAGACACACTAAGTATAACCAGAAGGGCAAGGGTAAAATTTTCTTATGCTTCAGCAAGACACGTTAAAATATTAACTGTTGGTTTTTAAAATCGAATTTCCACAACAGTTTACATAAACTTCTAACTGAAAGCTACTGGCTAGTAAGATCATGGCTCGTAATGCAGTAAATGTATTTTCTATTATTTTGATTAAGTAGTGTGGGAATCAAGGCCCTGAGTTTTCTAATCTTCAACTATAAATCTACTGGACATCCTGCGTTGTACCAGGGCTAAATGGCTGGGGAAAAGGAAAGGCTCGTTAATTAACAGGAAATGTCGGCTGAGCTTCCAGGGGAAGCCCCTACACAACTTAGGGATGCAGTTTAAAAGGTGTGCATCATGGGGCACCTGGGTGGCTCAGGTAGTTGAGTGTCCGACTTCGGCTCAGGTCATGATCTCATGGTTCATGGGTTCGAGCCCCACATCAGACTCTGCTGTCAGTCTGGGACCTGCTTCGGATCCTCTGTCCCCCTTTCTCTCTGCCCCTCCTCTGCTTGTGTGCACTCTCTCTCAAAAACAAACATTAAAAATATTTTTTAAAAATATCATATACTATAATAGGGTCACTGGGGGCACCTGGATGGGTCAGTGGGTTGAGTGACTTCAGCTCCGGTCATGAGCTCACAGCTCGTGAGTTGGAACCCGGCGACCAGCTATGTGCTGACAGCTCAGAGCCTGGATTCTGCTTTGGATTCTGTGTCTCCCTCTGTCTCTCTGCCCCTCCCCTACTCATGCTCTCTCTCCCAAAAGTAAACGTTAAAAAAACTTTTTTTAAATGCAGCCAAGCTCCAGTTTCAAATAAGGCAATTCAACAAATAACATTTTCCTTTACAAACAAAACAAAAGCACAACCACAATAAAGGCAAACTGGGCTCCATACAGGAAATGCAACTTACGTTTCCAGTGTTCCTGGCTTTGTACTCAGAGGGAAGACCTCCTAGGTACAGCTTTCCTTCCACGTCCAACATGGTACCGTCTCCCACCGCGGTCACCGTGGTGGATTCCTGGCCGTCAACAGTCACGAAGCCCTTCCTTTTAAAGTGCTCTGTCTTGACCTAGAGCAAAATGAGAATATCCACAGTTTAAAAAAAATTTTTTTTTTAATGTTGTATTTATTTCTAGGAGAGAGAGAGAGAGACAGCATGAGCAGGGGAGGGTCAGAGAGAGAGGGAGTCACAGACTGAAACAGGCTCCAGGCTCTGAGCTGGCAGTCAGCACAGGGCCCGACGCGGGGCTCGAACCCACGAACCGCGAGATCATGACCTAAGCGAAAGTCGGACGCGTAACCGACTAAGCCACCCAGGCGCCCCGAGAATATCCACAGTTTTTAAGGAATCTGAGAAAACTGTAACATGTTTGTTTGCAACATCTGTTCATTACAGCTGTAACGACGTGAATGAGGTCCTAAAGGATGGCTCCGATTTTTACACGGTCGGTGCTGAGGAGACCGAGCCTGGCAGGAGGCCAGAGCAGGCCCAGCTAAAGCGCGCACGTTAGAACAGGAAGTTCTCCTGACCTAGTTAGAAGAAAGCAAAGGCCATGACCTAAGGGTTGGCCCGTTCACTCCACCCTTATCAAGGGCAGGCTTGATTTACTTCTCATCAAGTCGAGAATATTTTTGGTCCCTTTCACTCATTCCACCAGCGTTAGCTCCGGAGTGCCTTTTAGGTGTCAGACACCGAGCTAAGCCTCAGGATGCAGAAAAGGTCCCTGCCTGCAAGCAGCTCATGTTCTATAGTGGAGACACCAGACACACAGCAAGCTAGAAATCAAAACGATCATTGCATGACGGAGAACTGGAGCGGATACGAGGGGATGGGTGGAATAAACCTTAGCACGAGTGATCGCAAGCTTCCTGAGGGCATACCGTGTGCCACCTGCCATCACTGATCAGTGCCGGGTGGGAGACCTTTGTTCTGCCTTTCCCGAGGTCGAACGTGAAGTGAAGGCGGCCCCCGTGCAGCTGGAGCGTGGCATAATCCGCGTGGCTCTGATGAGCCATGTAGTAAATCAGACCGCTGGAGGCAAACGTCCGGATGCTTAGCTGAACGGAGAGCCTGGAGGGAAGACAAGAGCTCGGCCCTCAGAAAGAAACTGTCACTTGTAACAATAACCTCCAAGAGAGACTCCAATGGCCGTTTCAACCCGTATATTTAACAGCTCATCAGAGAGCCATTCATTAGTCTTTCATCCATCCATCCATCTATTCACCCAGCTAATAGTTACCACATACATGTGTCTGCCAGGAACTGTACTAGATGCTGAGGCTGGAGCAGTGGACAAAGAGGAATGTCCTTTCTCCCATAGAACTAATACTAGAAATCTAGCAGAGAGAAAATTGGGTCATGGGTCCTGAGAGGCCAACTGGTGGTTCCATTAAGTAGTCGGGGCCGGCAGCTCTGAACAGGTGCGGTTTCCTTGGAGACCTGAATGACAGGAGCCAGCCGCACAGAGCTCAGCACTTTGTTTTCAGACAGTGCTGGGCAGGTTAGAGCGATGGGCTTGGTTTGGGTGGCCGCCCGGGATCCCCTACCAGGGCTCCGTGGGAGACGGCACCGCTCGGCAGTGGAGGGAAGGCTGCGTCTGGGATCCCCCCCCCTCCCCCCGCAGGAGGCGGCACGGCGCTAAAGCGCTCTGGGACGGGGAAAGGAAGAGTGTAGGTCTGTCCTCATGGATGAGGGCCTCCGGGAGGCAGTATTTAGATTCCAAGAGCAGCGGGAAGTCACAGTATTAAGAAGCGGAGTGGGCATGGCTTGATTTACATCTTAAAAGGGACTTCTGATGTGAAGAGGCCATCCGATGAGGCCAGGGTGTCCACAGACAGCTGTTGCAGCAGTCCACGAGGCCAGGGGGCCGTGGGGGACACAGAGGGGATGAACTCACTCCTGCAGTGCTCCAGAGGAGGAAGCAGGAAGACCTGTAGATGCACTGAATTTGGGGAGGGCAGGAAAGACCATCTCTAGGTATGGGCCCTGGGCATCCACGGGTACGGTGCTGAGGTCTACAGAAACGGCAAAGATCGGGCGAGCAGGGGCGGGGGAGGACTGTGAATTCTCTTTTGGTTATGTTGATAGTGAGGAGCTCGTGCCAATCCAGGCAGAGATGTGGAGGAGCCAGCCGGGCATACACTGCCTGAGTTCGAAGCAGACATCAGGGCCAGGGATGTGGGTGCTGGTGCAAATCGATGCTATTTTAAAGCCCTTGAAGTGTGGAAGCTCCCTGGAAGAATACACAGAAGAGGCCCTGGGCCTTCTCGGATGGAAGAGGAGCCAGCAAAGGAGGCTGAGCAGGGGTGAGGAGGGGTGAGCAGGAAATCAGGAGCAGCTGGGGCTAGGGCAGCCAAGGAGGCCGAGTGGCCAAAGGCATGTGACAGTGCCAAGGGCCCGGCACGGAAGGCACCACGGGATGTGGCCACAGCAGGTCTGGGAGAACTGTGGCAAGAACAATGCAGAGGGGAGGGGAGGGGAGGCTGACTGGGCGGGTAGGGGGAAAGAAAAGAGAGGGAGGAAAGGGAGGCTGCCACATGAGGCAGCTTTTTTTTTTTTTTAATAAGGCAACTCTTTTAAGACGTCTTACTATGAAATACAGCCAGGGTACTGGGAGCTCAGGTCCGGATCTCGCAATCCATGAGATGGAGCCCCGCCCTGGGCTCTGCATGAGGCCTGCTTGGGATTCTCTCTCTCCCTCTCTGCCTCTCCCCTGCTTGCTCACTTGCGCACATGCATGCTCTGTCTCTCTCTCTCAAAATAAACAAACATTAAAAAATGATGAGGTGCAGATCTACTAGAAAGGGAATGACCAGCACAGACATAGCACCTGGGTTTGGATCCTGGTTCTGCTGTGTGCCCTGGGGCAGGGGACCTGACTTCCCTCTTCTCTCCGTCTCCTGGTCTGTAAAATAAAGATGGTGCCTCCCCCATACAAGAACTCTGAGGACTGAGTTGGGGCATATCGAGGCAATCTGGCACAAGTGTTTGCACCTCTTTAACACTGAGGAGGAGGGTGATGGCTTGGGGGTGGGGGGCCCCGAGGGCTAGCAAGAGAGGGAGCAGGACCCCTCCTCTGTGGTGCAGGGGAAGAGGGACAAGGGTGGGGACAAAGGCAGCGAGGGTGCTCTTTTGGGCAGTGGGTGGAGGAGGGGGTTCTCTGTTCACTGAGGCAGTCCTTGGCTGGGGCATGAAGAGAGGCTGTGGGAATGCAGAGTTTTGAAATAAGAGAAGCTATAAAAACTTTTTTTTTAGAAAATAAACAGAGAAATGTATTGGCTTCCCATACAGTCTGGAGGGTCCATCTGAAATGAGTGGCCGTGGCTTTCAAGTCAAACCAGGTAGGAAGGAGATACACACTTCTGCAGCCTTGACCACCAGTTTGGGTTCTGGTACAGATTGGCCAAGTAGGAGTTTTTCCCGGGGCCATGGTGGACGTTTACAAAGGAACACCAGTAATTATGGCACTGTGCCCTTCTTGGCTGGGGATAGGAAGAGCTCGTCCTAGGGGAGCTGTGGGAGGGGGTTGGTGAGAAAGCACGAGGGGTTCAAGGTCTTGATGCAGTTGAGGAGCTGTTGGGATGGGAGGTAGCTGCAGAAATGAGGAGGAGGGTTAGTAGGATGTGTCCAGTAGAGATTTTGGTTGGAGGAGGGATAGGTGTTTACCAAGAAGGCCAGGATGCGTGTGACCGTGGGGAGAGGGTGGCTGAGGAAGAGCCCTCGGACAGATAGGAGCCAGAGGAGCGGGAAGGTCTGGTGTGGGGTGGCTGCATTCACGGAGAAAGACGGCCCAAGTTGTGGAACAAAGACACTTCAGACACCAGGTCTGAAGACTGTGCCATGGGGGCAGTGATCACGGGGGGCAGTTACACCAGGTGCAGGCCGAAGGAGCAGAGGAAGGTGGACTCCCCCAGGCCGCATCGTGGGGTGTGAGCTGGCTTTGTCAACAAAGAGTCCTCGGGGACAAGCAGATGTGAGGGCAAGAGGGAACATGCAGACTGGTGTGGCTGTGGCACCAGGGAGTTTGAAAGGCACAGTGAAAGAGTTTGGGTGGACAGTTTGATCACATTAGTAAATGCTTACAAGAGAATGGGCTTGAAAAGTCCAGATGATGCTAGATCTAGAGGACTTGAGATTCTAGAACAAGAGTGACTTAGAACAAGATTCTAGAACAAGATTCTAGAACAAGAGATTCCCTACCTATATGCTTTCCTGTATTCATACAGAGAGGCAGCAGCTAGCCTTCATCAAGAAGGGGAAAGACAAGCCCCAGGAGCCCTGCAGAACCTCATTTTAAGCGTCTGAATTACACAAAGGCTGCATTCCTCTCTCTGCCTTTTCACTGCTGCCATTTGGTTGCAAGTTGAATACTCCATAATAAAATACAAGAAGCTTCTGGAAAAGACTCGTCTGAAGAATACCTCCCAGATTCATTTGTCAGTGAGACATCTAATAGAGACTTTAGAACAATACCCACCTCTTTCTGACGGCCAGCTGATTGAAAGGCAACACAAAATGGCTGCCCTGCGTGAGGCCAAACTGGTGAGCGTTGGGGACGTACTCGGGGGCCCTGTCCACAGCACACTGTTCCTGTAAGAGACGCAGACGAACTCTCAGCCACACAGAGCCAGGGCCCCCACTAATGTGTACAAAAGTACCTTAGAAGCAACAGGATCGGAACACCAATAGCCACAAATGCACGTTTGCACGGACTTATTCTCTGCTTTAAATCATGTACTTGCTGTGTCTTTATCTGAGAAGGCAATTAGAGCTTCTGTCTTTCACCTCAGTCCCACTCTTAAGTTTAACTTTTAAGTTTGCTTAAAATCCCCATGAATTTTCATCAGGCCAAAGGGGCAAAGGCCTTGCTGCTGCCCTGCCCTGCCTCTCACCCCGGGGAAGGCCCGGGGGGTCAGGGCAGCACGTGCACCAGGAGACCGGAAGTGCCCACAGGTGACCGGCAGGGGTCTCTAATTCCTCCCAGACAAGAGTAGGGTCCAGCTGGGAGGAGCGAGGCTGGAAGGGGGGCTGCTGGGGAACCTGCACGTGGCCTGGCCGCACCGTCCACACAGTGAGTCTGGACCACGTGAGGCTACCGCTTGGGGTAGGTAGATGCTACCAAGAGCACTGTCCTGAGCTCAAAGATCAGCCCTACTCGGAAGGTACTGCTTTTTGTACGACTGCACCACCATCTAAATAATTAGATGCGTGTTTTCAACCAAGGAAACAGAGAAATGAGAAAAGGGAGAAGAGAATGAGAACTAATAACTGCCATTAAAAATACTTGTTCATGTGGCACCCCGGTGGCTCTGTCGGTTAAGTGTCCGACTTCGGCTCAGGTCATGATCTTGTAGTTCACGAGTTCGAGCCCGACGTCGGTCTCTGTGCTGTCAGCTCAGAGCCTGGAGCCTGCTTCGGATTCTGTGTTTCTCTCTCTCTCTCTCTCTGCCCCTCCCCTGCTCATGCTCTGTCTCTCTCTCTCGAAAATAAACATTAAAAAAAATTTTTTTTAAGTACTTGGTCAAACTCGGCTTCTCCTAGATGAATCATTTTTTTTTCAAGCAACAAAGAAATGTTCAATTTTTATTTTACATAATGACTTATTTTCCAGTTTCTGACTAAATCGAAAGTGACAGTGTGTCCATACAGAAACTCTTCTGAAAAGCCTGCTGTATGGTAGTCCGATGAAGACAGCTGTCAGGGCCTGCTGTCTATAAATGCTGTGCTGTGTAAGCAGAGAGCCATTCCCAGCCCTGCCCCTGCTCTGCTTCTCAACACGGGAATGACTCTGGCAACCATTCCTAGGCTTCTTTGAAAAATGGCTTCCTTGGGGTTCCTGGGGGGCTCCATTGGTTGAGCATCAGACTCATAATTTCGGCTCAGGTGATGATCTCGCAGTCCATGGGATTGAACCCCATGTCGGGCTCTGTGCTGAGCATGGAGTCTGCTTGGGATTCTCTCTCTCTCTCTCTCTCCCCCCCCTCCTCCTCCCCCTCCCCCACACATGCTCTCTCTCAAAAAGAAACATTTAAAAGAGAGATAAAGAAAAATGGCTTCCTCTGGGAGTTGGATGGCAGCTGAATGGAAGAAGCTGGAGTGTTTCTCCTCCCTTCCAGCTCCAGGTGGCCTCTCTGACAGGCCCTTCATTCTCTGTGCCCCAGTGCTCACCAGGACACCCTCTCTGCTCAGACGCCCCCCCCCACCCCCCCCCGCAGCCCCGACTCCCACACTCTGGAAGCACTACCTCCCCCGCGGTGTCGCTCCACTGTGCTCCTTCGGTTCTCCCAACATCTTTGTGACGAGGTCCCCCTTTCACCCTCCTCTGGGCTGCACACTTTCGTTCTGACCAGACCCGACTGATAGAATTAAAGAAAGCCCCTCTTACCAGACGTGGTAAAAGCCGAGGCTCTGGAGGGAGCTCGCCGTCCTCCTCACGAAGAACCGGCTTCGGCCTTTCCGAAAGCAAGCAGGTGTCCAAGTCTACTTGTTCGTAGCCAACCGCACTCGTGAAGTCCAAATGTCTAGATACACAGGGTTTCCAACATTAATGAAGATACTACGTACAAGCTGACACATGAACCAAAGTCATTTGGTGGTTGAATACCACAGTCCGTGAGACGCCATTAATATATTACTCTTGGTGAAACCAAAGTGACCATCTTCCAGTGACTAGAAGTCCCTAAATCTCATATATTCTCTCATTTGATTCTTCGGCCCGCCCCAGCCCCTCCCCACATCGTCCTGGCCACCACTGGGCATCCCTCAAGACATGGCTCCAGCGCAGCCCTGGCAGGGGTGAGAGATTCTGGCCCTGTTTCTCGCGGACCACACTGGCCTCAGGTGAACACCGAGTCCCTTCTTACAGGTGGACACCTGCCAGGCAGTCCTGCCCCACACTCAACCCGTTCCCTTCGCTCTGCAGCCCTCAAAACACACCCCGTGTGCGCCTACCCTCTCAGCGCCTTGAGGACGCAGCTGGGAACAGCGCGGAACCACTCCTGCCCTACGGAACTCCCAGCGCGGGGCCTTCGGGACTAAGATGCTGAGCCAATTTATTTATAAACAGAGAACTGGGCGAATACATAAACCAGCTGACCAGTAAGCAAACCAAGGCTCTGACATGATCACTGTGCTGAAACCCAGTGTAATGTTTTCTTCTTTCCAAGTCCAAGGACTCCTAAGAGGTTCTTTTACAGGGGGCAGTGCAGCCATCAGAGGCCCAAGCCGTTGTGCGAGGTCTCGAGGCAAACCGGCAGCTCCGCCAGGAGGGGGCTTGTGTGTCCTGGGCAGATCTGGCTCCGGCCCTACCTGGAGGTCTGCTTTTGTTTCCCCAGCCTTCTCACACAGGCCGGGGGCGAGTGAGGAGGAAATAGATCCCCGCAGGCATGTGTCTATTCCCTTCCTGAGGATGAGCTCCACGGGGGAAACACTTCCAGTTCTTAGACGGTAATTGTTTTGGGAGGAGCCATTCATCTGACCCACTGTAAAGGTTCCTTTAAAGCAGTGAGTTCAAGACAGCAAGAAACTTGCATCACAAGATATCTGTATTCCCGGTAGTGACTGTCAAGGTGTATTTGACCTCTGATGTCTGTTCATAGTTCTATGGAACTAATGTGTTTTGTTTTGTTTGTTTGTTTAATGTATGATTACCAGATCTATCCATTGTTCTAACCCAGTAGAATCCATTTGGGAGACTTGTGATAGAACAGTGGGGTTCACCTATTCAGAAACTTGTAGGATTTTAGGTAATCTCACACAGCAAAATTAGATGGCAAGTCAGGGTGGGTACTCAGCGTTAAAAGATTAGGAAGCACAAAACCACATTGAGAGCAGTTACACTTACTCCATATTAAAGATCAGGTTTTTGATACAGCCATGGAATGATCGTCGCATCTTAAGCACTGATGTCCACTCCTCCTCCGGAATCCCCCCTATGTACAGGTTGGATACATTGATTGTCCTGCTTTCTGCTGATGGGCCCAACTTCATTTCTACAGGATTGGTCTCATCCAGTTGGACAGTGATAATGCTAAAAGGTCAAAGGAGAAAAAAGCATTTAAATATAATAGACATAACTATTTTAATACATAATTCCACAAGTTCTTACTGAAGATAAATTTTATCGACACTAAGTGAATAAAAAGGTGAGTCTTGAAAATTAACACTTAACAATGGAACATCCTCCCCAAATGAATGGATGTTATCAAATGCTACTGAGTTCAATTGATTTTTGGAGAGCATGTTTCTTTTCCTTGACCTGTGATAAAATGTGCAGCCTGCTTCTGAAACATTTGGTTTACTTATCTACAGTTTTGAAGAGATATATGTAGGAATGTTGACACAACGCTATTTACTATTTTACTGTTCATTGTGTTCCTACAGACTCTTTTACATTTATTATTTAGTATTGACGCAATGCCGTCTACTCCCACTATGGTACTATCTGCCACAGAATTAATCTGATGTGAAACATTTCATCCTGGGCCCCACACAAGAACAGAGTTAAGGTTTCTTTATTGTGAAAGTTCCACAAGTATCTTATTACTGAGCAGATGCACCAGAGTGATTCTGGAGCTATAAAATCTCAGAATGTTCATGACTTCATACTAATCATCCCAATCCTTTCACTGCAAAGAATTTCCTAACATGGTCCCTACTGCCAAGGTCACCGTGACCTTGTACATGAATACCTCCCAGTCCTCAGCAGAGAGATGGCGTGCTCTTGCCCGTCGCCGTAGGTGCCCTTGGGGGCACGCAGCACAGCTCTTCTTGGGTTTGTTCCGTCCCCAGAATTAACATGCACTTCAATGTGGCCTTCAATCAGCATGATGGAAAAGAAGGGCTGGGAAGGTTGCTAAGAGATTTTCAAAAGAAAACACATTACTCTGTGATTTTTTAAATTAAGATAATATGGGAATATTAACAAGGAAGCAACTTGTCAAGAATGTCACCATCTAACACAAGTCTTTCAAATTTTGCGTATGACTTTCTAATCTCTGTTCACAGGATTTACATTCTGCTTTATGCTCTTCTCATTAACCCTATCAAAGATTCCCATTTCTACTTCATGCTTTTTATTGCCACATGATGTACCATCAGATAGATATACTGTAAATCATTGACCAATTTTTTGTTAAAATTTTAGTTTCCAATTTTTTGTTACCAAATATAACACTTTTTTTTTTTTGGCCTGTGAAATTGTGTCTTGCATTTCTAAAAGTGGGATTAGGGGCGCCTGGGTGGCTTAGTCGGTTAAGCGTCCGACTTTCGCTTAGGTCATGATCTCGCGGTTTGTGGGTTCGAGCCCGCATCGGGCTCTGTGCTGACAGCCAGCTCAGAGCCTGGAGCCTGTTTCAGTCTGTGACTCCCTCTCTCTCTGACCCTCCCCTGCTCACGCTGTCTCTCTCTCTCTCCTAGAAATAAAAAATATTTAAAAAAATAAAAGTGGAATTAAAATGTTGAAGAGTTTGGAAATTCTTAAAGCTTTGAGAACTATTTTGCCACATTGAAAATAGGTCCATCAGCAGAACGCGAGTATGAGTGTTTCACAGTACACTTGTGAGCCCTGGATGACAGCATTCCATTTTGCTAACCCAGCAGCAAACTATGATTTGCAGATGGTCCTATTAAGATTGGTAGAGGCAGGCACCTGGGTGGCTCAGTCGGTTAACGACTGACTTCGGCTCAGGTTATGACCTCACGGATCATGGGCTTGAGCCCCACATTGGGCTCTACGCTGACAGCTCAGAGCTTGGAGCCTGCTTCAGATTCTGTCTCCCTCTCTCTCTGCCCCACCCCCTTGTGTTTTGTCTCTCTCAAAAATAAACATTAAAAAAATTTTAAGATTGGTGAAGGCAAGCGGTCCATTGGTTCCTCAAAAAGTTAAACGAAGAATTATCATGTGACCTAGCAATTCCACTCCTAGGTATATACCCAAAAGAAACGAAAGCAGGTAGTCAAGTACTTTGATGTGAATGTTCACAGCAGCATATTAACAACAGATAAAAGGTAGAAACAACCCCAAATGTCCATCAGTGAATAAGTTATGCTATGTACATATAATGGAATATCAATTCAACCATAAAAATGAAGTACTGACATATCCCCACAATGTGAACAAACTTCAAAAACATGCTAAATGGAAGACACAAAGGGTCACATGCTGTATGAGCCCATTTATATGAAATCTAGAGAACAGGGACACTCATTCATAGATACAGAAGGAAGATGCTGGCCACCAGGGACCAGGGAGCTGAGGGGATGGGACGTGCCTGCGTAGTGGCACAGGCTATTATTGTGGGTGACAAAAGTGCTTTGAAACGAGATGGAGGAGGTGGCCTCGCCACGTCGTCAAAGCCCTACATGCTGACTGTTCACTGTAAAATGGTTACTTTTACGTTATGTAAATTTCATCTCAACTAGGAGGAAACGAAAAAGATTGGTGGAGCCCATAAACCACTCTGTCGCTGTTAGACCTTCGCCAAGTGCCTCATGAGGCACCAGGAGTCTGCAGACCGGTGTTCCTGCCCTGGCTCTAACATAGATCAGCTGTGTGACCTGGGGCAGGTTAACAACCTGAACCCACTTCCTCCTCAGCAAAACGTAGGAAGCAGCATTCGCCCTGCGGCGTGGCTGCGACCACTACACAGCAATGTCTGTAAAGTATCTTGCATGAAAGGGGACAGTATGCTATGGGCTCTACGTGAACTCTACCTCATTAAGACAGTAAATGCGCATTCTGTAAAGCCTCTACAAATTACGTGACACATGCAAGTTTGAGCAACGGAAAGGGTAAATCTCATCGATGCTCTTAAAATGGAAAATAAATATGGAAGACCATCAGCTTTTCTCTCTCCTACAGCTGCTCCGCTGTGCATATTGTCACAGGCCACATTTCTCTTTCTGTTCCTTTCAGTCCTATTTGTAGATAAGGAAAAATGTGCTACGTGGGGCACAATTTGACATTCACTGAAATGCTATCTGAATGAGTTTGAAAAGGAGGGGTAGCGCCTTCTCAGGAGCTCGACAAAAGAAATGGATCGTGTAATACAAAGAAGTCACTGGTTCATCGGGGAAGGCATTCAGCGATAGGGACTTCTGCATATTAAGATGCACACTCAGAAACAACTGGCCACACGGCTGCAACAGATGTTCACGGCTAAGTCATCTTCCAACTAGTGCTTCTTGAAGTCCTTTCCTTCCTGAGCCCGTGCCTGAGGACCACCAGCATCTGCGCTACTCACCCCGTGTGCCTGCTGATGACCCCGCTTTGCCCTGTGCCCGCCCAGGGCAGCCAGGATGATGCCGCTGCTGCTCTTGGTGGCGAATGTTGCCAGCAGTTCTGATTCTGGCGACAAAGACTTGGGTGACAATTCAATGTAGCCACCTTTCAAGAAGCTAACACTTCGGATAGGCTGGATAAAAAGGAAAAAGAGCACCGTCAGGCCCCCCTGAACATTACTGCTGGCCT
The DNA here is from genome assembly GCA_017311185.1 of Proteles cristata cristata. Lineage (NCBI taxonomy): Eukaryota > Metazoa > Chordata > Mammalia > Carnivora > Hyaenidae > Proteles > Proteles cristata. Next base: position 1,333,890 of record JAESUZ010004989.1, on the reverse strand, counting down.
CCCCATCCTCTCTCTCCCCCATCCACCGCACTGGTGTAGACTGTACTATTATTATGTTGGGAAGTCAGTGGACATTTACAGAAACTCATTCCAATATTAGTAAGATGCTTCCCACCTCCAGTATGCAGCCTTTTCTCACTCCATAGGAATTTCTGAGCAAATCAAAGGTTGATCTGGAGATTTCCAGGTTTTTGATACAGCCCACATAGCTTTTGCTGGTGACACCTTTCCTGTAGGGAAGGGTATAAGAATGACAAAATTTGGATTTTATAACTCCGTTTTTGAAAGAAGGAGTAAAAATAGACCTACAATTGAAGAAGATCTGCTTCTGTGTGTCATTCTACAGGTATGTCTATGCCTCCCGCTAAGAAGGATATTGATGGTGATGGATATTGATGATATTGATGGTCTAATGACCAAGGAAAGGGGTTGAATTTAGGGAGTTTGGCTAAATGGCTACCCAGATAAAAATGCATCATATTTTAATGGAAAGTATTGTAGTCACTGCAATTTAAATATACTCCTTAAAACACAGACCAATTACAAGAAACTACACAGTCCTAAGGAAACAAAAGCACATAGATTGAAATCCAGTAACATATTTTTCTTTTTTAAAAAAGGTTATTTATTTTGAGAGAGAGTATATGTGCACATGTGAGCAGCGGAGAGGGAGAGGGAGAATCACAAGTAGACTCCTTGCCGTCAGCAGAGAGCCTGACGCGAAGCTTGATCTCATGTCTGTGAGATCATGACCCGAGCCAAAATCAAGAGTTGGACTCTTAACCAACTAAGCCACCCAGGGGCCTCAGTACCGTATTTTTCTTAATAGAAGTTGCCACACTGCTGGTTGGGATAAGGCTGTAATGTAATCAATCTCTCATTTCCAAAATATGGAGATGACTGAACAGAGTTTGGAGTTACACTCTAAAGCATCAGTTAGTCACAGGAGAACTTTGAAGTCACATGGTTTCCAGTCAGAGTCACATCTCCTTTTTCTTTCCCTCTGTGTTGAGTAGTGAGCTGCAGACCATAAGGCCACTACAAGATTCAGGGCAGATTTTAACCTTTCTGGGTCTGTGTCTTCCTTTGTAACTGAGGAGCCTGACCTTGATAGATACCCAAGTTCCTTCCAGCATAAAAGTCTATGATCTGGAATGTGTTCCTAGAAAAGGGGACCTTTTCTCCAGTGTCTACACAGTGTCCATTTAGGCAGAGTACACAGGAACTGTGGCACAGCTTGTCGCTACAGGGGCACCCACCCTGCTGCCGCCACGTGAGGAAACAGTATCTGGAATCGGGGATCAGGAGACCGTCTTGCAGTTCCAGATCCATCTTGGCAGAGGGGTAAGACCTGGGGCAAGCAACCGACTCCCCAAAAGCGTAAGTGTGATTCATTTCCAAGATGGGGTGTGGGGGGCTGGTGACCGTGGGCACAAGCTGTGTCCCTTGGAACTTTCAGAAATTCCTGGCAAGGAAAAGGGGTGAGGAGTGGATCCGGGCTGCTCGGCTTAACAGCAACCAGAGTGGACGCACCCCCATGCCGCTGATTAGGATTCCGTGCATGAGTCAGCTGGAAGACGGGATAGTGCTCCTAATGGATTTGGAGACCACTGGGCAGGTGACTCGGCTTTGACATTTGGTAATCCCACTCCCCGGAATCGGTCTTGCCCTGACTGCTGGCATTTTGTACAGGACCCTTTTGTTTTTAATGGTGTGAAAGAAACATAGGGCTTCATCTGTCCAATCCAAAATTACAAAACTAAGGACCAAGACCCACAGAGAGCTTATGTAAATCATCAAATTTACCAAACTAAACGTGAATCAGTGTTAAAAAGGGACTTCATTGCCTCCCCTGCCACCTTTCTTCCAACTTCCTGATGCTGGTCTTTCAGCCTTTCGCATACATTATTCGTTCTCATCACACAAAGGAGAAATGCAGACAGCATGATTTTATTTATTGTTTGCCCTGAAAGAGAGCCTACTGTTCTGACATTTCTAGAGAGAACAACTTGTGATGGAAAGTGGGGTCTACAAATACTGTACAGTATAAAGTAACAGTAACGACCACTAGATGTTCTAAAGACAACAAATAGAAAATCGTTAATTTTCCCGCAGAAGGGTTTCTTTATATCCCAATTAATGTGACACACAGTGGTTAGAATCAAGGCAGAGGTGAGGGGTTACAATTTGTCCCCCACAAAAGATAATGAAGTCCTAACTCCCAGTACCTGTGAATGTGACCTTATTTGGAAATCGGGTCTTTAGAGATGTACTCAAGTTAGGATGAGGTCATCGGGCAGGTCCTAATCCAATATGACCCCTTGTCCTTATCAAAAGGGAAATTTAGGGGCACCTGGGTGGCTCCGTTGGTTAAGTGTTGGCTCACGTCATAATCTTGTGATTCATGAGATCGAGTGCCACGCCGGGCTCTGAACAGACAGCATGGAGCCTGCTTGGGATTCTCTCTCCCTGTCTCTCCCTGTCCCTCCCCTGCTCACATCCAAAAATAAATTTAAAAAGGGAAATCTGGACACAAAGATACAGAGGGAAGACAGTGTAGTAAGGCACAGAGAGAATGCCATCCTCAAGCCGAGTAATGTCTGAAACTCCCAGAAGCTGGGAGAGAGGCATGGAACAGATCCCTTCTCACAGCCCTCAGAAGGAAGCACGCAGTTTTGCCGACACCTTGATTTTGGACTTGTAGCCTCCACAGTTGCTTATGTCCCCTGGCTTATGGCACCTTATTATGGCAGCCTTGGGAAACTGACACATTTGACAATTACAGACATGACAGTTGTGCCACGTGACATACCTCACAACTCTTGACCTAGGTAATCCACCCACATAAATTGGATCTTTATCTAGACGATTGAGGTCAGAAGATGCTCCTGGGGTTTCACCTTGCTTGGTTTCTTTATAACTGGTGTTATATGCATCAGTAACTGCTAGGAGTCCTAAAAGGAGATCAAAAAGGAGAAACGGGAAAATGAAAATCCCCTTCTACATTAAAGTAAAAACAAAGCTCATTTATAAAGACCTACTCCTTCACATTCTGCACATTTGACCAGGGAGTGTTCTTGACTATTAAAAAATCGTCTGTATAAAAGTCAGTGTATCTAGAATATACAAAACTAAATGACAGCAGTGTCTGCATGGCAGAAAAGAGAATGGATTTGATCGTTGATTTCCAATTCAGCAATTAATGTTAAGTAATGTACTTGGAAACCATAGAAAAATGGAATTATAATATTTCTCCAGCAAAATGTGAATCCTGGCACTTAGTATTTCAAAGAAAACCATGGCTTTCTATTAGAATATCATTCAAGAACACCCAAGGAGCTATAAGGTAAATAAAGACCACTGGTTTTGGAAGGATTTCTGTTCCCATGAGGGAGACCAGCATCTCCTTGCTCTTCTGTGCACTTAACTTGCTTTCGGTTTCTCTGGAAGGCGATTTTGTACCAGGTTCCGTTGTTATAGCGCCTGTTGGTAATAAGAGCAAGAGGCCCTGAACCCAGGTCAACGGTAACTCTAACTCTGCCATGTACCAGCTCGATGGATAAAAAGTCTTTCTGTGAAGAAGAGAAGAGAGTTACCGGGGGCTGTGTCATTCTTACAGACTCAAGGGTGGCAGAAGTCTTCCAAAGTCAAACTCAGAAAACTGGATCTGGCCTATCAGTCAGAGGTCTCTGTTAGGAAATTAACATGTCCAGGAAGACTTTCTAGAATACTACACAGATATAAAGGAGAGAAATACATTGTTGCCAAAATCCACAACTCCATAAAACAGGTGGAATCTCTATATCTTTTTCATTGAGATTGACATAGGCCAGTCTCCCCCACCCACAGAAAAAAAACCCCACAAAAAAACGAGGAGATCAAGAGAGATCGCCTGCACAATAGGATAAAAATAACATGGAATTCAAAGAAGGCCTCAGTGCTCACAGTGAACGTGGAGCAAGACATCTGAAAGTCAAAATTTAATCACAAATGTTACTGTTATCTAGAAGGATAAGAAGGCTGTTTTCTACTTGGCTTTCTTCTGTATTTTCCAAAGGTTCTTCGGTGAATTTATAATAAGTTACTTAAAACGGGAAATAGTATGGCATACATATGTATGTGTTATCTACGCATATGCTCTTCAGTCATGAAACGTAATTCTCCTCCTAGCAATCTGACTGTACACACAGAGCAGCCTGCTGTCCCATAAGCCACCTACGGTGCCATTTGAAGCGAGGTAGAGAAGCAGCCCGTTGGGTGAAAAGGTGCTGAAAAGCATAATGATGTGGGTCCCAGTAGCCCGGAGTGTCTTCTCCACAACTGAATAACCACTCCCATCAAAATGGAAGGAAGACTCTTCGTTCTGGGGGCTGCAAAACAGAGCAGATGAAATACAATCTGTTCTCAGGAAGGCAGTTAAAGAGAGGACACGATACCTTTATGGAGATGCCCCCCCTCAAAAAACTGGTTGAGCTGTTATTTCCGTAATTTGATAACAAGCATAAGTCATAGTATCTTAGAATACGCTCGCCACGAGATTATGCAGAACAAGTAAGTGCCTGTTCCTTTATGCAGAACAGAAACTTAATGTAGGCAGTGCTGTCTGTAGTAAAGAGAAATGTCTTCAAAGGATGGATAACTGCTGTAAATACTTCTGCATATCAAGTAGATTATTTGTTCTAATGTCCTTTTAATTGTCCTTTCTTAATTCCAAAGCTTTCAGAGTAATTTTTATATCAGCATGTTATCACCCTCTACTGGTTTTAAACTAAGATGTCAACTAAACTGGAGTAATGATGGAAACAAGTATGTATCAATGTAGCGGAAGGACCACTGTACCAAAAAAATCATTAACAAAAAAATATATCAAAAATCTGCAGGATACATTTGGAACAAAACTTTTTAATATAGACCTCAGTACTTCTCAGGCGAGCGTCTGACTTTTCCGGTCTTCTGCACACCTCAAAAGGCTGCCTTTATTCGTGCTTTAATTATAAAGGAGGTTTATCTGGAACATGTCATAATAGGTTTAAAAATTTTGCTTCTGGGCTTCAGAGTGAAACTTGGACTTAGGCGTGTCTTGGGGGTAGGAATTTGCACTTTTCCCTATTGAATAACCCAACTCGGTGCCATATCTCCAAGCAGGACAAGTCACCCAACCGTGACGCCGTTTCCATCCAGAAAACAAACCTAGCAGTGCTTTGTGAAACCCGACGTTTCAAACTGATCGCTTCCCACAGTCCAGCTTTTTCTAAAGACTGCCGTCTTCTGACCTCTTTCAAGAAGAGTTTAACTTAAAGGAAATGTACTCTGCATAAAGAAACGATGGCTTAATTCTCTGTTATTTAATTCTTAAACCTGTGACTTCCTCCAAGCATGTTCCATTGCTCTGTCCCTTGGCTGATCACTTTCATGGGGCTAAGGACACAGACTCTAGAACCAGATTGCCGGGGTTCAAATCCCAGTCCCTCAATTTACTAGCTGTGTGAACTCAGAAAAGTTACCTAATATCTCTGTGCTTCATTCTTTTCATCCATAAAATAAGGAAAACAATAGCAGCTCTCAGGAAGGGCTGTGCATGATTTAATACATGTAAAGTTCTTAAAACAGTGCTTGGCACTTAAATGTTCAGTCCATTCGGCTTTGATTATTCTGCTTTGTTCCAAGGTCCCTGATGGGTCACCATTTTGTCTCTCAAAAGCTGAGCCTCAAAAATTAAGTACCTTTTCGAAGGGCACACCCAAGAAAATGGGGAAGCCAGGTTTCAAACAGAACTCCAGAAATCTGTCTTGTTCCGCTGTGCACACCCTCTCCTTCCCCAGAGCTCACGGGTTCTCTGTTCTCAAGAACTCTCTACTTCTGGCTTCTCTCCATCGGCAGGGTCTGCCCAAACGAGGCAGCCACAAAAAGGGGTGCATTCGGATGAAACAATGTGTGAACACACGTCTTCGGAGAAGGTTCTTCTTGCCCTTGGGTCAATGACACACTTCTGGGGCTTGTCCCTTGTGGGTCTTCCATTCTATAACCAGGAGGCCCCGGTGCCCATTGGCAGGTGGGCCACAGGAAGGCAGCTCCAGGCCCCCCGCCCAGGCAGGAGGTCCCAGGACAGATGAAAGCAGGGTTGGTAAGAGCACTTTACAGAGAGCTCTATTCCAGACCCAACCATTCCAGGCAAGAGTCCTGTCAGGCAGGCAAAGGGAGACCCTCTCCCTCCCCAGCTATCAGCCCTGTGAGCCTTAAAAAATCACGAGGCCTCTAGTCCGAGCCCTCACTTATGATGGGGTAACACCTAATGCAGCACCATCAGCACTCGAGGCAGCTATTACAAGAGCGAGTGCGCAGCACCGGGGCCCAGGCCTATGATGCCGCTTCACCTGTTCCCTGCTCCTGCCGTAGCAGAGTACTGTCTCTCTTCCAGACGGCTCGCTCTCCTCTAGACCAGGAGATGTTGGAGGTGAAGTCAGGGAACCGATGTTGATCTCACCAGCACCTAGCTGAGGGCCCTGAACGCAGGCAACTGACCTGTCCCAAAGGTCAGCCACACAGCCTATCACAACATCCACTCATAACCAATACAAGAATAAAGACCTGTTAATTAAATAAAAAGGTTTTATTTTTCCATCATTAGATGAAAACTGTTAGAATCCAGGGTTTCTTTTGTAATATCCTTTAGAATTTAAGAGATTGTTTATAGTTATAAACATATGCCGACAGCATAGAAAGAAGTGTAAATATATTCAAAGAGGAATAAAAAAATTCAGTTAGTTTACTTGGTAATGTCAGTCAACGTTAAAGGTAAATGCTTCTACTGAGAAAATTATTTTTTTAAACGACATCAATGGACCACACTAATGATTTAATAGTGGCAGATTACACGCAGAGGTCCAAAGCACATTGAATTCTAATCACTGGTCTGCTAACATTGATTCATTTACTAGAATTAGTGTGTTAATTCTTTGAGCTCAAGTCTTTGTCTGATAGGTAGGGACAGTTGCTTAAAATGGAGATAATTCAATATACAAATGTAGACCAAAAGCACAGCTGTGTCTGTCTCAGCACTTGCCATGGTATGTGCTCTGTGGACACAAGCGAGTCTGGAATGCTGGTTTTTAAAAAGTTTGGGATCAAGTGAGTCTGGGGATGCTGCAACTCCAGCACTGTTAAACTATAGGGCAAGGTTACTAAACATTTGCACATGAGAGGCTCTGATGGCCTCACATTGGGGAAATGCACTTAATCATTTAACTCACTGTTTCCCAAACGTTTATGGTCAGGACACTCCTGACACCCCCACTTTTTAAAAAGTATCTATTATGCTGGTAAGGATGTGGGGATACATGGGCACCCTCCTACACTGTTGGTGGGAATGTAAACTGGTGCAGCCCCTCTGGAAAACAGTGTGGAGGTTCCTCAAAAAATGAACAATAGAACTCCCCTATGGCCCAGCAATAGCGCCGCTGGGAATTTACCCAAAGGATACAGGAGTGCTGATGCACATGTACCCCAGTGTTCATAGCAGCACTCTCAACAATAGCCAAAACATGGGAAGAGCCTAAGTGTCCATCAATGGACGAATGGATCAAGAAGATGTGGTTTATCTATACAATGGAATATACGTGGCCACGAGAAAGAATGAAGTGTGGCCATTTGTAGCAACATGGATGGAACTTGAGGGTGTTATGCTGAGCGAAATAAGTCAGGCAGAGAAGGACAGATACCATATGTTTGCACATATAGGAGGATTAGGAGGAACTTAACAGAGAACCATGGGGGAGGAGAAGGGGAAAAATAGTTGGGGAGAGGGAAGAAGGCAAACCATGAGAGACTCTTGAATACTGAGAACAAACTGAGGGCTGATGGGGGTGGCGGGGAAGAAAAGGGGGGTGATGGGCATGGAGGAGGGCACTTATTGGGATGAGCACTGGGTGTTATATGGAAACCAACTTGACAATAAACTATAAAAGAAAAGAAAAAGCCCTATGTGCTTAACTTCTCAAAGATGTTTAAAACTTTGTATAAATTAAAGAGGTACGAGATGACATCTGAGAATAATGTCAAGCTAAGAAAGCTTCTGTTATACACAGGCCAAAAATGTTTCAGCCCGTTACATCAAATAAAGCTGATTCATTCTGGGTCAAGGAAAAAAAATTTTTTTTTTAATGTTTTATTTATTTCTAAGAGAGAGAGACAGCGTGAGCAGGGGAGGGTCAGAGAGAGAGGGAGTCACAGACTGAAACAGGCTCCAGGCTCTGAGCTGGCAGTCAGCACAGAGCCCGACGCGGGGCTCGAACCCACGAACTGCGAGATCATGACCCAAGCGAAAGTCGGACGCTTAACCAGCTAAGCCACCCAGGCGCCCCAAATTTTTTTAAATAGTAAAAGTATCTATTAGTATCCTATCTACTGGTATTCTTAAAAATAAAACATACTTTAGAAGTGGTAGTCAGTGTACGAATAGCCAGGTGATTTGTTCAGTATGCAGAAAGATATTTAATCAAAACTTTGAGCTAATGAGTCTGTCAGACCCTGAGGTTCAGCTGGGTGGTCAGGCTTCTACCAAAAAAGCCAGTTCCAGGATGAATGTCGGGAGGGTGGCGTGCCCCACCTGCTAATCCCTCTCCTCAGTTCGAAGTGACCTTCATCTTTCCCTGGAGGTTCAGGTTGGGTAGACATGTAGTGAGGGGGTGGGGGGCAGTTCTTAAAGAGAAGAAAATCAGTGGCCACATAGAAAATTGACTTCCTCTCCAACAAAAGAGAAGAGCTAGCAGTCATTACATTCACTCATTGCTGCAGTTTAAAGTCAGCGGTTTTAAGATAACCCTGCAAATGGCAGGTGAAATTGGGGACATTGTAACAGCTAAAGTACAGAGGGACATTTTCCATATTGGACATTTTCCATATTAGACATTTTCCATCTCTGTTAAGACTTTCTACAAGTAAGATTAATGATCTGGGGTCAATATGGGGACCCAGAGGCCCAGGGGCCAGAACATTTTTCAAGTTTGAATCACTATTGCTGGAGAAGTGTCCCCAGTAGAGAAACAGCATGAGGAAAAAGTGATGGGGAGTTCTTCGCCCCCAGAGTTCTAGAGCTGGTGCCTTTACCTCACTAGGTGCTGACATTTCTTATTATATTTGCCAATTACAAAACCTTGGGTTGTCACATGCTTATGTCAAGAAAATACTTCTGAGACATTGATCTAAAAAGCAGTGGATTATCACCGCAGGAAGATCAGAGGGGAAGAGTCTCAAATTTATTGAGCATTTTCACATACGCCATGCTAGATGTTCTTCACGCCACTTTCGGGAGGTAGGACAAACATGACGACGATTTTCCTTTTCTGGAAGAAGAAGTCAAATCTCCACGAAGTAAGTGACTTACTACCAAGTCACCAAGAGGGATTTTGGTAGGAGAGGGGGCCTGAGAAAGTTAGATTCCAAAGCTGGTATTTTTTTTTTCAGACCTAAGGCTCCGATAACCAAGCTTCTGGTCATGACTTTGAAAGCAAGTGGAGTAAGGGGAAAGTAGCAAATAAAAAGCTCAAACCACAAAATCCCAAGCACTGAGCCCTAAGAGAAAACAGATCTGACAGTAACAAAATGAAAACTCGCCCACGAGTTTCCAAATGTAATGGGAATTGCTTCCAACTGATCTTGTCACAGCTCACTGTTAATTACAGATATCTATCTGGACAGAGCAGCCCATTAGATGACAGAATTCTATCAGATGTTACATTTCTCTAATGGCAAAGGCAATCTATTGTCTTAATTACTAAAGTGCTAGAAAACAGGTCTTGTATATTTACAGAGTGGCAATTAGTTTTTCAGAAAATAACACAGGGAGTGTTGAGCTCGGTGAGCTTGTTATTAAATGCCTGCTGCTACATCAATACCTGTAAAACGATTTTAGGTAGTTGTTCTCCGTTGCCAAATGAATGCAATGCATTTAATAATCGAATTATTGCATTTAGTTTCTAGAATTTTAGAATTTAAGAATAGGAAAGCGCTTATCCATAACAACCGATGGCACAAACAAAATTCTTATCCTTGGAGGTATTTTCAAAATAAAGATGTACCAGGATTTACCCAAGACTTCACTGTGGCTCTTTGAGACAGAAGGTTGTTGGAGAGAATGTCTGATGCTTCTCAATTTTATGATCCATGATGCCAAAGCATATGGAAGAGTGAAAACAGTGCTGTTTAGAGGTTAAAAATGATCCCTAAACTTCTATTAGTGAATGACCTACATCACATCCTTTGCAGTAAGATGACTGATATCACAGACTCTGTACTGCCCGTGATGCGCACTTGAATCCTCTAAGCACCTGTCAGGTGTTAACAACATACTATGTGTTCAATTATAGGGCATTTTTTTTTTTTTTACAAATAGTTTATTGTCAAATTAGTTTCCACATAACAGTGCTCATTCCCACAAGTGTCCTCCTCCATGCCCATCCCCCCTCCCCCCCACATCCATCAGTCCTCAGTTTTTGTCAGCATTCAAGAGTCTCTCATGGTTTGCCTCTCTCCCTTTCCCCCACCATTTCCTCCCTTCTCCCCCCTGTTCCTCAGTTAAGTTCCTCCTAATCCTCCTATACGTGCAAACATATGACGGGTACTCTACACGTTCAGAGAAACTTCTCTAGTAACAGACTATAGAAATGATCCCTGAAAGTATAGTCTTAATTATCGGGCATTTTACCTTCCGAAGCAGCCGTGGCACTTGCCCTCCCGTTCAATATAGTTCCACAGGCCGATGGACTGTCCGTTCAAGAAGGCCTCTCCCATGCAGCCTTTAAAATGAGTAACCTTCACAGCAGGAGACTTCTAATATAAACAAACAAAACAACCCACGTGTATCAGAAGGAAAGGAATAAATTCTCCATGTGCACGAAACCCTTTCCTGGGAGCTCAAATCTAACAGATCCAAATTTGGGAATGCAACATCCAGAAAAACGGCCCGGTTGGAATCACTGAATTTCCTTCCAATTAGTAAGTAGGATCCTAGAATTAGAGACAACCTGACAGGATTTTAAAGGTCACCTCGGTTCCCAGGACCCCTGGAGAGAAGCCCCTTTCACAGCCGAGGAAACAGGCTCAGAGCATGTCCGGGGTGAGGGTCTGGCTGGGGTGGAGACCCTTACTCTCATTTCAGAGCACTGAACCACACAAGTCCAGGCGCCTGAACTCTATTCAATAAGGGGACAACAGGTATAATAAAATACATATCACAGGCTCCTGTGGCCAACACGAATTAGCATCATTCTACCACTAGAGTTAGAATAGCAATAAGGGAAACTAGAGAAATTAAGGTGGAATATTGAATTTCCTGTTTATAGCTTTTGAGTTGCGCTCATTTCCTCTACACTCAACGAACCAATGCTTCCAAATCTATAAGGATCACAAAGAATTGCGAAAAGAACACTTTCAGAATTCAGAACTGGAAAAGAAATTCAAATAGCAAAAATGAACCACTGGCTTCTTTCCCATTTATGCTATTTATTCAGCAGGGTCCTTTGCTTCCTAAAACCAGCCCAACTCTGCAAATTTACTGTCATGAAGCAAAATGATAGAAACAAAAAAATACTCCTCTGCATAAGAGATAGTCAATAATTTGAACATTAATTTTATATACAGGTAAACACAATCGGTCCTGTTCAGGTGAACGTTCCGAATGTTACCTTGATCTGTCCTCCAAGCCCTCCAACAAACATGAGTGTCGAGTTGTTTATATCCAGAACTTTAGCTGTTTGAGGTGATTTACTTGTTTTTGGTGATGGCTTCTGAGTTGCGCTCATTTCCTTTACACTCAATGAACCAATGTTTCCAAATCTATAAGGGTCACCAAGAATTGCAAAAAGAACGCTTTCAGAATTCCAAGTCCCTCCACGTACGTACGCATCTGTTTATAACACAGTTCCCTCAGTGGCCCCCACCAGTCTCCCTCTCCAAGGCCTGCCCACTTCGCCCCGTTTACTCTCAAACCCTTGTGAAGAAGGTCTTCTAAATCATATACATTCCTTCGTGCTAAAGATAGTTCTAGATAATGAGTTAAACTATACAGTAAAACCTTGGCTTGCAAGCAGAATTCATCCCAGAAACATGCTTGTAATCCCAGAGCACTGGTTTATCAAAGCGAATTTCAAGAACCATTGCCTCAGTTGTGATCATGTTGCGTTTAATGTCATGTAGTACTCGTATTACAAGACATCGCTCGTTTATCGAGTTAAAATTTATGAGAAATATTTGCTCATCTTGCAGAACATTCGCCAAACAAGTTACACACAATCCAAGGTTGTGCTGTATTTGAAACAGTCTGCTGCCTTCGGTATTACTCCCTTTCTATAAATAGCAAAGCAAAAGACAAAAATTCCCAGCTATTAACACACCATCAACAATAAACTATAATATCACGGAAAAACAAAACGATACACCTAAAGCTGCTTCAAAGGAGTCACCTCTGGAGAGGGGCTTTACAAGGGAGAGTTTTGCTTTGGGTCTGAATTTTAAGAAACCACCTTCTCCATCTGGATCCTTGCATTCTGTCCTCTTCTCTGTGTACACCACACCCACCCACTATGTGGAATTTCTACCCGCTGCCTCACACCCCTCTCCACAGGGAAGAACACAATTTACTAGGTTGGCTGCCACAGATTTAGACCAAACGTCCTAAAGTAACATAAATTTTTTTTTTACTTCTTTTAATTATTGATTTTGGTAACAGTTTATTTCTTCTGTCATAAGAAATAAAGTCCTTATTTCTATAATGTAAACCAACTATCCTTTTACTACAACCTGACTTTCCAGAAGTTTCAAAGACAATCATATAATGTGAAAAACATGTTACAAATGTATAAGGTACAGTTTTCAGAAAGAGACGCTTGGGGAACACTTCCTGCCTCTACTACCTGGTTACATGGATACTGTGCCATTTGTCGTTGTTGATTGCGAAGTCTGGAAATTCCAGCCGTGTTGACCCGGAGCCCATATCCCAGAGAAAGGCCACCTTCCCTCGCCGCATCTCCACCGCCAGGAAGTCAGACTGAGTGTGGGCATGAGCTGGGATGAGTTTATGTGCCAGACTGGTTGCATGACTACCAAACCATGTTAAACAAGGGGTTCCTACAGCATTTTCTCTATTCTTAAAAGCAGAAATACCTATTTTTTGTCTTTAAAATGCTCGCCTTCCTGGAGCTGGGGCATGACTCCGAGTATTGGAGACAGGCCACTGTTGGGCATGAGTGCCCCACCCCCCTGGCCTACCAGCATGGCCTTCCACAATCCCTTCCAGAAAATTCCCCCGAGAACTCTCACTGGGAGTCACCAGTAGCCTAGCATGTGGGAAGGCGCTGTACTTATCTGCTGAGTCTGAAAAGGCAATAAATGAATGTGAAATACACAGCAAGACGGGAGCCATGAAATCCCACATCACGGTCTTGTATGTAATTGGCACCTTAGCTCCAAAGAAGATGTTTTGGAATTTGTGCTTGTTAATATTTTCTGCTCTAGCACCCACCCACTCCCGCTGGTACAGACAAACATATCAGTGGCCTTCCACAGGGGACTTGCCTTCTGAGAACCACCAGAATGTTGGGTGCAAGAGCTTGGGTGAGGTTGGACAGTTCCGATACACCCCTTAGGGTGCATCCTCCCCTCCTGATAACAACCATCAAGATCCGATTTTACAATCCTAAAATCCAATGCTAACCTCAGTGGCTGAAGAGGCTGGAGGGGGAGGAAATACTACCCCACAGCTAGCAATTAAGAGAGCAGAGGGAAGACTCTCATCAATACCATGGTCCTCCTCACGGGCATTCAGTTTTGTACTATGTGTGTTTTTAATCTGATGCCGCCAGTTCGACAAATGCTTATTACTTCCCTTAGAAGAATTAGTGATTTCACCAAGGCCCTAATTTTTTCCCCATCAAAAAAACACAACAAAACAACCCTGCCGATTCAGAAAATATCCATGTTCATAAGAGATTCATTGTTGCTTTCTGCAGGTCCACACTCACACTGGTGCTGCTCCCCAGGTAGAAGAGAAGGTTATCGGGTTCACTTGTCTTAACATTTAGTGTTAAGGTGTTATAGTTGGTGGAAGAAATCTGAGGCTGGTAGGCCCGGATACAATCTCTGTCTGCAGACACAGCGACTTTAATCTGTAAAAGAAAAGAGGAAGCAGCCTAATCGCTTAGTGACTCATGCGGGCAGCATGCTGACAGTTCAAAAGTGCTGTTTCCTAACCGATTTTCAGTGTTTGGCAGGTTTCCTCTCTCGGTGGATGCCTCACGTTTTGGGTCTCCTAAAAATGAGAAGTCTGGTGGTGATGAAAGTGAGTTTATCTGGTGAACTATTTAAATAGCAAAACATCACTCTTGAAGTTTTATAAGTATCTTCTGTAGGAAACAGTCTTGCTCATGTGAGATTTAATTCTGTAAGACAAGGAGCTTACCCGGATCACCTTGGAATCTTTACACAACACAGGGAGGATATTTGATAATCGTTTGAGAAATAAATGAGGCGATAATCTATTTATATAGTCAGCAAATACTTATACAGAAATTGTTGCCCTTACTACATATTTCTCTAAGTATCTGCATATATTTCTCATATTAACATTATTGCATATATTTTGCACACATATATATTGCATATATTTCTTATATTAATGTTAAAGATTATAGGTTTGTATTAACCAGAGCATTTGGAAACCTCCATCCAGCTTACATTTATTTGGTAACTTTAACTGAAACAAATGGAAACCGGAGCTCACATCAACCTACAGCTCTTTTCCAATCGTGAGGCCACTCGAGGGAGAGAGAATCTGAGATTCCAGAACTTGTTTGTGACTAGAAGGATTCAGGAAGATGAGCCTGAGACCAGGGGTCACATTTATCCTCTACAAATTCCCGGCGGCATGACAAGTGCATATTCTGTTGAAAGTATTATCATTTCCCTAAAATGCCTCTACTGATGGCCATAAACCATTTCCTCAAGTTCATAATTTTCCAGCTATCAAGTGTTTTCTGCATTTAGTGACCTGGATTTGTGTGTGCTTAGAGTGTTGTGTTGGACTCCTGGAAGATGAGTTTCATAGTGTGCAAACATCCTGAAAACTACTTGGATTATTAACACCAGGTTGGTCAAATGATGCCAATACCACTGCACCCAGACATTGAAACTTCGGTGTAAACACTTTGACCAAGTGCTCTACACCAGGTAGCTGAGGAGTTGTACATGGATACATCTAGGCTACAATTATAAATCTCTATAGAGACATGAGATCTCTTGGCTAACAACATTTTGAAACATGTTGAACAAAGAAAAAAAAAAGATACTAATTAAGTAGTACATTTAGATATACAGTCTAGGGCAGGAAAGAAGGTATTTTTAAGACACGGCACAGGCACCAGAAATAAAAGTCGTAAGTTGTCATTGAAAAATTTATGTATGTACTTAAGTAAATATATTGAACACAAAGTTTCAAATATACTGCAGACAAGGCTGGAAGAAATCTGAGATCTAAAGCTGAGTCCTTGGAAGCCCAGGGGACCAGTGTGACAGTCACCTCCACACAAGTTCCCTGAGACCTGCGGTTCCCAAGATCCCCAGCTACAGGATGGCTGCATCCCCGCGTGCCACAGAAGCCCACACTCACAGAAGCCGCCTGTTTCCGGGCCTGGCTGATCAGCAGTTTGATTTCTGATAGGTTTCTGCTCAGGTTCTCTTCTAGGATCTTCAGAGGCTTCAACCGATCAAATAAAAGGCTGGCTTGTGTCTCTGCATCTTTAACTCTCCTTCCAGCTAGCAGAGCTTATGAGTTCAAGGTGGCAAGAAAGTTGGCAGCAGGGCAGAAACCAGAGAAATTAATTAGTCATTACCAGTGCATTGGATAAAATATAATATCCTAGTAAGCAAATCCTCAAAGTTTTGCTAAATACAGTTGACCTTTGAGCAGCGCAGGGGTTGGGGCACTCAAACCTCATGCAGTTGCAAATCTACATATAACTTTTGACTCCCCAAAGACTTAACTAGGGGTAGCCTACAGTTGACGGAAGGCTTTACCAATAACACAGATAATCAATTACCACGTTTTGTATGTTACATGTACTTTACACTCTATTCTTACAATAAAGAATAAAGTAAGCTAAAAAAAATGTTATCACAAAAATCATAAGGAAAATACACTTTCAATACCTTTATTATATTTATCAAGTCTGTGTATAAGGGACCCAAGCAGTTGAAATCTCTTGTTCCAAAGTCAACTGTATATGAAAAATGTACCAGCACCAGGCACTACCCACAACCTTTCTCTTTCTTTATAAATGCAAATCCAGATACCAGTGCATTTTTGTTCTTTAGGAATTCTGTTTGGGAACAGGACACCATGGTACACCCGGCCAGTTCAAAATCTCACGATGCAGACTTCGTTAGTGGGAAGGGAGACCGTGACGTACTGGTCATTGAAGAGTCCTGTAGAAGTTTGTTTGTTTCTTGTAAGGTGGCATTAACCTTGGACAAGCTGGTGGATGTATTCAACAGCTCCTTGCGCAATCCCACAGTGTTCTTTAGAGTGCTTGCCGCACTCCAATTTGCAGATGTGGCCAGCTCTTTGATTTTGGTTCCTTTGTCTTTGACACCTGAAATAAATGTACATGCAATCATGCCCTCCACTGATTATACACGGGGAAGGCCATAAACCGCAATAAATGTAACTTTACTTGGAAACCTGTTACAGTTGTTTCTTATTGGCTGCTAAACACAAAATGGGGCTCCCGGTTTGTAATGGTAGCATTAAGGCTGCATATCATATGCCTACAGCTCCCTTTGAGGGACAAATGAAATAATCTTGGTAACAATCCTCTCTGTATTGAAATTTCAGTGTGCAGGGAGATGGCGACAGCACCTGCTAAGGGCCATGTGCTCAGCATCTTCTATGTGAATAAGCTATGCTTCTTTATTTGGTCTCACTTCTATCCCTCCATTCCCATATTCTTTAAACACTTTCTTCAGATCACTCTGTGTGTATGGATAAGCAGGTTGGAGGGTTTAAACTCGTAGGTGAGATGGGCATATCATAGGCTAGAAGAAGTCATATCTACTCACACTGTCAGCAGGCTGCTAGACATAACAGCAGAGTAAAGACTAAACGATCACTATCGATAAAGTGGAATTTAGTCATTCTAGAAAATCTGGGGGATGAATTCTTTTTAAAAAGGCAGTAGTATTCATTTTAAAGTATTCAGTCACCAATGGGACAAAAATTAACACTAGAAGAAGCATGATGAAGAGTAGGCAGGATTTTTGGACGCCTGGGTAGCTCAGTCAGTTAAGCATGCGACTTCTGCTCAGGCCATCATCTCCCGGTTTGTGGGTTTGAGCCCTGCATTGGGCTCTGTGATGACAGCTTAGAGCCTGGAGCCTGCTTCAGATTCTGTCTCCCTCTCTCTCTGCCTCTCCCCTGCTCACTCTCTCTTTCTCTCAAAAACATATAAAAAAAATTTTTTAGGAGTAGGCAGGTTTCTTTTTTACTCTTGTGGCAACTTTTCTGCAAGTTTGAAATTATTTCCAAATAAAGTTATTTTTAAGGGTTTAATCAACATACATCCTGCATCCTTGAAGGAAAAGGAGGGAAGGAGGGAGAGGGAGGAGGAGGAAGAAAGAGAGGGAGGGAAAGGGAAGAAGGAAGGAAGGAAAAAGTGTCCAGATCAGAAAAGGCTCCAATGACTTAAGGTTACAAGTCCATTCAGAGAGCCCCAGGCCCAGGTCCCCACCTTAATTCTCATGTTTACAAGGTGAACTGGCAGGAAGAAGTCTGGGCTGTTAGGACATCCTATAAGTCTTAGAAAAAATAGAGAAGGTTGAGGGAATGTAAGTAGCGCGTGGCAGCAGGATTCATTTGTATGACGTTTTTAAAAAGTTATCCTATTTCAAATGTTAATGAATAGTGCATTTCCAAACCATCAATATTAAAGTGATTTATGAGCTTATTTTAGAATGCTTTATTGCCTCATGAAGGAAGATTCCCAAGCAAGAGTTCTTTAATTGACCACATTTATAATGAGTCTAGCATTTCCCCTTAAAACAGGAACATTCAGCTTCTTGTTGAGTTCTTTGAATGACCCTTTCATTTAAGGGAGGTGTCAAGCTCACATTAAAAGTCAGCAATTCACATGCTAAAGTAAAGTCTCCCAAAGCTTTTGTTTTTTCGGAGTATAATTCTAGCATTTCAATGCCAGTGTTCTGGAATTATTTTAAAAGGAGTCCTCTTCATTTCCAAATCATACTCCTGGGCAGGTAAAAGCTCTATCAATCTTGGTCTCCTGTTGAGCAAGGGCGCTTAATCAGACTTGTGGCAGGACTTCCTCACACTCAGGCAAAATGGCTTTGAAATGAGAAAGCATTAATTAAATCAAGAGCCCCCTTTTCCACTTACCTTCAGGGATTGCTCTAAGTCTCAAGAGTGATTCATTGGTCCGCCCAGTAATTGTACGAGCATTCTCTTGAAATCTGTTTGCTGAATTTTTCAATTCACTCAGTGCCAATGCGATACCTATTTAAAGGGGAAAAAGTGTCCTCTTTTGGGTTGGCCTACTCAGCAGTTTCACTGATCACTCTGATCCGTCTACAGAATCAACAGCTTTCTACAGAGACCTCCCAGTATTGACATGTTTCCAGAAAGACTTAGCATCACTCATTATAGAAATTAAGGCTGTTTTTTGCTTGCTTGATCATTTTTTCTAGTTTGCTTGTTGCTCTTCTCCCTAATATTTCTTCTTAAATTGCAGGTCCAATTTAATTAGAGTTCAAGGTGAAGACTTGTGTTTAAATCACTCAGTCTTCATCACTCTCACTGACTTCCTGTCCACACCTAAATCTTGTCCAAGTCTCTCCTCCGGGTTGTAAAACCTCAAACTAGTCCTGCCCAGGAATCTTCCCCAGCGGAGCCCCTCCATCCCCCATCCTTCTCTGGCCAATGACCCCCCCCTTCCTGCACTCTCTCCCCACCCAATGGGTACTAGACTTGGCCTCCTTCAAGTCTGATCAGAGCTGTGGGAGCAAAGCTTTTGCTTTTAATATTTCTGTTCATAATACACAATCACATCTTGATTCTGGACACAGGGTTAAAAAATGCATTACGAATAAAATCCTTGATGAACACAACGGTTCTGCTTAAGATTTTAATTGCCAGAAAATTCGTTACTTGGTAGCCTATGAAATACCTTTGGCTGTGTAAACGGAAACCACATCCCATCAACACTGATGCTAGAGTTTGTGTTTAATGTGCTTTATGATTCATCATTAGGAGCCTTCTGTACCGTGAGATGACAGCATAAATTTTAAATAATGTCACTCAGAGAAACAAAAAATACGTGCATATCCATTCTCTGGGCTCAGACAGCTATGGGAGGATCCAGTACTGGCCATGGAAGTGATCTGAAAGGGGTGTGCGCTTTGTTTACAGCCCACCATTTACTCCCATAGGAAAGGACATTATTTTTGATATGTTAGAAGATACTCAGGTGAAAAGTATATGTTACAAAACTCGTATTTTTTTCTTATGCAACAGATTCCTGCTGCCATTGTGTGTTGTGCTTAACGGAGGGCCCTTATATGTATGCTAAATAATTGTTTACTGAAACCCTCAAGAAAAAACTTATCTGCCTAGGTTATTTTTTAAATAAAATTGATAAAACAATTGTGACTTAATTCAATAATGACTTAATGAGAAGCTACCATGAGTCTAATATTATATTAGCTCTGTCTGGCCAAAGTGCCAAAGAAGTGTACCACACACAGCACAACTCTTCACGAAACTGCTGTGTGGCAAATAGAGGAACCCATAAAGCCAAAGAGAACTCGCCAAATGCTGCGAAACAGTGACAGCTCACGAGCTAAAGCCATGGGTGGAGGATTTAGTTACCCAAGAACGCTTAACAAGCCTGTGGAAGATTAGAGGGGCCCGCACATTAAGAGACAGCACTTAAATAAAAGTTTAAGAGATAAATGAAAACTTAAATTATATGCTGTTCCTATGTCAGGAAATTGGCATGTCACTGTGACGAATCAGCATTCACTTTTCAAATTCCTCCAGGAGAGGAGAACGTTCCGGCAGTATGCTCAGAGAAGTTTTGTATTCCCTCTGCTTAGCAATACAGTCCAAGCTAAAAACTCACCTTGATGCTTTCTGCTCAGGCTGTTGCCTTCTTTCAGAAATCTGGAACTGCGCTGGAGAGCCACTTTCCCATTAGGAGCAAGGGACTCTGAGAACTGGAAAATAGGAGAGTGTAAACATGGTGGTGGCTGGTGGGCGGGGGGGGGGGCTGGGACGGGGCTGGGGGGGACAGGGGGCGGGTGCACTCCTGCTGGAGACAGGAGAGCAACTCTATCCAAATAGCCAAATAGTCAAGTTCCGGACACAGGAGTCCACTAGGTAACATGTAGGGACAATTTAAATTGTCCCAATTTATGGCTGAGGAGAAAGAACATAAAGCATTTTTAAATAAAGACAAAACCCACCATTAAATGAATGGTGTCCACAGGTAAGAAAAGCTACCTCAAGTAGATATCAAGAAGCATTATCCTTCTGTTATAATTGTGAGCTTTTCCTCATCTCCACATCACTAGTCCCTAGTCTTTGTAAAGTATTTATGATCTTAAGAAATTAAAACTTGTATCACATGATGACAGGACCAAACAGATCTCGCCAGATAAGAATACTGAGCAGCATGAACTTAAGCCACTAGGTCTTTGCTCAGCACCTTCTGGAACAATCTCCCATAGTGCCTAGAAAAGGAAGGCACCTAGTGCAGCCCCCGAGGCACCTCTCACCAGGCTTGCCATTGTCACGGTCCTGAGAGCGTCATCTGCCACTTTCTCTGATTCTTCAATCATGCTCCGAATGTTGGAATGGACGTGGGTGGCACTGGTGGCATTCAGGGACACATGTCTAACGCTGCCAAGGCCACTAGGTAATCAGCAAATGTACAGATGTTAGTATAAATTAAATGGAACTTCCCCCCTATTCCTAAAGCTTCCTAGGTAAGAAACTAGAAAAGAATCAACAGGGAATTAACAACATAGGGATTCCCCTCCAACTCCAAATGCCATCTTTGAAAGAAGTAGCTACATTGTCACGAATACACTCAGAGGTGCTGTTTAATGAACACCTGAAGAAGAGACCATTGCTTTTGCCCATCTTTTTAACCATCAGTTTCGACCAGCTGCCCTCAACATGGTTTCTGGTCAAGCCCTCTGCAAGCGTCTGGGGCACCATGCCCTGTTTGGCGTTGGTTGTAATCTCTCCTGGTCCACACTTGTTAATTTGCAAAGAGCGTCCCTAAGTATATATATAAGAATCCTGAATCTTGTCCCTCAAATGGTACACACCGATTTAACGAAATTCACTAGAGGTTCTGGAGGAGGATCAGATAATATTTCAATCATCTGAACTCCACTCTTACAAGTGCGCAAGTCACTTATGAACTTGCCAGCTGGTAATGATGCGATCTCATCCAGCTTCACTCTATCTTCAAAATGAAATCTGACAATTGACATATCTTTGCCTGCTGAGTAACTCGCTTCATTTTCTTCCCAAGGTTATCAAGTTGAGAGATCCCCTGACCAGACACCAGCACTTACTACTTGACTGGCAAAATTTGGTGATTGATAAATAGAAGGTAATGATGTTATTTAACCTCATGTATCATAACAAATTGCTTTTACGATTCGTACTAGGTAATAAAGGTTTTGTTCTACCTATGTATGTAGTCAGAGTATTTTTTTCTCTTTTGGAGAATAATGAAAGCTGATGAAAAGGGAGAAACTAAGCATCTAATTCTAATTTCTATTATAGATTCTTATGGCATGTGGAGGCAGTAATGCTCCATTCAGCACATAATGTACACAGCGTTCTAGCTTCTGTCATTTTTAATTGCTTTTGTTGTGTGAGCTAATCTTTTATGGCAGCACTCCTCAAATTGGAAAGATATTTATTTTTCTCCTTCCACAAAACACATGGAACACCCAGAAGCCCACATATGCTCAGTGTGGCCAGACATTTTCTACCTATAATTTGTAACAAATTTTAACAAAATCAGTTTACCAATTAACCAGGATATTGTGTGAATCACTGATAAGGCTGAAACACTAGTTCCTTTGTTTGGTGTACATCAGATACGCCAGGCCAGGGGGTCTTAAAAATATGTCGGGGAGAGGCACGTGAGTGGCTCCAATGGTTAAGCACCAAATCTTGATTTTGGCTCAGGTCATGATCTCATGGTTTGTGGGTTCAAGCCCTACATCAGGCTCTGTCTTCTTCTCTTTCTCTCTGCCCTCCCCTGCTTTTTCTCTCTCCAAATAAATAATCTTTAAAATATATATATGACAAGGGCACTTGGGTGGCTCAGTGGGTTAACCCTCTGACTTCAGGTCATGAGCTCAGTTTGTGACTTCGAGACCTGTGTTGGGCTCTGTGCCGACAGCTCAGAGCCTGGAGCCTGCTTCCAATTCTGTGTTTCCCTCTCTCTCTCCGCTCCTCCCCAGCTCATGCTCTATCTCTGTCAGTTTCTCTCAAAAAGAAACATTAAAAAAATTAATATCTTCATTCCGTCCAACCTAATAAGGCCCTGAGTACTTAGTAGGCACTTAACAAGGCCTTAATGGCTTGATACTGCAGCATAACATTTGTATGAATTCCTCTCCAGTTCCGTTTGCATTTTTCCCCCATAGGTGGAAGGGCAACAATGTTCCCAGACGTGAGAGGAAATCCCCCTTGCCATGTGAATAAAATAGCAGTCTTCCTTTGTCAACCAAAAAAGAGGGACTCAACACGGCGATCAAAAGAGCCATTCTTCTTCTCTCCGATCAACGGATCACCTCCCCTGGGATTCCTGCAAGGCCTGGTCTCACCTGTCCAGAGCACCCGCTAGTCTCTGGAGGTTAGCTGCGTGGTCCTCCGCTCTGTAGACAAGGTCAAGAGCTCCTCTTTGGGACATCTGCATGACCAGATCGTCTACGTGGCGCCTGATTTTGGCGGTCCAGAGGAGCAGCTCATCCCGGTGCCGCTCTAACTGCTAGGAGAGAAATTCACATAATGCTTCTGTGTAACAGTGTACACTTGTGAGTGTGTGGGGAGGGGGAGGGGGAGGTGTGTGAACGCTTTGGAAACTGTATGTGGCAGAACTTACTGCGAGGGCAGTTTCTACAGCAGCTGCTGGCGAAGTGACAGCGTCCAGCAATCTTCTCCCTCTGGCAATCAGCGCCGAGGTCAGGTTTTGTTCTTGTTGAACATGTAGCTTCTTATCCTGCGGCAAAAATCACCTTTGAGGATGCTTCAAAAAAAGGGGGTTGGCTTCTAAAGGTCAGTGCCTGACACTATGTGTTAAAATTAGTACTTGGGCCTCATTTTTCAAGAAGCTAAAACCGGGCTTATTTACGTAGAAGAATTTGGCTCCCAGTCCTGAGAAGGAAAGAGTCTGTCCTTGTTAAGACTCACAGTTAGGGGCGCCTGGGTAGCTCAGTCCGGTAAGTGCCTACTGCTGATTGAGACTCCGGTCACAATCTCATGGTCCTGAGAGTTCGAGCCCCACGTCGAGCTCTGCGCTGACCCTGCTTGGGATTCTCTCTCTCCCTCTCTATGCCCCTCCCCTGCTTGTACGTGCACTCTCTCAAAATAAATAAACTTAAAAAAAAACTATATATATATATATATATATATATATATATATATATATATAAAGACTCACGTTAAATTCTCGCAGGTTGGCGCTGACAAGGTGCAAAAGGCGGTTGCTTTCCTGGGTCTTCACCTCTGCCTCCCTCACAAGGTCCCTCGCTGCTTGCAGTTCACCATTGCGTTTTGAAAGAAGGCTGCTTGCCGCTTCTTTTAAGACCTCCAACTCTCTCTGTGGCCTCTGGAAATTTTTCTCAATCTGTGACAACAAATCTTCAGCGGCCCTGATAAACATAGATGTTTCGTGTAATAAGTGAATGAACAATGCGCACGTTATGGAACGCAGTAGAAGGATCTGCATATCCATGTGCCGCGTCTCGGGGGACTCATAAGTGGCCCATCATAACCTCTTAAAGGGAGTAATTTTTTAAGACAGATACAGGCACCGTATTTTTATACTTTATCCTTAACAGACTATTGACAAACTTCCTAACATATGTTCATAAAAGAATTAAAAGAAATCCTCTTTGTGAATCTGGATGCAGTAAACTGGACCCACAGTCAGAGTGATCGCAACTGTAGTCTTGTTTTATTGTACGGCAAGAAACTGAAAAGAAGCCATTCGGTGATGTGCTATGAAGTTACCAATGTATCAGAGGACATAAAGGTTATTTCTGCAGCTACTTAAAGAGATCTTATAAAAACTTCAAATTCAAGGTTCCAGAAAGATCTAACTCGTACCTCCGATGATAGGCCAAGGTTTTGGAAATTAAGATATTTTTTCCTATTCTTTTGTACATATGCCACCAAATTGCTCATGTAAGTCCATTTTGAACTTGAAGTTACATAGAATAAATGAAATTTTCACAGTATAAGTGTTGGCAGAGATTGACTATATCCCATGAACTTCCTGCCTAAATTTGTTAGGAGAACTTCATGGCAAATGCCTGTGAATAACCCTCAGCTTTCACAGATGTCATATTGCTGGCCAAAGACAGAGCATAAAACGATTTCTAAAGGTGCATGCTTGAACTCTGACATTAGAGAGTCACCAGGAATTACTTGGACATTCTTAAGATTTCTCATGGTCATAAGATGTCGCATTATGATACAGCAAACAACTCAAAGTACATGGGAAACACACAAGTAAATCTAATATATCTCTAATGTCTGACCATGGATCAGTCACTTCTTTTTTTAATATAATTTATTCTCAAGTTACCTAACATACAGTGTATACAGTGTGTGTATGTATACAGCGTGCTCTTGGCTTCAGAAGTAGATTCACATGATTCATTGTGTATATACAACACTCAGTGCTCATCCCAACAGTGCCCTTCTCAATGCCCATCAACCCTCAATGCCACATCAACCCTCAGTTTGTTCTCTGTATTCAAGAGTCTCTTATGGTTTGCCTCCCTCTCTGTTTGAAACTATTTCTTCCCCATCCCTTCCCCCATGATCTTCTCCTAAGTTTCTCCAGTTCCACATGAGTAAAACCTTATGATATCTTTCTCTGACTGACTTATTTCACTAAGCATATACCCTCCAGTCCATCCACGTTGTTGCAAATGGCCAGATTTCATTCTTTCTCATTGCCATGTAGTATTCCATTGTATAGATAAACCACATCTTCTTGATCCATTCATCAGTTGATGGATATTTGGGCTCTTTCCATAATTTGGCTATTGCTGAAAGTGCTGCTATGAACATTGGGGTACATTTGCCCCTATGCATCAGCACTCCTGTATCTCTTGGGTAAATTCCTAGCAGTGCTATTGCTGGGTCATAGGGTAGTTCTACTTTAAATTTTTTGAGGAATCTCCGCATTGTTTTCCAGAGCGGCTACCCCATTTTGCATTTCCAGCAACATTGAAAGAGGGTTCCCATTTCTCCACATTCTCGCCAACATGTGTTGTTTCCTGCATTTTTCATTTTAGCCACTCTGACCAGTGTGAAGTGGTATCTAGTGTGGCTTTGATCCATATTTCCCCGGTGATGAGTGATGTTGAGCATTTTTTCATGTGTCTGTTGGCCATATAGATGTCTTCTTTGGAAAAGTGTCTATTCATGTCTTCTGACCATTTCTTCATTGGGTTATTTAGTTTTCAGGTGTTGGGTTTGTTAAGTTCTTTATAGATTTTGGATACTAACCCTTTATCCAATATGTCATTTGCAAATATCTTTTCCCATTCTGTCAGTTGCCTTTTAGTTTTGTTGATTGTTTCCTTTGCTGTACAGAAGCTTTTTATCTTGATGAGGTCCCAGTAGTTCATTTTTGCTTTTAATTCCCTTACCTTTGGAGACGTGTCAAGTAAGAAGTTGCTGTAGCCAAGGTCAAAGAAGTTATTGCCCGTTTTCTTCTCTAGGGTTTTGATGGTTACCTGTCTCACATTTTGAGTTTATTTTTGTGTGTGGTGTAAGAAAGTGGTCCAGGTTCATTCTTCTGCATGTTGCTGTCCAATTCTCCCAGCACCAATTGCTAAAGAGACTGTCTTTATTCCATTGGATACTCTTCCCTGCTTTGTCAAAGATCAGTTGGCCATATGTTCGTGGGTCCAATTCTGGGTTCTCTATTCTATTCCATTGGTCTATGCATCTGTTTTTGTGCCAATACCATACTGTCCTGATGATGACAGCTTTGTAGTAGAGGCTAAAGTCTGGGATGGTGATGCCTCCCACTTTGGATTTCTTTTTCAACATTACTATGGCCATTTGGGGTCTTTTCTTGTTCCATAAAAATTTTAGAATTGTTTGTTCTAGCTCAAAGAAGAATGCGGGTACAATTTTGACTGGGATTGCATTGAATGTGTAGACTGCTTTGGGTAGTAATGACATTTTAACAATATTCTTCCAATCCATGAGCATGGAATGTTCTTCCATTTCTTTTTGTCATCTTCAATTTCCTTCATAAGTTTTCTATAGTTTCCAGCATACAGATCTTTTACATCTTTGATTAGGTTTATTTGGTTAGGTTTATTTCTCTTCATGGTTCTTGGTGCGATTATAAATGGGATCAATTTCTTGATTTCTCTTTCTGTTGCTTCATTTTTGATGTATAGACATGCAACCGATTTCTGTGAATTGATTTTGTATCCTGTGACTTTGCTGGATTCGTGTATCAGTTCTAGAAGCTTTCTGGTGAGTTCTTTTGGGTTTTCCATGTAGAGTATCATGTCATTTGCAAAAAGTGAAAATTCGACTTCTTCTTTGCCAATTTGGATGTCTTTTATTTCCTTTTGTTGTCTGATTGGTGAGCCTAGGACTTCCAACACTTTGTGAAACAACAGTGGTAAAAGCAGACTGGACCAGTCACTTCTTCTCATCAAAGTACCTCAGAAATCTTAAAACAGGCATCAACTTTTCATCTATGAAGTGACTTTACCACCAAAAACTGTGATCACATACAGGGTTACAGTCATCATTGACCTGGCAAAGACTGTAAAGAAAACAACAACAAAAGAAACTCAGCACTCTTCATTTCTTCCTGCAAACTTTTTTCAACTGATACAGCTAAGCCAGTGTTTCTCAGTCTACATCCCTCCACAGCACCAACTCCCCATGAGCTGGAAGCAGGTTTCATGAGAAAGAGTTCCGTGATGAAGTAAGTGGGGCTGTCTTCTCTCGGCTTCTCCCAGAGAGTTCCGATGCACAGAGCATGCTAACAGCTTGGAAAGGATCTGCAGTGAAGACCTTGTCTCTCCTTAGTAGACACTGCCTTTCCCAAACTTATGTGGTCACAGGACACATTTCTTTAATGAAGTATCTCTGGCTAGCACTCGGGACACGAGCATGGAAAACAGCTGGGAAACACAGCTACAAAGGATAACTTACAGCATGAAGTAAAGGAGTCAGCTATCCTTCGAAAGCCCTGCTGGCAAATCTGGCCCCTGGCTGGTATCTGCAAGCATCCCCACCAATCCCTGACTGATAAGAATGGCTCATTGCCTCAACCATTTGTGCAAACAACGTGGTTTATCCTGCTTTCCTTCTGAGAGTCTGGAATGTAGTATGTGCTAGGCAGAGGGTGCAGATGAAACCAGCCCCCAGTAAAAACCCTGGATGTTGAACTTCTCATGGGCTTTCCTGGGTAGAAACATCCCAAATGTAGTGCCATAGTTTCATTGCCGGGGCAGTGTATGCTCTCGCCCCTCCTGGGGAGGAGAGAGCTTAGGAAAAGTTCTCTAGTTTCCTCCAGGCTCCGCTGTCTTCTCCCCTGTGTATCCAGCTGTGCATGCTTCATTCATCTCCTAAGAAATCTTGTCCATGAGTCTGGAGAGTCCTAGAGTCCTAGTGAAGCTCTGAATGGTTTGGGGGACCCCAACACAAGTATGATAAGCAACTGGATGGTGTGATAAGTATTCTCACCTATCAGAATGTCATACTTCAGCAGTGGGGCGCCTGGGTGGCTTAGTCGGTAAAGTGTCCGACCCTCGATTTCAGCTCAGGTCCTGATCTCATGGTTTGTGAGATCAAGTCCCGCATAGGACTCCATGCTGGCAGTGTGAAGCCTGCTTAGAATTCTCTCTCTCCCTCTCTCTCTGCCCCTCCCTCTCAAAATAAGTAAATAAACATTTAAAAAATACCATACTTCAGCATACATGACCACTTTCCCAACAGTTATTATAAAAAGCTGACACGTAACTCCTAAAATAATCTGTGACATTTGAAATGGCATCAACGCACAGGGATTATCTATGGAAAATAAGATGGAGATGGCCAGAGAACACATCTTAAACTCCTAAATGTTTTTAAATAAAAAGGTATCTTTAGTAGTAATGATTTTACTTACAAGTTGAAGAGAGAGATCGGCAGCCTTATGGGTAACTTTATTGCCAATGGAAAAAGAGCTACAATGGCAGAAAAAGGGTGATAGAGGGCCCAGCAGGTGAGGAGGGCTGGGCACGCTAAAGGAACAAGGTGGGGGAGGGGCTCCCCTGTCTTTCCCCCCTCCTCCCAAATGCTACTTAGAAAATGAACTTCTCCCATTTGGACTATAAGCTCCTAGTGGGGAGGAAGGCTCTCTCCTTTGGGTCCCCAACTCCTAGCACAATGCCTATCCCCTGGGGACTCAATCCATTTGATGAAGGAACAAATGAATGAATGAACTGACTGTGGTAATGGTGGGAGAGACATTCCCACTAATGAGTCCCAAGAATCTCCAGGGCATCTTCAGCTTTAATCAGCTCCCTAATGAGTCTGATATGCAGCCGAGGGAAGAAGCAATGAGAGGACACACCACGTGTGGAGGGCAGGAAGAGCGGGGCCAGTAAGGGAGCCCCAGGAGAGCTGGAATCGAATACACCAAGTTTAGATGTAATCCTGGAGGCAGTGGGGGGCTAAGGACACTTAGGAAGCAGAGCAGAGCAGCACTGAGCCTGGGATGACCACCTCAAGAATGATGGGTCCTGGTGAGGTCTTTTCCTTCCCGCACCACACATTTCAGGTGAAAGGAGAACGCACATGAGAGGTCAGGGTCACGGAAACATGATTATAACCTAGCACATGTCTCTGATCTGCTCATTGAAATTCCACCCACCCATCTTTTATGGACTGGTCTCAAGTGGTTCTTCCTTCCATTGGGTTGGAAAATCATAGGGTTTAGAGTGACACAGATTTAGGTGTGTGGTCAGGTTTCATACGATCCTGAAGGTTTAATATTGGGCAAATCACTTGTAGTTTCTGGGCCCGTTTCCCCAGCTGGACCCTCCCCAACCTCACAAAGCAGCAGAGATGATTATGCGATGGGATGAGAGAAGTGAAGCCCGCACCTTCCTCAGCCCACAGCAGGTGCTCCAAGATGGTGGCACTCTTCCCATTTCCTGGGACCTCATCTTCCTCTGATCTCTCCTCGCAGCCATTTCGTTGTGAGTTCTTGGCCCTAACCAATGTTCTAGTGATTATTTTACTAGTTCTCTCTCCAATACCATCTGACAGTGAGTTCCTCCTTTTGTTTTCCACATAACATATCAACAACAATGTCAAAAATCATATTCAGTGATTTTTGTATAAGCTCAAAGAAAGACGTATGCCAAGAAAACCGTAAGCTCAACTCTGCAGTGTGTTGCCCGTGGAAGTGTAACAGAACTCTTTTTAAGTCTTTTGGAAAATAACTTGAAAATGCAAGTCAGGAATCTTCAAAATGGAAATTATTTGGCTACCTGATTCCACTTCTTAATATCTAGCCTAATAAGATGATAACATAAAATGTAGGAAAAGATTTTTGTCTAAGACATCCATCACAACATTATTTAAAAAAGCAAAATAGATTAAATACTGCACTACGGAGAATGGAGTTTTGATGGCATATTGTGTAACTACTTAGATATTTATCACACCGCAGGAGGAACACAACTTGTGCTACATTACATCAAGTAATAATTGTGAAAATACTAAGAAAAAAGCCTGAAAAAAAAAAAAAACAAGCCCTAGTGAGCAGGTCTAACGATTCTTGGATCTGTCCTACCGCATCGTGCTTTTCAACGAGAGTTTAAACAACAGAGCTACATCATTCTGACATAACATAAGCTTACAGCGGGTTAACAGCCACTGACTATATTTTCTTCCATGGGACTTCACTGCATCATACTTGATGTTCAGTAAATATGATACCATGAGGTTCTTTTGTGGTATATGGAATTGTTCCAGAGTCACTAAGAAAGACAGATACTGGCACTGATTATACTTCTATTGGGAGTATCTGGCATCCATCTCTTCATTTTTTGTGTGTGATGATCGGGCCCCTCTCTTACGACATTCCATCCCCAGCAACAGCACTTTCCCTCACTCCCCTCCCACATGCCTCCTGACCCCTCAGTATTCAAGCTCCTACCTCTAATTGATTGTGTCATGAATGGTATTTAGAAACTTACTTGAGTTCCAGTATGGCTTTTTGTTGCAACTGCCCAAAATGCCTCTTCTGTATGATTTCTAGCAGAGATGTAATATTCTTTTGCATATTCTGAAGAGTAGAACTGGGTAGCTGGAAGTCTTCATCCAAGGTCTGGTTTAGAGTTGCTGCTTTTTCAATAATTTCTATGGAGGAAAGCCATCAATTGTTCAGCAGGTCTCTCAAAGTGGACAGCACTAAAATGGAAAAACTTGGAACCTTCTTCGGGGAGGCCAGCTTTGTTCACCTAAATTGGGGTGACCCTCAGGCCAAGCCAGGCCAGCCCATCGATCCCAATGTGCTCTGGTTCCCCCTTATCAAAATACTCAAGAATTTGAGATTATTGATTTATTTAATGTTGGTATTCTCTGGTATCCATAAACTCATAAGGGCAAGGGCTGTGGCCGCCATGTTTCCCTCACCATTTCTTGCACCTGGCATAAATATTTGCACATACAAGAGCTCAGTAAATATTTACTGCATAAATGAACGACTAATACTCAATGCAATTCTTAATAAACAGATCATGTGTTCTAATAATTTCCTTACCTTTTGCCCTGTAAAGTCTTTTATAGGATTTAGTACTTTTTATATCCTTAAACTAGAACCCAACAAGAAAAGCCAGAATATGTTTCTGGTAGCCAGAAAACTGAAAATAGCATTCCTGAAGCCAGGTCAGAGGATGCATTTCAGTTGAGTAGAACTAAATTATTCTAATATTGTGGGTACACACTGAAGCCCCAAATCCTATCAGCTCCTATTCGGGGCAGAGGAGTTGGTGTCGAGAAGTTAGCTCACCTGCTCTATGGTGTTGCTGCCTTGGCATTGGTTTTGTGTGGTCAAGCAGCCTGCAGTGACCTTAAACTGACAATAGTCCCTCGTGCAAGCCCATGCCCCAGATAACAGCCCCGGCAAGGTCAACAAGCAAATGTCAATTCTTGTTCTGACCTCCCCAACAGTTCTGGTGAACAAGCTTCCCCTACCTCTCAGGGCCTTCTCCTTAGGGGCCTCTTTGATAAGACCTCTGTGTTGCTTACCAAGGCCCTTCTGTTTTGGTTTGGACTGACCAACCTTTGCCTGGGACCCCAAAGAACTCCACCAAAGAACCTCTATAGAAAATATACCCCAGGCCCTGTCTCTCTCTCTGCCTGTACCCCACCTTAACTTAGGTGGCCCCTTGAGGCATGGTGGGTGCTTCCTCCTGGACCTGTGAGTAATAACCTTCTGCATCTCATGTTCTCTTGGGGGCTGTTGTAGGGGTTTGGCTCACCATCTGGCCCTCTGTGTTCCACTTAATAAGCGTTCATTTGACAAATCCATAATAAATGGGGAGGTAACATAGTCACTGATACTTAGGAACTTATAAGGAATCATGAAAAAACTAAAGGGGCGCCTGGGTGGCTTAGTCGGTTAAGCGTCCGACTTTCACTTAGGTCATGATCTCGCGGTTCGTGGGTTCGAGCCCCGCGTCGGGCTCTGTGCTGACTGCCAGCTCGGAGCCTGGAGCCTGTTTCAGTCTGTGACTCCCTCTCTCTCTGACCCTCCCCTGCTCACGCTGTCTTTCTCTCCTAGAAATAAATAAAACATTAAAAAAAAAAAAAAAACTAAAAAAAGAAAGCATTCATGTTTCTAAAAGACAAAACTCTGAATGAAAGTCTATGATCTTTCACCTCAGGACTCAGGATCCCCAAGTATGGAATATTCTAGGCTTTTGGCTCCAGGAAGTTTAGTGCGAATCACACACGTCTATTCATATGTTTAATAAATGGAATGGAGCTCTTCCTGCCACATAAGCACGGGCGGGACACGGATCCCAAGCGCACTACCTTGGATATTTATCTGCAGCTTCTCAGTAAATGTCAAGAGGTCTTGGGTCTTGCGGAGAAGTCTTTCCGTCACCCTGGTCACATGTTGGCTACTCCTTAACACTCTAGTGAGCTGACAGAAAATAAAGATCTCAGGTTAGTTTGACTCTGAATAACATGCAAGCTTTGGCATTCCAGTGGTCTCTTTAAGCAACAAAATATATCCCGGGGTATGGAGGAAAGCCATCTCCTGTGTCACGTAAAGCGAGGTTAATATTTCAGGGTTGGAAACGAAGTGCTTAGCGAAATAATTTACTACTCAGTCTGTGGGAGGAAAGAAGGAATTTTTTTTTAAAAGAGCCTAATTGGCTATTAAACCACAAACTCCCAAGCATGTCTATTGTGAAGATTCTATATTCACTTTAGGACACAAGTATATAGAGTATGGAAAGCAAAATCTCGCTCATTTGTACTGATCGTGAGAACTTAGCTGAGGAGTTAAGAACACGGAGTCAGGTGCACACGGGGTGTGAGGCCTGATTCCACCAGGCTGGAGACCTAGTACCGAACCGTGTCCTGGCCTCACTGATGTCATGGAGTAATACTGAAGCTTACCCCATGCGGCCTTGTGAGGATAAAACGCCATGATGGTTGCGAGGCCTGCAGCCTGATAGCAGCGCCCCAGCGCCCCCTGCCGTTACTTTCATTAGAGATGTTATAATTTGTAAAAGGAAAGGTGGTACTTTTCAGGAGTGTAAAGTAACTCAGACTGGTTCTAAAAGTGTTTTCTAGTCAAAAATCCAAAAAGAATCTTCTTTAATGGGTAGAGAGAATTATTCTAATCGGCTTATCATTTCCTACCAACTGTTTGCTCACTGAGGTGCTTAGAAGCCACATTTAAACCCTTAAGCTCTTCCCAAATCATCCTTAATTCTAAATTCACAGGCCGCCTAATACTTTAGGGTGTACGATTGTGTGCGTGTGTGTATACATACATGCAGAGATGCACTATCATACACATATCTATATACATACATGCCTATTTGGGTATGAACACAAACACACACACACACACACACACACACACACACACACGAAATCCAAAAGCGAACGTTATAAAGCTGACAATAGGCCTTCCTCACCATCTGCGAATGAGATTTTTTTGTGTCACTAAAAACCATGCATCTGGCACGGGCCGAATGGAATAAATCATTCCCTGCTGACATCAAAACGGGTTCACTTGACGTTCAAACTGCACCAGTCAGAAGCACGCGGCCTGCAGCCTGAGAGTTGCACAGACACCTGTGGCGCCGTCCCCGGCAGCCCCTTGGTTCCCCGAAGGGAACGACAAGGCCAAAGGCACGGTACAGGCCGTGTCATCCTCAGCAGAAGTGACAGGAGGAATTAAGTCCAGACTCTCTTCCCACCAAACACAGAAACTGGCAGGGTTAAAACCAATTTGATGACATCGTTCCTGGAGCACAGCTCCTGGGAGGAAGGGCTTGCCCTGATTTCATAGAACCTTCCAGACTGGCCCAATGCAATGGCTTTCAAGGGCTGGGTGGGAGGCGGGTCTTCTGGGTGGAGAACTTACCTCCTTTAGCAGGTGGTCTGTTTGTTTTGCAACATCTTCAAGCTCATCTTCTGCCCGGTCCTTACGTGTTTTTTCTTTCAGTAAAGCTTCCTTAAAAGGACAAAGTAGACAAATTAGTGGTTCTGGAATAAGAATCACTTTTCTTTTTTTAAGTTTATGTATTCATTTTGAGAGAGAGTGAATGTGAGAGGGATGGAGAGAGAGAAAAGCGGGGAGAGAGAGAGAGAGAGAGAGAGAGAATCCCAAGCAGGCTTTGCACTGTCAGTGCAGAGCAGGATACAGGGCTCAAACACAAACCAGGAGATCATGACCTGAGCCGAAACCAAGTGTCGGACACTTAACCAACTAAGCCACCTGGATGCCCCAAGAATCACTTTTTTTTTTTTGCTGTTCACAGAAGGAAAACCTTCTTTCTTTAAAACTGCATTAAACAAAATAAGTCTTGCTTGCTTAAGTTTTGATGATAACTAGTTTCATACTGTCATTTTTTGCATTATATTTCCTATATAGATATGAACGTAGTCAAGTGTGTTATGTAGAATCTGATATTCCTGCAGTTCTTTTTTTTTTTAATTTTTAAAATTTATTTCTGAGAGAGGGAGTGTGTGTGTGAGCAGGGGAGGGTCAGAGAGAGAGGGAGATACAGAACCTGAAGCAGGCTCCAGGCTCTGAGCTGGCAGTCAGAACAGAGCCCGTTGCAGGGCTCGAACCCACGAACCAGGAGATCATGACTTGAGCTGAAGACGCTTAACCAACTAAGCCACCCAGGCGCTCCTATTCCGACAATTCTTGGGTAAGCCTGGCTTGATTTCAGGATCAGAGTCGTGTAAGTTTTAACTATAATTACTGATATCTTAAAAAAACACTAGGCAGAAATACAAAGTATTATGTAAAGAAAAGCCTTTATAATTCCTAACAGTTAAGTGCTTGATTCATGCTAACACTCCTCTGGTTTTGTTACTTGCCTGATCTTATTTAAACCTTACAACAAGCCTCTGAAGGGGCTGTGTTATTGTTTAGGGTCAAGGGAGTTAAGTTGCCTTGCAAGGTGGCTGTTAGGTAAACTGTGGAAACAATGGACAGTTTAAGAGGTCACCTGCATACTTTACATACACATAAAAAGTGACTTAAAGAAATTGACAAAGTGGTTTAAATAAGAGCAAGTCATTCAAAAAGAGTTGAAATTTACATCAAGTACTTCCCTCGCTTGACAAATTTAAAATACTGTTACATTGCTAGGGTCTGTGTTGACAGAAAATATTTACTGATTATGTCTATAGTAGCAGAAAAGAAATTTAAACACTGCTTGCTTGCTTTTTTTTGGAGAACTTTTTCATCTTTCAAAAACATTTTTTTTTCCATTTCAGGAAAAATAATGTGAAAACACATCTCTGAGAGTTCCCTAACCTCTCTTTATGGCCATTAAGTCTATAGAGAAAAGACGAGATGGTTGAAGCAGCCATATTCACACACACGCCTAAGCTTTTATCTTACACCAGGCATTCAGGAATGACTACGCTTTTCATTACCTCCTGACACAGTAAATTGACTATCTCAAGCTCTAATGTGTAGGTTTTAAGCAAAATTAAGAATTGCATTTTTTCCCATTAGAATTAAAAATGCTACAGTAGCATGCTGTCCACTAAGCCAATTTCTTAACTTTCCATCCCTTTTTTGGACCCAGATCCTGTGTGACTAAACATAAAACTATGATTTACTCCCAGAGATGTTTAGATACCCTTCTGGGGAAGAGAAACTTTTGTGCCCTACAAACCCAGCTAAGAATAATACATTTACAGAAAACAGTTGACTGCCAGCATACTCCAGCATTAAAGAAGACACTGTTTGCTTCCTGTATTGGTATTAGGACAGCTGCTTTCAAACATCCACAGATCTGTCATAAAGAGGTGCAAATGGACTTGACTTACCCCAAAAGGCACAAGGACTGGACCGTGGGGAGGAATTTTTATGGAGGCATTTATGGGACAAGTCAACCAATTTATTTTTTATTTATCTTTTTAATTTAAAAAAACTTTTTAAATGTTTATTTTTGTGAGAGAGACAGAGTGGGAGTGGGGGAAGGGCAGAAAGAAAGGGAGACACAGAATCTGAGGCGGGCTCCAGGCTCTGAGCAGTGGGCACACAGTCTGACGCGGGGCTCGAACTCATGGACTGCGAGATCATGACCTAAGCCACGAAGTCGGACACTTAGTCGAGTGAGCCACCCGAGCGCCCCACAAATCAAACAATTTAGAGTGGTCCCACAAGGAAACAGGTTAGTGTGTGGACGATAAGTCCCTGATTAGACTGCAGGAAGCCTAGACGCCGGGAATGAGACTCCCGCCCTGATGAGGAAGACGGACAGAATGACAGAATACTGTCCCCACTGACTCTCCCATCTCTCAGTGACATAGGTTTCTACCCATCTCCGCATTCCCAGTACCTACCCGGAGATATTTCGTTGTATTTTCCAGGTCTGACAAAATTCCAGACGGGATAGGGATCACGCCAGTCAGGTTCACGGAAAGGATGGTGTTCCCAATCTTATCTAAGTCATTCAGCAGCGCACCCACACATTCATCATCACAAGCTAGAAGGGAAAGAAAGTTGAAGTTGATGCACATTTTCTCTGGATCTGCACGAGCCATTCTGCAGTAATGACAGCCATGGGCAGAGAACATTCTCCCACCACCTGCGTGACAGAAGGGAGGCAGGAAGTACTGAGCCCCTATTCTCAGACGATGCCTTTAAGCCTCAAATCAGACCAGTGACTTCCCTGGGGTCACACAGAAAGAAAGAGCTGATGCCCAGCATGGATCTGAGGCCAGGTGTGTGTTTCCTTCTGCTGCTCCAAACTTCACAGTGCATTTGCTCATCTTTGACTTGGACGGATGGCAATGAACTCCAAATGTATTTCCTCTCGGAGCCTTGCCTGTCATATCCTCAGATAGCTCGCTGACACACCTACTTTATCCTGCCGATGCCATGACAGGGAAACATTTGAGAGAGAGAAAAATCTCTGTACATTTAGAGGAGGAAAAATACCCACAAACACAAAAGCTTTCCAGCAGAATGTGCCTCGGTTCGCATTCGTCGCACCAGAGGCCTGTGGCGCCTGGCCTGCAGACACACTGCCCGGACCTGCGGTCACAGTTGCCGTGGACAGAGCCACTGGGGCTGCAGTCACACCGTTGGCAAGTGCCACCCAGCGCTCGAGGGTTCCCGTGATAGCCTGAGGAGCACCTGCAGGAAGGTATACACAGTAGTATCAACACCAGCAAGTCCGTATATCACACCAGCCCTTGTTCAAGGAAGGCGAGCATTGCCGCCAAATAAAATACAGAGAACGCAAGCCCATTTACCTCACTCTACATTGTATGTAGATGCTGTTTTGGAATAAAATAAGGTCCCGTATCGGTCACGCACGTCCACACCGATAACGTCTCCCAAATCACATTAGTAAATACGCCCTGTACGCGTCAACGGGGCAGACGCGCCCAGCAATTTCCACGCACGGTAACCAACCCCCCAGGGTACCTTTCACAGTACTGTCCTTCGTAGCCCAGACTGCAGGCGTCACAGCGGAAATCGTGATCACCTTCCAAGACACAAGTGGGACTAAAACTAGAAGAAAAAAACCGTTTTCTGAATTCCCAGATCCACATCTTCAAATCTTCCTTATGGGATTTACTCATCACTCTGAGGATACTCCCTACTGCTCTGAAGGTTAAGTGATTACACCAGACAGACAACCTTTTTAGGACTTAAAATCTACTGGGGGCCAAAAGAAGGAAAACATGTGACCAACACTATCGCATGCATCTCTCGTATCCAAAAGATACTCCTCGCACGTCCGCTCAGTGACAACCGTGCGTGCACAGGGGCGAATAGGCAGATTGCAACAAACCTGCACCATCACACGCATTTCAACAAATCAGTCACCGAACAGGAACGTTTTCCAGGTGGAAAGGGTCTTGTTCTGAGGTTGAAGGGCATTATCACCTGGCTTATTGGATGGAAAGGGGACTGGAGAGAGCTGTACAAGCCCGTGAGCAAGCACGGGAGGCTGCCACCTGACCAGCGCTGGTGGCTGGAACTGACTAGAAAGGAGACAAGGAGGAAAAGCAGAGAGGAAGGGCTGCACAGGGGAGTGGGCACCATCTGCAAATAGATGAACCCAAGGACAGGGAGCCATGTGATGGGCCATTAGGAGCAAAATGACAGAGCCGTTCAAAACTTAATAATCCTCTCAGATCTCAGGGATTTCAGCTTTTGGATACTTCAACCTCGGCGGCCACATTTTAAATTACCCGTGCCCCTTGCGCCATCTACAGGCTAAATTTGGTACCTGCAACCTGCTGGAAAAAGCCTCTGGGGTAGCCCGATATTTTTGACAGGTAGGAGTTTCTGGAAAGTGTGACAGGGTTCTGGGTCAGCCCCATTTCAGTTTGGACTTATTTTTCCTCCTTGGAGACTAGAGGAACAGACTTTGTGGAAACAAGATATAAGCAAAGTAAAGCATGTCTGTGAGGGTCTCTCAGATGCAGAGCTCATAGAGATATCCACACCGGTCTCACTGCTGTGCACCTGGGGGGTGGGGGGGCTAGAACCTTTTTAGATTGAAGAAGTAAAATATCCAAAAGTATGCAAATGTGCAAGCTAGAAGGTGAAACGTGGACATGGAAGGAGCTATCCATATGTATATGGGCACACATGTAGATATGAATTTTTTCCATGTTAGCATATTCTAAATTCAGTTACATAGATTAATTGCCCCTTTTGCCAATTCGGTACCTACAAATATACCTTATTCTTAGTGTTAGTCCCAGATTTCATTGTAGCTGTGTACCACGATATATAAAAATCAGTTCCCTGTAAGTAGATATTTCATTTCCCCTGTGATTGCTTGCAAGTATAAGCCATGTCAAAATATATCTATCTTTGCACACACGTGCAAGTATTTCTATAGCTTTGATTACAGAAGTGGAATTAAGGAGTCAAAATCTATATATATATTTTAACCCAAAAAGTTCACTAG
This sequence comes from Proteles cristata cristata, assembly GCA_017311185.1. Taxonomy (NCBI): domain Eukaryota; kingdom Metazoa; phylum Chordata; class Mammalia; order Carnivora; family Hyaenidae; genus Proteles; species Proteles cristata. Next base: position 1,294,890 of record JAESUZ010004989.1, on the reverse strand, counting down.
TAATAACTATAAATTTTAGGGTGCCTGATAGTTCAGAAGGGAAGCTTCTCCCTTGGCACTCCACCAAGCATTACTTACTTAGAAACAATAGAGAAGACTAAAGCAATGATTGAAAAGAAAACTTCATTTTAGTCTACCATAAGTTGGTATTCGATCTGTACACATTCCATGCCTTGTCAAATATTCTAAGCAATGATGAAATGTTATTTATGAATTACAATTTCATGTAAACAAAAGAGGTCTCATAGATATTCCAATATCCATATCAAATCTCTGGTTCTTTTTGGCGTTCGGATAATTCTAATCTGAGCATCACGAGTTCAAGGCAGAAGCTAGCCTCGATCTCATGACTAGAGCATTTCTGCATTTCATCGGTTCACCAGCATAAACAAATCCTAAACCCCCGTCCCTTACATTAAACAGGAATGGAATTTTTTGTATCGATATTCATAAGATTAATAACAACTCATCTCCAGGTACGCTGGATATAGAGGCTGGAAGCTAAAATTCTTCTTCAGAAAATAAAACCTGAAAGTACTTTATTTCATGGGTTCCTTCTAATACCCCAATCCCAACACAGATACTTCGCTTTGGGAAAGATTCTCTTCAAATGCTGTACTAATGAACACATTCTCTTAAAATCAGCCTTTCTCAACACACAGGGTATTAGTCGACACAGGCCGCACCAAGAGCCTGGAACCCACAGCCGGGAACGGAAGCAGCCCCAGCTTCAGGGCACAGGTGTGCGCGTGCACCTGTGTGGGCTCACCTGGCAGGCGGGCTGCGGGGACAGGCGCACACGGAGCAGTCGCTGGCTGAGCCAGTCACCTTCCCGAAGTACCCAGGGGCACACACGTCACAGTGGTCACCGGCGGTGCCATGGCTGCAGTTCTGGATCCCCGTGTTTCATGAGGAGAAGAAAATAATGGATAATTGTTAGAAATCATCTTTACCTGGTAATACCTAAGCAAGCCACGGTCTGTCAAGTAGTACTTTTATTATTATTATATTATTATTATTGGAGGAAGAGCATTTTTTTGTCCTATTTTTTTTTAATATTTATTTTTACTTATTTTGAGAGAGAGATAGAGAGAGATAGCCAGTGCGGGGGGTGGGGGCAGAAAGGGCGGGGAGAGAGAGAGAGAGAGAGAGAGAGAGAGAATCCCAAGCAGGCTCCACGACGTCACCACAGAACCTGATGCAGGGCTTGATCCCACAAATAGAGATCACGATCTGAGCTGAAATCAAGAGCCAGACACTTAACCTACTGAGCTACCCAGGCTCCCCTCTTCTTTTTTTTTTAAAACCTGGAAATACTGCCCACTCTGGCCTGCATTCGTCATAATGAATACAGCCTAGAAATTAGCAATACATTCTTATGGAAAACACACACACACACAACATGTATACACACGCAGGGCTTCCAGAAGCAACCAGCTTTCAGTTCCTTAAAATATGGATCTAAAAGATATACTAACTCAGAAAAAAGTTTTGAAGCACATTGGTTTTACACATAGTTGGGGTTCACTGATCCCACGTGAGGGGCTGAAAGAACAGAAGTGAATAGACAGACGATTTAGGAAACGGGGAAGAACATGCTGAGCTTTATTTAGAGCGCCACCAACAGATCCTTGCAATAAGCAAGTCATTTCTAGTTACACTGTATGTCATTTTGATGACACGTCTTATGATCCGCCCTTTAAAAAAGTTTTTGAGGGGCGCCTGGGTGGCTTAGTCGGTTAAGCGTCCGACTTTCGCTTAGGTCATGATCTCGCGCTTCGTGGGTTCGAGCCCCGCGTCGGGCTCTGTGCTGACTGCCAGCTCAGAGCCTGGAGCCTGTTTCAGAGTCTGTGACTCCCTCTCTCTCTGACCCTCCCCTGCTCATGCTGTCTCTCTCTCTCCTAGAAATAAATAAAAATATTTAAAAAATAAAATAAAATAAAATAAAAAAGTTTTTGAATCTAAAAGAACAAATAACTGCTGACATCCATTTCCAAGGTGAAATCTGCTTTGGCCCAGTTGGCTCCCTGGCCACCCAGGCCCTGGGCACTGGATTCCGTGTGGGACGTGGGGACAAAAAGACAAGAGAGGTAACACTGGCAAACAGAAGCCGACTTTATTCTTGGCAGCCAGAGAGGACATACAAAGACACCTTTTTAGGCGTCTGAAACATACTTTTAAGATCCTGTTGATTAAAAATATCCCAGTATTTTCGGTTTTGAAATTAGATTCCTATTTCACCCGGTGAAAGTAGATTTTACTGGGATCCCTATGGCTCCTAATAGCGCGATCTCTTTAGAAGTAAAATTTGCAACCTCTCTCTTAAAAAGAACATGTGTTAAGCTTCTTGTTTTGTTTTAATGATACACAATATAAATCTGATGAAGAATAAATAGAAGATGGTGAGGAAGGATTGATCAGATTTCCTGGTGTTCACTGCTGCCGCCCACTCCAGCATTAAAAACTCCCCAAATCCACAACAGATTGTGAGCTTCCTGGGTTTCAAGATCCTAGAGAAATGAAGACATGCTGTCCCCAAAGAGTGGCTGGGAAGTGACAACCTGTTGTCAACTGATCTGGAGGGTGAGTTACGTGCCGTGAGACCTGCACACAAAAGGCTGGTCAGTTTTCCAATCATAAAAGCATTTTAAGTGGTATCTCGTGGAAGGGTGAACCCAAGGAATGGAACTCCATGGTGGTCCTCAGTCTGGCCCTTTCCCGGTCAACTGTCTGACCAGTCATTTTTAGGATACAATCAAAGTCCCAGTGACAGGAAGAGGGGGAACACTCTACAGGCTGAGGGACAAAATCAGATCCAAAATGGTCTTGACGCCCACCTACGTGATAATCCATAGGGAGTGCTTAAAAGAGATTTTGTTAAGTAGAAGTGCACTAAACCACAAGAGACCTCACAAGATGAAGATGGAAGAGGAAAGAGAAGGCCCCATGTTCAAAGAGCAAGGACTCAGGTGTTAAACACGTGGAAAGAGTGGAAGAGTCTTAGTGTCTAGTCGCCTGGCAGAGGCAGCCGTGACCAGGCTGGCATAACCCATGGGCTGCATTCATGGGCCGCCTCAAGTCAGACAGAGAGGCCCCACCCATACCTGGAGTAAAGGCGCCGGGCTCTGGGCAGGATACTCTAACCTCAGGATGGTGAATGGACTCAACCATTGCATAGAAACATCAGGCATATAAACTAAGGATCTTTGACCAGGAGACTCAGGGCCTTTGACATGTGAAAGAGGAATTTAATGCTTTACAAGTTATTTCTTAGAATATTGCCATCTTTCATGGCCAAATTTGAATTAGTGGTTTGTCTCAATGGCTCCAAAGATTAAAAGTGCACGTATAGGTGGACAGGCCAGGGCATTAAATTCCAGGAATGATCAGGGATGCCCAAAGATGAGATGAGCTGCTGTGGGAGTGAGCTCCCCATTGCTGGAGGTGTGAAAACATCCATTAAGTAAGTGCTTGGTGTGAACATTGTAGTTCAGACTTAAGTCATCTTGGAGCATATGTATCCACTGTTGTGGGCTGCAAATCTTAACAAATCCAGCCCTGAGCTCTTATGGGCTTCAGGTAACATCTGGCAAGCTTTTCCTCCCAGAGCAGGGAACTGTCCAAAAGCTATCTGTCTTCATTGATGCTGGTGACACTCTCACCACAATCTTTTCCTGGATTGGGGTAAGCCGGCTGCATTCTTTCTTGGGTACCAATCAACAGGTCAGTTGCTGATCTTAGAACTTTGTTCTGTGAATTTGGGCCAGGAAAGGCTGGGTAATAATTTAATGTCCTAAAAGTACCTAATCTTGTTAAAATAGTTAGCTGTACCAAGGAAAGGTGCAGCATGAAAGAACTGATAAACTTAAATAAACATTTTTAAAAATTTTACTTGAGAGAAACAGAGCACGAGTGGGAGAGGGCAGGGAGAGAGGGAAATACAGAATCCAAAACAGGCTCCAGGCTCTGAGATGTCAGCCCAGAGCCGGACACAGGACTCAAACTCATGAACCATGAGATCCTGAGCTTCACCGACTGAGCCACCCACGAGCCCCAGACCTGACCAACTTCTTTAAATGTCCATGAGACCTTTGTCCCCATGACTGGCCAAGGGACCCTCCCAGCTAATTGCATCTCGGTTTACGTTGCCTGAAATCAATTCTCCTTAAATCCTTAAATGAGATTTTCTCATTTTCTTGATTAGGACCTTACTGTTGCCTGGAGCATGAGCTGATTAAAGTGAATAAATTTTTTTTAATAGTGTTGCAGCTATTTGCATCTTCATTAAGTCCATTTTACCTGGTAGAACTGGAATAATTCTTTAATTCCACACCTATAATGGAGTCGCCAAAGGTTAATAGATATCTTTTTAATTGAGGGACTCCCGGCTGTCCTGCGGCATTGAAATTCACCTGCAGCAGTTCAGCCACGTCCCCAGTGCAAATGACCTTTAAATGCCACGTAAGAAAAATGCTTCCAGACAGAAGAAGACAGATCTAGAATGGCTGCCTGCCAGTTGGGAGCCCCCCACCTCCCCCGGTCCTAATTTTGCTGTCCTGTTCCTTGTGACTAAGCCTACCTGGGAGTGCTCAGGCTTCAGGTGTGTCTTTCTCGGCGGGCTGTTCACTTCCCTTCAGGGAGTTATTTTACCTGAGGTAAGTTAGTCTTGGCACAATTTATACGAGTTACCAATGTTTCTCCAAGAATTAGTATTTTAAAAATGAGATTTCCAGAGTTAGGGAAAGAATATCAGATTATTCTAGGTTATCAAGAAGGCCCTGTCAGCTTCAGTGAAATCACAGACCCAAGAGTTTGCCCTCAGTCAAGACTTCAAGACTTCCATCTGGCCGGTTTGTTTCTTTCTAGTGATGAGAATTCTCCTTAGGTTTCCAGGACCAATCTTGGTCTAAGGGGTTAGAAGGAGAACCCCAGGTCCCAAACGGCACCGCTTAGGCCAAAACACCAGACTGGACCTAATACCTACCCTGACTCAACCTCCCCCAGAAATGTATTTAACCAGTCAGTCAGGAGTTTTCTGATCAGCACCAGTGAGGTAACCGGTCACGTGGGCCCTCCTCTATCCCAGAAAAGGAAGGGGGAGGTAATCCACCTAATCAGACCCCCTGCCCCTCCCCCTAAGGGAAAGTGACCTTGCCTGGAACAATCCTTTTTTTTTTTTTTTTAATATTTTTTTAATTTATTTCTAGGAGAGAGAGAGACAGCGTGAGCAGGGGAGGGTCAGAGAGAGAGGGAGTCACAGACTCTGAAACAGGCTCCAGGCTCTGAGCTGGCAGTCAACACAGAGCCCGACGCGGGGCTCGAACCCACGAACTGCGAGATCATGACCTAAGCGAAAGTCGGACGCTCAACCAACTAAGCCACCCAGGCGCCCCCTTTTCTTTTTGAAAATAACTTCCTTGCCTCCCCTCCCTCCTAAAAAAATTCTATTCTGTACAACTCCAGAGACCCCCCTCTACGTGATGGATGGGACTGCTGCCCAATTCACGAATCCCTCAGTAAAGTCAGTTATAGCCTCAACTTTTGAATTTTGAATTTTGGTTTTTTAACAAGGGAAAGGTGTCTGAGAAGCAAATGCATACTAAGATGTCCAAGAAAAGAAGTATTATTCATTTTTTAAAATTTATTTTTGAGAGAGACACAGAGCATGAGCTGGGGAGGGGCAGAGGGAGAGGGAGACACAGAATCTAAAGCAGGCTCCAGGCCCTGAACTGTCAGCATAGAGCCCGATGAGAGGCTTGAACCCAGAAACCACAGAATCATGACCTGAGCCGAAGTCGGAGGCTTAGCAGACTGAGCCACCCAGGATCCCAAAAAATAAGCATTTTTTTTAAAATGCAAGGAGAGAAATAAACTTGCAGGAGTGGCATTAACTTATTTTAAAACCTCCAGCGGACCCGCCCAATTCCAGGACACAAGTCTCATCTACTTCGACCACAACCACCAGCACTGCAAGTACACGTAACCAATTCCCCAGTTGATGCCCACAAACAGGTTCACGGAACTAAAACTTCTAAAAGATTTTGCACTGACGACATCTGCCCTCTTAGCCAATAAGCCTTTTGGAAGGACATTTATGTATGGTTTACTCTCTCTAAACCAAGAAATCGATAGGACTCTGGGCCAGAGATTCAAAGACTCGGTGCCTCCTCTAAGAACCCACACAAACACACGTACCAGACACTTCCCGGTTTCGGGGTCGCAGACATCACTGTGGTTGCTGCAATGGCAGGGCACACAAGGGGCAAGCAGAGGCCGGGGTCCTCGGCCACCACCCTGCGGGAGCTCCCCTCTATGGTAACCAGGTGCGCAGTCCTGAGAAGATGCAAAAGGAAACGAACGGGATTAAAACAATGTGTGAAGGACTCTGACACCAATTCCACTTCAGATCCTCAGCTCTGCTCAGTATATTCTGTGACCAGTTCTGTTGTGTGGGTCACCCCCCTCCCCCAAGCAACGTTTGGACACCAGCAGGGTGTCCTACAATTTATTTCTGACGCTGACACTGAACACCTGGAGGTGGCATCAAAGCTCACAGGTTAAGGGCTCAGTTCTAGAAGTTTGCCCCTCCCCACCAAATCCAAGTTGTCACAGTCCAGGCTGTCACCTGTGCTTCTGACAATGAGCTACAGATTGGAGGTTCCAACAACTCCCTCCTTGAGCTTGATTTTGCTAGGGTGGAGCCAGAACTAGATCACTGGCTTCTGATAGAAGGATATAACTCAGAAACCACCAGATGGAAGAGATATTGAGGGCATGGAATGGGGAAGGGGATTGGAGCTTCCATGTCCTCTGTTGGCTCACCACGTGCCACCAACCAGGAGGTTATCTGAACTCTATCCTTGTGCCCTTTAAAAAAAATGTTTATTTTTGAGAGAGAGAGAGAGAAAGACAGAGTATGACCCAAGGGAGGCAGAGAGAAAGGGAGATACAGAATCTGACGCAGGCCCCAGGTTCTGAGCTGTCAGCACAGAGCCCAGCATGGGGCTCAAACCCACAAACTGTGAGATCACGACCTGAGCGGAGTCGGACACTTCACGGACTGAGCCACCCAGACACCTCTATCCTTTTGGGTTTTTATGGAGTTTTCCTTACATAGAGCACAATTGAGGAAATCAATGGCCCCTGGAAACTGATTCAAGCTCTAGCCCCTCCTCTGTCCTCTGAGGTCTGGGGATAAGACTGAAAGTTCTCCCACATGGTGGGTTCTTCTGGTGACCAGCCTCCATCCTTACAGGACCTAGGAACTTTCCAAAAGTCACCTCATTAATATAACAAAAAACACATTTACAGATCTCATCACTTAGGAAATTCCAAGCATTTAAGAACTGTGTGCTAGATGGCACAAAAACAGACACTCAGATCAATGGAACAGAATAGAGAACTCAGAAAAGCACCCACAAACATATGGCCAACTAATCTCTGACAAAGCAGGAAAGCATATCCAACGGAATAAAAACAGTCTCTTCAGTAAGTGGTGTTGGGAAAACTGGACAGCAACATGCAGAGAAATGAACCTGGACCATTTTCTTACACCATACGCAATATAAGCTCAAAATGGATGAAAGACCTAAATGTAAGACAGGAAGCCATCAAAATCCTCGAGGAGAAAGCAGGCAAAAACCTCCTTGACTTCCACCACAGCAACTTCTTACTCAACACATCTCCGGAGGCAAGGGAAACAAAAGCAAAAATGAGCTATTGGCACCTCATCAAAATAAAAAGCTTCTGCCCAGCGAAGGAAACAATCAGCAAAACTAAAAGGCAACTGACAGAATGGGAGAAGATAGTTGCAAATGACATATCAGATAAAGGGTTAATATCCAAAATCTATAAGGAACTTATCAAACTCAACACCCAAAAAACAAATAATCCAGTGAAGAAATGGGCATAAGACATGAATGTCACTTCTCCAAAGAAGACAACCTGATGGCCAACCGACACATGAAAAAAATGCTCAACATCACTCATCATCAGAGAAATACAAATCAAAACCACAATGGGACACCACCTCACCCCCGTCCGAATGGCTGACGTTAACAACCCAGGCAACAACAGATGTTGGCGAGGACACAGAGAAAGAGGATCTCTTTTCCACTGCTAGTGGGAATGCAAACTGGTGTAGCCACTCTGGAAAACAGTATGGAGTTTCCTTTAAAAAATTAAAAATAGAACTACCCTACGTCCCAGCGTCTACACTACTAGGTATTTATCCAAGGGATATCAGTGTGCTGTTTCAAAGGGACCCATGCACCCCAATGTTTATAGCAGCACTATCAACAATAGCCAAAGCATGGAAAGAGCCCAAATGTCCATCAATGGTTGGATATATGGATGGCACACACACATACACACACACACACACACACACACAATGGAGTATTACTCGGCAATCAAAAAGAATGAAATCTTGCCATTTGCACTATGTGGATGGAACTAGAGCATATTAGGCTAAGTAAGATTAGTCAGAGAAAGACAAATTATGACTTCACTCACATGAGGACTTAAAGATACAGAACAGATGAACATAGGGGAAGGGAAGCAAAAATCATAAAAACAGGGAGGGGGACAAAACATAAGAGACTCTTAAATAGGGAGAACAAATAGAGGGTTATTGGAAGGGTTGTGGGACAGGGGATGGGCTAAATGGGTGAGGGGCATTAAGGAATCTGCTCCTGAAATCATGGTCGCACTCTATGTTAACTAACTTGGATACAAATTTAAAACATAAATTAAACACAAAAATAAATAAATAAATCTTCAATGGAATTCATGAGAAAATAATTGTAGGATTACAGTTATCAGATTACAACTGAAAAATATTTTGAATTGTCATTTGTAAGATTTCAAAGATTTTATATGAATCGTATGATGTCTGCGTATGATGTCTGAATTATATCTCAATAAAGCTGTTACGGAAAAGCTAAAATAAATACATAACTCTGTGCTAGGAATTGGGGATAAAGACCAAATATCTACTTCTTCTTATGAATCACAGTATCACAACTTGTATAAACATTTCTCCAAAGAAGATACAAGTGGCTAATAAGCGCCTGAGAAGGTGTTCAAGCTCACCAATCATTAGGGAACTGCAAATCAAAATCACCATGAGATACCACCTCATGCCCACCAGGATAACTACCATCAAAAAACCAGAAAACAATAAGTTGTCAAGGATGCGGAAAAAGCGGGCCCCTCGTGCACCATGGGTGGGAATAGAAAATGGTGCAGCACTGTGGAAAACAGTATGGCGGCTCCTCAAAACGTTAAAAACAGAACTACCACATGACCGAGCAATGCTACCTTTGGGTATAAACCCCAAAGAATTGAAATGAGGGTTCTGGAGACATACTTGGGTAGCTATATTCACAAGAGGCAAAATGAGTCAATGCAGCATCCACTGACAGATGAATTAACAAGAAAACTGTATGCATACGGTGGAATAGTATTCAGCCTTCAAAAGGAAGCAAATTCTGATACATGCCACAGCATGGATGCAATCAGAAGACAGGAGGCTAGCCAGTCACAAATGAGAAATACTGCAGGATTCCATTTAACTGAAGGACCTAGTGTGGGTCGAATTCACGCAGAAGGGAAGGTGACTGCCAGGCCTGTGGGAAGGGAGACGGGGGAGTTCCTGTTTGATGGGTACAGATTTTCAGTTTTGCAAGTCGAAGAATCCTGGGGTTTGGTGGTACAACAGTGTGAATGTACTTAACGCTACTGAATGATACACTTAAAAATGGTTAAGATTTAACCAAAATTTATGTTTATGCATATTTGACCATAATTAAGTTTTTTTAAAGAGAGAAATTATACAATACATACAAATTCTGATCATCACTGGGAGTTGTAACAAGTGGATTTCCATTCAGAACCAGGTAATGGGTCTAAGTACCGTGTCCCTACCTGACAGGAGAACCCAGCCGTGCCAGGGGGACAGAGACACTTCTCTAAACGGGATGCCACCTTCCGTCCCGGGGGCAACTTTTCCACCTTTCTGCCAACCTCCATGGAAATATTCGAGATTCTGTGAAACCGTGAAATGTGAGAGGGGATGTGAATATGTAAAAAGACACTTTCTAGAGACCTAGCACATTACATAATGAATTTGCTCGTATATTAAACCGGAGCTTTCCTGCCGGGTTGAGAGTAGCTCCTACATGATTATAAAGGGAATGTGTAAAAGCCCATCAGTCCTGTCATTACACAGTGAAGGTCCCCAGCCGCCATCTTACACCTGACAAGTGATGTTCCAGAAAGCACACCTAGAACAACCCCGGAAGTACTAGTTTGGTCATAACTTAGCAGCTTTCTTTATGGGATAAGTACTAAACGAGCAGGTGACAGCATTCTTGATGGGTCATTACAAAGAAACAGCATTTCAGTTCAAGGGCAGAAGATGGCAGAACTGTTTTGTTTTGTCTTTATATTTCATCCTCAGCTAAGATTTCACCATTATGTACTCATATTTTATATCCATATTAATTGGAGGATGAAAAATTGAGGTCATTTTCCACACATTTCACAATATTAATATTTAATAAAGTTTTGGTGAGGAGCACAGATATATGTAGACTAATAAATATATGAAGTAATAAGGATGAATCAAATCTCTTCAGTTTGGTTTCAAATTTTAAAAAATCTGTTTCGTTCTAGAAGATTCCAAGTACCTGCTTTGCTGTAATCCTTGACCATAAGATGCTTTGATGAGGATGTACTCGATGTTGCTTAGAATAGACATGAAATCAGAGCGTGTGACAGGTTTTTCAGAAACAGAGTTAAAATATCTCCAAAAATTCTGTGGGGGGAGAAACACAATTCGATTACATCCAGGTTACAAGTCCTCAGGTGTTTGCGAACTTATTCTTTTATAAATGTCTCCAGAAGTGAGCCCAGTCTCGTGCATGAGCACGAGCATAACGGAGGCAGTGTCCTGTCACCTCCTGGGGCGGCAGTGACACCAGCCTCGTTTGTCAGCAGACAGGTGTCTGCTACAGCAGATGAATGGTGAACCATCCACAGACCTCTACCGGGTGAGGGAGCACGCACCTGCCCGGTCCAAGCAAGTCCAGACCTTCGCACCATTATGTCCACTCAGGGGGAGGCTCAGGCATCACGATGAACGATTTAGGGTGCAATTTTGCCCCCAAATTAACACAAACCTAATATCCAGTTTTTGAGAACATGAAATTTTAATCGTTTTTACAAATCTTGCCAAGCCCGCTGGAATTTCGATCTCCAGGTCTTCTGGCTGGCTCTCCTAATGGCTCCCTGTCATTCCACTGCACCCAGTGCTAACTTCACACCGTTAAGGGACATATGCAAAAAGGGTCACCATCACCTCTTTCATTCCCACTTCCTGGTCTTGCCACACTCCGTTCTCCGGTGCTACCACATCCACATAAATGACTTGCTTTCTGGTCCGGCCTCCTCTGATGAGCACTTGGGGCTCAAGGTTGAAGGTGCCCATGCCATTGGAAGAATAGAAGGCCACACTGTACTTCAGTCTGCCACCGTAGGCCAGGAGCTGTGGGACAGTAAATGGCTTACATCTCTGACATGCGCTGGTTTATTTTCATCACAAGCCTATTGCCATTTGAAAGAAATCCTGCATCTTAAAACTACATCACATGGGTGGAATAGGTTTTCTGGAATTTGCTTCCTTCTAATTCAACTTAATTATGGATTATTAGGTTGACTCAAGCTATAGTTCTTTCTTTTTTATGTTTACTTATTTTGAGAGAGAGAGAGCACAAGCACATACAGAGGCCAACTCAGGGCTCGAACCCATGAAACCATGCCATCACGACCTGAACCAAAATCAAGAGCAGGATGCTTAACCGACTGGGTTACCTAGGCACCCCAGTTCCTTTTTTTAAAGTAAGTGATGTTTTAACAGGTTCTTTTTGTTTGCTTGTTTGTTTGTTTGTTTGTTTAAATGGAGGCATGCTCGGCATGTGAAAAGCTGTACCTATTTCCGTTGCACAGCTCAGCAAGTCTGGGAATGAGTATACACCTGTGAGGCCACCACCCTCATCGAGGCTACAGACATGGCCATCACCTCCCAGAACTTCCTCTTGACGCCACCCATGGAGGTAAGCGCCAAAGTAACAAATCTGTGGTGTAATAGTCCTCATTATTTTCAAGCTCCTTTGAATTAAAAAGGACCTACAGCTATAGGAACACTGGATACATATTTGCAAATTTTAATGTTTTTTATTGTTGTTTTGTTTTTTTATTTATTTCTGAGAGAGAGAGACAGAGACGGCATGAGCAGAGGAGGGTCAGAGAGAGAGAGAGGGAGATACAGAATCTAAAACAGGCTCCAGGCTCTGAGCTAGCTGTCAGCACTGAGCCTGATGCAGGGCTCGAACCCATGAACCGTGAGATCATGACCTGAGCCGAAGTTGGACACTTAACCAACTGAGCCACCCAGGCAGCCCCATATTTGCAAATTTTAAAGATCTGGGCGAATTCACACACACACTCTGAAATTTATTTAAACAAAAATGTGAGTGACGGCTTCACTACTCTGTTACAGTAGGTTTGTATACCCCGCCCTCACCCAACAACTGGTGATTTCTTAAAAAGAAACACAGCATCTAGGTTGCCTTGAGCTTACATTAATAACAATGAAAAATTCTTGTGAAAGGAGAAAGAGAGAGAGAAAGATAGAGAGAGGGGAGACACAGAATCCAAAACAGGCTCCAGGCTCTGAGCTAGCTGTCAGCACAGAGCCCGATGCGGGGCTCAAACCCACGAACTGGGAGATCATGACCTGAGTTGAAGTTGGACGCTTAACTGAGCCACCCAAGCGCCCCATGGGGGGATTTTGCTAAGAGTTGAACTTCTCCATTCCCACTGAGAAGAGTGAACTAATAACCCCCTGGGTTAATGGTAGGCTAACACAGCCCGTTGTGTATTTGGAGACCAGAGTCTCCCAGGAAGTGCGGACCAGCTCTAGGCTGGGCGGGGCCTCACCTGGTCTCCCTGGAAGCGCTCTGGCAGCCTCCAGTAAAAAGGCTCCGTGTGGACATGCTGCCTGACAGTCACGGCGTCCAGGAGGATGTCAGGAGCCTGGTAATACACGCCCTGGGTCGTGCCCCTGAGGTTGCTCTGCGAAACCACACGCAGGAGAGGCTGACGGGAGCCCAGAGTTATCTAGTCATGGAAGGAAAGAAAAACACACCTTAGGACACAAATTCACGCCCCACCTCTGATGTGCCAGATTCTACCACCGTTTCACAGACGGGATGGCTTTGTTATTAGAACAGGAATAACAAAGACGTTTCCTTCAAACTCAACCGTCTGGGGGAAGATGCAAACCACACGTGTTTTACACGCTTGCATTTCGGGCAAGCTACTGCTACACTGGGGCGAGAGTCCATCCTATGAAGGAGGCTGTGAGTTGCAGTTTTATCTTCCCTCCAAGTAGAGCTTTCCATAGAGTAGCTAAGAGCAACACTGGGTGCCTTTGGTCCCCACTTTGTTTATTTCCGTGGGTGGCAGAAAACAGAGCCTCGATTCACAACAAACCCGGATCAGCCTCCTGGAATTTCTGATGCCATCAAAGCAAAGTTTAAAGTACTGGACGGTCTCCCCTGCCGTCATCCAACTTCCATGGCGGGGAGGGCTTTACAAAGAGCACGTCTTACTGCGTTTGCAACTTACCGGGGTCCTCACGTAACCCTCGAGCTCTGAGCAGACTTGTGACAGCCCGAAGCAGAAGCACGGGGCGCACCCCAGAGGGTCATCAGCACGGAGGCCGTAGGTGCCGGCTCGACACTCACCGCACTGAAGGCCAAACACATTTTCCTAAAGAGGAAAGAGCAACAGACTCGTTTGTTGGTACCTAAAAAAAAGGAGAGATGATTTTGGAACAGGAATGAAATCAGACACAAAAATAATTTTGGAGCAGCAAACGTTTCCAAAATAGCCGTTTCCTTAGGCAAAGCAAGCTCCCTAACCTCAAGGAACACCCACTCTCTGGCACCCAGAGAGCAGTGATTCCGAAACGCAGCTGACCATCCGGATCAGCTGGGAAGCCGCGGGAATATATAGACTGCCTGATGAGCCTTTCCTGGAGCGGCCCGACGGTGCCTCCCCAAGGCCCCAGGTGACTCTGATGACCAGTCAGGTGGCGAATCAGGGACCGGGTGATCCCTAGGGCAGGCCCTTCCTGTCCTATTTGGATGAAAGCTGCTATCACCTGTGTGGTAAGCCAAAAAAACATTCACTGGTGTTTCCATTCCTTCCAGGCCATAGTAACTGCACGAGCTTTCCCTTCCTCATCCTTAGTCACTAATCAGCCCACTACCCTCTCTCTTCCATCTCACCAGCACCTGGAAAAGGATCAGAGGTCGTCAGTTACCTCCTAATCACAAAGCACAGCAGGAAAACTCAGAATTAAACATGATGTTGAAATCTTACCTGCTGGAACAACAATAAACACAAATTTCCTTCAGTCTGGTCGGCGCATACCAAAGAATAATTACCAGCTAGAAAATCACATCTTCTTGAAGCCCTGTGCTACCTGTGTATTCAAGATACTGGCTACTCAGCCAACCGGAACACGACAGAAAACCCAGTGTTTTTCAGTTCATTTCCATCATCTGACACTTAGAATAACCAGTAAAAACCCCACTTTAGAGAACTGTTCTAGAAGAGCCCACACAGCCTTTTAACTCGAAACTAGAAGGTAGTGAGTGCTACAAGAAGGGTTAACAACCCAGCTGCTGATTTCAATACAGCAAAACCTTGCATTGCGAGTAGCCTGTTCTGCGAGCATTCTGCAAGACAAGAAAACATGTCTAACAAATTTTGACTTGATAAATCAATGTCTTGCAACATGAGCAGGATGTGACACTGCACGTCACACGATCCCAACTGAGCCAATGGTTCTTCTCTCTCTTTCTCTCCCCCTTGTTCACTGCGGGACTGTGGGTGATCATCAATGCAGTACCACATTTCTGCGAAATCTTCCAAAGGAAGCAAAAGCATGTGTCATTGGATAGGCTCCTTGTTAAAGGTGCGTGAAAATAAAAAGATTCCACTGAGCCAATAGATAGCAGTGATTCCGTTAGTGACCGTGAAAGGCGTCCTACACAATAACCCTCCTCTCTCTTGTCTCCCTCACACCAGCCACGAAGCTTTTCAAAGCTAAGTGCAGGTGAATTTGTTCATTTTTCTTTATATGTTGTATTTTCTGTATTATTTTGTTTTTTTGTTTTTTTTTGTTTTTACAAATAGTTTATTGTCAAATTAGTTTCCACATAACACCCAGTGCTCATCCCCACAAGTGCCCTCCTCCATGCCCACCCATCCTCCCCCCCAATCCACCAGTCCTCAGTTTTTGTCAGCATTCAAGAGTCTCTCATGGTTTGCCTCTCCCCCTTTCCCCCACCATTTCCGCCCCTCTTCTCCCCCTTGGTCCTCTGTTAAGCTCCTCCTAATCCTCCTATACGTGCACACATATGATATTTGTCTTTCTCTGCCTGACTTATTTCGCTCAGCATAACACCCTCAAGGTCCATCCATGTTGCTACACATGGCCAGATTTCATTGTTTCTCATTGCCATGTAGTATTCCATGGTATAGATAAACCACATCTTCTTGATCCATTCATCTGTTGACGGACACTTAGGCTCTTTCCAGGTTTTAGCTATTGTGGAGAGTGCTGCTATGAACATTGGGGTACATGTGCTCCTATGCATCAGCATTTCTGTATCCCTTGGGTAAATTCCTAGCAGTGCTATTGCTGGGTCATAGGGGAGTTCTATTGTTAGTTTCCTGAGGAACCTCCACACTGTTTTCCAGAGGGGCTGTACCAGTTGACATTCCCACCAACAGTGTAGGAGGGTGCCCGTTTCTCCACATCCTCGCCAGCATCTAGAGTTCTCTGATTGGCTCATTTTAGCCACTCTGACTGGCGTGAGGTGGTATCTCAGTGTGGTTTTGATTTGTATTTCCCTGATGAGGAGCGATGCTGAACATCGTTTCATGTGTCTGTTGGCCATCTGGATGTCCTCTTTGGAGAAGTGTCTGTTCATATCTTCTGCCCATGTATTATTTTGTATTATAATACAGTACTGTGGTCATTTTATTTGGATATTTTGGGGTTGGAGAATGAATCATCTGAATTTCCATTATTTCTTATGGGGAAATTCGCTTTCATATACAAGTGCTTTGGATTACAAGCATGCTTCCGGAATGAATTATGCTCACAGACCAAGGTCCTACTGTAGCTGAAAGCCCTAAAGTCATAATGATGTGTGCAAGAAGGGGAGAAAGCAGAATGCCAAGGGCCGTTACCTTGCAAGAGCAGGAACCGGTCTCCTCTGCGCAGCTGCAGAGACCCTGTTCCTCATCACAGGTGTCTTCCAAGGTCCCTCTTGGGTCACAGTCACAGGCCACACAGTCTGGAAAGCCTCTGTACCCCTGGGAGCACTGATGGCAGCTGGGGCCACCGAACGCCGGCTTACATCGGCAACGGCCAGTGAGCACATCGCACTGACGACTGGCTGCCCCAACACCACTGCAATTGCAGGCCTGGAAAAACAAACTCACTAAATCAAAAGGTACCTCTTACATTTTCATCATGTACATGTGCTGGGATTACATTAGAACACTAAGTGCGGGGAAGTGATCTGGGTAAGTGGGTCTCTCTCAATATGGCTCCCCAGATTCACTTTGCCAGGAGCCCAATGGGAGGCGGTGACTGGATGTCTGTGCCCCGTTGAGGCACATGCACCCTGGGCCCAACCTGTGACCTGAAAGTCAACATCATCTACAAGTCAAAGTCAAGTCTGTTTTCAAAACACAAACTATGTCTCAGTTTACCCAATGAAAGCTACATAGAAAACAGAAATGCTCAAGACTGGATATAACCCTCCAATAAAGTGACATATGCCCTTCTCCTGGAAGAGAGTGTACATGCAGAATACATGTAAGGGGCATCAAAATAAAGGTTTCCAGCCATCGATTCCACAGCTGGTTCTTAAAAAAAAAACTTAGAGTGATGTACTTGAAGGATGCTGCTCCTTCCACGTTGATGCCTGAACCAATCTTGAATTTTAAATGCAAACCACAGAGCTGTTCACTGGGTTAAGGTCAAGTGAATGAATGACAGAGAAGGAACATAACTTGTTCCAGCAAAGGGCTTCTCGGTTAAGAAAACACAGACAGGGGCGCCTGGGTGGCTCAGTCGGTTAAGCGGCCGACTTCAGCTCAGGTCATGATCTCGTGGTTCATGAGTTTGAGCCCCACATCAGGCTCTGTGTCTGTCTCTCAAAAATAAAAATAAATGTCAAAAAAAAAAAAAACCCACCAAAAACCAAAAAAAAAAAAACGCAGAGGGCAGCACACACCTGGCATCCAAGCTCCGGGTTGCGGCCCCAGTATCCGTCCTCACATTCATCACAGGATGCGCCCCGAGTATGAGGAGGGCAGATGCACTCCCCTGATTCCGGGTGACAAGTGTGCAGCGTGTGGGCACAGTCACAGGCTGCAACGAAGGCAGACAGTGTTGTAACACATCAGGGCCATCGTGCGGTTGAAGGGGTCCGAGTTGATGCCATGGGTCATCCCCCTTTTATTAATTATCCCAAACTGTTCTAAACCATTCTTCTAGTTCCTAGCAGAGACCTCGTGGTTCCCAAGACTCATCTGTGTCTCCCGGGAGGTGGCTGTTCCTCCCTGTTAGGAGGTGCTGCTGGAAAAGGGTTAATTGGGACAGAGCAAAAGAAATAGGTGGGAAGAACAGATACAGCCAATATTTACAGGGCACGTATCGTGTGCCAAATGCCGTGTTAAGGACTTTATACTCAGCATTAAAAATAAGTCCTTAGCTTCTCTATTTGGATGGAGATTGTCATTAGCTTCTCTATTTGGCAGATGGAGAAACTAAAGCTAATCGAAGGTCACACAATGAGGAAAGCCTGACCAGAGCTCCTGGACTAATGAAGAATAGGGATCAGGAAACAGAAAAAAGGTATGAAATCTTACACATAAGGGAAAAAGTAAAGGGACGTAACAGAATTCGAAGTCAAAGGAGAGCTCCAAGCAAAGTCTGGAAATTCCTACACAGTCTCAAATAATAAAGTCCAGAACTTACGTGTACAGCCACCATCCTGAAATGCATAGAAGCCATGCGCACACCTGTCGCACTTTTTCCCAGCTACACCTGGCACACAGGGACACTGGCCTTCCTCCGTGCAGTCATCCGACAGGGAGCCTGACACGCTGCAGTTACAGGGCAGGCACCCACGCCCTGTGTCCAGCCCGTAATAGCCGTGCTGTTTCACAGGAGGGGCAGAATTGGGGAAGCCACAAACACATTTTAGTTAGCCACTAACACTCACGAGAACATTTCTCAACTCAAACATAGGGTGTTTCATAGAGTCATAAAGTGTTCACGACCTCATTCCACCCCCTTGTGAACTGAACACATACTCTGCAGGTAAGGACCCACTGCATTCACCAGCCACCTGCTGGGCATTAGCTCTTTCCGGATGTCATGAAGTCCATTTCATTGGAACCAATGTTAAGGTAGTGATCACAGACATCGCCGACTCACACTTTAATTGCACGCAGTGACCGGCGGGCATCTTACCGAGCACTGGTCACACTGCCGTCCGGTCACATGAGGTTTGCAGTCACAGACTCCCGTCTCCAAATGGCAGACACCAGAAAGGGAGCCTTTTCCATGGCATGCACAGGCTAACACACACACAAGAGAGACATTTGTGCCCATTTCTGGATACAGTTGTAATAAGATCCCCTAATCCCCAAAGGAACACTTTTAAACATTCATGTTTCAAATCATAAAACTAAATCACTTTACAATAACGTTTAAAGTTAAGTATTTTTCTGAAGAGTAAGCCAGAATAGGGGTGGTGGAAGAAAGCATCGCACAGGAAAACCACTGAAGCTATGAAGATAACAATTAACAAATGATCTTAACCAATTTCATGAATTCCCTGAAATTGTAAAAATGAGCCACCAGTGTTTATTAACAAATCTTCATAAGAAACGGATAATGGAGGTTTCAAAACCAATTGAGCCACCTGCTCTCATTCCAATCATATAGATATTTAATATTTTAAGGCTCCGTTATAACAATCTAAATAGCTAATTTCATTTCATAGTTTATGTAATGTACTTCCCTGTTCTAAGTCACGAGTCATTTGTAGCTCTAATGTACTCCGCTTCAGGCCAAACATTTCAATTTATCTACAGTTACAATATTGATGTTTATTTATTTATTTTTAAAAAGAGTTTTAAATGTTTATTTATTTTTGAGAGAAAGACAAGCCGGGGAGGAGCATTGAGAGACATGGAGACGCAGAATCTGAAGCAGGCTCCAGGCTCTGAGCCGTCAGCACAGAGCCCGATGTGGGACTTGAACCCAAGAACCGCAAGATCATGACCTAAGCTGAAGTCAGACGCTCAACCGACTGAGCCACCCGGGTGCCCCAACAGTTATACTATTGATGTTTAAAGCTTCCAAGTCCCTCACCTTTTCAAAGTGATGCCATTTAATGGCTCCAAGAAATGTTTAATATTTATGGACTATAAATGTTTGATATTTACAGACTAGCTGTCAATATGCATGTCCCTGAAAATATTTCATATGTTCACTGACAAAACACCCTAGAAATGCACACGACTTATGAGCGCTTGCAATCAGGGAATGCGCGCTATCTGTCGTACGGTGTAATGATGCGAGAACAGAAAACCTTCACAAGTTATCTCAAGCTCAAGCACACTTCGTGTTGCAGAGCGGCGGCAGGCACAGGACACTGCAAGGCAGAGGCTCAGAAGACAGGTGGCGTAACTGTCTGCGGCCAAGTCACCGAGCTGGTGTTCCCTGGTCTAAGTGGATCCACGATTCACTAGGGGCCCCACTCACCGGAGCCCATTGCTGTAACTCAACTGTGCCCCTGGGGCCTTGTGGACCCAATATCTAGAAAGAGTAAATAGCTGGCCTGCCAGAAGGCCTTTTGCATGCAAATCCAGAGCTCACACCCACAAAGGCCTTCTTCTCAGGCCTTCCCTTCATTTGGGCTTCACCTCCACTATCACCACCCCCCCGCCCCCCGCCGATGGTTCACCCCAGGGCCACGCCTCAGACAGCTAGGGCCGCTCCCACGCCCCAGAGCCTGCTGAAATGGTTTAAAGTAGCCGATCCTAAACCCGTTTCCCCTGCCTTGCCCCTTCCTTCCTGAGGAAAGCACAACAAAGGCTCTAAAACCACATTTACCCTCCGGACCTACATGGGTGCTTCCTCAGTGCCCGCCCCACAATGCCTTGCTGTGTCCCTTCCTCCTGGCATCCGCTGGCCTTGCCATACCTAAATAATACTGAAACATATGTGTATATATATAAAAAGTTTATTTATTTTGAAAGAGAGAGTAGGGGTAAGGACAGAGAGAGAGAGGGAGAGAGAATCCCAAGCAGGCTCCGCACACTGTCAGTGCAGAGCCCAACATGGGGCTCAAACTTAGGAACTGCGAGATCGTGACCTGAGATCATGATCATGACCTGACTCATAGCCCACTCCCTCTCACCGAGATTCAGTTTCCTCCTAATTTCTTGTGTCTCTCCCTCCAGTGCCCCCCTCACTGTGTCTCCGTGAAAGCTTCCCCTCCCTCTGGGGAAAGGCCAAAGTTCACTGTCTGACCATCACAAAACATTGATGATAATAAATTGTATCTGCCGTCCTGTCTGTTTACGCCTGTGTCACATTACAGTAGATCTCACTTACCCTGCATAACAGACTGAGGAGGGACACATTCTAATTTTCTCTACTGTTCAGTAAGAAATCTGCAAGTTAGAGAGATTGTGTAGGTCCACTGGTCACACAGCTGCTAGCAATTGGCCTTCTATGGTAACGACTGTAGTAGGGATTATTACTGAAACTTTTTTACTGTAAATAATACTAATTTTAAATAGTGCCACTAGGGGCCTCTGGGTGGCTCAGTCAGTTAAGCTTCCGACTCATGACTTCAGCCCAGGTCATGATCTCACAGTTTGGGGGTCCGAGCCCCACATCAGTCTCTGTGCTGACGGTGCAGAACCTGCTTGGGATTTTCTCTCTCTCCCTCTCTCTCTGCCTTCCATGGCTCACATGTACACTCTCTCTCTCGTTCTCTCTCTCTCAAAATAAACTTTAAAGAAAAAAAAAAAAACACAAGAGGTCCCAATAACCAACTGCTAGGTGCTTTACATATAGTGTAATTCTCACAAGAACCTCACGATATAAAATGATACCCACCTAACATGTTTCACATAAGGGTCCTTGAACAGTAGAGCTTGGTGCGGTCCCAGTGCCCCTGGGATGCCCTGCAAAACCATTCCGGAAGCACCAATTCTGCTACCATGAGTCTCTGAGCTCCATTTCTTCCCTGATTCCTACACACCTGAATGTCCAAATGCCTTCCCAACACCCCCCTAGGAATTCCCATGTCAGTAATGGCGAATACCGGGACTCTCACTGGGGTGAACCTAATAAAACAGTAGTATATTAGTAGATGGGGGCTCTGGGAATCCATAAAAGGGATTCTATCATAGGCCTGGAACGTTTCTTTCATTACTATTATTATTGTTTTATTTTAGAGAGATAGAGAGTATGCAAGCAGGAGAGAGGGGCAGAAGGAGGGACACACACAGAGAGAGAGAATCTTAAGCAGGTTCAAGCCCAATGTGAAGCCCAATGTGGGGCTTGATCTCACAACCCTGGGATCATGACCTGAGCCAAAATCAGGAGTCAGAGGCTCAACCAACCGAGCCACACAGGCGCCCCTGGCCTGGAAGGATCTCTAGTGAAATACCCAGAAATAGGAAGAAATCATCTCATTAAAGCTGGGGAACAGGAAGAGGAAGTGAAGCAAGAATAAAACTTAAAAATGCTTGGAAACTAGAAAGAACCCGGACAGTGTCCCTCTATCACCAGTCCAGCCATCTGGGCCACCAACCTGCCCGTCCTAACCCTGACCCCTCTCCCGACCTCCGGTCACCACAGAGCATCTTCACGTCTTCCCGGTGACCAAGGCTCTGCTGGAAACCCTCGTTAACTCTGCCAGCAGCCTTCTTTCCTGGCCTCGTCTGCCTTCTTGCCAACGTCGTCCACCACAGCGGTTCTAGAGCTGCGTAGAACTGTTCTACACAGATCTGTTCATGTGAGCTGGAGTTCCAGACAGATGGTGCAGCCTCGGCGGGTGGGCTCTGTCCATGCTGGAGGCCGAGGCTCCCGCCCTGGCCCGCCCTGCCTTTCACTTTCTAGCACACTCTTCCGGGACTCTGCTCCTCCGGCCTGGACGACACTTTCCCACCACTTGCGGCCCGCCCGGGCATCTGCTACCCATCTTTCCAGACTCACATCAAGTGATGTTTCCACGGACGGTGCTGGGCCCTTATGGAGTGTGTGCACACCCCAGGGACGGCCATTTATCACCCCAGAGACCTGCCTGTCGCATCTCCCCGGTGCTGCGTGCACAGGTCTCCTGAGCCCTGGGAGGTTGGCTGATGCAGCTGACCAGCAAGACCTCTAATTTCCCTTAAATTAATACCTGGGCCAAGAGCTGGGACCCGGACCCAAACCCATCTGTCCTGACCCTTCTCGCCCACTTCTGCTCATCACCAAGACCTATTATCAAAATACCGAAGCAGTTTTGTCAGTGTAGATCCAAATAATGAAGGAAAATGATTTCTTTTTTGGCCACAGTGAAAAATGTTGAAATACGTTTGAACAGCTCGGGTATGTAAATTCCCTCTTGCAGCTATGAATTTTATGTTATCTAAATTACAGATCAAGTGTTTCTTAGGAAACGTTAGCATCCTAATCGAAATAGGCTATAAAATATGCACTGAAATTTGACAAAGGAAAGCAAATATCTCATTAATAGTTTAAAAATCTGATTACATGACAAAGTGATATTATTTTTACATATTGGGTAAAATAAGATGTGTTATTAAAATATATTTCATCTATTTGTGTGGTGACTAGAAAAAAATTTTAAATGTTTGTATAGTGATTTTTGAGAAGGAGAGAGAGAGAGCACATACAAGTGGGGGAAGGGCAGAATCAGGCACAGAATGTGAAGCAGGCTCCAGGCTCTGAGACGTCAGTGCAGAGCCCGACGTGGGGCTCGAACCCACAAACCGTGATAACCATGACCTGAGCTGAAGTTGGATGCTCAACCGACTGAGCCACCCAGGCACCCCAGTGACTAGAAAATTTTAAATTACATGTGCT
This sequence comes from Proteles cristata cristata, assembly GCA_017311185.1. Classification (NCBI taxonomy): domain Eukaryota; kingdom Metazoa; phylum Chordata; class Mammalia; order Carnivora; family Hyaenidae; genus Proteles; species Proteles cristata. The sequence goes on along the minus strand of JAESUZ010004989.1, from coordinate 1,271,615 downwards.
ATTTACGTTTCTACTGGAAAATGTAATAAAATAATAAATAGTAAATAATAAAAATAATTAAATAATAATAGTTATTATTATATAATAACTATATATATTACAAAAAATTGACATAGTTATATATATGTGTGTATATATATAATAATAGTTATTATAACACTTATAATAGCTACCATTTATTACACGTCCAGGACTTTGTTATCGCACTGACTTCTCACGAAGCCTCATATATGTGCGTGTATATATATATATATATATATATATATATATATATATATATATATAACTATGTCAATTTTTTGTATAAGGAAATAGTGGTTCAGAAAGGTTATTAAATTTGTCTAATGTCACACAGCTGGTTGTGACCAAACCTGAGCTCTATCTGTCCTGCATTAGTCAGACTCCAAAGCCCAAGACCCACATCTGTGCTTCACCTCCACACCTGAGTCATAATTTTTCCAACTCCTATGACTATACTTAGCATAGTGACTGTTTAATAAACAATGAATGAACAAAGGAATGAATCATCAGGGTTTAAAGATGAAAGGAAAAGGCATGAGTGTAGTGAAAGCATCCTGTAAACTTTGAAGCTTTACACAAACACCCGTTATCATAATGATCTTACTATGATAACCAATCAAGGTGGCCGGGTTGCTGAAGATCAAGATGACCCGCCCAAGGCTACAAAGCCTTTCCTGCCTGGGAAAAATATCTTTTCCGTATCACTAGCACCCTCTTGTGTCTGCATAATGTAACAGCACAGTAGGACTGGACATGTATAGGAAATCATCAAAATAATGTAAAATTGCCATTTTTTCTCTTTCACGCCTTCAGGAGATGTGCACAGAAATCTGAGGGCTGCATTAGCCCTGAGGCTACAAGCTGCTCATCTCAGGTATGGAAAATTCTGCTCTCTTCGGTGAATGGTTCTAAGTGATCCGTAATGTCGGGAAGGAAGCACAGCCCTGCAGAGCGGCATGAGAGTCGGTAGTTCAGGCACGGACCTCTGAGATTCCAGGTTTCCCATTTCCCACCCCGTATCTTGAAATCCTGTCTGACTCATGAGACCCCTCGGCCTGTCCTCACAAACACTGTAGACCCTGACCCCACTCTGCCGCGGTCACGGAGAGCAGTGTCAAGCGCCACCTCCTCCTCCAGGGCAAGGGCACCTATTTGCTAGACCATCTGACCTTCTTTACAGGAACTGATTGAGCTAAGGCGGGGCAAGCAGGGAAGACTTAGGACTTGGGTCTACACTGGCATTTGCCACAAGTACCGATCGAGATGAAGTGACCCTTTATGACACACGTAAGTAGATGGATGGAGACTTCACAGGGCGACCAATAAGGGTTCTGACTTCACAGCCCACACACTCACCGCGGCAATTTTTAGCAGTCACAGCATCCCCATAGAAGCCATCAGCACACCTCTCGCAGTGGGCACCAGCCGTGTTCCCAGTGCACTTCAGGCACTCTCCCGTGACGGAGTCACAGTGACCGGCCTCTGAGGGATCCACGTTGCCGCTGCAGTTGCAGGGGACACAGGATTCCCCGGGCACTGTTGGGTTTCCATAGTAACCGTCTGCGCATCTGCAAAAAGATTGAAAGAGGGGTCCGAATGAATGCCATCACTCTAGACGTGACCCCACCATCCGGGGATTCTCTGAATGGTTAATAAGTCAGACGGACTCTTTACGTAAGATTTATTGTGGAGCAGGGCAACCCCAAGCTCGGGCATTCGGGTTTTCTCACTCGCTGTGAAGACAGAGAGTTCATCCAGAAGGAGCCATAAATCCAAGTGGCTGTGCACTCAGCCCCAGGTCAACTGGATCTGCAGGCCACGAGTGTGGCGTGGCACTCCTAGGGACTTTAGGCAGAGCCGGGCACTGACAAAAGACACTGTTGGCTTTTGGGTGCCAGAAGACGGCTATTAAGTCAAACTGCCTTTCACCTATGGAACTCGCCAGAGTCAAGGGATTTCTCAATGTGTGAACAGTAAACACTGGCTCCTCACTGGGTCTATTGTCCCTGATGAGAACTCACGTTAGCTCGAGGAGACCAAATGCTGTTCTTGAATATTTCCCAGGGAGTTTTTCACATGAGTTTTCTAATCGGCATACTGGCTTTTCTCTATAATTATGTGACATAATAATTACACCCCAACGCACTAAATAATCACACTTAGCTACACATTTAGAAGTAAACACATATAACTGATACTGAATTAACAAAAAAAGTTTGATGAAACTTTCTGGAAATCAGTTGAGGGATGCAGACAGAGTACCTCTCGCACCAAGCTCCAGAGTATCCGGGGGCACACTGGTCACAGACCACTTCGTCCCCATCTTCTAGGTGGCAGGTGGGGCTGAAACTGTCAATGCATTACAGATTAACACAATTTTCCAATGGGTGGTGCAGAACTTCTAAACATTTAAAGTGCTCGTGTTTTAGGGGTGCCCGGGTGGCTCAGTTGGTTAAGTCTCTGACTCTTGCTCTCAAGTCAAGTCATGATCTCACAAGGTTCATGAGTTTGAGCCCCTGATCAGGCTCTGCTCTGGCAGCATGGAGCCTGCTTGGGATTCTCTCGCTCCCTCTCTCTCTCTCTGCCCCTCCTCTGCTTGCTCCTTCCCTCTCTCTCTTAAAATAAAATAAACATTAAAATTTTTTCAAAAATAAAAGCAAAATGCTCATCTTTCACCACTCCTTACAAACTTTCACTACATCTTCACTCCAGAACCGCAGCCACCGACCACACAGCCCACCTCACTGGGCAATGGCCGCTCACTGTCCCCTGTTCCTGCCTGTCCCTCACTTCTTCAGAGAGTCCCCCTCTCTGGGTTCCCTGGCACTGGTCTGCCTGTCTCAGGGCCCTGCCCCCACTGGCCAAGAGTGAGCTCTAGCTCACAGCCCCTCAACCTTCTCCAAAGGACCCCCACTGCTGAGGAAGGTCCCTTCCACCCCTGTCCTGGGTTTTGGGGGACCTGTGAAGGGGGGCTGGGGGCAGCTGAGAGTCTCCCACAATTTCATCAGAGTAGCCCTGTCTGCATCTGTTTTGCACAATAGAGTTTCAAATAAAAATCCCCATGGGGGAGTTCTCTGAGTCAAGGGCAAGGGGAAGTCCTAAACAGTAAACCAGCAAGAGAGAAACAGGTTTTCAAACCACCGGCCCCCAAACGAGACCTTGTACACCGCTGCCCCCCTCAACCCCCACCCCCCGTCCCTCAGGCTTTGTGCGGCAGGACAACTGTGAGTTCATAAACAGGATCTGCTCCTTTGTGCCACACGCCTTCGCATACTCGGTTTCTCCTGCCCGGAAGGCCCTTATCTGTGGCCTTCAAATTTTAGGCCCTTATCTGTGGCCTTCAAATTCCTTCCTACCCTCAAGCCTCAGATCAAGGGCTTCCTCCGCGCCATTCCTGGCGGATTCGCACTCTCCTGATGGTGGACGTACGTCCACCGAGTCATGACCACACTGCGCGTCCCGTGGGACCAACAGCCGTGCGCGAACCCACTGATACTCGAGCACCTACCATGATGCTCAGCAGGCACTTCAGAAAGATTGGTTGAATCATTAAATGAGTTCAGCCCATTTTCAATGAGGCTCCTATTTACATATTTTGGTCATTATATCAAAAAGTCCTCGAGGCCAGGAACACGGCATAGTCACTTCTCTGTACCTTATCTGTGCTACCCTACTGGCAGGTACGTACAGAAAATGAATGAGCAACGTTAGACCAAGAGGAACAAAATTATGTGTACGTCCTTGCCATCACATAACTTTTCTTATTTCATTTAGTAGACCAAGCTTGTTCCTTTTTTTTTTTTTTTTAAGAGAATCCACCTCTCCATTTATTTTTTTTAATTTTTTTTAATGTTTTATTTATTTCTAGGAGAAAGAGAGAGCGTGAGCAGGGGAGGGTCAGAGAGAGAGGGAGTCACAGACTGAAACAGGCTCCAGGCTCAGAGCTGGCAGTCAGCACAGAGCCCGACGCGGGGCTCGAACCCACGAACCGCGAGATCATGACCTAAGCGTAAGTCGGACGCTTAACCGACTAAGCCACCCAGGCGCCCCTCCGCCCCTCCATCTTTAATCCCACGTAATTACCACTGGGTAATCACGCTCTCCTCACACACAAAGTCTGGCTCTGAAGGCATCAGCGCACATCTGAAAGGACATTCTGGCCACGCCGGGCGGGGCCCCCGGGCGGAGTTTCCAGGCTTTCCAGGCTTACTTGTTGGAGGCTGTGGAGAGGGGGCAGGCACAGCGCTGGCAGTCCCTCGGAGTCCCTTGGGAAGGCAGCCCGTAGAAGCCGGGCGCGCACTGGTCACAGTGGGCCCCCGTGGTGTTGTGCTTGCATGCCTAGAACACAGGAATGAATGAGGAGGCGACTCGGTTCGGGTCTCCTTAAAGGAGTGTCTGATTCATCTACAGACAACCCGGAGTCAGAGTGGAGAAAAAAATGAAAGATCAAATGCTCAAACAAGTCACCAAACTCTGTTACATGAGGAGGGATGCCGGTTTCCAGATAAATGAATAACAAAACGTAATTCGCATGATCTGTATAAATGAGAAGCTTTCACTTCTGCCTATGGTGGGGGAACTGCTATCAGACTCACCCTTCTGGAGGAAAGAACTAGAAAACTGGAGCAAGATATATCGAACAACTTCTTTCAGACACTGGGCCACAGAAGGGTGCAGAAAGACCCGAGAGAAGGGAGGTGATGGAATGAACCCACGACGACATGTCTTTCTATGGGGAAGGGACGGGTGGGCAACAAGTGGTTTTGCTGAGCTGAGGAGACAGAGGTCAGGCCATGGGGGCGCTGGAGCTGCTGGAATTTGGGCAGAGAATCGGAGTTTCGCAGAATAAGAGCTCCAGAAATCTGCACAGAAGACCCCTTCAAATAACTACTGCATGCGAAACTTCTCGTGTGTAGAGTGCATTTCCATGAGGCCAGGTGAAAAATTCAGAAGTCACCCAGAGCCCAGGGACACTAGAATAGTCACCAGCCAGTACGAGGAGTCTCCGTTAAACACCCAGAGCACTCAGCCGAGACCCCAGAAGAAAAACTCACTTGCAGTAAGGTAAAACCCACCCTAGAATAGGTTATTTTAGACCCACCCTAACAAAACTTAAACACAAAGTGTGAAACAATCAAGCTGACTTATGGTAATTCAACTGCCTGCCAAAACAAACTTTGATGTTCTTTAAAGGAAAACAACAAAATCTAAAAACGTAACCATGCACAACTTTCACCCTGCAATCAAAAACTACGGTGTAGGGGCGCCTGGGTGGCTCAGTTGGTTAAGTGTCTGACTCTTGATTTCAGCTCTGGTCACGTGGTTTGAGCCCTGCATCGGGTTCTGCACTGGGCGTGGAGCCTGCTTGAGATTCTCTGTCTCCCTCTCTCTCCCTCTGCCCCCTTCCCCTGCTCTCTCTCTCACTCATTCTCGCTCTCAAAAAAAAAAAAAAAAATGCCTACTGAGTACGCTTCCACTCGTCAAATCTAGGAAAATTTGGAATCCCTGAGTCCAGAGAGATAATTAGTAGGTAAATAAGTAAACACAAGAAAGGGGACAGGGTTCTTGCTTACAGTGGAGGCTGTGCGCCCAGCAAAGCAGGAAGCCTGCGGGCGGGAGCGCTGAAGTTGGAGAGCTACCCTTTTGCAAACATCATGGTAAGTAAACCCTGGGGCAAGAATCAACAGTGACTGTTAAATCTAAGGGGCAGATCTGATGATGAATATGATACTTGCATGGTCTTAAAGTGTCTCCCTCGGGCTGCTCATTAATTACAAAAGAAAAGAATGGTTAATATATAGTAGAGAAACTGACTAACCCCTGGCCTGTGTAATTAACACCACCCGCGAGGGGCAGTGGACACCGTGGGCTTCCGCACACGGTTCTGAGAAGGCCACAGCATCACTAATGAAGTGTTCTCGCCCGAAACGCATACCTTGAATCTATTCATGGAAAAGCAAGAGAAGAACCCCAAGTAAGGGGCATTCTGTCTTTGGAAAAATGATTGTGTTCTTCAAGGTGCCATCATCATAAAAGACAAAGAAATGCTGTGGAAGTATTTCAGATTACAGGCAACTGAAGAGACAGAATACAATGCAATACCAGATCCTAGACGGGGCCTGTAATGGTGGAAAAAATGCTTTAAAGGACACAAATGAGTCAACCAGCAAAATGGACAAATGGATGGTAGATTAGAAAAAGTAGAACATTAATGTTCCATTCACTGAAGTTTATAAGGTACTATGGTTATATCAGAGAAAAACCTTATTCTCAGGACATACACACCGAAGTATTTAGGGACAAATGAGCACAGTGTATACAACTTCGTATTAGAAAAAATATTATGATTAGATAAAGAGATAATGAGAGTAATACAGCAAAAGGGGAAACATTAACAATGCGTGAATCTGGGTAAACTGTGGGATCTTTAAGTACTATTTTTATTACCACAACTTTTGCATAAATTAAAAATGACTTCCAAATAAGGATTTATTTGTTTTTGTTTTTTTAATTTTTAATGTTTATTTATTTTTGAGAGAGAGAGAGACAAGAGTGTGAGCAGGGGAAGGCCAGAGAGAGAAGGAGAAAGAGTCTGAAGCAGGCTCCAGGCTCCGAGCTGTCAGCACAGAGCCTGATGTGGGGCTTGAACTCACAGACTATGAGATCATGACCTGAGCTGAATAAAGTTGGACACTTAACCGACTGAGAAACCCAGGCACCCAAGGGCTTTTTTTGTTTTTTATATGCAGGATAATAACTACTGGGTATGGAAAAAAAAAAAGCAAACAAACAAAAACTAAATGTGATTCATAAGGAGAAAAATCTAAAAACCAGGCAGAGAAAAACAGACAACACAGAGAGAATTACATTGATAAGAATTACTACCGATTTTTCATTTGAGACAATGCAAGCCCTAAGCAAACAGAACAATTCTCAAGTACTGAAAAAAAAATCTGCAAAAACCTATTTCCAACTTGCAGGTGAAAGAGAGCCTTTCTCAGGTGAATAAAACAGGAGTGAATTTGTGGGCCATCGGACTTACACTTGAGGAAAAGCTTAAAACCAACTCTGCAGTGGGCGGAAACATGGAACCAGATAAGATCTTGGATTTATACAAAGGATTGAAGAGCATCAGAAATGATGAATACAGGACAAACATGAAGGACTTATTTCCTTTTTGAAAACCTCTCTTCAGAGAGTAGGTATGCAGGAGAAGAGATGGGTACAGTGGGGCCAGGTGGGAAGCAACACTGAGCACAGGGTCAAATGCACGGCTCAAGGGAAAGCCCGGCCTGTTCTCAACATTCGTTCCCAAGATCCTCTCTTCCCGTGACTGCGTCTCCCCAGGTGCCACTCTTTTCCCTTTACTGCCTTTCTCCTAGACCCGCTCACTGTACATACCTTCTGGCCATCTCTCCTTTAACAATTTAAATAACATTTCCGGCTTCTAAACTACATACTTTTCTACAATTTCTGAGGCTGATAAAAGTTTTCCCGTATGTTAAATTTAATTTGGGACTATAAATATTTGTAGTACATCCTTTTAAACAGGCTTTCATCATTGGGGCGCCTGGGCGGCTTAGTCGGTAAAGCGTCCGACTTTCTCTCAGGTCATGATCTCGCGGTTCGTGGGTTCGAGCCCCGCGTCGGGCTCTGTGCTGACTGCAAGCTCAGAGCCTGGAGCCTGTTTCAGTCTGTGACTCCCTCTCTCTCTGACCCTCCCCTGCTCACGCTGTCTCTCTCTCTCCTAGAAATAAATAAAACATTAAAAAAAAAAAAAGACTTATAAACAGGCTTTCATCAGTTTGAGTTAGGGTTATCCTAGATCAGGGCTTCTAAACTTGAACTGTTTACCAATCACCTGGGTTAAATGTCAATTCTGATTCAGATTTGTTCCCTGAGTTCCGCATTTCTATGAGAGCTCCCTGGTGATGCCTAGGCTATGTATGGTCTTCAGGTGACATTTCGGTAGGGATGTCTTAGACTTTTTTTCTCCCCACCCCCATATGACCTTAATTTTTATAATTAACCTGAATTAATTAAAAATGGAGCTGGTCTTGGTAAACGGCTACATAGCTGACCTCAGAGTATTATGCAAAATAACTAGTTTCATTAAAATACATTTGATTACGTCCACTTGCAAAATAGCTACGATATGATTTCTTTGATCAAAAGGCCAGATAGGGTTTTCTTTTTCTTTGGGAAGACCATTATGTCGTTCTGCTAAAAAACCTACTAAGGGCCTGTTTTTTCTTTTAATTTCAAACTTTTTTAATTTGAGAGAGAGAAAGAAAGACAGCATGAGCAGGGGAGAGAGGCAGAGGTGGGTAGAAAGAGAGAGAGAAACTTAAGCAGGCGCCACACTCAGTGCAGAGCCCGATGCAGAGCTCAATCCCACAACCTTGGGATCATGACCTGAGCCGAAATCAACAGTTGGATGCTCAACCGACTGAGTCACCCAAGTGCCACCCCCGACCCCCATAAGTATCTGTTTTAATGCTTTCTCAGTCACCATCCCTTTAAGTGACCAGCCCTGTTAGGATAAGAATGTTCATCTCTTTGGGAAGGAAAAACATCTTCTCTTGATTGGAAAAGAAAAATAACTTCACAGTGGAAAAACCTGGCCGTCACCACCTTCTCTGGCTGTCCCAGGCTAACGTCCCCAGGAAGAAGACCAGGGCACCACATGTCCCTGACAGTGTGCACCGAGAGGCCACCTTCACATCTTCTTATCTAAAATGCTTGATGCTAGAAAGGAACAGGTCACGAGTAGAAAATCTGATGAGGTCAGAGTGAAGTCCGCAGTCCGTGGATGAGATGGAGCCAGAGTGAATGTCTTAGTTTTGATCACCAGACTCTGGTTATGCAAGGCAGCAGCATCAGGGGAAGCAGGGTGAAGGCCGCACAGGGTCTCTCTATACTGGTTTTGTAAGCCTTTCTGTACATCTAACATGGTTTCTGAAAATTTTTCACTGATAAAAACCCTTATCATTTATGATCATTAGGACTTGAAGGCCAGGTGCTATTAGCATCTTCACTTTAATGTGGGTATCTATTTTTATATTTTATAAATATACATTGATAGAAGCCTGTGCAAATACCCTTTCAGTCCACCTGTACCCAAAGTCATTGGTGCCACATCCACGACTGCCGACCAACCAACCCCCATACCCCCAGACCACTCCACCCCCTCCCCCCCACTGCTGGCAGAGGGCCCTGGAAGGCTGGCCTTGAGAACCCAAGTGGAAAGGCAGAGGCATTTTAGAAAAAGCAACAACCTCATCAAGCTCTGGGAAACTAGTCCTGAGGGACTGAGTGTGTGTGCAAATCATCATTTCATGCAATTCCTACAGACACACACATTCCCAGAACAGAGAAATGAACAAAGAACAAAATGAAAGCTTTACTTACAGAATCAAGAAAAACTAGGCTCTAGAGAGAATAAGCAATCCAGGGCATCTCCACGGGTCTGATAATTAATTTTCCCTCGCCCTGGGACTCAATCAATCTCTTCTGGAAAGAGCATGAACGTTTCCCTGCAGTGAATCTGACTCCGCTGATTAACATATGTGTTCACTCCATCTACGTGCAGTAAATCCATTAGAACTCAGGAGTGTGGCCTGGCTCCCAGGCAAAAGAACCTAAAGGAATTCCTGATAGAAGTTAAAAAACAAGTCTTGCCCTGTATCTGCCCCAAAGTTCATTCTCAAGATTAACTGCATATTTGTCAAGCCATGTTTCAACTCATGTTACATGAAAGAAGTACTTGTTCAAAGAGTTTATCCAAGCTATGAAGCATTACATATTGTACAAATGAGTGTGATTATCAGAAATTGTACTATTCCTTTTATGATATACTGTGTAATATGTTAAAAAATATGAGAATTTTCATGTAAAAGCCCTGATCCTTTTTACTTAATCAGTGGATAATATTTTCTACCTTTATATCACTTTATAATCTTACAAAGTGAATCTGTTGTTCTAATAATAAGCCTGCAATGAAATTACATATCCCTTTTCCATTTTCACCAAAGTATCTTTTTTTTTTTTTTCAAAAATTGTGTGTTGGGGGGTAGGAAGAAACATTTTATGACATGAACTGAAGTCTGAAAATTTCCTTTGGGGTCTACAAGGGCAGGGATAATCTTCTATGGAGGAAGCAATTTTTAAAAAGCACTCTGCACGGCAGATGACTTTGGGAAGGGCAGGAGAAGGCACTCGAGGTTTTGGGAACAGACTCACAAAGCAAACGCCGTGGATATCACATTCGGTTGCATGGCCGTGGCATTCACAGGGTTGGCAAATTCCTCCAAAGAGTATTCCATCCACACGGTAATAGCCAGGGAGGCAGGACTGCAAAAGACAGAAGGCAACCTTGGACATTATCCAAATCATCATCTTTTTTTATTATTATTTTTAAATTTCTTAAAGTTTATTTATTTATCAAGAGAGAGAGGAAACACGAAAAGACAGAGAGAGAGAGCGAACATGAGTCGGGGAGGGGCACAGAGAAAGGGAGACAGAGAATTCCAAGCAGCTCCCTGCTCTCAGTGCAGAGCCTAACATGGGGCTCGAAATCAGGAAACTGCAAGATTGTGACCTGAGCCAAAATCAAGAGCAGGACACTTAACCAACTGAGCCATCCAGGCACTTCTCATCTTCTTTTCAATACATTAGAAACAAAAACGGCTCCATTTTCCGCAAATAAAGAAACTTCTCTTCTTCCTGCAAACTTCCTTACCGAGGCATCATTTATGTGCCAAAAACTGCCCTATTTTTTAGAACTTTTTTTAAATGTTTATTTATTTTGGAGAGAGAGACTGAGTGTGAATGGGGGAGGGGCAGAGAAAGAGGGAGACACAGAATCTGCAGCAGGCTCTAGGCTCTGAGCTGTCAGCACAGAGCCCGATGTGGGGCTTGAACTCGAGAACTGCGAGATCGTGACCTGAGCCAAAGTCGGATGCTTAACTGACTGAGCCACCTAGGCGCCCTTAAAATGCACCCATCTTCAGGGTACAGTACAATAAATTTTTTAGTAAACTTACCAAAGTGTACAATCATCACCACAATCCAGTTCCTTATTTCTTTTTGTTATTATTTATTTATTTTTAATTTTTGAAAAAATTTTTATATATATAATTTATTGTCAAGTTAGCAAACATACAGTGTATAGTGTGCTCTTGGTTTTGAGGGTAGATTCCCATGATTCATTGCTTGCATACAACACCCAGTGCTCATCCCAACAAGTGCCCTCCTCAAAGCCCATCACCCATTTCCCCCTTATTTCTTTTTAAGGGTGGAAGCATGTACACCCCAACCTAGTGGCTATACATGCACTTGAGTGGCATTCGATGCAATATTACTAGAAATCATAACACTCAACCACTTCACCAGTGTTTCAATCAAGAGGACAGTTTCCTCTCAACTTGATTTTATTTTCTTCTGCATAAAATTCAGTAAATGTTACCATCAAAGTGTTCAAGCGTAGGTCTGTGTCAAACGGCACCAGTTTAATTTTGCAAACATTACAGGTGTGCTTTTCATGGTATCCAGGGTGCCGTCCCCTGCCTGTGAGGAACAGGGGGCCACCCCGGACACAGTCTTCCATGTAATTCTCATGATGACCCTGAGAAATATTCTACTTTATAGATGTGAAGTCTGGAACACAGAAGAGTTAGACATGATACCCGCCGTGCCAGTGGAGTGATTCGAAGTCGGGTGTGTACACCACTCAGGCCAGCGGCCGCAGAGGTGCCAGGGACCACACCAGACACAAAACATGTTCACAGTACAGACTGGGGAGTGATTACTTTGGAGGCCAGCATACTCCCGTGGGGCTATGGAGGAGGGATGTGGATTCCGTTTTTATCATAAAGAGTATTAAAATTCTATTTTCTTTATGTAAATAAGATATACATGTGCTCATTCGCACTGACCTTGAGGATGTCCCCTAACACCTCCATGCACCCATACTCTCCTCAAGGACAATGGAAAAGTCTACAGGTGGGCACCGAGGAGGGGCTGCCTGGGGGCTGTATGGTCGCTACAGTGCCATCGAGAATTCCATTCCCAGGGTGCCTGGGTGGTGCAGTCAGTGAAGCGTCCGACTCTTGATCTCCGCTCAGGTAATGATCTCAAGGCTCCTGAGTCTGAGTCCCGCACTGGGCTCTGCGCTGATGGCCTTCTTGGGATTCTGCCTCTCCTTCTCTCTGCCCCTCTCCCGCTTGTGCTTTCTTTCTTTCTCTCTCTCTCTGTCTCTCTCAAAATAAATAAACTTAAAAAAAAAAAAAAGAATTTCATTCCCCACCGATAGCTGCCCAATTCCTTCTGTCAGCTTTGATTAGAGAAAGAGTTCTTCTGCCTGACGAAAACACTGAAATATATGCGTTAAGCTCCATGCACCAGCTTGAGCCATCATCTTAAGCACATGAGTACCTTTCCCTCCAAACCCAGTGGACTTTCGGATCTCCAGCCGCACCTGCTCACTGCTGCCCCCTCTTGGTCGGGCTGGGCCAGGCTCTTACTTGATCCTCCAGTTGTCCTATTTCCTTCCACATCGCACACTCTGTGACGTAGCCTTTAGGTCATTTACCCATTAGGTATTAACTACATAGGGGGGCGCCTGGGTGGCTTAGTCGGTTAAGCGTCCGACTTTCGCTTAGGTCATGATCTCGCGGTTCGTGGGTTCGAGCCCCGCGTTGGGCTCTGTGCTGGCTGCCAGCTCAGAGCCTGGAGCCTGTTTCAGTCTGTGACTCCCTCTCTCTCTGACCCTCCTCTGCTCATGCTCTCTCTCTCTCCTAGAAATAAATAAAACATTAAAAAAAAAACTAACTTAAAAAAAAGTATTAACTACATAGGAATTACGATATGTAATTTCTTGGTCTAAAAAGAAACGTTTTAAATCTAAAAAAAAAGTTCACTGGGTCAAAAATGAAACAACGCTGCAAAAAATTTAAAATAGCAATAGAAATAATTAAATATTGACATCATAAAGCATAGGCCAGCTTTATTAGCTGCAAAGTTTATAGCTGATAAAGATTCATAAAATTGGATCATAAATACAATATTCTTTCTTTGTAAAAATGATTGCCAAAAAATAACAGCCTAATTATGAACAAATGTTCATAATTATCGTCAGTCTTGAACATGGGAGAGGCAGGACCATTTGGCGGTTAACAGCACAGATGAACTTGAAACCTAATGAGACTACTTCCTAGCCCTTTCCTACAGAAAGATGTTAGGATGGTGCCCAATACATAAAGAGTTCTCAGCAGGAGAGAGTTATTATCAACGTTAATGTCCAAATAGTTTCAAAATATATTTCCAAAAAAAATTTTTTAACCAACAGACTACTTTCAGTGATGATTGACTGCAAGTGCATTTTCTTACCCTTCGTTGTGAGGTGGAGCTCACCTAAGTTAATGTAGCTGGGGGCCATAAAAAGTCTCAAAATGGGTCTGGGTTGCCTAGTGCTTTCTACGTTGCATGCTTGTGATTAGTCAACATTCAGATACAGTCAAGTTCAATCCCCCTTAGAAATGCAAAATATGGCATGGAACTTTCCAGATGACTAAGGCAAGGGAGTAGACTTAAGTTGGAGCATTTCCAGGTGCCTCAGGAGCCCCCTGGAAGAGGCACCAGATTTCCTTAAACATCGTGATTACCAATATTCCTATAGCCTCCAAAAGTCTGAGTCAAACATGAAGTTTCTAAAGTTAAAATGCAAATGTGGGTCATTGTATTACCTTCGATGTGCTTTTTTCCCCTTAGGAAAGAACAAAAGGAAGTGTATGGGAAGGGGACAGGAAGGGACAGGAAGAGGAGCCTTACCTCACAGGAGATCCCTGCGTAGCCTTGGGGACATTCACAGTGTTCCACCTCGGTGGCCAGTGTCAGGTCTATGACATTAGGGCTGGCTGTGTCCAAAGAGACAGAATCCAACCTACCAATAGAAAGGGGTCCTCATGTGACTTAGCCACTCACCTGCAAATGACATCTAACACCTTGATGAAGGTGGATTCTTAAAAAAGGCTTGTTCAGGCAAAACAGGGATGTGACTTTCGTAAGCAACTAAAGATTTTCACACCAATATGATTTCTGCAAGCCATCAGTATTCACAGGGAGGCCTTTGAGCATTTGGTGGAAAGGCATGTGATTGTCCAGACAGCTGTGGGAAGGGTCTGATGGTGTCCAGTCTGAGGTGAAGCATTTCGGAAAAATGAATCCATTCCATCATCCTATCTCAAATACAGAGATTGTCCTTAAATGTATAATCCTGTGTTTGCACTGGCTGTAGCCAATATTTACACTTAGCCTGGCATTGCCAGAGATTGACCTTCTAGAAGCAGTAAAAAGACTAAAGAGGGGAACATTAGCTTAAATAGACAGTAAGATCTAAGACTGTTAACATGAGGAGTGTGAAAAGTAGATGCAAGATGGTCCAGCCGATTGTTAACTTGTCAGGAAGTTCTCAGAAAACCATCCTAGACTATCTCCTAACTGAGACACAGTTTCTTGGACAACTATTCTTACATCGTCCATAATATTATAGTCATAAACATATTTTTACAACAGCGGGTTTCATTAGGTGCACCTTTAAAATAATCAAGTAAAATACATTATGCTTAAAATGCATACTAATAGGTGAGGACAAGATTAACATACCTTCACCAAAACCTTTCCCTCTCATTCAGTACCCACCTGTAAAGAGCCATTTTTGCAGAATTGTAGTTGGCTCTGATCAAGAGATGTGTCATGTTGGCCAGGACAGTCATCAGCTGGTCACGATCTATCTCCCTTTTGTTATGAAAATCTCGGAAGTTCTCTGGCACAAGTCTGACCACGTTCAAATACTCTTCATAGGGTTGTAATGACAGGCCTTCCGCCTGGGTGCTCAGAGTGAGTCCATTTCCCTAACATTTAAAGCAAGAGGAAATATATTTGTAATTCAACTTCCTGGTCAAAAGTAAAAGCAAATTTGTGTTCAGCAATGTGCTTTTTATTTGTGCTTAGGTTCTCAGGGTAAACATGCAATAGTGTCTATAGCTCTTGGTCCAAAACGATCAGAGGAAAGGTGTTTCAGGGTCTCCCCTTCAGAGGGATTCAGAGTTTAAATCTAAAGACAGGTCCTTCCCTGGGATCTCAGAAAAGAAACGGTATATATCTGCCCACAATTTTCCTCAAAGTGGTTAATCCAACACCTCTAATCTTTTTTTAAAAACTTTTTTAATATTTTTATTTGTATTTGGTGGGGGGGAGGGAAGAGAGAGAAGGAGACACAGAATCTGAAGCAGGCTCCAGGCTCTGAGCTGTCAGCACAGAGCCAGACACGGGGCTTGAACCCATGAACCATGTGATCATGACCTGAGCTGAAGTCGGACGCTTAACTGACCGAGCCACCCAGGTGCACCATGACACCCCTGATCTTTAACTGAAGGGCAAAAGTAGAAAAACTGTGTAAGAATACCTCTAGCTTTTAATAAATTCCCATTCACAAAAATGCTTGAGGTCACACTGTCCCCACTTGCCACAGGCTGGACAGGGAGATTTGGGTCATTAAAGGTGCAGACTAGAAGCTGAAGTGGTTTCTTACCTTTGGGAAAATTTCTGGGGAGGATGAGCTGGGCCTTTTTGTGACAGGGGAGGAGGGGAGTGAGGATACAGGATTAGGGACAGAGGCTGAGAACAAAAACGGCACCGCATCTCCTGTCCCCACACTGCCAAGTGCTACTGCCTAACTATTCATATGGGAGCCAATGAATAGGAGGAGACAGAGGGACTCAAATGGCTGACAAGGTAGTTCCAACATCAAGGCAAACACCTGTCTCCGTTTTAAATGTGAAAAGACGCATCAGCTTCAAGGATCCATGGAAGAGCCACACGAGCTGTCCTCAGGCAATTCCGGAAATGGACCCAAAGACAACGCTCACACTGGTCAGTTTCCAGATCAGGCAAAGCACTGCTGAACAGCCACCTGGACGTGTGCTCCTTGCTGCCAGAGTGTCCCTTAGCCACTCGGAGTCACAAAACCGTCACCCAACTAAGCCCTCGAGCTCTACAGCAAAGCAATGTGAGAGCACCTACCTTGATGATAACATCGGCGTGAGACATGAGGTCACCACCGTCCACCATCTCCACTGGAATATCATAGGACACCGTGTACCTCAGGAATCCACCAAAAGCAGTCAGCTGAAACATGTAAGCGGGAGTAAACACCGAGGGCAAATGATCTCAGCCCCCCAGGAAGAGGAAGTGGTGGCTAGGACCCATCGGGAAACAACCAGGCTACAAGGTGTCCAAGTGGCCGTAGTATGGAAGGAAGTTCACATTAAGCCAGTGGAAAGAAAGCATATTATAAGAATAGTGTGTTTAATCGATATTGCCAAACTGCAGGATATAATTTTTTTAATGTTTATTTATTTTTGAAAGAGAGAGAGAGAAAGAGAGAGAGCGAGTGCAGGGGAGGGGCAGAGAGAGAGGAAGGCAGAGTATCTGAAGCTTAACAGCACAGAGCCTGATGTGGGGCTCAAACTCATGAACCGAGATCAGTTACCTGAGCCTCTCAGGCACCGCAATGCAGAATATAATTTAAAAGGACAGTTGGGGCTCCTGGGTGGCTCAGTTGGCTGGGAGTCGGGCTTCAGCTCAGGTCACGATCTCACAGTTCATCAGTTTGAGCCCTGCATTGGGCTCTGTGCTGACAGCTCAGAGCCTGGAGCCTGCTTCAGATTCTGGGTCTCCTTCTCTCTCTGCCCCCTCCCTCACTCGTGCTCTGTCTCTCTCTCTCAAAAAAATAAACATTAAAAAAAATTTAAATAGACAGAAGATGCACTCCTTCTTAGAGACTCCCCCCAGATTAATTAGCATAAATAAACTCCTGCGAATCACATAGTACACGTGTATTTCACTTAAATCCTCTAGGATTTAGGAGTTAAATCCATGACAATAACCCCAACATTTTGATCTCATTGCCCAGCTTGTAGGAGAACAATAAGGAGCCTGTCTCATCAGCTAGAAGAAGGATGAAAGGTTTTTCTTCCTGGTGATCTCCTTTAATGTGAAGTGGAAATTTTCATTGTGACAGGAATGTTACAATAATTTCACATTCAAAATCTAGTCTTTGAGCCAGAGAATGGAAAGGCGATCATAACAGAAAAAAGAAATCATTGACTTTTGGTAATTAGATCCCATTATAAACAGAGTACATCTTCTAGGATAATAATTTGATGAGAAAAAAGAATCATTTTCAAAATAATTACTACTTAAACCTAAATCTAAGTAAAACAAGTTCTAAAATTAAAATATAACCAACAAATGAAACAGCTTACCAATCTATAAGACCTGCACTACGGTGAAACATATCATTACCTTATTATTTTTTTTACTTAAAAAATTTTTTTAATGTCTACTTATTTTTGAGAGACAGAGAGAGACAGAGTAGGAGTGGTGAAAAGGCAGAGAGAGAGAGAGAGAGAGACAGCATCTGAAGCAGGCTCCAGGCTCTGAGTTGTCCACACAGAGCCCAAAGCAGGGCTTGAACTCACGAGCTATGAGATCATGACCTGTGCAGAAGTCGGACACTGAGCCGACTGAGCCACCCAGGCGCCCCAACATACCATTACTTTAAAACAAACTGAACGTGTGGCGTAGGTAGGTGAACACCAAGCTCGAATGACTGAGATAGATCCACTGAGTCTATTCCCAGATCATCCGAATCTGTAGACTTCCTACAACAGACTGCTTATGACCAATATGGCCGAGAACAAAGTTCATATCTTAATGATGTAATAAAGTCAAGCAAGGATAAGCAGACCATGTGGGTTGGGCAGATATAAGTAAATGCTGTATAATTTTCTGTCAAACCCTCAAGTGACCATAAGATGACTTAAATTGTTCTTTCTCAATATGCCTTGAGATCTTTGTCCAAGATGTTACTTCTGGTGATGGGCCTACCTTATTTCCGAGGTAGGCCTCCGGAGCCAACCAGTAATACTTGGAAGTCAGGCTCTGCACGGCCACCGTGTTGTTGATGCTGACCTGATGACGCCCACCCAGAGCATCCTGCTGAGACGGGACCTTGCTTGCACTGATCAGGTCGGTGACAAGCCACCCAGACATATCTTTCACCTTAAAAAAAGATTCAGAATGTCGGAATACGAAATAGAAATCACCTTAGTTTTCACCCAGAAATCCTCACGATGAAGAAACAGACCCAGAAAGCTTCGCCAGGGACGGAGCTAACACGCTGTGGCCACAGGACCACGCGACGCATGACCCTCCTACTTGTCAAAGGGCCGAGAAAATCTGAGAATGAGTCAACACTCCTCAAATCCAGATCAATTATAAGCAAGCAGGTGAGCAAAACTGTCAAGGCTACAGATAAACATTTTAGATTTAAAAAAATAGCAAAGACCTTAATATAAATGCATTGAACAAAATGTTTTTGCTAACTCTGATTTCTTCGTCATTGCTTCTTGCTTTTCACCAAAGAGCTGAAAAGTATGTAAATTAAACCTCCAGATCTTATCCTCCCAATTTGTCATCTACAAAGAGAGGAAAAGCCATCACCCCAGCATGGCGGCCATAGGCCACAGCATGGTGGCCACCGCATGGTGGCCTTCATTCTCATTACTGCCTGGAATTCCCACTCCCTCCCCCATGGGGCTCCCACTCCTCCCAGCCTGCCAGGCAGGGAGGGAGGGAGAAGGGAGGGAAAGGAGAGTGAGGGACTAGCACCCCTCAACCCCTCCCTGAATACTGGTCTCCCCAGATGGCCGCGGGGAGGTGAGGTGGTTACCATGGACGAACCCTGTGCCACGCAGTCCTTCCTAAGCCCTGGCCATCACACTCTCCTCCCAAGGCACCATCTGGCATCCCCTATGACTCCCCATTCCCAGAACAACTGAGGCTATAGTCCCTACGTCACTCACTGTTGTACCTACCCTCACCAGGTGCTCTGGACTAGAAAATTCCTCATGAGCCCATGTCCTGCTGTACGTCCTGGCCTGAGACCAGCGTGGAGCAGGTGGGGTGAGATCTGACCCCACAACCTGATACATTTCCCCACAGGAGAAATTTAAACATGATACATTCTAGGATACCATAATATCCTATTGTTTGGGTAGAGAAATGTATGTAGGAATAAACACATGACCAAGGAAGAAATCTTTGTGACACTTCAGTAACAAGTGGCTTCTGATCCATGCCAGAGTCACTGCTAACTGCTGACAGCGGTGTTTCCAAGAGAGGGAAAGAACACAGGTCCCAGAAAGCTCATTTGAGTGGGCACGCTTCTTAAATTCTGGCTCAGGGAAGGTACCCGCACCTGACTGATAGACCAAGAAAGGCTGCCGCAGACATCAGACACGCCGAAGCAGAAGCACTCCGAGCAGCCCTTGGGGTTTCTCTCCTTCAGGTTATAGAATCCCGGCTTGCAGAGGTCACAATTTTCCCCTTCAACATTTTCCTGCACGTTAGACAAAAGATTTGCTCTGAAACCAAAGTGTTCTAGGTAGACAGAATACACTGGTATTAACGTGACATTAACAAGAAAGTTGTTTAGTAATCCAGAGAAACAAGTAAATAAATAGATGCTCAAAGTAAATGTAAAGCCTCATGAAGTCATTATTTCCAGGATACATATTTCTAAATAATTACCATTTAATTTTGTAGTCAAGAATGAGGGTCAGGATCTCAGAGCTTGGTCATTGTATTAAAATGGCTTCTTTCAAATTGCTTTATTTGAAATCTCCCAATTTTGCTAATCTTTAAAGAAGCTTAAAATCTGAAGAGTGCTATATAATTGTTTGTCTTATTAATATGCTCAAGATTACTTTCAGTCACTTATGATGTGTGCTTACATAGGAAGAAGCACTTAAGATACAATGAGAAGTCCTACAATTATGGTTATCATGAGAAAATGGATATTAATATCAGATAGCCAATTTTTTAAAATCATTAATTAATTAATGTGTTTTTTAATCATTGTCCAATTCCTTTCTTTTTTAACATTTTTTAATGTTTATTTATTTTTGAGAGACAGAGAGAGACAGAGCATGAGTAGAGGAGGGGGAGAGAGAGGGGGAGACACAGATTCAGAAGCAGGCTCCAGGCTCCAAGCTGTCAGCACAGAGCCTGATGGGGGACTCCAACCCATTAACCATGAGATCATGACCTGAGCTGAAGTCGGACTTTAAACTGACTGAGCCACCCAGGGGCCCCTCCAATTCCTTTTGTTTTTTTAAGTTTATTTATTCCGGGAGAGAGATAGAGAGCAAGTGAAAGATTGCACCATGAGCAAGCACAAGCAGGGGAGGGGCAGAGAGAGGGAGAGAGAGAACTCCAACCAGATCCCACACCGTCAGCATGGAGCCTGATGAGGGGCTCGAACTCACGAACTATGAGACTGTGACCTGAGCTGAAACCAAGAGTCAGACGCTTAACTGACTGAGCCACCCAGGCACGCCCCTGTCCAATTCCTTTTTAAGAGAAATCCACAATAACATATCTGCCTTTAATTAATGTTCTTATAACTGGTTCTCCTCTAGAAATTAAGCTGGAAAAGAATGTCATACAAGAGGTTAATGGCCCAGGCCGCAGAAATGTAGTAGTTGATTTCATCTTGGAAATCACAGAAATACCTCTGGACTATGTGGCCATTGTCCAGAAGGCACCAAAAAAACCAAACTGGGTGTGCCCATCTAAGTCCAAGGACATGGATGTAACATAACTTCATGCTTCTCGGGAAGATGTGGGGAAGGAGAGTTCTCCTTAAACCTTGCTGCTTTGCTCAAGAACTGATCTTCTGAGCCTATGGAATGTGGTCCTTTCTTGCACACATCAAAGGAAACTCAGGGTCACCTTTAACCCCCCCCCCCCACATACCTTACACAGACAAGGTTCTGAGCATGGGTCCTCGTTCACACTGCCAGCCCGGCTACACTCACAGTGGACACAGGCTGGGTAAGCCTTGTAACCAAACTGGCAGCGATCACATTTTTCTCCTGCGTAGCCTTCCTTGCACGGACATTGACCTGGCCACTTCCCTGGGAAGAAAAGATAGCGGTGGCCCATCAGGAGGCTAAAAAGGTAAAGTAGGGGATGGCAAACTATTTCTGTAAAGTGCCAGACATGAAATAGTTCAAACTTTTTTGGCCAAAGAATTGCTATTGCAGTTACTCAATTCTGCCATGACTGCTTCAAAGCAGCCGTGCATAATACATAAGCAGATGAGCATAGCTCTGTTCTAATAAAACTTTATATACAAAAACAGGCAGTGTGCCAGATATGGCACATGGACCATAGCTTGTCAACCCATGATTTAAAAAAAGAAAACAGAGATGAAAAACAGAGAGAGGCTAATGAGAAGGTAACACGGCACCGTGACTTTGGAAAACGGTTTGACATGTCTCCAAAATATTAAGCAGAGACTTACTATCTGACCCAGCAATTCCACTCCTGTCCTTTTACCTGAGAAAAATGAAACATACATCCACAAAAATGTTACATGTGAATGTTTGCAGCAGCCTTATTCATAATAACCAGAAAGTGGAAATAAATGAAATACTCATTAACTGATGAATGGATATATAAAATGTGGCATATAAATACAGTAGAGTAGTATTCAGGGGGGAAAAAAAAAGTACTGATAGATAACATGGATAAACCTTGAAAACATTATGCTAAGTGAAAGAAGCCAGTTGTAAAAGACCATCTACTGTATGTTCTATTCATAAGAAATGTCCGAATAAGCAAATCTATAGAGAGAAAGTAGATTAGTGGGTGCCTCGGGCAGGGATGGAGGCGTGGAGGGAAATGGGGAATGATTACCAACAGGTAAGGGATTTCTTTCTGAGGTGATGAAAATGGTCTAAAATTGGGCTGCCTTGATGGTTGTAACTATGAATATACGGAATCATACACTTTAAATGGGTGAATTGTATCTAGTAAATTGTATCACAAAATACAGTGTTATTTTCTTTGTTAAAGCACAAAAGAAATGGTAAAGGACAATGGACACAATCTCTTCTTTTAATGCCGGCTTTGAAACTTTCTAATTGTGTAACCTCAGCCAAGTTTCTTAACTGTGCTCTGCGCTAGTTTCCTTGCCTATAAAATGCGTTAAATAATTTCTGCTATGGTTGAACGCTTAAATGATATATTTTTTAAAATGAACCCAATCAAGGGTAATTGTTGCTATAATCAACATCATCCTCAGTATCGTTAGGCTCCCATCACCAGTCACATGTAAGGATTAATTCGATTCTGTAAATTACCCTCCACATTTCAGGTGGGCCCCACAGTTTGGCACATCTTTCCCTGCTGATCAATATCCATTTTCACTGCTAGTGACTGAGGATTGGATGAGGTCACAGAAGTCTGAACAAATGCAACCTTTTCAGGAGATTCTGGTATTTGCCAGTCCTTTGCCAGTGTTTGAAACAGAAAGAACACTGACATTTGCAAAGTTAGCGGGAGAAATTATTTGCTTTGCGAGATGATGTATGCAAAAGCTTTGTGAGTGTCTTCTAAGAGCTAAATAGAGGGGTTGCTATTTACTGTGTTCCCCATATGGCTTGAAACTGAATCTTATTTCTTCTCTCATCAAATGCTCAATTATCTGCTCAAATGTCATTTCATCGCCCAACGTTGCCTCCTTTACACCTCATCTTCCTCCAATCACGATTCCTAGTTCTCCTTAATGCCCACAGCATTCATCCCGACCTGGAGTTATATTATGCATGTACTTGTTCGTCTGCCTGTGAGCTGGAATTGTGATCATCTTGTTCAAGACACATTCCCAGGTTCTAAAAACATTGCCTGACACACAGTAAGTGCTGAATAAGCATTTTGTAACAGAAGAATCAAGAGGATCAGATTATCCAACCGCTATCCAAAGGTAACAGTTCCACCAGGTACAGGGTTGCCACACACACACACACACAAAATCAATTCAAGCCCCAGAACGAATCAAGTACTTACCTTTGTGTAAGCCAGATTGGAGCTCATCCTTAATACAGACTGAACTGAGGGACCCGAAAGGGTCACAGTCACAGGGACGACAAGGGTTGTCCTCATAAGGAGACACCTGAAAGGCAGGAGTTTGTCCTGGATTATCTCACTAGAAATAACAGCAATATTAGCAATAATAACAATATCAATGACAAGGGATCGGCTTTTTGTTCAAGAAGTGATGGTTCTAATGATTTTGTACACCCAGGGAGGCTGGGTCTCAGGAACATAAGGTGGGCTCAAGCCAGAAAGCCCCCAACAGTTTTGTGATGGGACGGCCTGGTATCATTAGAGGAGCGTCATCCTTTCCCGTGACCACTGCTACGTGGCCACCCTCGCTCAGCTATCTCTCACAGCCATTTAGGAGCATCACCCAGACCAGACTGTCACAGAGAGCCAGGTCGTAACTACATATCAGGTCAACGGACGAGACACTGAGCACTTCCTACAGGCACGACACATGGCTGACTCTCTACATTCACAGTTAGTGTTACAAAACCAGGATCACACAGCCAGTAGCCCCTCCCCTCCACCCCGATCCAAGTTAAGTAACAAGTAACCATCCTACTCTGAGCAAGAAACCAGGACAGATCGAGTAATAACCTGATATGTGAAAAAGGCTACTGGTATAATACGAATCTAAATGAAATATCACAAAAGAAAATGACTTTCTAATACTGAAAGTGACACTTGAAGTCTCATTTCCACCTTGAAAAGGCAATGAAATTCAGCTACGGCAAAGAAACACTCTTACATTGTGTGGTCTGTAATATCCGTCGATGCAGGTTTCACAATTGATTCCCATGGTGTTTTGCAGGCAGTTGATGCACACCCCTCCTCCTCTGAACTGTCCTGCGATATTCAAGCTTCTCCTCTGACTTGCAACATTTCCATCATAGTAACAGTCTTGGGCTTTATTGTGACAATTACACTCTAGGAGAATTTCAACATCTCAATTCATATATCCCTTATGTCCTATATAAAGAAAACCCTTCCCTCCCCAAGGTAAGTTTCTATGACTGCAAATTAAATCAAAATTCCAGAATAGGTCATTTTAATAGGATATTGACAATCTGATGGAGGACAATGGAAGTAGCCATCAAAACTATAAACATGCACACCCACTTGACCCCTCAATCTATCTTCCGGGATCATAGCCTGCAGAAGTACTTTGCACTTATGACTGACATGTACAGGGTTAATCACTGCAGCACTGTTTGTGCTAACAAAAGACTGATAACACCCAAACTATCCATGGATGGATAGCTATTTTAATTAGGTTGCATCCATTTAATAGAATTCAGTGTTCCTGTTTTTATTTATTTAAAAAAATTTTTTAATGTTTTTTAAAAATTTTTTTAACGTTTTTATTTATTTCTAGGAGAGAGAGAGACAGCGTGAGCAAGGGAGGGTCAGAGAGAGAGGGAGTCACAGACTGAAACAGGCTCCAGGCTCTCAGCTGGCAGTCAGCACAGAGCCTGACGTGGGGCTCGAACCCACGAACCGCGAGATCATGACCTAAGCGAAAGTCGGACACTTAACCGACTAAGCCACCCAGGTGCCCCTTTAATGTTTATTTTTGAGAGAGAGACACAGAGCATTAGCAGGGGAGGGGCAGGGAGAGATGGAGACACAGAATCCAAAGCAGGCTCTAGGCTCTAAGCTATCAGCAAACAAGCCCAATGCAGGGCTTGAACTCAGGAACCGTGAGATCATGATGTGAGCCAAAGTAAGACACTCAACTGACTGAGCTACCCAGGCGCCCCAGTGCTTCCTGTTTTTAAAAACAGCATTTTGAGGGGCGCCTGAGTGGCTCAGTCAGTTGAGCGCCGACTTCGGTTAAGGTCATGATCTCACGGTTTGTGGGTTTGAGCCCTGCATTGGGCTCTGTGCTGACAGCTCAGAGCCTGGAGCCTGCTTCAGAGTCTGTGTCTCCCTGTCTCTCTGACTCTCCCTTGCTCACACTGTCTCTCTGTGTCTCTCACAAATAAATAAAAAAATAAAAAAAAATTAATAACAGCATTTTGATACAGAACAATGTGATGGTTAAGAGAGCAGAAGTGGGTGGGGGATGGGTGAAATAGGTGAAGGGGATTAAGAACACACTCATCATGGTGAGCACTGAGTAATGCGTAGAATTGTTGAATCACTATATTGTACACCTGAAACCAACATAACACTACCTGTTAATTATACTGGAATTAAAATAAAATCAATAAAATTTAAAAATGAGAACAGCATTTCATATTGCATATATAGTTAAATATAAAAGCAATGTGTGGAATGACATGCATTACATGTTAGGTTCTGTGTCCAAGCTAGCTTGGGGATAGGAACATGTCGACGTAGGCTTCATTTACGTAAGAATGTCAGGAAGACCACAATAGGAAACAGTAAAAGGTGGGAACGATGGAGATGGAGCGGAAGTGATACTTTTCACCACGTATTTGTATATATTGGTCGATGTTGGAACCATGTGAACATATTGCCTATTTAAAAATTAAACCCAAATTAGGGGCATCTGGGTGGCTCTGTTGGTTAAGCATGCAACTTCAGCTCAGGTCATGATCTCAAGTTCGTGAGTTCAAGTCCCACATCGGGCTGTGTGCTCTCAGCACACAGCTCACTTCGGATGCTCTGTTCCCTTCTCTCTCTCTCCCCCTCTCCCTCGCCCATGCTGTCTCTTTCTCAAAAATAAATAAACATTAAAAAAAACTTAAACCCACATTAATAAAGAATAAACTAATACAGGGGAAGAGGAACTTTAGCTGAAATAGCAAATCCCAAAAGACACACATGGGCCATAACACTTTAAGTTGTATTAAGGTCTTATGTAGCTTTGGGAACTATTTGAATGTTTAAGGAAACAGGTTACGTACTAATTACAAATGTCAGGTCCTCATAGAGTTAAGAATATTAAGAAGGAAGACAACGACATTCTTCCAGCTCTCAGTGGACTTACTTTCACACGTGTTACCAGAAGAAACGGTGCCGGGCCGCCAGGGCTGCTGGTGGTAGCCTGGGCAACACCGGGTGCAGCTCTCTCCGCAGGTGTTGTGTTCACACTGACACTGCAGTTTCTAGAAACAGGGAATGCAAAACCGCCTCTGAAAATGAGCCTGCATATTTATTTTACAAAGAACCTACCCCAGGGAAATCCGTGACATGGCGGTACACGGGACGACACGCGGCTGTATCAAGCATACTGGCATTTACTTCTTAGAGGAAAATATACACCTGTGTCCCGGCGACAAAGAGAAGCGAGGAGGGACACAACAAGGCTAAAAATAAAATCGGTTCATGAACAAAAAGTGTTCAGAGTAACATGCACTGGTGTTAAGGGCTTATAAGCTCCTATTAATAATTATCTTGATCTTCAGAGGTTTCATCCTCAAAAGAGGATAATCCTATTTGAGAGACAGAGAATTACGAAGATTGGGGGTGTGGGGGAAATAACAATTCGCTTCATATAAGTTGTTTAAGAGAAGACAGGGTGTCAAATTATTCCCTTAGTATTGTGCTAACATGGGTAAACTTGATTTTCTCTTGATTTAGTGCCACAGAAATGGAAGAGGGAGGAAAATGGGAGAAGGGGAGCCATTCTTTTAAAAATATATGAGCATAATTTATAACTTTGTTGGCCTTTTGCTTGACAGTCTTATAGAGAGAAAAGCTTCAAAATTCATAAGGCCACTGAACTGTATACTTCTAAATGGTTAAAATGGTAAATATTATGTTAGCTATATCTTACCACAAAAAATTCCTAGTAAATGCTTAATTAGAAGCACATCTTACAATCAAAAGATAAACTAAAGAAATAAAAGGCATCCAAATTGTAAAGGAAAAAGCAAAGCTCTAATGAGAAAGAATGAAATCTGGCCATGTGTAGCAACATGGATGGAACTTGAGGGTGTTATGCTGAGCGAAATAAGTCAGGCAGAGGACAAATACCACACGTTTGCACGTAGAAGAGGGTTAGGAGGAACCTAATGAAGGACCGTGGAGGAGAAGAAGGGGAAAAATAGTGAGGGAGAGGGAGGGAGGCAAACCATGAGAGACTCTTGAATGCTAAGAACAAATTGAGGGCTGATGGGGGTGGGGGAGAGGGGAAGGGGGGAGATGGGCATGGAGGAGGGGCACTTGTGGGGATGAGCACTGGGTGTTATATGGAAACCAACGTGACAATAAACTATTTTAAAAAAAAGTAAAGCTCTCACTATTTGTAGATAACATGATCCCATATATGGAAAACCCTAAAGACTCCACCAAAAAACTACTAGAACTGATAAATGAATTTGGTAAAGTGGCAGGATGCAAAATCAATGTACAGAAATCTGTTGCACTGCTATACACTAATAATGAAGCAAAAGAAAGGGAAATTAAGAAAACAATCCCATTGGGGCACCTGGGTGGTTCAGCAGGTTAAATGTCTGACTCTTGATTTCAACTCGGATCATGATCTCATAGTTTGTGGAATCAAGCTCCCCATTAGGCTCTGCACTGACAGAGTGGAGTCTGCTTGGGATTCTCTCTCCTTCTCTCTCTGCCCCCACCCCGTACCTCATCCATTCACACATACTCTTTATCTCTCTCTCGCTCTCAAACTAAATAAACATTAAAAAAAAAAACTATTACAAAGTGATAGTACGGCACTGATATGAAAAATAGACACATAGATCAGTGGAATAGACTTAAAACCCATGAAATAAACCCATAATTCTTTGGCCAATTAATCTTTGACAAAGGAGGAATAAATATACAGTGAGAAAAAGACAGTATCTTTCATAAATGGTGCTGGGAAAACTGGACAGCTACATGCGAAAGAACAAAACTGGCCCACCTTCTCACACCATACATATAAATAAACTCAGAATAGATTAAAGATCTAAATGTGAGACCTGAAACCATGGAAATCCTTGAGGAGGCCTCAGGCAGTCATTTCTCTGACATGTCTCCTGGGGCAAGGGAAATAAAAGCAAAAATAAACTTTTGGGACTAAATCAAAATGAATTTTTGTACACAAAGTGAAACTTTCTGTACAGTGAAGGAACAAAACTAAAAGGCAACCTACTGAATGGGAGAAGATATTTACAGATGACATAGGTGATAAAGGGTTAGTATCCAAAATATATAGACTGATACCACTCAACACCCCAAAAAACCAATTAATCCAATTAAAAAATGGGCAGAAAACATGAGCAGACATTTTTCCAAACCAACAGACACATGAAAAGATGCTCAACATCACTCATCATCAGGGAAATGCAAATCAAAACTACAGTGAGATATCATCTCACACCTGTCAGAATGCTAAAATCAACAACACAAGTAACAATAGGTGTTGGGGCACCAGGTGCCTCAGTCAGTTAAGCATCTGACTTCGGCTCAGGTCATGATCTCATGGTTCACAAGTTCGAGACCTGTGTTGGACTCTGTGCTGACAGCTCAGAGCCTAGAGCCTGCTTTAGATTCTGTGTCTCCCTCTCTCTCTCGGCCCCTCTCCCACTTGCACTCTGTCTCTGTTTCTCTCTCTCTAAAATAAATAAACATTAATAATAAATAAACATTAAAAAAAAAAAAAACCCAACAGGTGTTGGCGAGGATGTAGAGAAAAAGGAATCCTCTTGCACTATTGTTGGTGGGAATCCAAATTGGTGTAGCCACTGTGGAAAACAGTATGGAGGCTCCTCAAAAAGTTAAAAATAGAACTAGCCTACAATCCAGTAATTACACCACTGGGTATTTACCCCCTAAAAAACAAAAAATGCTAATTCAAAAGGACATATGCACCCCTGTGTTTATAGTAGCATTATTTACAAAAGCCAAACTACGAAATCAGCCCAAGTGTCTACTGATAGATGAATGAATAAAGAAAATAACAGTATATATATACCATGGAATGTTATTCCACCATAAAAAAGAATGAAATCTTGCTATTTACAATAACACAGATAGGTCTAGAGAGTATAATGCTAAGTGAAATAAGACGGCTGGAGGAAGACAAATACCATATGATCTCATTTATATGTAGAATTTAAGAAACAAAACAAATGAGCAAAGGGAATAAAAGAAAGAGGCAAACCAAGAATCAGACCCTTAATTATAGAGAATGAGCTGATGGTTATCAGAGGGGAGGTGGGTGGGATATAGGGGGATGGGTGAAATAAGTGATAGAACATAAAGAGTACACTCATCATGATGAAACAAAAAAAAAAAAATCCCTGCTTTGTGCTGGACATAGTAGGAAAACAAACATATATATATATATATATATATATATATATATATATATATATATATATATATATGGGTGTGTGTGTGTATATGTATATCCTCCAAAGTGAAATAAAATTGTTCAAAAAATGAAACCAGTTAAATTATCTGATAAATCTTTTTCTGCAGTGTGATTTTATACCTTGTAACATCTGACTTGAATATAAAAACTAGTAAGTAAAACATTATAGCTGTAATTTCAATTTTGAAGCTTCAATACACTGTAAAATACTAGAACTCACCTTTGTAGTTTCATCCCACGGGCAGCTACTAGCATGGCCATAACAAATACACATTCCACCAACAGAAATGTCTTTGATTGAATAGTAATACTAAGGAAAATAAAAATGACAAACAAAAATTAAGGCCTCTTCTATTTCAGTTAACAGAAAACATTGGGCTCATCAATAAATAGCTCAGTTGTTATTGGTAACCTAAAAAATAATTAGATATACATTTTAAATTATATTTCATGTACAAAGAATCCTGTGTTCAATGAAAACAAATAATGCTCAAACGAGTTCATCGACAAAAACCAAAGGCATCTAAAAGAAATTCTTAAACCAAGAAATTCTTATAACTGCACCTTATACCAGACAGTCATATTCAAAACTCATGTCACTGAAAACCATAAAAAAATCATTACATTGAATACAGCACTATATAACTCAATATAGTACTTTATACAAGGGATAATAACTCATGACCAAGTAGGATTTTCCTCCAAAATACAACACACATCCATAAATTTACATCACTGTCTTAATAGAATAAAGTAGAAAAAAAGCGTTTGATCATTTCAAATAGATTCACAAAAAGCCCTGAATTTATCATCATTCGTGAAAAACACATGGGAAACCAGTAGAAGAGAATCTCCTCAGCCTAAGAAACGGAATCCATGAGCCACCAAAAGCTTGAAGTGAAAGATGAAGTGGTCTCCTCTTACAATCTGCTCTCACCATTTCCATTCTGTGTCCATGGGAGGTGGCAGCCAGTTCAATAATGCAAGAAAAAAGAAATCAAAGGTGTACAGAGGACGCAGTAAGACCCAACTCTCAATTTTTGCAGGTAATATTATTGTGTACTTAGGAAAAATCTAAAAAAAAAAAAAAACTACTAGAAACACTATGTGACTTTAGCCATGTCTTAATAGGCAAAACAATAAACAAAAATGAAGGTATTTCTATACACTAGCAATGAACAAATGGAAAATAAAATTTAGAAAGCAATCTATGAAGTCTAACATGCAAAAATGTGTAATACTTAAGAATACAATGAATTATAGATGTACAAATAAACAAATAATAAAACATTGCCAAGAGGAACTACAGAGGACCTAGATAAGTAGAGAGATATAACATGTTTATGGATCAAATGATACAATACTGTCAAACTGTCTTCCAAAATCCTTCCCAAACTGATCAAACCAGGGAAATCCCAATGAAAATCTTAGCAGGATTTTTTTTGACACTAATTAACAAACTGATTCTAAAATTTATAAGGAAACACAGTCAACCTAGGATAACCAAAAATATTAAAAAATAATTCAGTAGGGCTACCATAGGGCCTGACTTCAAGATTTACTCTTAAAAACTATGGCAATCGAGAAAGCTTGTTATGGGCATAAACACAGACAAATAGATCAATAGACTAGCATGGAGCTCAGACACGGAAGTAGACAATCGTAAGGTCAAATAATTTTCAACAAGGCACCAAAACAATTTAATGGAGGAAAATATTTTTAACAAACAGTGCTGGAACAATTGTATGTTTAGACGGGGAAACAAAGAGCCTTGACCTCTACCTTACAGCAAACACAAACATTCATTTGAAAGGACAATAGCTGTCAAACCCGGAATAAAAAACTATTTTTCAAAAAGGATATAGAAAGCATTAATATAAAATTTTAAATGGTACGTTGGACTTCATCAAAATTAAAGCCTCTCAAATGTCATGGGAAAGTGAATAGCAAGCTCCAGACAGAGATCTTTGAAGTGTAGACACGTGACAAAGGACTTTCAGACAAAATATATAAAGGTCTTTTATAGCTCCGTAATAGGGAGACGAAATGACCCAAATGAAAAATGGACAAAAAGATTCGATCAGATACCAATAAGCACCTGTTCAACATGTGTGGTCAAGGAAATCCAAATTAACATCCCAAGGAACTGACGCCACATGCACTTCAGAATGGCTGATGTGAAACTGGGTGACAACCCACGTCGGTGACAGCGTGTCATGTGACAGAACTCTCACACATTGCTGGTCTGCAAAAAAGCCTTTCCATAGGCTTAGCAAATTCCTAAATATTAAACACACAGCTACCCTATACCTCAGTAACTCTACTTCTCATTTATCCAAGGGACTGGAAAATGTTTGTCCGTACAAACCTTGTACGTTTACTGTAACTTAAAATTTGTACATCTCCTTGAACATAAATAATAAGTCAAATTTTAAAATTTTCTTGTAAGTGACTTGCTGAAGATCAGATGTGGAGCCAGAGCAGAATGTGAAAAGCAAATACCACAACATTCGCTTCACTATGGCATTATGGGAGGAGGGGGCTCAAGGACACGAGGTCAGAACCATCCTGCTTAGAGGTGGCACGTTAAACAAAACATATATAATAATCCTCAATGAAATAAGAAAAAAAAAAGGCTAATTTGGGAGGTAAATTCCAACCAAAAAGAACAGGCTATTTCTCTTGAATAAAATAAACTTTTCACAAGGGGCGGGAGCCCTGCCGTAGACTTACCCGTCTTGTAACAATAGGATCGAGGTCTTTAGGGTCACGGTGGCTCAGGGTCATAAGATCGGCATTGAGGGTTCTGATACGCTGTAAGCGAAGGCGGATGTATCGTGCAGAAGTAAACTCCAACAGCTTGGGTGAAAGATCATCCGCGCTCGGTCTGCCGTTGATCAGTGACGTATGAATCTAAAGATAAAGACATCAAAATAAATAAATGTCGATTTTAAGCATGCAAAAATATAGCCCTGATTTTATCCTGAGGGTATAATCTTTACTGATACTATCTAAAACCAAACCAAGCAACTAGATTCTTGTAGAAATCCAGCGTTCGTTAACTACTACTTGTGGACACAGAACCACTTCTCCCAGGGTAGTGAGGGTATTTTAACATGTTTCATTAGGCTACGATTTCTCTGAAACACATTCTAAGTGAAAGGCACAGACTGGGGAGAGTGAGAGAAGGTGCCAGGAAGCTCTGTATAGTTTCTCGCTCTTGAAACAAGGCAGGATTGCTGCTGCATTCCTGCTGTGAAAAATGCTCGGGAGAGGTTTTGTAGTTTTATCTCATCAAGCCAGGTGCTACTAAAGAACGGTTTATTTTTTATTACATTTTGACTTTAATGAAGTGTGTACGGTCTGGGTGTGGTGAGCACGGGGCTGAAATACTTTATGAGCCACCTCCAAGGCTCAACACTGCCAAACAGGAGAACTCCACAAAGAAAACTAGAAACTACATCTTTTCGAGGCATTTTAGTCCTCTCCTTAATATTCTGACAAATGTCCTTGTGCTGTTGTCGTGGGAACGATGCTCTGAAGAGGCTCTGATGGAGCTATTGAGTTACAGCTGAGTGAAGACCAGGGCTCTCCTGGAAAGGATGAAATCAATAAGGTGAAATGTACGGGTTATGACATCAATCATCAGCAGACATCAGTCAATACCTTAAGCACAGCTAGCCAGTTAGATTAAAGATCTCTGTAATCTGTACTAAGAGAGATCTATTTTGAGTGTTCATTGTTGGCTCTTACAATGGCTATCTTAACATGGGAGGTGAGGGCTCTGGTGAAACACCAGACGTCACTGGCGGGGGCACGGTACCTCTCCATGCTCAAGCGGCACCAGTCTAGAATAGTAGGAGGTGCAGATCACTTCGTCATCGGCCCTGTAAGTGGGCGGCCCCCGTCTTGGAGTGATATTGTAGCGGGTCAAACACTCTGTGTCACTGACGGCATAATATTGCCAGGGGCTGAACTTGGTACCATCCAAGGAACGCTCCAGAATCCAGTTTCCGGGTCGAGGGGCATTGGCAGCTTTGATGATGACATAGGCGACTTGAAAGACCTGAAACAAAGACACTGAGAAATGTCAATCGAGAATCAGTAGCACTTGCAAAAAATAGTTTCCTCGAGAGAACTATCATATGATGACCACCAATGTCTCATAAGGCTTTTGAGTGCGACTGCACAGAAGGATTGATCAGAAATATGTTTTGTGCATGTTCTCCTGGTGGCACTGCTTTTCCAAATGAACTCAGAAAGTCCTCACAAGGACTTTTATATTTTTACAATTTATAAATAAATTTATATTATTACGATTATTATCAACAGTATTAATATTAAATAAGTGCTTGTTCTCTTGCTTCCAGTGTCTTTCCATCTGGATTCTGAATGATAATAGTGACATTATATTTCATAAACATAGCCTAAATGCATTTCTCTGTTTAGAGAGAGAGAGAGCACACATACTCGCTTGCAAACACATACTCGCTTGCAAGCAGAAGAGGGGCAGAGAAAAAGAGAGAGAGAGAATCCCAAGCAGGCCTTCGTGCTGTCAGCACAGAGCCTGATGTGGGGCTCCATCCTACAAACCAAGAGATCATGACCTGAGCCAAACTCAATAGTTGGACGTTCAACCTACTGAGCCACCAAGGCACCCCTTAAGTGTATTTCTTATAGTAATTTGGAAATAACACATCTGAACATGAGGGAGGAAAGGCAGTCCGCTAAGTGTGTGCCTATCTGAATAATACAAATCCAAAGCACAGACAATAGTGAATGCAGACAAGGATATGGAACGATAGGAACTCCCGCTAACTGCTGATGGGAATGCAAAATGCTACAGCCGCTTTGGAATGCAGTTTGTCAGTTTCTTACAAAACTAAACGTATTCTTACCATACAACCCAGCAAGTGTACTCCTTGGTCTTTACCTAAATGAATGGAAAACTTCCACTGGTGAATGGATAAACAAAGGGTGACACATCTTCAGTAATAGAAAGAAATAAGTTCTCACACCACGAAAAGTTATGGAGGAATCTTAAATGCACGTTGCTAAGTGAAAGAGCCAATTTGAAAGGGCTACATACGATGTAATTCCAAAAATGTCGCATTTTGAATAAAGTGAAAATACAGAGACAGTAAAAAGATGAGTAATCATCAGGGGTTAGGGGCAAGGAGAGATGCATAGTGGATCAAGAGGATTTTTAGGGCAGCGAAGCTGCTCTGTATGATACTGTAATTGCAGACACATATCATTATTTTATACATGTGTTAAAATCCATAGAATGTGCAGCACAGAGTGAAACCATGTAAATTAACGACTTAGTTAATAACAATATATTCATATCGGCTCACCGGCTAAAACAAATGTTTTACACTAACGCAAGATGTGAGTAAGAGTGTGGAGGCGTGAGGGGGATACGGGACTCTGTACTTTACCGTCATTTTTCTATAAACATGAAACCTGCTCAGAAAGATTAAAAGCTATTCATTTAAAAGGAAATAAGAGGGGCGCCTGGTTGGCTTAGTCGGTTAAGCGTCCGACTTTCACTTAGGTCATGATCTCGCGGTTCGTGGGTTCGAGCCCCGCGTCGGGCCCTGTGCTGACTGCCAGCTCAGAGCCTGGAGCCTGTTTCAGTCTGTGACTGCCTCCCTCGCTGACCCTCCCCTGCTCACGCTGTCTCTCTCTCTCTCTCCTAGAAATAAATAAAACATTAAAAAAATTTAAAAAAAAAAAAAAGGAAATAAGAAGTTAGAAAATAGAGAGGAGACACAAAGGGGAAAGGGGGACGTAGATGACCACTAACCGGACGAGGGGACCGGCCACGTAAACCGTGGGTTTGGAAGGGGCCCTTGTAGCTATGCCACCCCAAACTCAGCTCTAACAAAGAACCATCTCTCTACCAACCAGCCCCTCTCGGAACACTGCAGTGACAGGAAATTCACTTGCTCCGAAGATAGTTCTTTTGTTTTATGGAAGTTTCCTGTTGGAGGAGCTTTTCTTTCCCTGTATTGATTCTCAAGGTGCCTCGTAAATTCCATGCTCCAAAACATCAGAAAAGATGCTGATTCCATTTCCTGTCATTCTCCTCCAGACATCTGAACATGCCAATCCTATATCGTCTCCGGAATGCAAAGTTTTCAGCATCAACTTTCTCTTTACCTGAAGATATTCATCATTTAACAAGACCTCATTGCTTTGTCGTGATGCTCTAAATGCAGACTTACTATCAAATGCAGTTCCCATGAACTGAATACAAAATTCCAAATGTTTTCTGAGTTGGGGAAAACATAGGAAAAATATTCTGTCCTTTGTTCCTTAGCACGCAGTCACTCTTCTGTTAGTAAACTTAGATTACCAGCTCAAAGATTACCAGCTCAAAATGCCTTCTTCCATGCGAACTGCTATTTGCTCCAGATTTCCTGTAACCCAGATTGATGGAGGTAATTTTTTTTAAACCAAAGTGAAATATTTTTTATTTTTAAAATAGATATGCAACATATGTATATAAATGTGTACATACATATAGTGTTTATATATGTGTGTATATTCATGTGTTTATGTGTGTATATTCATGTGTACATTCATTATGTATGCATATAGATGTGTATGCTTTGGGAAGGAAGTTATTATTTGCTTATTCTGAGTCTTATTGCCTCTAGGTTTTTTGTTTCTCTTCTTAGCTTCTCCATCTTAGCCCTCCCAATTCCAGGAACACAAGAACTCCTAATGTTAACCCACCATAAGCCAAATAATTTTACATTCACCTCCTGACTCATTCTCTGGGAGACAATTATATTTCATTATAGTAACTCGATTCACCTACAAGAAACATCCTCCAACCAAGCTTAGTCTGCAAGTGATAGAAGTGTGTCTGATATTTTGATGACCTGTATTCATGTGCGATTTCCTTCTAAAATGCAACCACTGTTTCTAAAGCACATTAGAAGTAAAACAATATTCTCAGGTTTCAGTCATGAGGAAAATGAGGAACTAAGTATCTGCTATTAACGCTTGGAACTAGACCACAATAGGCTATGTTGAAAAAGCTAGAACCACTTTTAAAAATTAAAATAGCACAAAGACTATTTTGTCCTGGCATAAACATCTCCAGAAAATTCTCCCATAAACACAACTTCATGATTTTTATTTGTGAGTGTTTACTTCAAAGAGCCCTCCCCCCAAATTTATAATTCACATATTTCTATTTATATAATGTTTCCCTCATTTCCTATATTTTAATGTTGCTGAAATACTGAACTCTTCTGAGAAGTAGGTTCGGTTGGCAATGAACTTTACTGTCTCCTCTAGAACTAGTCCTGAAGTACATCCAGAGTTTGTTATACAGCTTAGTGGCGGGCTATTTCCACCTTCTCGAAGATCCAGTGCTGTCCGAGAGCATCCTGACAGACTCTAGCCTTCATAGGTCCGCACTGGTTTCGTCATTGTTGTTGGTTTTAATTTAAATGTTAGTTAACATACAACACAATATTGGTTTCAAGAGTAGAACTCAGCGATTCATCACTTACATAGAACACCCAGTGCTCATCGTAACAATACCCATCACCCATTCTCCTTAATACCTATTACCCATCCAGCCCATCCCCCACCCTCTTCCCTCCATCAACCCTCAGTTTGTTCTCTGTCCTTAAGAGTCTCTCGTAGTTTGGTTCCCTCTATTCTCTCCCTCCTACCCCGACATTCCCATTTATTCATCTGTTCTGTTTCTTAAATTCTACATATGAGTGAAATCATACGGTATTTGTCTTCTACTGGTTTTCATAGCGATGTTCAAACTAATTGAAGGGAGAACATCCTTATCTTTACTTATTGCCTGTCCAATTGCTTCACAAATATTTTCATCATAGAAGTAGAACTCCATGATCATGGAACCTTGATCCTTGATCATCACCAGTGGTGAACATTTTAAACTATACTTTAAAAACTGGGGGTGCCCAGTGAGAAAGAGGGATAGAAGGAAAGGAAATTCACAAAGCTGACATGAACTGCATTTACCTTCAGTTTTCCAGTTTCACATTTAAAAATGGAAAGAGCTAATAGGTTGATGACTTCATGCATTTTAAGAGCTGTATGTGTGTCATCTCATTTAATCCCAAACAACTCCTTGAATTCCAAATGATTATTGTTCCCATTTAACATATTTTTTTCAAAAGTTTATTTATTTATTTTGAGAGAGAGGGAAAGAGAGGGAATACCAGGCAGGCTCTGCACTGTCAGTGTGGAGCCTGATGCAGGGCTCGAACTCACAAACTGAAAGACCATGACTTGAGCAGATATCAAGAATCAGATAGCCAACCAACAGAGCCACCCAGGCTCTCCCTCTTCCATTTTACATATTTGGAAACTGAAGTATAGAGAGGGTCAGAGACCAACTACTGAGATGCAGGTCCCAATAAGAAATCAGGCAGTGTCTCTCCAAAGTCAGCCACCATACATCCTCCTGGCCCCCAAATGCCCACACATACCTAAGGTTGCCTTAATGAAATCTGTGACAGTTCTGTGTTTCTTTGTTTTGGGGGTTTTTTCTTGTTTGTTTGTTTTTTGGTTGTTGTTGTTTTATTTATTTATTTTTTTGCATGGTTGACTAAACTGCCTTTTCTCTCCATGGAAGGCTGGCTGAGCACAAGCTGATGTGGCAGTTTTCACAAGACTCAGAGTCCCTGTGGCCTTGCCAGACCTGCAGCTGATACAGCCATTTCAAAATCCACCTTCATCACGGTTTTCCACCAAGTGACCTTTGTTAGTGATCACTGGAATGCACATAAACAGTGTCACAGAAATAAAGTAGACATACATCAAACACCACTTTCTACAGAGGAATCCTGACATGAATTTTCATGTGGGCTGCCATCTTAAACATATTAAATCCACCTCGGGCACAGCATCTTTATAATTCAGATAGCCTAACTCTCCAACATTGGAGGTTAATTTCCAATGTACATGAAGAAGTCAAGTCTCTCCTCATCACGGGAAGCTCAGCTCCTCTCAGCTGGGCCTCTGCATATAACCTGCAGGGGACCCAGATACCACGCACGACCCCCCCTCTGGAAATTCTCCAAACAAGCACTTACCTGCCTCCGTGATAGTCACTAAGCAGTGAATGGAGGAATTTCTCTCTAATGTGAAGGAAAAGAGATTTTTGCAGAGTTTTGGGTTATGAGTCAAATTCTATTCTTAAAAAGTTAAGTGTATTTGATAAGCAACATTGTTCAAATATCCCTACAAAAAGTAGTAAATGTGTGCTTTGTAAGCTCTATTTCTTATGACATTATTAGGATATGAAATTCAAAATGACCACTTGAATTAGTATTTATTACTCAAGAATAAAGAGGTTCTTATTTATCAGAAGGCTGACTACTACCACAGATACATATCACTTCTGGTTTTAGAGTATTCATCACTCATGTATCTAATCCGCTGATAATCATGCAAAGGAGCAAGGTAAGTTTGGGGCTTAGAGGACAGTACCGGGTATATACTTGCACACCCACAACACATATTTTAGGTAAACCTCTTGTGGGCAATCACCTTAAAATGCCATTTCTACCATATTTTAGTTGGCTATTTTACTGTTATCTCTTCATTGTAGGACCCGTATACAAAATAAACAGACAGAAGGAAACAGCTTTGTGAATGAAAAGAGAATTCTGGAATAAAACTAGGTTTCTTTTTCTTTAAGTCTGGTGCTTTCATTAGAAATGCCAAATGAACCCCAATCTTACCCCTTCTTTCTTTTCCCACTTTTTCTCTTCATTGGGAAAAGGGGGACTTGGCTACCAGTAGTGACAAATTTAAATCAAGTAGCTCTCGTTCTTTAAATTTTTTAAGATTCAGGTCTCAGAAAATCAAGGGATGGCCCACTTTTGAACCAAGCCCACATACTTCAAGGAGACATTAAGGAAAAGCCAAAGTAATAAAGACGGTCAGCAGCAAACGGGGGGCCCAGAGATATGAGCCTGTCTAGAAAGGAAGCAGTAACTTATAACCAGCAATCCAAAGATGGGAAAGTGATATTCAAAACATCTGTCAGAAGCAGTTCTGTGTTTCATCAACTGGAAAAGCTACTTTAAAAAGGACCCATCAGTAAGCTGTCCCATGTCACCGTTTCCATTTAAGGATGACTAGCAAATATTTCAAAGGAAAAGCGTCACACCACTTGTAGAAGTCAAAACGGAGAAATAAGAGGTTGGTTTTCATTCCGTCTCAGTGTTTTTCTCCACATAATTGTTCCCAGCGCTGAATTTTCCCAAGTGTTCTGGAATGCTTTTGCTAAATTCTGTGGAAGATTGGTTGGAACTACGTCAAAAGCACAGCCAGGCATGTCACCAAATGCCCTTTGTGGAGACCTTCACCCTTTTTCCCTACTCTGTATAAGTGTCATGTGACGGCCCGGCATCCCTTCAATGAGATAAGCCCGCTTGTGAGATGCAGTTTCAGGTCATTCTCCAACCTGAGAAATAAAAAAGGCACCTTTCCTATCCCCCGACTCCTAACCTCCACCCATTTTTCACCTACAAATATCTGAGGCTTCCAAATTATACTAGGCTTTTCACCAAAATGCAGTCTCCCGTTTATTTATGTTGGAGCAGAAGTGGCAATAAACAATTTTCCTTTCTTCCCCTCCTCACTGTGGAAGTAGGCTCAGAAATCTGTCATGGAGACTGAAGAAGGAAATCAGCAATATTCCAGAAAAAGGCAAAAATGGAGGTTATGGCCTCGCTGGGTAGCTGGAGTGGTCTGCCTCACCTACTGGCTCTGCATCGCAGGCTGAGTGGACACGTGCACACCTACTCCATGACCTTGCCCTGTGGGTCAGGAACCTGTGTCCTATGAACAACCTGTCCAATAAAAGAAGAATAGGGCTGTGCCCCCACCCCCCGCCCCTGAGTCAGCTCTTCAGCCAGCTAGAAAAATGCCTGCTCCTCTCCTGGGGAGGAGGAGAGACAGGCAGAGAAGCAGAGATGTTAGTCTCAGAGGTGCTCCCGTAAGG
Organism: Proteles cristata cristata; assembly: GCA_017311185.1. Classification (NCBI taxonomy): domain Eukaryota; kingdom Metazoa; phylum Chordata; class Mammalia; order Carnivora; family Hyaenidae; genus Proteles; species Proteles cristata. Next base: position 1,231,275 of record JAESUZ010004989.1, on the reverse strand, counting down.
ACACATGAGGAAGGAGCAAGGAGTGCTCCCTAACAATTTTTCGCTTGAGCTTCATTCAATAAACACTGATTGAGTATCTGCTTTGTGCCGGGGACTGTACATCACAGACACAACCAATACAGCGGGGAAGAGGACATAGTTAGCGTGGCTGGATGCCCTGATGAAAAAGACAGAGGTTGACCAAGTCGTCAGGAAGACAGAAGGTGTTGAAGGTGTCTGGCTATGGCGGGGGAGGCCAGCCTAAACTGGAGAAGACGGGATGGCTGGGGAAGTCTTCTTTGAGAAGAGGGGAGGACTGAGGAGGAGATGACTAGGTAAAGTGAGAGCAAGTGCAGAGGGACAGGAGGGACGACCCTGCAGGGCCAGAGCACAGAGCGGGAGAGAAATGGCAGGAGGCCAGGCCAGCTTGGTGTAGACAGAAGGAGGGAGCCTGCGAAGGGCACCATGTTCAAACTTTTAGAACATCAGAGGACCTGGGGCGCCTGGGTGGCTTAGTCGGTTAAGCATCTGACTTTGGCTCAGGTCATGATCTCGCGGTTCGTGGGTTCGAGCCCCGCATCGGGCTCTGTGCTGACTGCCAGCTCAGAGCCTGGAGCCTGTTTCAGTCTGTGACTCCCTCTCTCTCTGACCCTCCCCTGCTCACACTGTCTCTCTCTCTCTCCTAGAAATAAATAAAAACATTAAAAAAAAAAAAAAAAGAACATCAGAGGACCTTAAATCAGGGAGCTGTGGAGTCAGCAGCGGGGAAAAGACCATGGAACTGATGTTGGTGCTGGGAAATCGGGAGAGATGGTGACACTGATGTAGTGAAGACCAAGACCAAAGCAGAGAAAAGGTCGAGTGCATCTTAAGGAGTTTTCTTTTTCCTTTTTCAAGTTTATTTATTTATTTTGAGAAAGAGAGAGCATGAGCGGGGGAGGGATAGGGAAAAAGGAAGAGAGAATCCCAAGCTGGCTCCAGGCTGTCTGCACAGGACAGGGCAGGGCTAGAACTCACGAACCGTGAGATCATGACCTGAGCTGAAACAAAGGGTCAGACGCTTAACTGACTGAGCCACCCGGGTACCCCAAAGAGTTTTCTAAAAAGTCAAATGTAAGTGAGAAAGAAAATACAAAGAGGTCAAGCAGAGCTTTCCAACTCCAGCCGGACACAACATGGCTTCAAAGCTCACACTTCCCCCTTCTTTCCTCAGTCTCAGAAAACTTCTGGCTGCAAACATTTGGAAACTCAACTTCTTTTCACTTCATCTGCTAGAATTCCCGTTGGCCTATGGTGCCCCAGTTTTTCTCACAATGGTTGCATGCTTATAGATTCCTATCCCTTCTTCTCATCCCTAATCATGAGAAAGAAGTGTCATCACAGCCTATGAAAGTAAAAGGGGCTCCTAATCATTAAGCCTCACAAATCCAACTGGCGATACCATCCAGAAAAGCTGCACAGAAAAGCTGCACTTGACTAACTCCATTAAACATTAACCTATTAGTTACACATTTACAGCTCCTAGAAACAATAATTATGTGTCTCTCTCCTTTGGTCATGAAATCTAGCCAAATTGTTTCTAGTTTTAGCACTAGAGAAATTAGAGAGCATTTTCTTTTTGTTTTTGCAAGATTTCATTCTTTGGTCTATGTCCTATATCAAGACTGTCATTTTTCTTTAGATACATCTAACTTCACTCAGCATCTATCACTTGTCAGGCATCAAATGGATGGTTATCACATTTAAATTATCAGACTTAAAGCTCTCTTAAAAAAAAAAAAAAAAAGAATATCTAGGGGCACCTGGGTAGCTCTGTTGGTTAAATGTCTGACTCTTGGTTTCAGCTCAGGTCATGATCCCACAGTTCGTGAGTTCAAAGCCCACACTGGGTTCTGTGCTGCCAGCTCAGAGCCTGGAGCCTGCTTCAGATTCTGTGTCTTCCTTTCACTCTCTCTCTCTGCCCCTCCCCAGCTTACACTCTGTTTTTCTCTCTCAAAATTAAACAAACATTAACAAATAAAAAAAATAAAATATCTAAATAAGCGTCTTATGTAGGAAGCTTTTGTTTACATAAAAATATGTGATGGAAATTAAAATGGTACAGCCATTATGGAAGACAGTATGGTGGATCCTCAAAAAATTAATCATAGGATTACCATATGATCCAACAATCCCACTTCTGAAAGTAACGACTCACAGATACCAGTATACCAATGTCTACAGAGGCATTATTCACAGTACCCAAGAGACAGAAATAACTCAAATACCCATCAATGTATAAATGAAACCCTGAGATGTCCCTATAATGAAATATTATTCAGCCTTAAAAATGAATGAAATTCTCATACATCCTATGACACGGGTGAACCTTGAGGACATTATGCTAAGTAAAATACATCAAACACAAAAGGATAAATACTGTACGATTCCACTCATGGGTCACCTAGAGTAGTCAAATAGAGGCTTGATTATTCATCTAGAGGTGAATAGTGGTGATGGTTGTACAACAGTGTGAATGCACTTAATGCCACTGAACAGTACACTTAAAAGAATGGTTAAAATGACAAATGTATATTTTACCATAAGAAAAAAAAGGATGCGAAAATAGAGAAAAGTGGATGGTATGAAGACTCAGCTTTTCCTGGAAGATGGGGATTTCTAAATTGCACGTGAGTAGAACACAGTATTTCTGATCAGGGAACTCTGGAGAAGCCGATGAAGCCATGTGGAGGTCACACAATCAGCTCAGAGGGGATGTTTGGAATCTCATCTTTCCCATGATCTTGTTTCTGTCATGGTCTTACAAAGCTCTGGTAAGGCGCGACGGCACTTCACAAAATATAAAATCCAAGCTCCAGACCATTCAGATTTGAAAAGGAAAGGAGGCCCTGGCGATGCCCTGGCTGAAGACCCATGGTTCAGACAGAATGCTTTCCTCCTTGGGGCTACTTCCTGAACCACAAGCTGACTTCGGGGCAACCCTGTTTCCTGCCTGGCCCGTAGATAAATCTGGTATAAAGCAATCGATAACCCTAAATAGTGACCACCTCAGTGGAGGCCTACTACCTTGTTATTTTACTGGCTTTCTTGTGCTTCTACCATATGAAGAGCAAACATAAATATCCTCTGATAACATGCCATAAAATATTACTAAAGAGGAAATTTTAAATTATAAGACTGATGGTGATCTTCAGTCACCTTCTAAACATGAGAAGTTCTTAGAAACTATTGAACATGTACTAGATCAATCACTTGATGATTTGCTTTTAAAACTATGATTAATCGTTCAAATTTGATCAAAAGCTATTATAGAAGGGGGTATATGGAAACTTTTGTATTTGTCACTGAATTTTTCTATAAATCAAAAACTTCTCCACGAATAAAGTCTGTGAATTTGTCAAAAACAAACAAAACTATTTACACATGACTATCATAGTTATCACCCTAAGAAAGCTTAACCCACCCCAGTTGGCTAATAAGTGATTTTAAGACTTCACCAAATTTCACCAGACATCCGGTTCAGAGAGCTGTGAGGCCCCAGCTAATAATCTGCAGGTTTTAATTTGATCTCACAGCTTTCCCAGACTTCATTTCCGTACCTTATGGCACATAAAGGGCAGGCCAGAGTGACCCAGTGCCCTCCAAGTATCTACATAAAAATCTCAAAGGGATCCCACGTTTCAGGAAGTGCACTGGCATAAACAGGCCACTGTCCCTGTCACTAGGGTTCTTCTACCTTTGTCACTCTGCCAGCTTTGTCATTTCACCAAGAATAATGCTCATAGAGTAAGACATTTTTAATTTCTTACGATCTAGAGAATTACAAAACTAAGCTCAATGCTTTCCACAAGTCAGGCTTAAAATGATAAATCCAGGGGCACCTGGGTGGCTTAGTCGGTTAAGAGTCCGACTTTCGCTTAGGTCATGATCTCGCGGTTTGTGGGTTCAAGCCCCGCATCGGGCTCTGTGCTGACTGCCAGCTCAGAGCCTGGAGCCTGTTTCAGTCTGTGACTCCCTCTCTCTCTGACCCTCACCTGCTCACGCTGTCTCTCTCTCTCTCCTAGAAATAAATAAAACATTAAAAAAAAATTAAAAAATAAATAAATAAAAAATAAAATGATAAATCCAGAGCGTGTTTCCTCTCCATCCCACTGCATTCTTCATGATGAAGAATGTGAATACAGATTGATACGTTCTTCACTTATTTCATATTATAAGTAGAGTGGGAAATAACGCATAGGAAATCACTTTATAAAATGCTCACTTCCGATGGAAGGTACCACTATCAGAATTTTAGTGACTTTTCTCCAGTGCCATAGTTATTCTTCTGACAAGTGGTACCTCTCCAAACAATGATATTTAGAGTCAATTCAACTTTTTCCTCTTTAGTGACAATAGGAGTTGAAAATTGTGTCTTGCCTCTTGCATGGATGGTCAAATGTCTAGAAATTTCACTACCATGTTACAAGCAATTTGATGGCTCCTGTAGAGATGAATAATCATGACATAATTCATACATGTGAAGGTAATAGACAAGAACAAATAAACATTGTGTAAGTATCTGAATCCAGCCTAGCGCCCCCAAATACATGTCCAATACAGTGACATAAGTCAATAAGTATATGTTACATCTGAATAAGTGCATGAACAAATAATAACAAATAAACAAACAAATAATAGATGCTCTGCTATTCAATTAGTAGAGAACAAAAACTGAAGGGAAATGTTCATCTCTGTGCTGCTGAGGGGTTGTAGGACACAAACTTCCACTCACTGTCAGAGAGCATATAAAGTAACCAATATTTTGGAAAAACTAAGGCAGTAAAGATCCCATCTGAGGGGCACCTGGGTAGCTCAGTTGGTTAACATCTGACTTGGGCTCAAGTCATCATCTCACGTTCATGAGTTCCAGCCCACTTCAGGTAAGCTCAAGCCCTGCTTTGGCTAAAACAAACAAACAAATAAAAAATGAGCCCTGCTTATTTCTCTCCCTCTCTCTCTCTCTCGCCCTCACTCACTTGCACCTTCTCTATCTCTCAAAAAAAGAAAAAAGATCCACATTTGAAAGATGTTTAAGCTCTTTGACCCAATAATCCCATTTCTTGGAATCTACACTAAAATATAATCATTCCTTAGTCAGGAAAATATTCAAATATTTGTTGCAGCATGACTTTATGAAATTGGAAACAGCTTATATGTCCATCAATGGGAACAGGCTGAATAAATTACCATGTACCCAGATGGTGACCTATTATTCTGTCATTAAAAATTGTTACAGGAATTTAGAAGCTGGCCATGAAGAAGACATTGGTACTTCCTGGCTCTCCTGGAGCAACCAACTAGAAAACTGGATAAAGTATATAAAAGAGTGGTACTAAAAAATTAGGGGTGTGGGGGTGGCTCAGTCGGTTAAGCGCCCAGCTTTGGCTCAGTTCATGATCTCACAGTCTGTAAGTTTGAGCCCCATGTCAGGTTCTGTGCTGACAGCTCAGAGTCTGGAGCTTGCTTTGGATTCTGTGTCCCTCTCTCTCTCTGTTCCTCCTCTGCTCACGCTTGGTCTCTCTCTGTCTCAGAAATGAATAAACATTAAACAAATTTTTTAAGGAATTGGACAGCAGGCAGCACAGGACAGTGTTTCTGGGGAGAAGAGCTTATTGCCTGGAGACACTTTCTGGACGGTGGTTTGTCAATGTCTTATAAAGTCAAATATTGACATATCCTTTGGCTACACAATTCCAATCCTAAGAAATAAAAACATATGTCCAGAAAAGATTTGCATACGAATGTTCATGGCAGCTTTATTTACAGTAGTCAGAATCTATAGCAACTAGTACATAAATAAGTTCTTAGATCTAATGCATAATACAGTGATTATAGTCCACAATACTTTATAATAAACTTCCAAGTTGCTAAGAGACTAGATCTTTGTTGTAGACTTTGGGTCTAAAGTTCTCTCTTGTCCAGCAAGACAGCGGACGCAGGATTAAAATGCAAGAGATGGCTATTGTCCGGGAAAAGACAAGAGCCTCGAATAAGAGTCCTTGCTCTGTATTTATTAAGATCAGAAGGCTTACAAACATCATGGGTGTGCACAAGGAGACCATGACTCTGTGAACATTAACCCATGGGCATGAGGAAAAGGGGGTTTTAAAGATATATGGTGTTAGGGGTTTGGGTCAATATAACCAAACTCCTGACGCTGGGCAGATGAATGTTAATGGGAGACATGAGGCACCGTGTCTGTTTATCTTAGCCAGCCTAGGGGATAAGACAGAGTGTGCAACCTCAAGGTCAACAAGGCACCTTTCTTTTGCTAATTAGCTCTGCTCTGGGCAGCATCACAGTGGTCTATAACCCTATTTACATGTTTACCTAATTTGGTCCTTTCTTCCTGTGAAAGCAGCTTTCTGTTACAGTGCTAAATTGGGGGGGCATATCGGCCCTGAATACCTACTCTTATTTACCTCACATACCTTTGTACTGGGGCCTTTGCCCCACCCTCCGTATCCTGGGGGCCTTTGACCCGCCCTCTATACTTATTTACCTAATCTTGTTTACCCAAATTGGGTGTGAGCATCCTATGGTTTTGTAATTCTTTTTGCTTTGTTAACCCATCAGTGCAGGCTCAGGGAATCCCTAAGGTATTCAATTGTTCTCAACATGAAATAGACATAATAATTAGATGACAGGATAGAAGTGTTGGCTAATGCTACTGTAGTAATCATACTGCAATAATAAATATATCAAACCAAGTTGTGCATCTCAGACTTAGTGTCATCTGTCAATTACATCTCAATAAAAAATAAAATAAAATAGGCATCGAGAAAAAGAACTGGAATAACCCAAACAACAGAACAAGAGGACCGAGAAACAAATGTTGGTATATTCCCAAAGTAAAATACTACCCAGAAATTAAAGAACAAGCCACTAATACAAGGACCTGTGGCTGAATCTCACAGATAGAATGCTAAAAGAAGCCAGACAAAGTGACACACCATTTAATTCCATTCCTATATTATATAACAGGAGAAGCTAAAGTCAGAAACATTCAGAACAGTGGTTCCTCTGCAGGGGGGAAGGGGAGGGGCTGATGGAGCGCAGACTGGGAAAGGCACAGGGGGAGATTCTGGGGCCATGGAAATGGTCTGTATTTCGATAAGGCTGTGGCTTACACACGTGTCTGTATGTATCAAAACCCATCCAACAATACCCTTAAGATGGGTGCATCCGGCAGTGTGCAACTTGTATCTCAATCAACAGGAAAAATGAAAGAAGACACTTATTACAGGACCGGATGTATTATTTTAGCTCTGTAAACATGACTTTCCCTAGCTGCACTCCTGCGTACCCTTCCTCATTCCCTGCTCCTTTCCCTCTCTCCCTTCCTTTGGGTTGTCTCCCTCATCCCCTAAGCTGCCCTTCCTATGTTCTCCAAGCACTGTCAACCCCCATTGCACCAGACCAAAGAGGTCTACTTACTTGCATATTTCCCCCACGACCAAATAGCCCTGATGGCCAGGCTTGGCCTTAAAGAACAATCGAAGCAGCAATGATAACAATTAGCATATATGAGGAAGCTACTGTTTGCTCCGTACTTTCTCTGTGCTAAGGGTTTTCCCCAAATATCATCACTGTCTTGTTCATCAAGGAATCCTGAGACCCTGGCACCCAATAAGCAAAGATCATGAATTATTAAATATACACATTGTTCTCACCCAGCATGGAATGGATCAAAAGGTAATTCCTCATAATTAATATCACAAGTGATTTTTTAAAAACTTGCTGTCTTTTTTTTTTTAATTTTTTTTTTTTAATGTTTTATTTATTTCTAGGAGAGAGAGACAGCGTGAGCAGGGGAGGGTCAGAGAGAGAGGGAGTCACAGACTGAAACAGGCTCCAGGCTCTGAGCTGGCAGTCAGCACAGAGCCCGACGCGGGGCTCGAACCCACGAACCGCGAGATCATGACCTAAGCAAAAGTCGGACGCTTAACCGACTAAGCCACCCAGGCGCCCCAAAAACTTGCTGTCTTATATTTTTTTATATTTAAAAAATGTCGCTTCTATATCAAAATAAAGAATATTTCTGCATAGAGAAAAGGTCAATTGGAGACATTAAAAACACAAGAGCTATTCTGAGGTATAACTGAGGTAATTATGAGCTCCTTGCTTTGTTTAGTTGTTACAGTTTTCTTTCTAAGGATAAAGATGCTACAGTTTGAGTAGATCACTAAGTAAAAAGAAAAAAAAAAAAAAACAGCCAATGCTAGAATGGATTCCAACTGCACTGTATTTTTCAAAGAAGTATTTCTTTAGAAATTAAAACTTATCTTTTTTTTAACTTCAGTATAACAGGAAGAAATAATGAATTCAGAACAGACCTCTCTTTCTTTCCATACATATACAAAAAACTTTATTTTGAAGTCAAAATAGTTGGGGACAAGAGACATATAAGGAGACAGGGTCTCAAAACCTGCGTGGATTTCCCAGAATCCTTCCCAAAGCCCAGTCTAACAAGCCCTGGTGAGGAAGACATATGTATTAGTAAGAGCAATCCGCTGCTGTTCAAAACAAGATGGGGGGCGGGGGGGGTGCTACCCTAAATGTGCTAAATGGAAATATGTTTAGGCTTGACGGTATGACAAACTATTGACAATATATAAATGATAAAGCTTAAAAATAAATCTTGTCGGGGCCGCTGGGTGGCTCAGTTGGTTGTGTCTCACTCTTGCTTTCAGTTCACATCATGATGTCACGCATCATGAGATCCAGCCCCGCGTCTGGCTCTGCGCTGACAGTGCAGATTCTCTGCATGGGATTCTCTCTTTCCCTTGTCCTCTATCCCTCCCCCGCCTCATGCATGTGCATGCTCTCTCTCTCTCTCCATAAATAAACATTAAAAAAATAAATTTTGTCAAGAAACCGAAGTCCATACAGTCCTTGAAGTCTGGCCTTAGTTCTTTTCACGTATTCAGCTCACCTGCCAGAAACATTGAACAACTCAAGGCATAGTATTTGTATCCCCATTTGACCCTATAGCTCTCTAGGACACCGAAGATAAAGGTGTGGCACTTAAGGACGAGCTATGGGAGGCTGGCAGAAGCCACCCTCCAGACACAGGCATTCTCAGAAGTATGAGGCAGTCACAGCTTTACGACAGGCCTCAAACTGTTTATCCCTCTTCTGCTGACAGGTTGGGTGGCTCCTTGTTTCCTCTCCTTGGATCCTCAATGACTGCAGTGACTGGGTGGCCCACAGAGCACAAGGAAGAGCTCCCGTGTGACTCCGGAGGCCAGGTCTATATGTGGACATGACTTCTGCCACTTTCTTGGGAACATTTGTGCTGGAGCCCTGAAGTGTCATGTAGGCAATCTGCCTCAAGGCTGCAGTGCTCTGAGGAAGCCCACACCAGCCCACATGGAGAGGCCACACAGAGAAGTCTTGAGACCACATGAAGGGAGAGAGTGGCCAGCCCCCAGGTGCCCCAGCACCCCCGTCTCAGCTGCCCCAATACCCTTTTCCCAGCTGTCCCAGCACCCCCCACCTCAGCTGCCCAGACCCCCCTCCCCGGCTCCCCCACCTCCAACCCCCATGGCCTGCAATCTTACACATGCACCTGCTCCATCAAGCCCTTCCTGAATCACTCACCCATAGAAACTGGGATAAACATAATGAATGCTGTTGTTCGAAGGCATAAAGGTCTGCTGTGATTTCTTACACAATAGATACACAACAGCTAACTGGAGGAGAAGTCGCGTATGAAACAATAAAATGAGATAATAAAAATATGAAAACAAAAGAAAGACACATCGATGAGAGTAGCAGTTTCACAGAGAACAGGACGAAAATGGTAAAAATGCCCAAAGGACAAGAATTTTGTGTGGCTTACTTTCAGATCACAATGAAGAGCTTAAGATTTCTTCCAATCTATTCTTTTTGCCAAGCAAACTCAAGAAAAAACTTAGTATCTGAAATCGGTTGAGACCAGTATAAAGTAACAGAAAATTGAAACAGAATGAATCATTTTGGATAAATGCAAGTATACGGTTAACAATAATTCCTACCATAGTTTCCAGAAAGGGTCTCTGCCTGACCTCTTTTAATGAACAACCAAGACTCACTTGCAATGAGAAACTCCAATTTACATGCAGTTCTTGTCCTAAAAATCTTTCAAGGCTTTCCCTCCGAAGACTGTGAAATCTTATTTACCCTGTCAGTGTGCTTAGCAAAACACTTTCTATTTGGATGACACACTCATAAACCTCAATCTAGTTCTGGTCAGTTTTTCAGAAATTTTAGGGGAAAAAAAAAACAACAGATATCCACATTAATGAGGTTTTATAAAACCAGGCAAACAAGCAGCTATTGTCTGAAGGTCTGTTTAAAACAAAGGCCCCTCTGTGATTATGTTCCCACAACAAAGTGCCACTTCCTAATTAAACCTACACAGAAAATAAAGCACTGCCTCAAAAGGCAGTTTTCTTTTCAGTGCCATAGGAAACATTTCCTTTTTTTTACGAGATGTATTGTCTCTTCTAAAGGAACATTACACACTCTGACTCACAAATTTGACCACCTCCCAGTGAAACTTTTTTCAGGTTTAAACATTTTCGAGGGAGAATATAAAACATTGATTTGTCTTCCTGCTTCTTGGCCAAAAATCCCATGGCAGGTAGCACCCACATCTACCAGTCACCGCAGGGAAAGGACCCACTGAGCAGAAACGTGAGGCGAGAAAAACGAGGGGAGGGATTAAGAAGACCCTGAACTATCCCAAATCAGGAGGAAACTGTAAGACACCCCCACCTGGTCTCCCCATAATGCAGAGGAATCCAGTGATAGGAGACCAGGCACAAATGAGGTGAGACAATAACAGAGTGTGGAAGGGACCACAAGTCTTGATTTCCAATGGCAGCTTCAGCACATAGAGCCACTTACCCCTTCGTGGGCCAGTGAACCGCTCTGTGCTGCAATGTGCTTACCTCCAAAGAGACCATCTGTATTCCAGGATTTTTGGAGAGAGCAGATAAAATAATATGGATGAGGGAAAAAAGTGCTCTGTAATCTATAACCTATACTTACGTAAGTATGTATACATATATAGAATCCTGTATATATATTCATTGTATATGAATATACAATACATAGATTGTACATATACAATGTATACATGTATAGACTTAATATGTATATTAAAGTTCTGTATTATTACAAAATCCATAATATTAAATTCTGTATATTATATACAGATAACACACTACATATAATCTATATACTGCATACAGTTGACCCTTAAATACCCTATTATTGTTTAACCTGCATGAGTCTACTTATACACGGATTTTTTGCAATGCAGTACAATACTGTAAGTGTATTTTCTTTCCCCATGATTTTCATAATAATATTTTCTTTTTTCTGGCTTATTTGATTGTAAGAATACAATAGATAATACATACAATATAGGAAAATATGTGTTAATTAACTATTTATGTTATCGATAAGGCTTCCAGTCAACAGAAGGTCAATAGTTGAGTTTTGAGGGTATCAAAAATTATATGTGAATTTTCAACTGTACAGGTGGTCAGTAATCCTAACCCCTACGTTGTCCAAGGGTCAACTGTGTAAGTCCTATACATACACAATATGTTTTATATATATATACATGTTCATATGTAAAGTATACGTGTAGATTCCTATAGACATACAGGCAATAAATATTCCTTTTAATAGGATAATCAAAATAAAAGATAAACTATAAAATAGTTGTTAGGGAATTGCTCTTAATTTTGTTAGGGCTGCTACTGGCACGGTGCCAAGTCAGGACAAATCTCTTTAGTTTCTGAAGACACAAAAAATATTGTATTAGTACAATATCATAATGACTGCCATTCACCTGGAAACTGCTTGGGAAGCTGAAATCAACATCCAAAATGTTTAACAATCTCTGAATCTCAGCGTTGGATATATGCACCCTTACTGTAATATGCTTTCTATATATTAAAAAATGTCCATAAGAAAAAGGCTCAATAAATAAATAAATCTGAGAGAGATCTGCATAATGCACTTTTTAAAAATCGGAGAGCACGACAAAGATGTTACACTGTATAAAAAAGATGAAGACCTTTCTGAGTACCAATTAGTTTAAGCAATCTTAATTTGGATGTGTATCTAAAAAGCAGTAGAAATTACCTACGGGTCTATAACTATGTAAACATGCCTACTTTTGAAATATGCCTTAAAGACCTAAAACCAATGAACCCTTGGAATTCCTCAAGCCAACTCGGCTCAACCTAAAACAAAAGAGTTCCAGTCAGGGGCGCCTGGGTGGCTTAGTTGGTTAAGCATCCAACTTTCACTTAGGTCATGATCTCCCGGTTCGTGGGTTGGAACCCCACATCGGGCTCTGTACTGACTGCCAGCTCAGAGCCTGGAGCCTATTTCAGAGTCTGTGACTCCCTCTCTCTCTGACCCTCCCCTGCTCACGCTCTCTCTCTCTCTTAGAAATAAATAAAATTTTAAAAAAATATATTAAAAAAAAAAAAAAAGAGTTCCCGTCAGAGTGAGATCAAACATGACACACTGCATGATAAACGACAGTCTAACATGGATCTGAAATCTCTATGTGAAATGCCCAGCTATTGGTTTGTCTCTAAACCCACATACTATCACATTTCTGATGGTAAAAATGACTGTAGTTTTCCCCTTGAAAAAAGAAAATAAACTGAAAAGGTGACGGGAATACCAAGATCTCCTGCAGAAACATTCTCACCATTGAAATGAAAACAGACCAGGCCAAAAGGGGGGCTTCTTTTCTCTTCTGCTTTAGGGGAATTTATAAATATTAAGACATGACAGCATAACTCAAGACATATGGCTGAAAACAGCTGGAAGTGTTACTTCACTTAAATAAATACCATGAACCTAAACATGGGGACCCTTGCATTTTGCTTCTTTATTTACTATTATTATTCGAAATCAAAAGTTCCTTGTATGTGAATATACACAGTATTACCTTGTCTTCTACTTAAAATCCTGCACATTTTAAAAACTATCCCTTATTTGGGGCACCTGAGCGGCTCAGTCAGTTGAGCAGCTGACTCTTGATTTTGGCTCAGGTCGTGAGATCAAGCCCCGCATTGGGCTCTGTACTGACAGCGCAGACCCTGCTTAGGATTCTCTCTGTGTCCCTCCCGTCTGGATCTCCCCTACTCACGCATGGCAACACTCTCGTTCTCGCTATTAAAATAAACAAACATTATGGGGCGCCTGGGTGGCTTAGTCGGTTGAGCGTCCGACTTTCGCTTAGGTCATGATCTTGCGGTTCGTGGGTTCGAGCCCCACGTCGGGCTCTGTGCTGACTGCCAGCTCAGAGCCTGGAGCCTGTTTCAGAGTCTGTGTCTCCCTCTCTCTCTGACCCTCCCCAGCTCGCGCTGTCTCTCTCTCTCTCTCCTAGAAATAAATAAAACATTTAAAAAATTTTTTAAAAATAAAAAAATTTAAAAAATATAAACAAAAATTTAAAATAAAAACTAAGACTTGTTCAAAGAATTATAACTCTTCACCATTACATTTCTACAATTCCTATTTTGACCCTGCAGTGCACATTTCAATGATTTGTCTCTTTCAGCTTATATTTAACATGATATTGATGAGTTCTAATGCAAATGAAATTGAATGGAAATAAATAAGAACGTCATGCAATGGCTTTTCTGGAGAAATCAGATGAGAGATTTTGCCAATAGCCCAAAATACCGGCCATCTCTCTTTTCATTCCTTCCTCTCAGATTTCCTTTTCCTTCCCTTTCCCAGAAATATCGGGACAACCAGGACCCATATCGTATTTTTCTCCATCCTCCTATGTGGTCTTGAAGCAAAGCAAGAGGATACAGGCGTGGCCAGAGTCATTTATACGTTGCCGTGGCCAGCTCGTACAGAAGGCTCCCTCACAGAAGTAAGGACCATCCATTACTCTTGGCCTCACTGATGGCATGACAGGGCTGGAGCACAGACAACAGGAGTCACGTGATCTCTTTGGTTTCCTAGCCTTATTTTCTATGTACACCCTTCTGCGATACCTTTGCACACTGATAACAGCAAGGCAATAACCTCAAAAGGAACTCTGTTCCATCCCTGACCCCCAGCGTTTCTGATAACATGTAGCACACAGCTTGACATGGTACCCCAAACGGCCAAGCGTGCCCCGCCCTCTCACCCAGCTTCTAAGAACACCAAACCACGTGAACACAATGTCACTCATATTCTCACAGATACCTGGGAGTGACGAATGTGACAAGAAAGCGATGACTTCTGTACATCAACTGAATTCATCTGGTGGAAAACAGTCTGACCAGAATGTGAACATGTCCAGACACAAGCCGGGCTTTCTGGAAGGGCATCGGAAGAGCACACCTCAGCAACCCAGAGACACCCTTCGGTGCTTCTGGCCCAACCTACCTGCCTTAAGTCCAGAGTGATTGTGACCCAGTGATATTCTCTCCCGTTCTGAATACTGGGGCTTTGCCACCAGTTGTTGGTCCCATCGATTGCATGCGATATTGGATGGCGTTCTGCAAAAAGAAAAAATAGAAGTTTTTGACTTCCCAACAGCAAGGCTGGTGGGAATGAATGGGAGTGAAGGCGAACACAATGTTCGTGACTCCTAACAGAAGGCTTCAGCAACCATTTCTAGAGGTGCAGTCTCAAAGGGCATTTCCGAATAGGAGTAACACTTGCCTTTGGGGTTGGCGCTGTTGGCATCACAGATCCGGCACTGGGCGTTGCGTACCGGTCGGCCGGGAACGTGCTCCACAAGTTTGCAGGACATCTCGGGCCCCCGCTCTCCGCAGGTGGCGTTGGTGCTGATGTGCGCATTGCTAGCAAGATTGAGGATAGCAGGAAACAGCCCTGAAAGTCAGGATTCACCAAGTCAGCTCAGCCACTTGAAATCAAAAAGATGGGATTGGGGCGCCTGGGTGGCTTAGTCGGTTAAGCGTCCGATTTTCGCTTGGGTCATGATCTCATGGTTGGTGGGTTCGAGCCCCATGTCGGGCTCTGTGCTGACTGCCAGCTCAGAGCCTGGAGCCTGTTTCAGTCTGTGACTCCCTCTCTCTCTGACCCTCCCCTGCTCACGCTGTCTCTCTCTCTCTCTCTCCTAGAAATAAATAAAACATTAAAAAATTTTTTTAAAAAAAGGATAGGATTACTTCATCTCACTTTGCAGGTGAATTAAAAGAGATTTTTCAGTCTGTGTGCTGAGGGAAGGAAGCCTTACACGGAGCAGCATATATGGTGGATTCATTTATATGAAATTCTAGGACAAGAAATACTCATCTCTGAGGAAACAATCAGAACTGGCGGTTGCAGGGGGTGAGGATTGACGGGGAGGCGACACGAGGGAACTTTGGGGGTAATGTTACATTCTATACCCCGATAACGGCTTGGATTAAACAGACATGCTGTCGTGAAAAACTGCAGAATGCACAAGTCTACAGTTTGGGTAAGTTTGAGTAGTTCACTGTGTGTACACTTTACCTCCAAAACAAAAAAGAATCACATACTAATGTAGGTGCTAAAAAGTTTAGGAGCAGGGGTGCCTGGGTAGCTCAGTCGGTTGAGCATCCAACTGTTGGTTTCTACTCAGATCACGATCTCATGGTTTTGTGAGTTCGAGCCCTGAGTTGGGCTCTAGGCACAGACCACGTGGATCCTGCTACGTGGTGCCTGCTTGGGATTTTCTCTCTCTCCCTCTCTCTCTCTCTCTTCCTCTCACTCTGCTCCCTCCCCCATTCATGTTGTCTCTGTCTCTCTCAAAATAAATAAATAAAACTTTTTAAAAAAAAAAGTTTCGGACCAAAGCATACAGATATCTAAACTCATTATGAAACACATCAAAAAAAAGCTGGGTTGATGGATAGACATGGAATACAGGTGGGAGAAAGAGTAAAATGCTCATTGTAGGATCTAGGTGGGTGGAGAGAAGTTCATCGTACAATCCTTTGCACATCTTTGATCGAAAATCTTCACAATAAAATGTTGGGAAAATAGGTTTTGAGACAAGTTTCAAATGATCCAAGGCATGTATCTGCCAATGAAATTCAAACACCTTTCACTTAAAAGAAGGGCATCTTTTCTCTGTCCGCTTCAGTCCCGCTGCCTCCGCTAGTACACGTGGTCTGTCTGTAATCATCTAGGATTTTCCCCTCCTTCTCCTTTTTCTTTACTGCCTATTTTTGTTGGTGAGTAAGAGGTTAGAACATAAGGATCCCAGTTTCGAAACTCTCTTCAATTCAGTGTTAATCTTTGCCTTTGTACATTCCTTTTTGTCTTGAGTGATTTTTATCTCTTAGCAACTTGTCCAAACTATTCAGAAGACAATTTTTGGATGACTGTGGGAAGCAGAACTCCTTTAGGGTCTTTGGAAACTTAGCTTTATCTTGTTAAAAGAAGATAAGAGCAGTGAAGTTTCCATAAAGATCTAGAAACGATGGTGTACAGGACACCGGAGAGGCATTCTACCTAAATGGACACTGCGTACAGAGAGATAGCACTGTGGTTGGGGGTGCTGGTTAGCTAAGGGGCGTTTCTCTAATTTACTTGAGGTTGATCTTCTAAAATCACAGAAGATAATCTCTTCTTTGTAAAGAACAATGAGTCAATATTTTCTCTGCAATGTTTCTGTTCCAATGAAATATGAAAAAGCACAATATAAACTTGGTAATACAGAAGGAATTCATGTCTTCAATTTTTATTGTTTAGGTACTGCCTAATGTTTGCAATGATCTTTTCTAATATAGATATCTTAATCACTGAAATTACAAAATTAAAATGGTTTTTTTTCTTCAGAGTTACTGCATTAAAAAAAAAAACTTACTATGTATCTATAGTAAAAATAGATGCCACAGAGGCACCTGGGTGGCTCAGGCAGTTGAGCGTCTGGTTTCAGCTCGGGTCATGATCTCGCAGTTCATGAGTTTGAGCCCTGTGTCTGGCTCTGTGCTGACAGTGAGCCTGGAGCTTGCTTTGAATTCTGGAGCTGGCTTTGAATTCTGTGTCTCCCTTTCTCTCTGCCTTCCCCCTCTCTCTCAAAAATAAATATATAAACTTAAAGATAAATATTTTTGAAAATGCGACATACAACAGAATTACCTATTTGTAGTGTTCTACCCCAGGAGAATGACCCTGTTCAAGTCAAGAGGCCCTTAGCCTCTCAACAAAAAAATAGTTACTGAATGTTTGTGTTCCAGATCATGATTTCTAAGTGTGAACACTTATAATATTATATACAATATTTAATATATAAAATATTTAAAATATTATATATATTTTCACTGTGAACTTAAAGTTGCTTATTTTTATCATATTCCTTTAAAGGGGATTTCTTCTTTATGAAGAAACAGACAAATCATTACGTGTAATTATGCAGTTCCCTGATGTATTATTTTTATCTACCAGTAGTTAGACACATTTTACGTACAGATCTAGTTCCTAAAGTGACATGTCGTTCTTGCGTGTGGTATTCACATGGCAGGAGGTGCTGATAGTGAATTGTTTGGTCTGAGGCAAATACTAATTTTCTCCATCCTTGAGGATCACACCATTCTAATCATCTGGTTTAAATGTGTCTTATGAGGCAATCATTTAAAATACAAAATGGTTTGGGGGCACCTGGGTGGCTCAGTCAGTTAAGTGTCCGACTCTTGATTGCGGCTCAGGTCGTGATCTCATAGTCATGGGACTGAGCCCCAAGTCGGGCTCCATGTTCAGCATGGAGCCCGCTTCAGATCCTCTCTCCCTTTCTCTCTGTCCCTCTCCCCTGCTCTTTCACTCCATAAATAAATAAATAAATAAATAAATAAGCAGACATTTAAAACAAGAATAAAGTGCAATAATGGTTTTACACCTGAAGGGTGTTTTAACCCTTAAAACACTGAAGGGTGTTTTAACCCTTCAGCTAAAATGATATTTTTCTGGCTCTATACCGCATGTATGTAAGTAGATCTGCAGTACAAATCAGCTCTATCCATTCTCTTTGCACAGATCAGCCAAGCAAGAAAAAGAAACCAAGGTCATGGGAACTGATTTAGCAATGCAGTTCTCTATCAACAAATACTTCACATGTTAACTTCACAAGGCCTCCCCCTTCTTTGCCCCTCACCTCATTTGCTTCATATCAAGAGAACTCCCTGCTTTCTGCCCTGGGCTCCCTCCCACTCTGGAGAACCTCAATGGCCTTGAGTTACTGGGGGGCAGCTGGGGGTGGTGAGGGCACATGCTCTCTGGACTCAGAAGCTCCTGCTCTGAGTCACTGATGAAATGAAGCTCAAACCTCATAAACATAACTTAACATAATTTGGTTGAATAATAGCTCATTTATAGTAGTCAACATCAGGTAGTTTTTGGTACTAGATAGGCTTTAATTTTGGTTTATATTTATTTATTTATTTATTTGTGACAGAGACAGCTTGAGCACAGGAGGGCAGAGAGAGAGAGAGAGAGAGAATCCCAAGGAGGCTCCATGCTGTCAGCACAGAGCCCGATGTGGGGCTCAAACTCACGAAATGGTGAGATTATGATATGAGCTGAAGTCAAGAGTAGGATGCTTGACTGACTGAGCCACCCAGGTGCCCCTCTACTAGATAGGCTTTAAAGAACTTCTACATGTTCTTACCTTGCTGGTATCATAAATACACTTTTAATAAAAAGAAAAATAAATTCCTTCGGTAGCATGGATGAGTAGAAAACCTTTAAACAGCTAATGTCATAAAAACATCCTGGCTTTTACTACAACTCAGTCTTTCTTCTCAGATAAACTAGTGTTTGGAAAAAAAAAACTATTCACTAAACATTATTCCTTATGTGAATACATTTAGTCTCACTTCATAGTTATAAAATAATTACTGTTCCCTGTTGCATATGACCACATCTGCTAGAAGATGAAAAAAAGGTAGTAATACACACTAGAAAAAGCATGTACTAAAAATAATTTTTTTAAGGGGCGCCTGAGTGACTCAGTTAGTTAGGCATCCTGACTCTTGATCTCGGCTCAGGTCCTGATCTCAGGGTCGTAGATTCAGGGCCCGTGCTGGCTTTCATGCTGAGTGTAGAGACTACTTAAAAATAATAATAATAGGGGCGCCTGGGTGGCTTAGTTGGTTAAGCGTCCGACTTTCACTTGGGTCATGATCTCGCGGTTCGTGGGTTCGAGCCCCGCGTGGGCTCTGTGCTGACTGCCAGCTCAGAGCCTGGAGCCTGTTTCAGTCTGTGACTCTCTCTCTCTCTGACCCTCCCCTGCTCACGCTGTCTCTCTCTCTCTCTCTCTCTCCTGGAAATAAATAAAACATTTAAAAAATAAATAAATAAAAAAAAATAATAATTTTTTTTTAATCACCTCAGGTTACTGAATCACTTCAAAGACCACTGAAATATCTCAGTTAAGGGAAACTACCCGAGCTTCAAGTTGGAGGAGGGAAAGGAAATCAAAGAGTGAGAAAGGGCATCGGGATCAAGAATTTAGAGAGAGCAAACATTTGATTTTATGCATAAAAATCAAAGGCAGGATGGAGGCTACAGCAGTATACATATGTGACAGTTTTCTCATTCTGTAGCTGTGCACTTAATAAATTAGACTATACATTTTTGTTGAAAGACATTATTTAGTCAGTGTTCCTATAATACTAATCTGTATTTTTCCCTCATTCAATGGGACACAAAATGGAATCAGCCCTCTATGCATGTATTTAGCCAGTAGCTAAAGACTTTATAGTGCTAAACTCCACTGAGCATGAAATAAATTCCTTCTCATTCACTAGTAGTTGGTTTTGGGTTTTTTTTTTTAATTCCCCTTCTTCACAGCCCGAGTACATTTGGTCATCTTAAATGCGTGTTAGGACCTCATCAATCTAGTGGAAATTCTCTTATTAATATGAGGTTAAATAAAACAAAACGCCACAAAGCTGGCATTTTGGCAACAACGCTATTACATATAATTACCCAAGTTTTCATCTGAGATACTTCAAGATAGCTTAATAATTCATCGTTAGAGGTTTCTAGATGTTTTTCTCAGCAGGAAATATTTTTGCTGCCTTTAAATTGGAGTACCAAAAATGTCGATTAACCCTGAAGCTAACTGCAACATCTTTTTCACCAATATTTCTCAGATGATTCAGGGTCGATGGTTGAGGGTTTTAATGCATTTGTGTATAGGAGAAGCATGAGTTTTTCTAGGGAGGTTTGTTCTCTCTTTTGGAAAAGGAAAACGGTTTTGAGTTCTACAAGATGTTAGTATATGATGTTATACTAATCCATACTCAAAATCAATGTGATATCCTGAAAAGAAAATGATCTGCAATTCTTAGTTAAGGAGTCTGGGGCAATAATTTCAGATCATTTTGTTCCCCAAGATGGAATTATAAATTATGAGAACTGTATGGGGCTGAATAATCAAAGTGGTTTCTGGTGTCAGAAGTTTTTATTTTGCAAAAATAATCAAAGTTACTTATTCAATCATGGAGAAATTTGGAAAAATAGAAATGTAACTTTCTGAACCTAGAAATTTGTGATTTAAAAAAAATTCAAATCCATTTTTTTAAATTTTTTTAAATGTTTTATTTATTTCAGAGAGAGAGAGAGAGACAGTGTGAGCAGGGGAAAGTCAGAGAGAGAGGGAGATACAGAATCCGAAACAGGCTCCAGGCTCTGAGCTAGCTCTCAGCACAGAGCCTGACATGGGGTTCAAACTCATGAACCGTGAGATCATGACCCAAGCCAAAGTCGATGCTTAACTGACTATTCTCCATTTATCCTAATCTCACCCATTTACCCAACTGACATCTATAAATTGATTAGAGAAGGCTAGTATTAAAAATAAAACACTCTGGGGCACTTCCGGTGGCTCAGTGGGTTAAGCGTCCCACTTCGGCTCAGGTCACGATCTTGTGGTTTGTGGGTTTGAGCCCCGCATCGGGCTCCGTGCTGACAGCTCAGAGCCTGGAGCCTGCTTCAGATTCGTCTCCATCTCTCTCTGCCCCTCCACTGCTCATGCTCTGTCTCTCTCTGTCTCTGCTGCTCTCTCAAAAATAAATATTTTTTAAAAATTAAAAAAAAAAAGAAACTACCCAGTTTGCCAGCACTCTCTTTGAATCCTGGTAGCTGCCTGGTTGAACAATAAAAACAGCACCTCTAACAACCTCAAATGGCATTATTCAGAGAAAAACTCTAGAAGGATGTAATACTATTCCAGGATAATAACATCAAGGTGTTCTAATAACTTAATATTCCAGGCTAATAGTATTAAAGCATTCTAATGACTTGAATTTTAGGAAGATGCATGATTTCATTTGTGGTAATGTATCCACATGAGTCTGAAGAAGCAGGTGAGGATGTCTGATTAAGTTCAATAAACCTTCCGGAGACTCTCAGGATCAAAGCACTATTCCCCCACCCCCCACCCCCACCCCAAGACACCAGGATGCCTGAGCTGGGCTGTTCCTAACCCTCAGGCTATTACAATCAGAAGGGAAAGACAGGCATTTACTCACAGATTCTAGTAAGAATAATATTTAAAATGCAGCAATATTTTAAAACGTATGAAAGGAGAGACTGGAACAAGGAACGCAGTTAGGGATAATCAGGCAAATGGAGGAGGGTGTGTATGTACTCAGGCAAAGGCAGGTCTTGTTAGTCTTCAAATCAATTTCATTTTCCTTCCCTTTGCACATTTCATATAACCCTTCATGCCCTATTCACCCTTCAAGCTCAGTCCTGATCTTTCCAGAATCCCAGACTAATATAAATGTTCTTCATGGGGCGTCTTGGTGGCTCAGTCGGTTAGGCATCAGACTTCAGCTCAGGTCATGATCTCACGGTCTGTGGGCTCGAGCCCTGCGTCAGGCTCTGTGCTGACAGCTCGGAGACTAGAGCCTGCTTCTGATTCTGTGTCTCACTCTCTCTCTCTCCGCCCCTCCCCTCCTCATGCTCTGTCTCTCTCTGTCTGTCTCTCTCTCTCTCTCTCTGTCTCTCTCTTTCTCTCTCTCAAAAATAAATAAATGTTTAAAAAAAATTTTTTTAATTAAACGTCCTGTTCTTAATCAGCATGCCCTATCTGCATGCATGATTATACCAGTTCCCCTCTCCCTTCCATTTTTCTACCCTCACTATGCTTCTCTGGAAAATAAAAACAAGTCTGATCAATCTGTGGGTTACTTTGGGGCAGAACCATATCCTACTTACCCTGTTTGCCTCTGGCTTATACGAATGTGCAATAAAGCCTGAATGGAAGAATAAATAATGAATGAAGGAACACTCT
Organism: Proteles cristata cristata; assembly: GCA_017311185.1. Classification (NCBI taxonomy): domain Eukaryota; kingdom Metazoa; phylum Chordata; class Mammalia; order Carnivora; family Hyaenidae; genus Proteles; species Proteles cristata. Next base: position 1,208,996 of record JAESUZ010004989.1, on the reverse strand, counting down.
CTCACTCCTGGGTTACTTACTATTAAGTGCACAGAACTGGAAGCCTAAATCTAGACTCTTCCTGGCTCCACCACTAACTACATGACTTAGGCAAATCAGCCTCTCAGAGCCTCTATTTCTTCAACTATTTTTTTAAGCTTGTTTATTTATTTTTGAGAGAGGAAGAGATGGAGTGCAAGCGAGGGAGGGGTGGAGAGAGAGGATCCCAAGCAGGCCGACAGTACAGAGCCCAAAGTGGCTTCTCCATCCCACGAACCGTGAGATCGTGACCTGAGCTGAAACAAGAGTCGGACGCTCAACCTACTGAGCCACCCAGGCATCCCAATTTCTTTGCCTATTAAATGAGTATTTTTATGAGCCCTTTTTTCTAAGTTATTTGAATTCTGGCATTTTACCTTAATAGATTATCAGGTAAATTTGTCCACCATTCTCTTTCCCGTGATTTGGAAAATGAAGTAAAAAAAAATATTCTCCATTCAGTGTACAGAAAGGCAAAGAGAAGTAACTTGGTAATTCTTTTATCATTTTGGATAAAAAAAACAAAAAGAGGGGCACCTGGGTGGCTCAGTCGGTTGAGCATACAACTTCGGCTCGGGTCACGATCTCAGGGTTCATGGGTTCCAGCCCCACATCAGGCTCTGTGCTGACAGCTCGGAGCCTGGAGCCTGCTTCAGATTCTCTCTCTCTGCTTCTCTCCCCGCTCACACTCTGCCTCTCTCTTTCTCTCAAAAAATAAAAATAAATAAACGTTAAAAAATTTTTTAAAAAGAACTCAAAAGAAATATAAACTGGCTTTCTATTTCTTTCTCTTTTTCTCTCCCTTTCTTTCCTTCTTTCTCTTCCCTTCCCCTCCCTTCCCTTCCCTTTCCTTCCCTTTCTTTCTTTCTTTCCTCTTTCCTTTGCTCCTTTGGGAGTCACTCCTCAGAGCTTCTGACTCTCAAGAGGAGGAGAGAAACAAATGATGCTTCATACAGCCCTGATCATAAGCCAGAGAACTCTCAGAGGCTGGCTCTGCTTCTCATCTATGCCTATGGCAATAGCACTTCCTTGACTCCTGCCTACTTCCCAGGGTATAAATCTACATCATGTGGAATTCTTCCAAGATAGTAAGTTCTATTTAATATGGTAGGTTTAATGCCAAACCTGCACACATTCAGGCTTAAAACGGAAATGTCCACTCCAACCATGTATTTTCTATCAATTCTATTAGAATGTAAAGTCTATTACAATCATCACGATTTACGAAGGGCAGTATCTGGGTAAGGAGGAAGAACATGGGCTTCTCAGTCATCGCAGCATGGATGTGAAGTATAAGTTCGCCAGCTGTGTGGCCATGGCTAAGTGGCTTTACTCCTCAGTCTCCTTATTTGTGCAATGGGAAGAGCACTGCCTAGGAACTTTTGTGAGCATTAAGTCAGATTATGGGTAAAATATAATGTAGTAGGAGCTCAATAAAGAGTTGCTCTTATTATTTGCATATTATAAGTGGATGCCACTAATGTCAATTTCCTCAACTACAGTTAGACTTACGTGGTTTATTTCATTTATTTGAGTCTCTGTTTCTCTGATTTTATTTTAGATGAAATAGCAGGTTTCCCTTTAAGAGTCACTGAGTATGAGAAATATCTACCTTTAAACAGAAGAGACACACTCAGCCCAGAGTCATGTGCATCATGAAAGGTGCATGGAGGGAACCCAGATTCTGCAGGCAGGAACTCACCGCACAGAAGGCTGAGCGGGACAGCTCCCTCTATTCACACTTGACCCCCTTCCCTCCTCACTGCCTCCCCCCTTTCTTCTTTGCTTATTGTTCCTTCTGATGCTGCCTTTGTGACGCTGTGTGGTTATAAATCCCTATAAGTTAAATGCATATTTGTCAATCACAATCGTCTCTCATTGTCCTAGATGACAGGGGAAGACATCTCTGAGGAGGTGAGATTTGAACAGTTACACCAAAAATGAAGAGTCAGATATGTTAACTCTTTTTTTTTTTTAATGTTTTATTTATTTCTAGGAGAGAGAGAGAGAGAGACACCGTGAGCAGGGGAGGGTCAGAGATAGAGGGAGTCACAGACTGAAACAGGCTCCAGGCTCTGAGCTGGCAGTCAGCACAGAGCCCGACGCGGGGCTCGAACTCATGAACCATGAGATTATGACCTAAGCGAAAGTCGGACGCTTAACCAACTAAGCTACCCAGGCCCCCCCAGATACGTTAACTCTTAAGGGCAGCGCTGTATTTTAATCTATTTGGCTTTCTTTGTAATACGTTTTGTATGCACTTAAAAACACGCTAAGAATAGGACAGCCAGCTTTGCCAAGGGGGCCCGTTGGTACCAAAAGGCCAAAAGCCGGGAAGGGAAAGTACTCTTATTAAAGCGTTGTGAGTCAGGGGTTGATGGCATAGGTGGCTCGTAGTCCCCTTTCCCCACCTCCTCTTCCCCGAATCTAGTTCATCTTTGGACAAAGGCAGCCAGGAGGTCCCTGACCTTCTGATCCAGGTGGGTCATGAAGGTGAGTGAGAAGGTCCCCGGCCAAGCCAAGAGCTAAGGTCCTGCTCAGGTGAAGTCCCACATGGCCTGACCAGGTGGGCCTGGCGCAGCACCCGCCCCCAGCTCCAGGGCACTGAGTGGAAAATGAGTCCTTAATGCCACCCAGGCTGCCTGGGCCAGGAGATGAGATGCCTTAAGCAAGCTAACGTAAACTGTCAGGACATCTTTATCTCCTCCACCATTCACCCTCATCAAGTTCCCACGTGATTTCTTCCATTTGGCATCGGAGCTTATTTTCAGGGACACATTCTCTACGAATGCTGAGGACTGTGGGTCTAAGTGAAAGAGAGGGGGAAAGACTGCAGAGGGTTTAAGTTGAAATCACTTACAGTAGCACATCCCCAGTGCCTAAAATATGTTCCGGAGGCTACCTACACATGTGGCAAAATGCATCTTACCTTAAAAGTTTTTTCTCTAGGGGCACCTGGGTGGCTCAGTCGGTTGAGCGTCCGACTTCGGCTCAGGTCATGATCTCACGGTTTGTGGGTTCGAGCCCCGTGTCAGGCTCTGTGCTGACAGCCAGCTCAGAGCCTGGAGCCTGTTCCAGATTCTGTGTCTTTCTCTCTCTCTCTGACCCTCCCCTGCTCATGCATTCTCTCTCTCTCTCTCTCTCTCTCTCTCTCAGAAATAAACAAAACATTTTTAAAAAGTTTTTTTCTAGAAAACAACATAAACATCCCTGCAGATTATGAATTAGATGTGTACGAAAAATAAGTGCAAGTGAAACTGTTTACCCACTTCTACTTGTGACTGATCAGCCACTGACAGAGGCTCCTTACAACACCTGGTTCCTTTCTCTTCTGTTCCTTTCCCCCAGGAAACCTACAACTGTGTTATCATAACAGGAGCATACGATTTAAAGAAATTCTATTTCAAGTTATTTATCCTAAATAAAAAATCATTTTAATCACTAGTAAGTGAACTTGTTTTGTATATCAAATCCCATTACTCTCAGAATGCTGAAATAATATCGATCAAGGCTAATGATGAAATGTGTAAAAGTCTCGTTTGCTTAGTGTTAAACAGGGCTTTTGTTTCCAATGCGAATTACTCAAAAGTGACCAGTTATTTTATTTTCTCAAAAAGCTCATACTTGGGAACATTTTTAAATGAAGACAACTTGGGGTCCTCTCTGGGCTGGGAGCCCTGTCAGCTCAAGACAGAAGCAGGGCACCAAGAGAGAATGGCTCCCCGCCCACAGCTCCTCCTCCTTCAAAAGCAAACACTTGGTTTTTGGACTACACCAATTTAATCATTGATGGCTGTTAGTAAAAGAAAAGCTTTAAGATATTCTAGAGATTTCAAGGCCCTTTCCAGCTCAGTGGGGAAAAGAGGAGGAGGAGGGGGGAGAAGGAGAGAAAGAAAGAAAGACCCCACATAATCAGTGAGGGAAAAGTCAAATCCAAACTCCTGAGAGTTTGGCATTTAACACAGTTGACTTTTTTTTGTCTCACGTGGGAAGATGAAGAGAAGTTTAATCTCAGAAAAACCAGAGGGGGTGGTGAGCTAAAGGCCTTCTCAGGGTTTTGCTGAGTTCCATTTCCATAGCAATGGCCTCAAGGTGTCCTTGACAAAGACAGAGGATTTCACTGTAAGATAAATCAGTGGAATGAGCCAGCTGGGCACAAATATCTTCTGCAGAAAACAGCACCTTATCGAGATCTGCCCACTCCTCCCACAAAGGCTTATTTAATGCTAATATTCGATGACATTGTGGTTTTCGATCCAGCCTAAAAGTTCAGTTGCAGAGACAAAAACTAGAATTCATTTATCAGGAAGTGTTTTTCTCTTTGGCTGCCAAGGGCAGCAACTTAAATATGCTACCTGTCAAAAACATTATTGCATTTAGGCAAAATACAAAAGGTCCTCAACACACACACACAGTTTGAAAATTTCGTATCATTCCCGCTGCCCTGAAAAGGCACTACGGCTCCCCCCTCCTTCCAGATTCTTACAGGGGTGAACTAACTGCAAAGAAAGTCAAAAAGCAAGTATGGACTTCAAGTTCAGTATTGCCAGCCTGTTGAATTCAAATGCAGTCATATTATATCTTGCTTATATCATGTATAATGTGGGCAATGTTTATAGCATTTGTTTAAATACCTAAAAACATCAACTAATTCAACATTTTCTAACCAGCCAAACGCTTCCCCAAACCATCGACTTTTCTACAAACCCTTCAAGGTCTTAATTATTTCTTTCTCCTTCTGCCACTGCTCTGCTCTGTGATATAGAGTTTCCTTGCTTCTGCTTTAAAACTTTGGCAAGCCTTTTGATGAATGTGCCCCCCACATTTCCAGGGTGTGTGACCAGTGTCTTCAGTTTAATGCTCTGCTGAAACTGTCCTGAAAGTTTTCATAATTGAAACAAAGTGCCCCCTATTTTCATTTTTCACTATCTCCTCCTGGGCACGGCAGTAGTATCCAGCAAGGACTGTCCCCACAAGTGCCCACATAACCCTGATGAAATCGTCTGCCATTCAAAGTCACCACCTGTAACTGAATACCAGTACAATGACCCCAAAGTGGCTGGATCCACCAGATTACAGGGGTTTTTTTTATCCAGAACATTCCTACCGCCACATCTTACAAACAAGTTATCTGAGATATCTCCCATCTTGGAGTCCAACCATAGACAAATATATTTAACAACTAGAGTAAACACTCCAATATAAAGTACACAGACTTTAATGCTCTTGATAGCATTCTCATTGGATTGATAACCTCGTATTTTCTCAGGTCCAGTACCATGGTTTGTTTCTGAAATCAGGCTACCTCTTTCAACAGATGTATACATGTAATGCAATCGTTCCTTTTTTTTTTTTTTTTTTTTTTTACAAAAAGCTGTTACTAAGTCAAGGATGTATATAAGAATTTCATTCACTGTCTGTCCAGTTCCTTGCCTCAAATCTGCTCTTCACTCACCTTCAACTGGGATTCTGTTCCTTTAAGTCACTAAAAATGCCCTTTTCAAGGGCATCAACTTCCATGTTGCCCAACCCTATCTGCAGTTCACCTTCAATTTACTTGACCTTGCACGGGCTTCTGTCAAAACTGACCTTTCCCTCTTCTTTAAACCCTATCTTCCTTTGGCCTTCATCCTACTACAGACCCCATTCTCCCTCCATCACGGTAACTGGGTCACTCTTGGCTGGTTGTCCAGAGGACCTGAGGGAGGAGCTGATTTCCTATGGAAAGCCCAGGAGCATTTTCATGGGGAAAAGGGGAAGCAGTGTACTTTCTCAAAAAGCTATCTTGAAACAAAGAGAAGCAACCTAAAGTATACTGAACTGAGGGTAGATACTTGGGTTCTCCACATCGTGTTCCCAAGGCGTCCTTGTTAATATTATTAATCCTAACTGAGATATTGATCGAAAAAGGCATCACATGTATGGGACATGAATAGGCAGGGTGTGGAATGAGTGGAATCTCAACGAGGCCAAAATGAAACCAGCAGAAGTTTAACAGGGATAAATGCAGGACCCTCCACTTTCCTCCCCAAAAATCCATCTACAAGCATGGGAGGAGCTTGGCGAAGGTGGAAAAGATATTATGGATCCTGTGATAGGTATACACAATATGAAAATAGCACTCCGAAAGAAGTTACCATGATCCAAGGTTGAATTAATAATGCCATGCTATTAAAGACAGAAGAGACGGTGCCTGGGTGGCTCAGTTGGTTAAGCGTCGGACTTGGGCTCAGGTCATGATCTCGCGGTTTGTGAGTTCAAGCCCTCGCATCGGGCTCTGGGCTGACAGTTTGGAGCCTGGAGCCTGCCTCAGATTCCGTGTCTTCCTCTCTCTCTGCCCCTCCCCCGCTTATGCTGTCTCTCTCTGTGTCTCTCAAAAATAAATAAAAAAACATTTAAAAAAATAAAAGACAGAAGAGGACCCTTAAGCATCCACAAAAGTGATTGTTACAATTTAGCTATGCACAAGATATTCGAAAGTCATTCTGCACTGGACTGTGCAAAAGGAGTTGAGAATCACCTCCAGCTTTACATGCATAGATCACCTGGAGATCTCCTTAAAAGTGGAGGTTCCCACTGCAGGTCTGAGGTGGGACTGGGATGCGTCATGAAAGAGAATCTCTGGGCGCTGCTGTTCTGGACTCCGGAAATTAAATGATCTCTTAGGTTCTTTCTAGCTCTAATATCACTCTGGGGTTGGCTAATTCAGCCAAGCCTTGGCATAATGATCAGCAGACTAATTAGTAAGATCATGCTTCCTCCAGGAGTTTTGTCATTATTGCACCAGAACCCCAGACTCCCCACCCTACATTCATGTCTTGGAGACGCTGAGCAACTATTTCTAGAGGGAATGGGATGCTTCAGTTAATGAAGGGTCTTGGCTTACTGGAAAGAGAAAAAGAATCTTCAAGTTTCCCAAACTAAAGACACAATAGATCAGCAAGTTCAAATGAGCATCAACCAGGGAAATCTATGAAAGCAAACCAGTGGTTTGATTCCTCTGCCCTGTTCCATGTGAATAATGCTGCCACTGGCCTGCTTCACTCAGACTGCAAACAATGCTATTGACGACACAGTGAAATGCTTACAATATAATGTTGCAATTTAAAAGAAGAGGAGTGCTTGGGTGGCTCAATCAGTTAAGTATCAGGTATTGATCTCACTGCTCGTGAGTTCGAGCCCCATATCAGGCTCTGTGCTGACAGCTCAGAGATTCTGTGTGATTCAGATTCTGTGTCTCCCTCTCTCTGCCCCGCCCCTGCTCACCCTCTGTCTCTCTCCCTCTGTCTGTCTGTCTCCCTCTCTCTCAAATATAAACATTAAAAAAAAATTTTTTCCATTTAAAAGAAGGACATTTACTTGGCATGGTCTCACTCTGATGGAAAGTCACCCTCTAAGTCTGAGCCCTGCAGGTTGCTGACACTCTAACCAGGTATCTTTTCCCAGAGGCCTGTGGGAAGGGGTTTGTACAAGTGGGGAGGAGTGGGTTGGAGAGGACACTGTGACATCTCTTCCCTGGCTGCCTGGGAACCTTGCATTTGAGCTTCTGAGACAGAACATAGGTCTAGGTGACAGAAGGGGAAGGAAGAGTTTTCAAGAGTGCCTCTGAAGGCATAAACAGGGCCATTCACAGAAGGTGGGGCCAGTGCCCCACTCCAGGGAAGAGAACAGCTGGAGATAGGTAGGGAAGGTCACAGAGATACAGTTCATCACTACCACGGGACCCTTTTTTGAAAAGAGTTTCTTTAGTTTGAGGATGTGTTTGTGCGTGAGCAAGGGAGGGGCAAAGAGAGAAGGAGAGAGAGGATCCCAAGCAGGCTCCACGCTCAGTGCAGAGCCTGACGTGGGGCTCAGTCTCACAAACTGCAAGATCATGGCCCGAGACAAAATCAGGAGTCAGATGCTTAACCGACCGAGCCACCCAGGTCCCCCATATTAACCCTTTATTTTTTAAGTTCTCTATATTACGTTTTATCACGATAATACAGGCCTGGAAAATTTACTTTATTTCCACACATTAGTAATGAGGAAATCAGAACTGAGACTCTGGGTTAACAGATTACTCTCAAAGAAACCACATTGATATACACCTTCTGTAGTGCATTTTCTTTTAAAACAAACGAGTAAAAACCAAATGGCCCATCTTTACTCTCCTCTCCACTGCGGCTTACAGCTTTCCCATTCTAAATTTCTTGGTTCAAGCTCAAGTTGCCAAGTCCACATGGACAGTTTTCCCGTTTTCCCTTTCCTCAGCTCTCCCCTTCCCGCCCCTTCCCTCCCCTTCCTGCACCTTGGCACAGACCTCCCTCTGTTTCCCCCACGCCCCTGGCTCTCACCCAGAAAAAGTTGGCAAGTTTAGGGGCCTCATTTGTTTATAGGAGAATGTCAGCCCTTCTTCCAACTTCTGGGACCATGCCCCCAGGCTGTCAATACGGCACTTCTTTAAATGTGGTGTTCGTTTCCTTGCAGGGATTACATTTCCCAGAGTTCCCTTTCATCTGCCTGTGCTGACAATTAGTCAAACTGGGGATGTAAACTGAGGTTTGACTCACAAGGAACATCTACTTAAGTATAAATGGTATAATATCTGAAATTTACTTGAAGATACTTCAGTATAAAGAGTGTGGTAGTGTGTGTGTGTGTGTGTGTGTGTGTGTGTGTGTGTGTGTGCGCGTGTGTGTGCCTTAGGTTAAACTACCCAGATGCAGCTAGTGTTAAAGTTGGTGAGGTACCTCCAGGGGTAGTCAGCTGGTATTCCAGTCAGGAAGACTGCTCGAATTCCAGTGGTGCCCATCATAGTGTTCTGTTATCTGTCTCCATCAACACCAGCATTTTGCTAATTAGCAAATCAGAAATGGACAGAAAACTAGTAGTTTGCTAATGACACGATGGGTAATAGAAATGGGCTTTCGGGGCACCCGGGTTGCTCAGTCAGTTGAATGTCTGACTCTTGAATTCAGTTCAGGTCATGATCCCAG